>CM052799.1:114784640-114819271 GCA_028533885.1 Nasua narica
ACTGTATACTTCAAAGTCTTTTAGAGTAGATCTGAAGCATTATATGCACACACACACATACACACAGTTACCTATGTTCACTATGTGAGGTGATGGAGATGTTAATTATCTTGATCTGGATAATCATTTTACAAAATTTAAGTATATGAAATCATCACCGGTACATTTTAAATAGATATAATTTAAATGATTTTAAAAAACAATCTAAAATAAAAAATCTAAATAGGCTCTTGGTCAAAATAACAAATGACATAAATGCTTTGCTAAAAAAAGTGAACTGTGAAGCAAAAGGAAATTGATGTAATAATTCTAAATGAATGGTTGAACAAATAAACATGATAATGAATCTTGCATTAAACTCATATTTCCCAATGTGTGCTGTGAAAGATAATACTAAATAGAACCTTCAGTATAAATCTGATGCATAGCAAAGATCCAGAGGTAAATAGAACACACAGTCTTTCCCAAATTTGCTTTGTTCTAGAACCTACAGGCATCTTGTGAAAATGATAGGGGAAATGCCACTTTAAACAAACCCTGTATGCACCTAAAAGTTGGAATTTTTACAGAAGCTTAACTGAGTATTCAATCCCTTCACTTTGAAAAAGGATTTCTTCAAAGGGCAAGATCTGCAATTCACATACACTTTTTCAGAAACACACCTCAATATACATTCCTGATAAGACTTGAAGGCACTGATTATTCCTTCCCTTTAATCTGGAATTTCACCTGCAAATTTATAGCCTTAAACACGATATAATTTGATACTAATCTCTCCACAGTAACTAATAGGAAAATTATATTATTCCTTATATTATTAAATAATAATTATATTATTATTCCTATTAGTAGGAAAATTATAATTTTAAGACCAGTGTGATAAAGTAAATTGAACAGCAGAAGAAATTAAGCTATTTTAGCCCTGAAACAATAATACTCCTGAGGCCATGATAACAATTTTCTATATGTCTCCAATGAACAGAGAAATCATTCCAATTCAGCCTATGGAAGAATTCTCAAATAGGATGAATTATCTTAAGGTGCTCAAACATTGTGTAGGTGTTGTGAAGGGGACTGAACATTTTTATGGGTGATTGCTCCAGCCAGTCTTTATTTATGGAGTAATTCACTTGTGAATTCATCCTCTGTTTGTTTGTACAGTTGCATAACGTACACAAGAGACAGCAATTAGTTTCTGAGTTGTTAACTTTCATGTTTATTGTTTATTTTTCTATATTGAGCCTTTACAAATTTGGGCTCTAAGTATATAAGCTATATTTTATATGTTATATATTAACAGTTGGCGAATATAAGAGACCATGACAACTTTAAGTCCAGTGTTGATGCTTACAACTGTTTTCTGTGGCAGTGTAATGCATAAATACGGAGAGCAGATTTGGACACTCATCTGTGATAACCATCTCACCCCAAAGTACTTCCAACTCATTTCTCTGGGGCAGTCAATGGCAACCGCAGAAAGAGTTAAAGGCGGCAGTCGCTCAGATGTAAAACTGAAATAGACATGAATCTAGAGAGGATTATAAAGACAAGATAGTTTAGAATTACAACATCAGAACTGCTACCCTTTTATGCGGTGTACTTTTTGAAAGTAAAGTAATCCAGAATTATTAATTTGAAATTTTCAGAAATTGAATGAAGGATGTTAATTTCTAAATTATGTTTTATATGAAGCTCAATCATCTTTGAAATAAAATGACATATCTTCTAGTTGTATATGGCATATAATCCAAAATGTTAAGCAAGTTTCAATCATATTCAGTAGGTAATTATAGGTTAAGAAAATAATAAGATACTGCATGATCGCAAAATGAGGTGACAGGCTCTAGCTTGGGGAAAATCCACAAAGGTGATTGGCATTTTCACTTCATCCTAAGAATAGGAATTTGATAAAGAACTATATACATTACAAAGAATTTCCTGAGACTTAATCTAGCTCCTTTCATTAATTTATTTTGCTCTTCATAGAAAAATTATAAACGTTATATGGGCAAAAATAAAACCAATCATCTATAATTTTCCTCAGAGAAAACCACTGAGAATATTTTCCATTGTGTAATGTATGTAGATATATCGTTACCAAAAGGAAACTGTATCTGCATTTTTTCCTCTTAAAACATAAATAGTTTACATTTTAAAATACATATATATTATAATATCTTTGGTACATGAGTGAATCAAATGAAAGTAAGTATAGGATAATTTATTGCAATATACTTATAACTTTTCTGTAGGGTTGAAATTCTTTTCAAAATACTAAATTCAATTAATGAGTGATATTATTTTATTTTGTACTATATAAAGATTTATTAACCAGTTCCTTTTAAAGAGCATTTATATATTGTGCAAAGGTGTTTTTATTAATTAACATTGCTACTGTATGTGAGGTTATACATACCTCTTGCCTCTTTCCAATTAGTTCCTTTATCAGTCACTAGACAGTTACATGTAACAAAAGTCATTTTTTTAAGCAGAAATAGGTTTCTGATTTAGAATTGGTTGTTAACAAGGGCTTCAGAAGGACCGCAGGAGCCATCTCTAGGTCTTCCAGGCATGACTTTTAGAACATGATGATAATAGAGAACTTCCAGGGGCATTTCTATGTCTGTATGATAAGAAAGCTTAGGGTTCAAGAAGCTATGACCCAAATTTCTCAATCTAAAGCTTGGCACTTCTACTAAGATCCAGTGAGCTCATGGCTGTTGGCTTTAGGACCACGTTGCTGCAGCCATAGTAGAGAGAAATATGTTGTGCCCACAACCTACACCTTGAAGACCATAAGGCCAGAATCACATCTCTTTACCACTCATGCAGGACCAGCAAACACGTCTGTGACTATCCTCTTATAGCAGAAGCAGCAGATGCTGCATTATGTTCATCTTACTAACGATATACCGGTGTGTGTACTTGGTGTACTTGGCAGCTAGGTCTCAGCAAGTTGTAAAGTGATCACTAGCTCTCCAGGCTTCGGTCATGGAGTCACCAATCTGCAGTGTTTTACACTATCTTAGAATAAATTTCAGAATATCAAATTTCTGGATCAAAATATTAGTTTATAAATATCACAGTATATTGGATGTCTCATATGCACTCTTTCACAGCACTGTGTTTTATCATTCTTTTTCTTATTATTTATAAATATTCAAGTGTGATAATACCTATGTTGCTATTTAATTTATACCTGTACATGCTTGATTGTATGGGGAGATGGTTGTGTTGTTGGAAAGTTGGAGGAACAGCAGTGCACATTAAAGAGCAGTTCCTAGGATGTTGGCAGATAGCAATATCCAATGTCTAATTTTCTGATTGAAAGGTCATAAGTTTGACATAATAGCCTTTCTTTAGATCTTTTTTGTTGTTGTTGTTGTTTTATTGTATTATGTTGGTCACCATAGAATACAGCATTAGTTTTTGATGCAGTATTCCAAAATTCATTGTTTATTACTGAATATCACCTGAATGAGAAATTCTTGACTCTAATATTTGAAATATGAAACACCATCTTGACATTTTATATTTCCTTTAGAGCTTTATTTTTTTTCTCTTTAGTATATATCATTAACACTTTACATATCTTAATTTTTGTGTATTATCTTTTTCCGAGTAGACTATAAACTCCTTGAGAGGAGAGAATTTGGATGGTTTTATTCATTGCTGTATTTCCAATATCGGGTACATAGAGACCACTCAATAATACTTCATGAATGAATAAATAAATAAATATTTGTTTTCTTACACATTCTATTTTTATTAAATAAAGCTTGCATATGGGATCAGCAGAACTAATAAACTTTTAACAGACCCCTTGGGATGGCATGATGATTTAGAATTCCAATAGCCTCGAGTGTTCCCCATAGATCTTCCCTAAGCACACAAGGTGGGATACCAAAAGCTAGAGGCAGGGCAGATTAGCTGTGAGAAATACTTCAAAACACACTGGCTATTATTTACCATGTGCAAGACCGGCTGCTGAAACCTGAGTTAGGTGTGCTGAGAGAAATCCCTCTGAGGTGCTCCAGATTCCTCTGAGGTGCTCTGTGCTCTTCTGAGCACAGAGAGGGAGCAGTCAGTGGCTGGAGGCAAGGGATGATATATGAGAAAAAGTCCTCTGAGGCACTCAACTCTCCTGAGTACCTAACAGTGATTGCTGGAGGTAAGAGGAAGGGTAGGTAAACTGAGAGAAATCCACCCCAGGTACTCCAAGTCATCAACATGTGCAAGGTGGTAGCTGTTGAAGTTTAGAGCAGGGCAGCCAGGCAGAAAGAAATCTCCCGAAGCTCAAAAAACCAGGCATAGGACTGGGAGTAAAGGTTATTCCAAGAAGCCAAAACAAAACAAAACAACAGAAAACTGGCATTTAGGCTATAAAACAGAGAAGCATCACTCATGGTTTGGACCACTGGCATCTGTACGTAAAGATCACTGGAGTCACATCAGGAATCAGACCTCAGCATGGAGTTCACAATAAATCACACAGTTAGAATAAACTGGAAAGTTTATTTCCTAGGACCTCAGGCATACAAAAGACTCAGGCAGAATATTCCAAGGGCTCAGAGCTCATCTCTCAGGAGTGAAATGTGCTAGGTTTGAGCAATCCAGACCTGCTGAGTTAACCCTTAGCTCCTTCCCACACAGAAATATTAAAATGTTAATGTTAAAATGAGTTGCCATGCTAATATCCAAAAGGCAAATATAATGGACCCAAAAGATAAATAGAATCAGTATTTCATGGGCAAATGTTCCACCTTGATACATATTTTTAAAATCTTTACACATACACACACACACACACACACACACACACACACACACACACCTGCTAGGGTGGCTAAAATTAAAAAGACTGCACCATACAGTGATAAGTTTTTTGAGTAACTGGAATTCTCATACTTCATTGGCAATAGTGTAAAATGGTACCACCACTTGAAAACGTGATTTGGCAATTTCTTATAAAGATAAACAAATATCAACTATGTTACCATTAATCCTAAGACTAGGTATTTATCTAAGAGAAATAGAAATACGTGTATACAAAGATATGCACAAGCATGTTCATGAGAGCTTTATTCACAAAAGCCCAAACAATCTAAATATCTGTCAGTGGTCAGGTAAGTAAATTGTAATTTACTCATAGGATGGAATGCTACCTAGAAATAAAAAGGAACAATCTATTGGTACATGCAACATCAAATGTTATTATTTGCAAAAGAAGCCAGACACAAGAGTACATATTGTATGATTCCATTCATACAAAGCCCTAGAACCAGTCTATGGTGAAAGAAATCAGAATAGTATTTACCTTGAAGATTAGAGTGTTATTATACATAAACTTTAATACATATGTATTCAGTATAAATCCTGAAATGAAAATCATCCACAAAAGATTCCATCTTATGCTTAGAGATGCAAAATTTCTAATACATTATTACTGAGGCTATGCATAGAATACTGTTGGAAAAGAAAAAGTTACTCACTTTTCAGTAAGAAAGAATTAGGGAAACTAAAATATACTTATGTAATGCACATGTATTAGCCAACATTAGCCAACATCTAAAAAATCTCAGCATGAATGTTAAAGCAATCATTAAATTCTAAGTCTGTTAAAATTACAATAATTTTTTATTCAGTGAATTCTTCAGTTTTTCACAGGAGGCTCCTTAAATCTGAAGTTTTCAAGAGGCTGCTGTTCAGTACTAAATTTCTAATCATCAAATGTATCTCAGAAGATAAAATCATGAAAATTGTTAGCTTCAAATATGTACCCATAGACTGAAGACATAGAGTTCAGTTAGGCAAAAGCTTTTTAAGTAACTCAGAAAATCTGTGCAGTTGGCAAAGAAGGCCATGGCCTATGGAATGGTCTTTTAATCTGTCAGTATCTCAAGGAGCAGTAAGTATAGCAATACAGCTCTCAGCTCCCTTTGAGACAATCTTGCAAAGTTCTGTATCAACTGTCATGTGACATGTTCAGAAATTTCTCTAAAAGATCTTTTCATCATGTTGAAAAAGATAGCTGTTCTTATAGATGCATTGCTTCGTTAAAAGTAATTTATTTGTGTCTACATATTCACCAACCTTTGGGGTTTTTTTTGAAATTACTGATTTCTTTTAACCTAAAAAATAAACCGTAAATTTAGGTCAGACTCATAATTTTTCTGGGTGAGATTCTGATGTTGGTCTTAGGGAATTTTATGTGGAAAACAAGGGTAGAGATTTAACATAACCTTTTGAGATTGCCACTTGATACTTTGTTATCTTCTGTAGCCATTCTAATTTCCTTAAGCATTTTACTAGATGAAGGGAATTGAATTATAGTTGTAAACTTCTTCTCTCCTCAGTCCAATATCATCTTTTGAACATGGACACACAGTTGGATGAGTCCACTCTATTCAGGAATTGTTCCTTAAAATGAACATGCCTGAACTAGAAATAAGAATTTTATAGATACACAAAATAAGTACCTGAGAAATAAGGCTGTCTAAGAAATAGTACTAGTTGAGCAAAAGATTTATAGATAAAGTTGCTGCACTATGTACAATATGTATTCTCAACCAAAGTATCCTAATGATTGTATCTTATCCTATTGAATATAGGTACGGACAATATTTTGAGAAATGCTGAAAAAAGAGCCATTTTTCAGACAGCATTCCCATAGCAAGCCATGTGCCAGGCATAAAATAAATTTTATTGAAATTGATTTGGTTCTTTTACTTTGTTTTTTTTTTTTGTTTTGTTATGTTTTACTTTCCTCTTATTTTCCTCTAGTCCTTGTGAACTTCTTTCCAGTCTTCTTTATTAATCCTTATTTTAGTCTTTCTATCTCTTTCTCTTCCTTTCAAGGAATTTAACCATCAATTGCCTATGTGTCTCCTAATCTGTCATTTGAATTTTTCCTCACTTTTATTATTTATTTTATAACTCTGTTTGACCTCAATTCAGGCATCCTCAGGGCTAGTACCATTTACCTTTTATTAAAATCATCTCAAAGGAATGCATTTGGTCTTCCTAGACAAGGTTGATGATGATTATCACTAAGATCAATGGGCTACTCTCAGGAGTGTGCATTGGGATGATTGGAAGACTCAGATTTAGGAACTAGAAGCAGTGTAGAAAGGAAAATTAATATTTATTGAGCATGAATGTGCCATGTCCTGTACTGAGTACATGCTTCTATATTATTACTTATCTTATTTTGTCCTTGAAACAGCTCTATAAGCTTGAAATTTCAGATAGAGGAGGTACAATTTTTAGTTTTGCAGCAGAGAGTTGCTGGTAATGAGATTAGACTGGCAGGCATGTAGATTGGAGCCAGGTTTCTTTCATACTTTAGAGCAGCTAGTCCTGGAAGCAGAGCAAAACTATGGCCTACTGGGTCTTTTAGTCAAACAGATGTATTGAGGAGCAAGACAGTTCAGCAGAAGGACTGTTTCCCAGCCAAATGCTTTATTTGGCAAGAGTGAAAGGAAAATACAATATAGATAAATGTCCTTTAACTGTGAATAGTGTACATGAGTGCACAAAGAGTAAAATGTTTCCTATTATGTAAAAAAAGTTCATCTGTCAGGAAAATCCCGTTAGAAAAAAATTAATTATTGTATTAATAAAATATACATATTTATGAAAACAGTTCATGGTTTATTTGAACAGTATTATAATAGTCAATATTTTCAAATCATAAAATGTCTCTTAAAAGACATAATTATTTAGAAATACTATACAAGTAACATAAATCATGTTTACAAGGTATATTTTAATCATATTATAGAACTGCTGTCATCACAGTAAAATGCCACTGTGCTACTATTGTATACTCCACATTAAGGATCCTATGTACTCAATTACTGTTGCTATTTATTCTAAGGAAAGCAAGCAATAAGTTAACTCACTTCCTTTAGTAAAGAAAGTAAATTATGTTCTATAATGTCAAAATCATTCTTAAGATATAATACTGTTACCTGTTATAACATATCCAATAAAAACACAAATATATAGTGATGTAGATGATTTCAACAGGGTGTGTGTGTGTGTGTGTGTTTATTTGGTATTGATTAGAAACAAAGTTAATGAGGTCAAAGATTGATAAGAACTATAGTTAACGACCGACTTATGAAAAGTAAATTACATTGTTTAAATTGCTAGCCTTAACCAGCAGCATAAATATTTTGTTTTCTTTGTTTTTTGTCATGTGAAGAGAGGAGGTAGAAAACTTGACTAGATCTCTGTTTAGATAACAGAGGGGCTAACAGATATTCTTATCAGTGGTATTCTTTTCCTGTTTAGACTAGTTCTGAGTTGAAATACAACTATCAATCGCCTAATGATTCCTGGCTTTCTAACCGTTTTAGCTAAGACTGGAAAGCCAGAAGCAATGTAGAGATCACAATATTGATGTCTAAATATATGTCTAGAATGAATTATTCCAGCTTGACAATCGATTGACAATATTTGGTTAATTGCTTAATCTCTTCCAGCCTTAGTATGGTTTGTTTTGTGAAACAGGAATCGTCATCATCATCATCATCTACTTCAAAAAGGTTACTGAAGGAATAAAAAGAGATAGTATTTGTTAAAAGATAAACAAACATATTAATAAGTTTAAGACTTTGAGCAAAAATTGATTTGAATTATACAGTGCCAAACCTGAAGTAGTTAAAAAGGCTCCACCAAGAGGAGCTAGGGGCAAGATTTTTATAGAGAAGAGGCAGAAGCAATGCAAGGACATTATTTGATTGGCTATAGACTAAGTGGCTGCATTTTTTGGAGAAAGCTAGTTGCTATTCCTGATTGGTTATCTTTACATTTTGATTTCTTAACTTTGAGGCATTACAGGCTTAGGTTTTGGGTTGCTTCTGCAGGACTAAGGCATTAAAGCCATCTCTGTCTAACCGACTGCTTCTTTTCTTCTTTAAATAATTTAACACATCAAAAGCACTTTAAACAATTGCAAAACACAAGGCCATATCAGATCAGATTGTAATCAAAGTGTCTTGGCATAATAGTTTCACCCTGTTCCTCAAATAGGGTGCCAGAATCTTAGGGTCCAGGTTCTCTTTCTTCTTGGAGGTCAGAGCCTAAGGAGAACATTCTCCAACCCTAGCATGCACTCTCTGCCCCTACCCTTCTTTACTCGGACTCAAACATCAGTGACCTGGAGGACTTCTGCTGCCTAGATAGCATTGCTCCTTATTTGTTTACCATTATCAGCTTTCTGAATGATAAATTTGATGTGTTTTTCAAAGTTCATGTTTATCCTCCTGATCTCTAGCTTCAGTAGTCTTGAGACTGAGTTATTTACACCCCAGCCTCCGGGGTTACCATTCTTAAATAGTTTCCTGAGGGCGAGGCCTTCCTTACTCTCTGTGATTACTTAGAATAGAAACTTTGAGTTGCAGCAAAAGTTGCCTGGGGGCTGGTTTAGAAATAATGTGTCATAGAACCAGTTAGATGCGCCAGACTCTCTCTGTGCCAAGAGTCACAGTGTGTCTCTTGTCTGAGCTGGGGCATCTTAACTCTTAGCCAGGTGTTCAGGCCCCCAAACAGTGGAGTCATCCTTTATTGCTCTCCTTATCTCACATTGCCCATCCACTCCGTTTGGAAATTCCATTGGTTTTCTACCATCAACATATACCCAGTCACATCTCACTGGCTTCTCTGTCTCTGCTCTTGTCCCATCTAAGATGATTTCTGTAGCCTCCTATCTGCTCACCTTGCTTCCATCTCTGCTTCCAGCCCCCATCTATTCACAGAACATCGGCCACAGTTATTCCTTAAAAACCTAATGCTGTGATCTGCTTCTCATTTCATTCTGGGTAAAAGCCAAAGTCCTTACAGTGTCCTAAAAAGCCGGAGTTCTGACCTCTGACCTAACTAGTCCCATCTCTTACTACTCTCCCTTTGCTCGCTCTGCTGCAGTCATGATCTTTCACAGTGAGAATTACAGGTCTACCTAATTTAAATTTGCCATTCCCACCGCTCCAAAGGACTCCCGAGTCCCTTGTCCTGTACTATGATGGCACTTACAGCATTCTATATAATGTCCTTATCGACTATGTTTGCTGCCAGTCTTTCCCCTGTAAAACGTAAGGCCCAAGAAGACATGGAGGGATGGTCATCTGTTTTGGTTACTGATGTTTTCCTGGAATCTAAAACAGTGACTGGTACGTACTAAGTTCTCAAATAGTTGTTCTATAAATGAATGAAGTGTAATTTTCCTTTCCTTTCTTTTCTTTCCGTTTCTTTTTTTCTTTTTCTGGTTTGTTTTTTGACCCATCTGAGGTACTATCTAGAGAATTAAGAGCAGATTTTGTCCTTCCTCCTCCAGGTGCATCAGCCCCAGTTTTGATCATTAGTCCTCAGTGTATCCTAGAACCTTTATATCAAAATTCCTGGCAGCTACCTTCTTTCACATGCATAACAGCCTATGAGGTCCATAAAGATAAAGCCCCTTTCTGGAATCTATACCACATCTCATTATTAATGTGCAAAATTAGTTACACAACATCTACTTAAATAAATTTTAATATTATCTATAAACCACTTAATCTAAAAATGCATTTCAATACAAAAGTTCACTTGGGACTTGTATGTATGTAGCAGAAAAAGTGTCTAATCCAGATATGGTGGATAGTTTCTTGGCGTGGCATTCCTAGAATTGTTAGAAATACATGTTTTTGTATTATTTCCTTTACCCTTTGTCAAAATAGTCTATCAAATAACTCTGTAGTCTGGGAAAGATTGGCAGCAATTTAAGTGAAAGTGTTAATAGGCCAAACCAAAGCAAACACCACTGAAATGGAAATGCCAAAAGGAAAAGTGACATGATAAGATGGACCTTATTGAAATGGAAAATGGCATAATGTTTAATAGCATGAGTAGCTGAGATATTCTCTTGTCAGAAAAACATTACTCTTCACTGAAATACTTCAACTTTTGTTTAATTCTACATCAAAGATGTTTCTTTAAACCTTTGGTGTAATCAGTGATTTCTTTCATTACTCTTTTAAATGAAATTGAACAAAGATTGCAGGCAGGCATACTATGAATTAAAGAAGCAGCATGAATTTTTAGCTTGAAGTTCGAACCTTTCTTGACACTAGTGTTGAATCTGGTTATAATCTAAAATATGTGGACAATATGAAGACTAACTGGCATTCTGTGATTTGACCGATCTTTGTGAAGTATGCTAACTATCACTAAGAAGATTGTTTCTATGCCACATATACCTTGTGAATGATGTGTGTGTGTATACATGCACATTTACACATAACTGTGTGTAAATAATTCATAAAAAATGATTATGCTTGAATTTAAATCTAAAAAGCTTCTCATAAAACCGGTAAGTTAATGAGTAATAGTTGTGTGGGTTTTCTCTCTCTTTCAAATTATCTAATTTTACTTTGAAACAGATCTTAGGCCAGACAAACTGCGCCCATTGTAAGATCAAATATTTACCTTTGAGATTGTGCTTAAGGCCACCCTCTCCATGTCTTCTCCAAAAAACGATATCTTTCTATTGATAATGTATTGGGAAAGAGTACAATAAAATAAATTTTATGACAACTTTTTTTGAACTTAGATGAAGCTGCCTGCCAGGACATCTCTTGCTTGAACAGAGATTGCTGGGAGACTTAATCACATGGAATAACAGGGCAGTTGGCTACAAGCAGGATATATAATGAAGGACAGATCTGAATTGCTGGGCTATTGGCCTGGGAATAAAATGATTAAGGGATTTCCCTGTGTATTTCCTCCATGGCCATGGTGGATAGGCATTAAAACACCAGGTTATATTTGTATTATCACTGAGGAAAGATGAAAACTATATTTATTAAAGTGATTTGATTTTGTAGACAAATCTTTAAAAACTTTAAAAATTCTAATAAAATTAAGGTTAACATAAAAAGGGGCACCTGGGTGGCTCATTCGGTTAAGCATCTGCCTTAAGCTCAGGTCATGATCCCAGGGTCCTGGGATCAAGTCCCACATATTCCTTGCTCAGCTGGCCAATGAGAAGCCTGCTCCTCCCAGCAGTACTTGCATGCTCTCTCTCTGACAAATAAATAAACAAAATCTTAATTAAAAAATATACTACACAAATATTTAGAAAAATATATTAAGGGAATATTTTGAAAAGTCACTTAAGTAGTGCTATTTTATATATCTCTATCTATATATCTATATAATATATTTATATATAAAATTGCCCTGTTTATCTCAAGGAAAAATGGATTCTAGTTAGAGAAGAATAATGGAAACCAAACCACATTATCTTATATTTATTTACAGGCTAAGTGAAAATAGTTTAATTGTCATGTAATAGTCACCGATACCTATAGGTATGGAGCCTGTTTTTATTATTCATATTCTGGAAGATTAGAAAGGGAAAAAACATCAAAGATAGACAAGGAAGGCAGCAGTTATCCTAAATAACTCTCATTTAAAAGACAAAGCCCTAAATTAGTTGTTGGCATTTAAAATTTAAAGTGCTGGACAACGGGATAGAACTTTTCATTTCTGGATCACTAATCTGAATCCAGCAGTTGTCATGTCATTAGGGACCAAAAGCCATTACCATAGTGTCTTGTGTGAAATAAGGTCATCCTCACATTTCTTTTCTAATAATAGAAATGGCTATGCATACTATAAATTATTAGAGGTTATCTGGGTATGGAAATTTGTTGTAGAAAAATAATGAAGTTAGATAGAATCTAATGAAGTTAGATAGAATCCCTCAAAAAACAGGGAGGTAGGGAGGTAGGCAGTCCCTGTTACATCATAGCTGAATAGGGATAAAGTATCAACTCGTATTTAGAAATTCAAACCAGGACTTTCCAGTTAAGGTACTTGGTAGAGAATATTTTCAATATGTTGACTTATGCTGGCTATATTTTATAGCCTTCAGAACATTTATTTGGCATAGAGACAACGTTACTTTGAAAGTACAACTGAGCATAAAAATGAACAGACTTTTTGAAAGTAATTGAATTCTTTTTCAGTGGCATCATTTTTACCAATCTGTCCAAAATCTGAGACTATTTCCTAATGCCGCTGCCTGGCACTCCAGGAATGCCAGACTTCCTTCTCCTTTCCAGTCCTTGACCTCCTCCCTTCCCATTTACTCTGACACTCCAGATAGTTTTCCAATCAATTTCTTTTTACTGAAAGTAACCAGAGTTTGTTTCTGTTGCTTGCAGGCTAAGAAATCAAATAGATTCACACGTTAAATTTTTTCATCAGTTGTTCTTAATCTAAATAATTTTAAAAATAACTTTTAAACACCCCCTCACATATATACAATTAAATTAGTCCTTATTTTAAGAGAAGATTATTCACACCAAAAGTTACATAATTCTTATTGCTAATGTATTATTTTCCCAAGACCATTTTCATCTTATTAGTGTGATGTTATTTTTACATCCAAACTAATTTACTTCCTGGTTTATTTGCAAAGCTTCCATATGACCTCCATTACAATTGGAAGGTCTGAGATTGTCCACCCATTCCAAGACCCATTTAATGAGGAAGTTTAGAGAACTTGAGGCCTAACATTTCAAAGTTAATGATTACCATTGACTTCTAGGCTCAAAAAACATCATATTTCTACTTTCCTATATGGGTAAGGTTAAACACTTTTTGGAGGAAGAATCACCTGCCTGGGATCAATTATTTTATTAGCAAAGGAAGAAATACTGGACAGGCAAGTGAAATTGTAATTCAGTTCAATAGTCTATCATTTGTTATATTGGAACCACAAAATTATTAAATTATAGTATATTCATAGGAAAAAAGTTAAATTTGTCTCTGAAAATGTTTCCTTAAAAGAATAAGCTTAAAAAAAAAAAAGAATAAGCTTACATCAGTGAACATTTATTGAGTGCTTACCACCTACCAGGTGAATAAGTTGCAGTGCAGTTTCTGCTCCAAAGTGGAGGAAATGGGTTGATTTCACTTAATAAAAATGGAAATTCTAGAAAGGATACTAAAATGTCCTTTAATTCAAATTTTCTTTTTTTTTTTTTTTTTGGTGAATAGATTAATAGAGCGTTGTGCATTGTGCCTGGATAATAAGAATGTCTCCCTCCAATATCAAATTAGTCTTCTTTCCTGCAAAAGGAGGAAAAGGATTAACATTAACCAAGTAGATTCCATTCAGTGGAAACTGAAAAGATTAAAAAGAAGATAAGTTTTTCCTTATTATTTTTGACTCTCCCATTGTTAATGCAGCCACTTTACTTCTTTGCAGAAGGTACTGATCCATGATTTTTAGTGACTAATGTAACTCACATAATATTGGTGACTCATTTAAGAAACTGGTCTTTCTTCTCAGCTTTAAAATTATTTTTCTCCCACTAATAATCTGTATGGAAAAATATATAAGGCATGCTATTATCCTTTGAATATACCCTTCATAGAAAGAAACACTCAGAAGACCTAGTTCTATAAAAGAATACTTAGTCTGTACCTTAACCATTTGTTTCCTCAGATATATAAAAACAGATATTTCAAGTATTTTTGAAGCAAAATTATAAGTTCGTAATTCCCTATTGCTTTTTAGAGATTCTTAATAATCAAAAATTTAACAAAAGAGTCCTTCACTGGTAACACTGTATACCACAATTTGATAAACTGTATTCATTTTAGCTTAGGTAGTCACTTTTTAAAAAGTAATATATCATGTATGCAAACAAACATATATTACTATTATGTTTATATTAATTTCTATATCCTGAGTGAGGAAAAAAGCAAAAAGAGTTTGTGCAATTTCCTACACGGATTTTAAAAATAGTAGTCTGACTATGGAGCATGTATCAGAAAACTTTCTCTAAGGGTCACACAGTACATATTTTAGTCTTTGTGGACCTGGTGGTCTCTGTCACTGCTCTTGTATGTTGCCAGGAAAGCAGCTATAGACAATGATAAAGGCATGGGTATGACTGTGTTTAAAATAAGCTTTATTTATAAAAATAGGTGGTAGGCTATTTGGCTTGCTGGCTGTAGTCTGCTGACTCTTGGTTTAGAATGTGAAGAGTTTTTCCTGAAGGTATCAATTTGTAAGAGCATAAATAATAACCAAAAAGTTAACACAAGGTTGTTGGTATTATTTTGAAATTTCTGAAGTAGAAGCCTATTCTTAAATGTAAGAATTCTGTCTTGCCATTACATTCAATAAAGTATGGTCCTCTGCAACCAGGATTTATGAGTATCTAAAGAAACTGCTACCTGCTAGTGCTTGACACCAATTTCTGTCTGAAATACTTGTGATTATGTACGTTACCATTGTTTACTTGCTAGAAAAACATTTGAAAAGACTCAGGAAAAACAATTCCACCTCATGGTTCATTAACGGAAAAATAATCTCTCTATAATAAGCATGAAATGATCTAGGAAGATGATTGGTGCAAAGCTATTCCATAGTCTTTTTGTTTTATCACCTTCACACAGTAGAAGGATTTTTAAACTAGAAATAGAAAAATATTATCTCTTACATAATGAGAAAGATACCTGAAAAAGGAAAATTCATGTAGAACTTGAAAAATTTCTGGGCGAATAACAGAACCCTTTCCATTAATTTCTTTAAACACTCTGAAACCGTTAAGTTACACTCCAAATTGTGATCCAAAATTTATCAGGGTATTTCATTTCATCCAAGAAAATAGTGGTAGGAGAGATTTCTGCATTGGATAAGAAGTTGATAATTTCTGAAAGTCCCTTCTGCTTCTAAGATTTCAGACTTATTGAAATATCCTGCTATTAGCACACTCATACACTGAGGAAGTAACACTGATTGTATGTTTTTGGTTCTTCACCTTCATAGGTTGCAATAGCAGGGGGTTCACATTTTTTAAAAATTTTATTTATTTATTTGAGAAAGAGAGACAGAGAATGCGTGACAGAGAGAAGAGTGAGTGGCAGCGGGGGACAGGGAGGGCAGAGAGAGAGGAAGAAACAGGCTCCATCCCAGAATCCTGGGAATACGACCTGAGCCACAGGCAGATGCTTAACTGACTGAGCCAGGTGTCCCATAGGAAGTTTACACTTAAAACAAATCTATATCCAAACAATGTGAACTTTTTATACCAAAATTACAATAGTAATTGAAAAGAAATTTTAGTACACTCTTTGTCAGAATAATATCTTTTGTTTTGTTTTTCCTATCAGTGTTCAAGCTATTACATTTTTTACCACATTATAAATTTATTTTTCCATTTTCAAGGAGAAAGCTTACCTACTCACAGAACTATCTCACAGATCTAATTCTCTATCTCTGTCACTCTTTAAATAAAAATGAGACTTTTAATAGGAAAGTGGATGCTTGAGTCGCCCCATAGTCATTATTCCAATTTTATTTCTTGGCCTTGGCTGAAAATGTGAGGGGATAAAATTTTCTCTTCTGATTTGGGAGATATGTTTAGACAGGGAATATTGGGGAAAATTACTGGCAATCCCATTACATGACACCTAGAGCTTTATTTTTGACCTAGAAAGAATATGATAAAATCAAAGTATTGGAAAACATTTTAGTTTAAATGTAATAAAAGTAATCACAAAGGACACCATTAACTCATCTTGCTCTAGATAATGAGATGAAATTAAGAATAATAAAATTAAGCCTAATGATGGAGAAAATATTTCCTATGCCCTTAGAAATAAAGCCTTAATTAGCTGGAATTTTGGAGTATGGAGTGTTCTAGTAATTTAATTTTCTGAATAGTGGAAAGTAAACAGAAAATCCTTTAATACATACCCATTTTGTTGTGGAGTTCTTGAAATAACTAAGTATTATCTCTTGCCTTAGTAAGTATAAATTACTGAAAATAATTTAGTTTCATGGTTCCTGAAGGTCATTTCAGAAAATTATCTCTCTTCTCTAAACTCATTTTATTGCAAACTCTTATGTGGCATTGATCACAGTCTGCCTTGTGATGCATGTAGTATTTCTTCTGCCAGTCTATAAATGTCTTGAGGCTAGAAACCGTGTCTTTTTCTTCATTTAGCCCCATAATAGATAACAGAATACCTCATATGTAATACATGCTCAATAAATATTGAATTGGATCATTATGAATTTCAATTATGACTTTGAGATATTATAGATTCAGAAATTGCCTCTTGATTATAAGAACATGTCAGAAATAATCATGGTTAATTACAGACTCTTGCTAATCAAAATCTGATTTTGGATCTGCTCCATTAAGTCATGGCCAAACCATAAGTTCTGCGGCAATTAAAAAAACATATTACAGATAATGTCCAGGAGCCTAAAAAAAAATATCATTTGCTAATCTGCCATCATGAATACCTCAAGAAGAAAGAAAAGGCTTTATTTGTTAGTTTTGTTAGTTTAGCTATTTTATATATGAAGTACCTGTTACAAATATGCATTAGGAACTCAAACATAATGAAGACAATAATTCTTCCAATAATAATTAAATTATTATTTAAATAATAATTATATATCATATATTTGTAATAATTGTATATTATTATATGATAATATATTATATATAAATATATATAATATGTTATAATGTATAAATATGTATTTACATATTATAAATATATATTTCATATATAAATATACACTTATAAAAATAAATAGAAATAATATATTTATATATTATATAATATATTATTATTTTATTAATTATTATTTTGTTAATTATATATTACTAATATATAATTATATATTAATATAATACTTCAAAATAATTCACCCAAACTACTATTAAAATATTAGTATATAAACTTTTAGATTAGTTACTAAGGTATCTATGTGTCTTTGTATTTATATTGACATATATGTTATATATTACTTTACAAGATATAATTTCTTAGTTTTAAATATTTAATTTCTTCACTATTTACAAATACAATTCATATGATCATTTTTAATGAATGAACCATATCCCAAACTATAGACATATGTATTATTTAACCAATTTCAAATTTTTATATATTTTAATTGTTTCTAATTTTCACTTTGATAAATATTCTATATGTAAATTATTATATATATCATTTCTCCCTACCCAAGGTAAAATTTTTACAAGTAGAAAGGCTAGTAAAGTGTATGTAGCTATTTAAGACTTTCGATGCATGTTGTCTTCCTGAAAGAGATAATAATTTATAATTTTACCAATGAAATATGAGAGTGTATGTTTCCCAAAACCTTTGATCAAACTGAGTAGTACCCTATTTGATTAACTGATAGTTTGCAGTATCTCACTGATGTACATTAATTAATTTAAAGTTGTTTTTTATTTTCATTGTATCTTATGTGTATTTCATCCATGTCAAACTTTGTTTTCCCATTTTGCTATTAGTGTATTTGGCTTATATGCTTACATATAAGGCCTATTAAACTTTTATCTTGTGTGTATGTTACTTTTGTCTCCATTTGAAGTACATAAGTTTTAGATTTTTATGTAATTGAACTTTCTTTTCCTTTATAAGATTCTAACTTTAGGGTTAAGCTCTGTAAACCCGTTTTCACTATCCTATGTTTAAAACTTATTCCAAATTAGTTATTTTATGGTTTCATTTATATGAAATTTGCTTTATTGAATTACAGAACCCTTTTCTACTTTGCCAGTATACTGATGAGCTATGGATAAGGATCTCTAAGCTTGTTGCAGTATAGAGATCCTAGTAGAGCGAAATTTCCCATCTGTTGGGCCATGCCACCTGCCATGCTGTACATGGATTAACTGAGTGGCCAGGGAGAGCCTACAGCTGTCAGTACCTGCAGTCTGGTCTCCAGCTGGAGGCAACCACCAACATTGATGACAGGGATCTGAATCTTACCACTTTTTTAATATGCACCATAACATTGAAAATGGTCAGGAAACACCTTGACTAAACAATATAATCAGAATAATTTGTAAATGCATTTACTACCAATATAATCAGACTAATTTATAAATGAATATACTACCAAAAAATTCACAAATGATGTCTTTGATATTTTCTGACCTACACAAGGTCATCCATTACCTAAAATGAGTTCACCATACAAGATCATATTTGGACCTCTGGTGAAGCTATGTAATAGTTACAAAAGTGCAAGTACCAGACTTAGCATGACTTGTTTAATGAAGGCAGTATACTATGAATTTTTCAGAAGAATTGCCAGGGCAAAATTTTCTTTTGAGCTTTGAGATGAGAAAATGCTGCCTCTTAATGTCGAATAATATTGTTTATCTCTTACAGTTGAACTCTACATCAAAAGTTTTTGCTTCCACAACTCCTTTTAGTTCAACATGATTGGCCTCAATTGCCGCTCATTCTTTAGTATATGGAATAGTCAATCAGGTGGCTCTGAAATGTGCTAAAATGAGGCCCTTGAAGTTGAATTTGCAGCTTTGAGAAACAGGATACTTTTCATCTGCATTCTCACTTTTTATCACTGTCCTTAAAGTGTCTTAGAAAGAAAAGAAGACATTAAGACATATGGGGTATGAAATGGTGATCAGGTAAGATGGTAAATGCCATTCAAAGGGAAAAATAATATCCACATAATAAATAGTGATTGTGAGTGTTTGATAGCTGTGCCAACATACTAGTGCCTTTGGCAAGGAAGGAGTATTCTGAGGGAAGCCTGTGTACTGGCTGTATTACCATAATAATTCCAAGCATTCAAAGAATGGCCACATAAATTTAAACATGAATATGAATTGTGAAAGCATATATATGAATATCCCCACATGTTCACACACAGTTGTAAATTATATATGGTCATCATACTTAAATATCTGAGTGGATGTATAGATATAAGTATATTGCTGTATTGAATGTTATCATACTACTTTTAAATAATACCTTTAAAAAGGACGATGGTGTAGTAAGAAGGCCATGTGGTCTCCTTCATTTTCATAATTAAACATCAATTTTTCATCTACATGACTGGTATCTTGAACATATGATTCTTTCTTTGAATACATATTCTTGCTCTTCTAACCATTAAATATGTTGTATATACACTTTTGTCTCTATGGAAAATAAATTCATGATATATTCTTAAAGTAAAAAAATCATTTTTATAACACATTATCATACGTGTATATGTTGACACATAATTTATACACATGTACATGTTACATACATTTCTATTCACATGAATAGATGGGTATAAATTTATAAATGTTAATAACTAAATGTTGTGTGGACTTAAATGATAATGGTAGGGCCATATGATTATTGATGGTTTACTTCTTATTTCGGACTTTCCTCTATTTTCTCAATTTTAGTAGTAAAGACATTAATTTTATAATCAGGAAACACAATGAAGCTATTTTCATTTTATCAAAAAAATAAAATCTTTATAGCAGCCTCACATCTGTATTATTTGGATTCAGTTTCCCTCAAAGACTGAAGTAGTCAGAACTATAACAAAACAGAGATCATCTAATTCTATCTGAATGTAGTCCACACTTAGGGAAACACAGTAAGTGAAACATTCATCTATGAGACATGTTGACCATTTACTGCTCAAGATCATCAAGCTCAATTCCCACATTACACCAGCTTACCAGAAACCAACCCAGCTTAACCATTTAACTCTGTCCTCCATAGCATTTATTTTTATCTATTATTTTTTATAAAATTTCAATTTAAACGTTATGCCCCTGAAACCTGCATAGCTAACCAGAAGAGAGCACAAGACACATAACTTTGGCCTCTTGACTAATATATGTAAAATAGTATATATGTAATAGTCACCAGTATAACAAATGCAATTGATTTTCAATCTATTGGTACAAATGTTGTTACTATGTTGCTTTGCATCTTTTATTGGAAGATCCATAAAAAATTATTGTCAAAAATCTTCAATTATTTGTGATGTAGGCAGATAAATAATGGATAAATGGATATACAGAGTGAAAATTATATGATCTATTGAGCTTTCTTCATTTTCCAAATCTTTTATGTACTATACATAGTGTTTTATAAATTAATTTTGCCTACTATATTAAATATTTCCCCATGTTATTAATTTTTGTTCTGTCATTAGTAATGTGTACATGTTTTAGAGTATTTAAATCCTTTTAATTCTTTCTATTACTTTTCATGATAAACATCCGTGTCTGTGTATACATCAGCTGATTTCTAGCAATTAGAATGGTCAAGTAACTCTGCCTTTTCATTATTAGTCATTTAATGCATTGTAAGCTTTTAAAATAAGTCTGTAGCTTTAGAAGATAGAGGAAATTAAAAATTCCTTCTATGACTGTGGTTCCTGGTGAGACTTGCTGAATTTCAACAGCTCTGTCATCACTTACAGGCCAGAGGTAAATAGAAGGTCAGTTTTTCTTTTTTTATTTCTAGGTACCAGTATTGCCTTAGAGTACAACATAGGTTTAGTATATTCCAACTATTCTTTTTTCATCATGGGAAAAAATACGCAGGAAGGATGTTGCAAATTGATGTTATTGAGAGCAGGGAAGTGGAGCTAAGCTTATTCAGCCATACCCACAAAGCAATCTTTAATGACTAGAATCCCTCCGTAAGTACCATTCTTCTCACCTTAGAATTCAGGCCATTAAGTTTAAGTCTTTGATCTCTCTTAAGATACTGATTTGCTTTTCTGATAATGTCTTCTTGTCCATACAATACAGGTGTTTCCTACAGTTTCTGTTTCTTCTGTTTATGTCAGTCTTTATTATGTTTCAATTTTTCCTCGTATGTATGGAAGTTTTTATCATTAAAACTTAAGAGACTCACCTTGTTCTGCACCGCGCCTGCTATCTATGAGTGCCAAGCCATTACGTTGTGCTCCATTCCTCCAGACAGCAAACATCCAGCCTTTGGCCAGAAAGATTTTCAAAATGGGAGGAGACTAAGAGTAGCATGAGCCATGACTTTCCATGTACACTTTGAATATATTCCCATTTTCCAATGCATACCTCACTCTCAACTTGTGCTGTAGTAGAATTAACTTCCTGAGTCCATTTGGGTGTCTGGTGAATAGAATCTCTTTTGCGTATGTCCTCCCTATTGACACTTTATTGTCATTTTCTTTCCCCAGTTAAATTATTGACAACTCATTTTCCTACTCTTTATATCTTATGTTAAAATTTTTTTGTCTGTTTTGAGAGTCCTTAACAGCTTTTATTGTTTCCTTTATACTTAAGTTGTGTCTTAGGAGGGAGAAGAGACAAAAGTGTGTTTGACCTGCCATATTTTTGCAGAAAATAGTTTTATGTTACTTTTAGTCAAAGTGTACTGATAATTGTCCTAGATATTACATCTCTCAATTATATGTTTAACTTATGACTCATCAACTGCTCTCCATAAATGATTTAACCTAATCCATTCCTCCATTTATTCAAGTGACATCTATTCCAAGGGGGCAAAACATGTTTGACACCAATTTCCACCCTTAGGAAGCTTATGTCATAGTCATTAATATGAAATAATGCAAATAAATAGTAGATAGATTTTTAAAAATAAAAGCAAGATACAATCTGATTAAATACCAAAATAAATAGATGACAGCAAACTAGATCATATCAGGAAGAAAGATTTATCTTAGTCTACAGATTAAAGGTCTTTTGTATACTTTAAGACCTATATTATAAGCTGCTCATAGTTGTGATTTATTATATCTTTTAATTTATGCCATTTTATTATATCAAAAAATTACAGCAAACATTTGTAGTTTTTTCTATTTTAATATTTTTTCTAACTTTATTTCTTTCTATATTATCATGTACATGAAATTATTTTCTTTATTTTACAACTAACTTAATCTCCTTTCAAATTGAACATATGCTTATTTCATCTTTGGATTTCCCACTCCATAATGCCCTTAGATGGATAGCTAAGGGCATAGTTATTGAACACTTAGTATGTGTCAAGTACACGGCTAAGTACTTTATATGAATTATATAAATTAATCCTCCCTTCAAGTCTGTCAGGCAAATATTATTATAACTTTGCTTTATTGCTGAGAAATTTAAAGCTCAAAATTTGAGTAACTAGCTCAAGATCACACAGCCCATATAAATGGGAGACAAACCAGATAGGTTGTTTTTAGAGTCCTATCCTTAACTAATACATTAATACCTCCTTGCACGAAGCAGGCACACAACAAATATCTGGTGAACAGATGAATAAAAACTTTACTAATATATTTTTTTATCCTTAGAAGTTTTACACATTTGGAGAACTTTCTACAAAATTTATAATAATTTAATGCTTACTTAGGGTTAAATTCTTCTATAATCTTTTCTTCAGTCATATTGATTTGTAGTCATTCGTGTAAAATTCCATTTTGTATCATCTTTGGAGGTTTTGTTTGTTTCTTTGCAAATTATAGATGCTCGTGAAATACTTTCAGGATAGACAATGGCCATTAAATTATATCGTTAGAGAAAATTGTTGATAATGGGTAGTTTATTTAAATGCTTAATCTAAATTCCCAAGCCTAATAGTGTTTTCCTTTTTTCTTTAAATGGATTTTGTGGAAATAGCTATTATATTATAAGGATGGTGCTCAAAACACTATTTTAATTAGAAAGTATAATTTCATATTTTAAAATCCATATGCAATATAGGTAGGTATTCCAACCATAGATCCTAGAATCAGACAGCCTGAGTATAAGCCACATTTAAGCTTAAGTTTACTCCTCTATAAGTTGAAGATAAATTATTTTGTTACCAAAATAATACTGCAGATACTTGGAAAGCACTAGGTATAGTGCCTCTCACACAAAAAATGTTCAATTAATATGTGTATATGATATTTGTGCACATATGTTATTTAGAGAAGTAGTAGGAGGGATGGACTTTTCAAACAATTGATTGACTTTTCCTAACATTTGAGATGGCTACTTAAATAAGAAAGTTTGTCACAATTTGGCAATCTGTCTTAGTCTGCACAATTCTCTTGCAAACATAATTATTCTTTTGAAATTCTTCACATATCATGTACAACTCATTTGCTAGATGCTAGGGATTTGGAAGTATCAAGAACATGAAAATCTATATACTCCTTTCTATTTCAAGTCTGATAGAATTATAATGACCAACACAGGCTGAAAATCATGATGAAGTAGAGGGTGCTAAAAAACAGTCTTACTATAACTTTGTTTCCCTGGTTTTATATCAGAATCCCAAAAAGGACCTCCAGTTTCTGGAATTCTCCATTCTAGAAGGGAGAAAACAGACTGCATACTCAATGATTTGAAATCAATTTCTGATTATTGCTATTAACTGGTTACTTCTATTTAAATGTGATTTTTCAGACATTCAGTTTCTTCACCTTTAAAATGAGAAACTTTGGCTGGGTGGTTTTTAAGAACATTTCCTGATTTAAAATACTAGCTCATAACCATAACCTCTAGTAGAACTATCCCTGTTTCCTTATTTTCGTCTTAGTCCAAATTATGTTCATATACTCTTACATCACTTTCTACTAACGATTCGCAATATTTTTTCCACTGTATAGAACATAACATTATTTTAGATCATCAGAAGAATATTTACATTAACATATCAAGAAGTTAAAACTTTCATTTTTTTTTAAGATTTTATTTATTTGACAGAGGGAATGGGAGAGCATAAGCAGGGACAACTGCAGAGGAAGAGGGAGAAGCAGGCTCCCTGCCAAGCAGGGAGCCCTATGATCCCAGGATGCTGGGATCACGACCTAAGCTGAAGGCAAATGCTTAAACATCTGAGCCATCCAGGCACCGCTTTCATTTGCTTTTTATATAAATATTTTATCATTCATATCAAGTTAGTCTGTGGCTAAAATTAGATGTCATTAAGAAAAAAGAAAAAGAAAGCTAGCCCATTTTTTTCTTCACATCTAAATTTCATGAGAGTTGTGGTTTGAGAAAATAAAATGTGTTCCCTGGAACATTATGATATATGTGAAAACAGCTATTTATGAATTCTATAAAATATAACAAAACTGATGGATTGGCTTTCGAGTATAAATAAATGCAAGCTTGCTTGCTTCTTTCTTTTCTTTCTTTCTTAACTTTATAATATTGAGGTTTATCCACATCTTTAGGACTGGATTTTTTTTTTAAGATTTTATTTATTCCTTTGACAGAGAGAGAGATCACAAGTAAGCAGAGAGGCAGGCAGAGAGAGAGGGGGGAGCAGGCTCCCCGCTGAGCAGAGAGCCCAATGCGGGGCTCGGTTCCAGGACCCTGAGATCATGACCTGAGCCAAGGCAGAGGCTTAAGCCACTGAGCAACCCAGGCGCCCCAATTTTTTTTTTTAAGTTAAAGCTGTGATCTAAGAAACTTAGGGCTTTAAATTCAATTCTCTTTCATGTATTTGAATATTCTGTGGATCTTATAGTGAACCGATAACAATGAATTTCCTCTACTTGGCTGTTAATTAGAATAGTAGAGAATTTATACTGCAGGTATCATATTCAAACATTTTAAAAATGGCATTTCTTCCTTGAGATAAATGAATATACGTAATTTCAAAGTCAGTTTTTAATGACTACTTTACCATGTCACTAGTGGAAAAATTTGAGTTCTGAAACCAGGAATCTGAACATCAGAGCTTCATTATCCCACTGGAAATGGGATTTAGAACTTTTAAATAACATAGTAGCTAAGAAATATAGTATCTTACTTTCTTCACTTTTTTTAGTAACTTCTATTTTAGTCTATCCCACTTCAAACTAGAAATTTGTCTTTTCACTAAATAAGGTCTTATCTCAGTTTTAAAAGTACATCTATTTTATTGGACGAGAACTATGATATTTCTATCTAAACTGTACTTGCCTATCACATATAGGTGTGATTTTGCGATCTCTAACAGGTTGGTACTTGAAAGAACTCTTTAAAATGTAATTTTCCAATATATAATATAATCTTGATTGATTATATGGAAAAGAAAAGTATATCTCAGGTTAATTTAAGTGTAAGTGTTTTTTTAAATCTCCTTAAAATATTGGGGGTTATTTTCTAAGAAATACCAGAGTTGGAGAATGCTTTTTAAAATAATTCTCAATTAACTACTAATAAGTTTGTCTGGATTAACTGTTAATGAGTTTTTCTACTATCTTTTTGCACTGTATAGAAGTGAGTTAAAATAGTCCTAAAAATCTACTTGAATTTATGTGATGATAACTATGAAACTTCCCTCATTTATATGTGAATACATATTAAGAATCTTAAAAATAATTTTTACTGTCATATTTTAAGTGAAGATACTAAATTAACACTGTGATAATATAAATGAATTGAATTGAGATGCAATTGTATTGTATCTGTCTTTCCCCTCTCTTAAGAATAAAGATAACAATATATAAATACAAGTTTTTAAGAGGTTTTCCCCTATGCCATGAACATCACAGAAAAGAAAAGTAAGCATCATCCTAATCGAACCCTTTATAAAATGGAAGAGGAATGTCTAATGTGATTACCTGGGTTCTACTGTTATGGTATATTCTTTTTTTGGGAAATTGCATAAATTCAGTCTATACCAACTCCTTCTGATGGTTTTGGAATAGGATATAATATATATGTATGACTTTGTCATCTGAAAATAAACAGAGTCGCAAATTGCCATTACATTTCATGTCTGTCAGAGTGAAAAGAGCTTTGGACTTATGAGAGAATTAGGGCTGACTTCCAGCTCCATCATTATTGGCTATCACCTATGACAATTTATTTAGTCTCATGAAAATGTTTCTTCATCTATAAAAAATGCATTTTATAATATTTAATCGACATGTTTATTATGCATGTTTGGTTAGACAATGTATGGGGGAAACCTGTCACAAATAATTAGAACATAGTAGGTCCTCAGAAATTTTAATTTCCTTTCACTTTTCACTATTCAATCTAAATACCAATAATGAAATCATTGTTTTTGAAATTTAACCATATTCTGTTTACTGGGGCTTTCACTAATTACCTTTAAAAATTAAACATATTCTGTTTACTGGGGCTTTCACTAATTACCTTACAAAAGCTTGTGTTCTAATTCTTAAATTATTCTCAGTCACTGACGTGAACTTACCCTCTGTAATGAAATATAGTGAAATAGCAACACAATACTATTCTTTATCCATTTTATCTGTTCATGTCAAGACATTTTTAGTCCTTTTGTTATGAACTTCACATATAAGAACTGAAACCCTGATATTTCACTTTTTCTCTCTCTGGGTATATGGTACAGTGTGAAAGTTTTTACATTTAAAAAAATCATAGAAGTGATGAATATTTTCTGGAACTAGGTATCAGTGATGGTTGTATAACATTGTAAATGTGTTAAGTGATACAGAAGCAAATATTTTTAAACAGTTCATGTGTACATTTTATGTTAAATGAACTTTCCCACAATAAAAAGAAAATCAATCAAATCAAAACAAGATTTTGATAAATATGATCTAATCCTTCCAGAGATGTGGTGCCAATCTGTACCCCTAAGAGTGATATATATAAGTGTAAACTGAGAAAGTTTTGATAGGCAAATGATCAAGTATGATGGTCTTAATCTTTTGCCCAAGAAGGCTTTACAAATGGGAAGTAAAGGATTATTGAAAGTACATTTTTATATTTTACAGCTTTGTGTATGATTGATCCAGGTTAGTATTTTACTAAGAATACTGTTTTACTTGGTGATTTACAGAACAATCTTGGGATGCATTTGTAGTACAGTGTGGGATATAAAGTTCAGGGTTTATCTTGCATTAGGCTTGTTATATATCATTTTACTTTACAATCTTTACATGACTGTTGTAAATAGATATACTTAAGAGTTGGGCTTTATTTTTTAAATTGTTTTATTTATTATTTACTTGAGTATAATTGATAGTGTCAGGTGTACAATATAATGATTCAACAATTATATACATTATGAAACGTTCACCAAGGGTTGTTAGCATCTGTCACCATACAAAGTTATTACAATGTTATTGACTTTATTTCCTATGCTGTACATTTCATTCCCATGACTTATTTATTTTTAAAACTGGAAATTTGTACTCTTAATTCCTTTCACCTATTTTGACCATCCCTCTACCACCTTCCCCGCTGACAACCACTAGTTTGTTCTCTATATGTATGAGTCTATTTTGCTTTTGCAATTGTTTGCGTTTTTTTTAAGATTTCACACATAAGTGAAATCAAATGTTATTTATCTTTGTCTGACTTTTTCACTTAAAATAACACCTTCTAGATCCATCCATGTTGTTGCTAATGGAAGAGTTCATCTTTTTTTATGGTGAATATTTCGTTGAGTGTATATACCACATCTTTATCTATTCATCTATGGATGGACACTTGGGTTGCTTCTATATCTTGGCTATTATAAATAATGCTGCCATAAACATTGGAATGCATATATCTTTTTTAATTAGTATTTTTATTTTCTTCTGATAAATACCTGAAAGTGGTATTTCTGGATGATATGATACCTCTATTTTTAGTTATTTGAGAACCCTCCACATTGTTTTCTAGAGTGGCTATACCAATTTACGTTCCCACCAATATTTTACAAGGGTTTCCTTTCCTCTACATTCTCACCAACATTTGTTTGTTTGTTTTTGTTTTGTTTTTGATCCTATCTATTCTGACTTGTGTGAAAGGATATCTTACTGTGGTTTTGATTTTCATTTCCCTGATGATTAGCAATGTTGAGCATCTTTTCGTGTGTCTGTTGGCCATCTCTGTCTTCTTTGGAAAAATATGTATTCATTTTTAATCAGATTTTTTTGGTGTTGAATTGTATGAGATCTTTATGTATTTTGAGTTTTTTAAAAATTTATTTATTTGAGAGAAAGAAAGCACAAGTAGGGTGGTGAGTCAGAGAGAAAGGGAGAAGCAGACTCCCTCAAGATAGGGGCCTTGATCCCATGACCTTGGGACCATGACCTGAGCTGAAGGCAGATGTTTAACTAACTAAGCTACTCAGGTGCCCCAAGATCTTTATATATTTTGGATATTAACTCCTTATTGGATATATCACTTGCATATATTTTCTCTCATTCAGTAGGTTGCCTTTTCATTAGGTTGGTGGTCTCCTTCACTGTGCAAAAGCTTTTTAGTTTGATGTAGTCCCATTTTTAAAAAAAATTTTTGCTTTTGTTTTCCTTGCTTGGGGAGATATAGTTAGAAAAATATTTCTAAACCTGATGTTGAAGAGATTATTGCCTGTTTTCTTTTAGGCTTTTTATGGTTTCAGGTCTCACATTTAGGTGTTTAATTTATTTTGAGTTCATTTTTGTGTATGGTGTAAGAAAGTAGTTCAGTTTCATTCTTCAGTATGTAGCTGTCCAGTTTTTTTCAGCACCATTTATAGAAAAGGCTATCTTTTTCTGATTATATATTCCTGTCTCTTTTGTCATAGATTAATTGACCGTGTAAGTGTAGGTTTATTTCTGGGCTCAATTCTGTTCCATCTTTTTATACAATACTGTATGAAATTGTCTTTCCAACTGGGTTTATATTTTAGGAACATTATTTTAAAACAGTGATTTCTCACCAATAAAATAAAAATCTTTAAGTCCTTTTCATGTGGCTGAATTGGTTCCCCCGCAAAATTCATATGTTGAAGTCCTAACCCATAGTATCTCAGGATGTGACTGTATTTGGAGATAGGATCGTTAAAGAAGTAATTAAGTTAAAATGAGGTCATTAGGTTAGTAGCCCTAGCAAAATAATATAGTCATAGCAAAGTATATCTTAGAGGCTTTCTGTGAATTTTATCAATATTAGTTTTACTTAAGGACTTTCTTTACAGTGATTATACAACTTAAATTCACCTCCTAAGAATTTTAGGTCACTTGCTAATTTCCAACAAACTTTTTCAAATAGAGGGACTACTCAGAATAGTTATATTTTCTTTATGTTTCACTATAGGGTTAACACAGATTAACACTGGATATTTGAGCTGTGATTCATTAGTGACAATTTATACTTCAGTTTGTGATAGATTCATTAATGTTCAAGGGTCCTTAGTACAAAGACAGGAATATTTAGTACTGTTTATACTTTGTCTAATTTCCAATTTATTTTAGCATTTTCTAATTATTAATATGCTACAACTACAACTAGTGAATTGTGCGTATAACTAATAAGATTTCACCAAACATTTAAACTGTAATTACAAACTTAAAAAATGAAATGCCTTAACAATTAGAATCTCTTAATGCTTTAATCATCCTAAAATTAAGCAAATAAAAACAATCATTATAATCTGTTCTTTACTCTTTTCTCAAAGTTAGGTACAAAATACTAAACCTGTGGATTTAAATTTGTCTCTAAACTCTGTTCTGATTTCTATTTTTAACTTTTTTTCAGCTTTATTGAGGTCTAATTGATGAGTAAATTGTAAGACATTTAAAGTGTACAATGTGATAATTTGAGACACAAATACATTGTGGAAATATTCCCATCATTAAGTTAATTAACACATCCATCACCTCACATGCTTTTTCTCCCTTTTTAGCAAGTTTCAGCTATACAATACAGTATTATCAACTGTAGTCACCAATTTATACATTAGAGCCTCAGATATTATTCATTTTATAACTGAAAGTTTACATCCTTTTATCAATTTCTCCTTATTTCCCTACTCCTCAATCCCTGGCAAGCAAGCACTATTCTACTTTCCATTTCTATGAGTTCAACTTATTTTATTTCTTCTCTAAATCTGCCTCCTAATTTTTTGCATCTAACTAGAGAGTTAGGGTTTACAGACTCAGAGTTGTATGACTGATAAAAGTCCATGATTAAGAACCTGAGATGGGAGCCTTAAGTGGCCATTGCAAGAGGATTCTTATTGAGTCTTGTTTCCAGATGATCAGGCAGGTCCCCATAATTATTTAACTTTTCCCATTTCATAATTTACTGTCCAAATTATTGCCTCTAATATATCAGGTATATTTTGATTATGCCATTAGTTATTTCCTCAGAATAATGCTTGATTTGATTTTCTTATATTTGTAGTTACAAGTCTGCTATATCTTTTTATTATAAGCAAGCAGATCAAGCCAATTTTTCAGCTGTTTGTCTGTGTGGGGTCTGATCTGGTTTAGTTAAATCTGAAGTCTTTAGCCTATTTGGTTCAGTAATATTGCAACATTTCTTTCTCATAATCTAATTAGAGCTTCAAATTGACATATTCCTGTTTGTTCCTACTCTCAATAAGTTAATTGTATACATATTCATTATAGTCATATATATAATACAAAAATAAATATTGAATGTCTATAAGATGCAAGACCCTGTGCTAGGTGTTATGGGATACTGCAAAGATAATCCTTCTTCTACTTTCTACAATCATTATTCTTTAGAAAAAAGGTAATGCACGTATATAAATAACTCTAATGTAAGGCAGGGAAAAATTATGTGCCATTAGAGAAGTCTAGATAAATCAGAATGAATTTTTTAAAGGAGATTGCATTTATACCTAGCAAGAGGGATTTGGCACAATTACTCAAGAAGGCAACATTTGAATAAGGTATTAAAGTATGGATAGTATTCCATACACACACACACACACACACACACACACACACACACACACTGGAGAGAAAGAATTTTCTAGATCAACAATAGGCACAAAGGCACAGAAGTATAAACATGGATGTAGACCTTCATGGGGGACACAAGCTTTGTTTAGAGAGAGTGAAGACTGTATTCATTCATTCATTCATTCAGTACACTTTTAATTGGGTCCTCCCATGAATCAGAATGTATAGGCACAAGGGTTACCAAAATAAATAAATAAATAGAAAGAAATTAAAAGAAAAGAAAGAAAATAAGACTCCTTCCCTTTCACATTTTATTTTTTTTATTGATAATGATTATGCCCCATGTGCTTCATTAATATTAAGTACTTTAATCTTCGTAACACTATAAGATAGGTACTATTATCTCCATTTTATAGGTGGAGAAACTGATGCATAAAGAAGTTAAGAAACTTGATTAATTTATATAGCTAAGAAGTGGCAGGTATGGGATTTAAACTCAGTATCTAGCTCCATTCTACTATATGGTATGGTGTATTGGGAGAGAAGTCTCTACAGATAGACTGTGAATGGCCTTGAATGATAAGCTAAGAAGTTTGACAAAATCGAAACTGTAATTTTAAAAGATCATTCTGGCGGCAGTCAATAAGATTGATTGGAACAGTAAAGTTCTACAGTAAGTGAGCAGTTATTCTTTACTCTAGAAGACAGATGATGAAGTTTGAGTTAGAGTAGTAGCTGTGATAATACACAGAAGAGAATTTTATAGGGGTACCGGTAACAGGAATTTCAGAAGAGAACTAGAGTCAAATATAATGGCAGTGGCATCAGTCAATACTCTGGAGATTACATGTGACAGGAAGCCAACTTGAACTTGTTTAAACAAAAATAAGAATTTATTGGTTCATATATTTGAATCAAGAAATTCTGTTTTTTTAGTTTCTCAGATCTGCTTTCCCTTATTGGCTTCATCTTTAGGCAGATTCTATATTTGTGGTGGTGAGGATGGTTTCTGGTCTCCAGAATCACATTACCCTAGAAGCTAGAAAGTCTTCATCAAAAGGAATCATCTTTACATATGTTTCAGCCAGAAAGCAGAGTATGACTCTCAGTGACTCAGTTTAAGTCAGATCCCACCAGGAGTAGAGTTTGGATCAACCCCCCCCCTTTTTTTTTAAAGATTTTATTTATTTATTTATTAGGAAAGAGAGAGAGTGAGAGAGAGCATGAGAAGGGAGAAGGTCAGAGTGAGAAGCGGACTCCCCATGGAACTGGGAGCCCGATGTGGGACTCGATCCCGGGACTCCGGGATCATGACCCGAGCCGAAGGCAGTTGCTTAACCAACTGAGCCACCCAGGCACCCGGATCAACCCCTTTTGAGTCCTTTAGACTGAGAGACAGGGAAGATGGGTTTCCCCAAAGAAGAAGATACAAGACAAAATATAAGTCTTCATTCCACCAACATTTTGAGCTAGTGACAGAGTATAACAGAGACTTTTATCAGAAATAAGTCACATGGAGTAAAGGTCAATAGCAAGTTTGAGAATAAAAAGAATAATTTAGAAATGTTTTGAGTTTAAATAATGACAGAACATTTGTACAGAAATGACTAGTAAAGAGTTCGAAACTATGAAATTTGAATTTAGAAAAAAGGTGAATGCTAAATATAAAATATTAGGAATCGAGTAGAGAAATGACTACTGGAATGGTGAACTTTAATGAGATTAAGAAAAATGGTCATCACAAAGTCAAATACTGTCACTGAAACCAAGAGATAAGCATTCCGACAAGACTGATTAGTCACCATAATCAAAAGCCCTCAGCTGATCAAGGAAGAGCTAATAAAAAACTATTTGGTCTAGATAAACAGCAAATCAATGGTGATCTTGGAAAGATCTTTAGGTAAAACAAAAGCCCACTGTAAGGAATTAAAGAATAAGTGGGAGATAATGGGATGGCCAGTCTACTAAATAGCTAATTATGTCACCATGGACGAGAAACTTAAAATTTCTAAGGCTCTGTTTGCTCATGTTTAAAATAGAGGTTATAAATAGAAACTGCATCTAGATTATAAATTTTACTTGACATTATGTTCAAAAAGTATTTAACATAGTGCCTAACAAATTACAAGTTTTCAGTAAATGTTAGCTACTTGTGTCGATGATACAATGCATTGAGAGGATGTGACAGCAACCATAGTTTAAGATTTTTACAAGACTTTTTGCAGTGAAGGAAGTGAAGGAAACCCTAGTGAGCCATGAGAAGAACATTCATGAAGAGATACCAGACCAGAAATTAGTGTGAAGATGACTTCCCATGACTCCAACCACAACTATCCCTGACTAAACCTACAGGAGAGACACTGAGGGAAAATTGCCCACTAGACCTCTATCAACCAGCAGAACCATGAGTGATAATAAATAATCACCTTAAAAAACAATGATTTGTTTCATAGTAAAAGATAAAGAGAACAGACATCACTTGTGGGAATGACAAAGTGTAGGGAAGATGTTATTGAATCACTTTTGTTATGTTTTGGTTTGATTGAGTCAGAAAGTAGCTCTGAGATTTGCACAGGCTAAGGATTTGTATTCATAAGGGAAAGAAATTAAAGTTACAGGAAAGATATCAGATAGTGAATGTAGTAAGCACCTGGAAGAAACAATAGAAAATGTATTCAGGGTCATAGGGGGAGAAGTTTACCTTGACAAGCAAGATGAACACCTCTTCCTCTAAAAAAGAGCAAATGAGAAGAGGTAAAGCAAAGTTTGAGGTACAGAGAAAAGATATGAAAGATATCTGTGGTGCCTGGATGGCTCAGTCAGTTGAGCATCCAACTTGGTTTCAGCTCAGGTCATGGTCTCATAGTCAAGAGATCGAGCCCAGCGTGTGGCTCCATACTCACCAGCAAGCCTGCTTGAGATTCTTTCCCCCTCCCTCTCACTCCCCTTTTGCTCCTTCCCCTACTCATGCTCTCTCTCTCTAAAATAAAATCTTTTAAAAAAAGAATATGAAATGTTCATCATCTTTAGCCATCAGAGAGATTCAAATCAAAACCACACTGAGATATCACCTTACGCCAGTTAGAATGGCCAAAATCAACAAGACAGTAAACAACAAATGCTGGAGAGGATGTGGAGAAAGGGGAACACTCCTCCATTG
>CM052799.1:114819771-114932319 GCA_028533885.1 Nasua narica
AAAAAAAAAGAATATGAAAGATACCTATGTAAGATAACAAATTATCTTCACTTATTTTAGACAAAACTCCCAACAACTTGCATCATGGAATTTCTTAAAATGTGAAGGTCTCCTAAAGCTGCTACTTCCTCCTTCTGGCTTCTGGTAATTGGAATTACACCAAGACCAATCATGGGCATGGAAAATGAATGTCTTAAATAGGCCAGAGCAGGATTTGGGGCCATTTACTCTCAGGCTCCCTTTTGACCAAAGAATTCTGGTTATTGCTCTCATTACCTTCTTCTTTTACCTCAGGGCACACACAAAAATTATTAGCACTAGCACTTAGATTCCTCTAACACAGATATTTTATTACTTTTCACTCAGGTGAAATGGGAGGAAAGTAGATATGGTGTGGTACTTTGGCAAATCTGCCAATTTATCTTTTGCAGTGCGTGCCATGTAAACACTCCTAACTTAATGCACTGCACATGCATCATCCTCGAATGTTTAGTTTTATTGCTGCAGAAGTAATTTCTGAAGGTCATCTTATAATGGATGAAAACTTGAAGGTTCATGCAATTTATGTTCATTTTAGATAATATTGTGCAACATTTAGGAACCATCAGCTTTCATTCTCTAAATGTTTGATCTAATAATTCTAAAGATAAAATATGTTATCAGCCTTTGGGAGCATATACTTTCGCTGTGAAAAATCATACTCAAATATGGATTGGAAAATGTAAAAGTCTTCTACTGATTTTCTTTAACAGATTTTTATTCATCTCGGTCACATTTCAGAAGACTGAAGATAGGGAGGATAAAAAAAGCAGAACATTTCCAGGGGTATAAAAGTTATAAGAGAGAATTACCTGAATTAAAAAATGCAGCACACTTTTTAGAGAATAATATAGAAACTTGGTAAAGATCATCTCTGGGGCTACATCACAGATGTCTGTTAAGGTATAGCCACCATGCAAAAACGTTTTGGCCTTACCAAAAAATGTTCTTTGTTATTTATATGTCTGGGGTCATAGTGATAAATTTCCTGATTCTTTTAAGCCCACTTGAGGTGATGATGCTTTCTGTTGCCACTCCTTCCCCCTCCACTGGGATTTCACCATCCCCCTTTTTCCCCTATCTTCAGTCATCCCCTCTTCACTAGATCTTCCCTATTAGCCTTATAAACACATTTTTTTCACTGTCTGAAAACAAACATGCAAGACAAATGTCGAACAAATCTTTCTTTCAGTGCTTCCTCTCTCTGTGCATACTGCGACCCCCTTTAACCTCTCTCATCCTCCAGACCCCGGAAGGAATTGTTCTACTAATTATGTTCATTTGTAGATCTTTGATCCACTTGTCCTTGCACAGAGATCTCATCTAATTCACACTTTTACTACTGCATGGAAATTATGTCGGCTTTGGAAACTGTTGGCAGGGACATCTTGGCTCTACCAGGATCAATGGGGGAACGTCTGGGTGTCTCTTTTCAACTCTTAACCTTCCAGGCTGTTCTGACTCTCTCTAATCGTTTGGATTATAATTCATTCTTAATGAATTCTCTTCCTACTTCATCAATCATGTCCATATTTATCACCACAGTAAAAACGTGTGGTTTCATCCCAGGTATTTTCTTCTTTTTTTCCTTCACACTCAACCTGGGTGATCTCATTAACTTCTGTGCTGTCAACCTCCAAAACATCCTGGAGCTCACCTGAACTTGCCTTCAGTGCCTTTTTGCCTATGTGAATGTTCCCAGGCACGTCAGTTCTAATGGAATCCATATCCATTTCTCTTTCATCATTCCTCAAACTTTATTCCCCTTCTCTATATATTCTCACAGTCAATCGGTCATAAACTCACTTAACCCAATAATGAGAAATCTAGTTATTAGCATAATGGATTGAGACTTACTTCTGATATTCAATTTTCTCACATGTAAACTAGCAATTTCATATGGCTTAACTTCCTTTTCTTTTCCTCTTCTTTAACCAAGTTCCATTAATTTTACTTCAGAGTGCCTCTAAATCCATTCATTCTTCTATATTTTAAACTTCCATTGCCATAATTCCAGAACTCTTAGTTGCTTATTTAAATTGTTGCAAAAGTATCTTAATTCACCCTTTTGAGTCTATTATCTTGCATTTTGAGAGTTTTCCAAATACTGACATTAGATTGTTTTTAAGAACAGAGAACTGTGAGCAGAGCACCTGTTGTTTGTTTTTCTTAATAGTGTACTATTGCTTCTCAGTATTATGGCATTCATATCCTAGACCTAGAAACTACTATAGCTTTAACATCAGCCATTCTCTAGCTCCCCCACCTGACCAGGTCCTATGTAGCCATTCTCCTGTTGACTTTGTGTGAGGGTCTTGCTAGCTCAGAAACAGGTCTTACCTTATAATGCCAGTATAAATATCTCTTTCACTCTTCCCTTTTTGAGGATATTCTGCTCATCCTACAAATGTCATCTGTTCTAGGAAATATCCTTACTGTTCATCCTTTTAACATCAAAGCAAATGAATTAATTTTCTGTATATATTGTAGAGAGCTCTATTGTAGTAATGATCACATTGAACTAATTACAGGCCTTTATCTATTTAAAACTCCTGATTTGGTACTAGCTTTTTTAAGGACATGGACTAGGTATTTAAATATTGAATGAATGAATAGATGAATGAAGGAATTGGAATGTGAGTTCTCTTCTGTCCCTTAGTTTTGTTCATTCCCACATGCGTGGGGCATGTCAGTCAACTCTGTCATGACTAGTCTCTCAGGGATGGCACTAAATAAATTTAAAGATCTCCCCAATAAGAATGTGACTACTTGCCAGCTCAGTTGTATTGATTATTTGGGAAGAATGAAAAAAATAAGAATATATATATGGCACTCAGAAGTTAAAGGTATCTAATAAGGGAAAATAGTCAGAAAGTGACTGAACTAAGAAATCACATAGAATTCCTCACCATAGCCTGCTATTTGCACTATGGATTAAGGCTACTTGGGTTTAAATCTCAGTTTTCTCACTCAGTAGCTCTGTGCCTCTTTTCTTCACTCTCAAAATCAGCATAATATTATTTACCCTGACAGAGTCCTTATGAGGGGTAAATGAACCTAATATATTTATAGCTCTTAGAAGAGTACTTGCCATTTAGTTCATACTCTACAAATGTTAGTTACGCTACAGATGCTCTCTGGTAAAGAGGGACTAGATGAGTATCATGACTAGAATTTCTCTCTCTCTCTCTCTTTCTTTTTCACTCCCCAGACCTCTCTCAATAATTAATTTAAGAAGCTGCTTTCAAAAGAGCATGTGAGTTGGGCATCATTACAGAAGATAATAAAATTAAAAAGAAAAGTCATGTGGACACATGGTTAGTAGCCAATCACTCTTGTCTTGGTTTCCAGATGACCTGACCCAACCCAATCATTATCTAGTTTTGCTAAACACATAGGAGAAACCAAGAAGGACTGAAGTGTGTCTTCCCACCCCAAATTCATATGTTGAAGCTCTAGCCCCTAGTACCTCAGAATATGACCATATTTGAAAACACTTAAAGAATTGATCACGGTAATATGAACCCATTAGGGTAGGCCCTAATCCAATCTGACTGGAGTTCTCTTAAGAGAAAGTTTGGATACACAGAGACATGAGAGATGCCAATGCACAGAGCAAAGACGGTGTGAGGGAGCAGCGAGACAATGTCCACCTGCAAGCCCAGGAGAGAGGCCTCAGAAGAAACCAAACTTGCTGACATCTTGATCTTGTATTTCAAGTCTCCACAACTGTGAGAAAATGCATTTCTGTTGTGTAAGCCACGCAGTCTGTGGTTCCATTATGTCAGCCCTTGCGAACTAACACAGGGGCTTTTGCTCATCATTATCCCACAATATAATCATGTAGAAGCCAAGACATCAGGAGACTTTCGGTGACTAGTTTCAGCTCCCACAGATCCTGTCAGAGCCATAAATGTGGCTAATTCTCCCTCAGGGACTGAGTTTGTGCTTCTGCATCAAATTAATTCAAATACAGTAGAAAATTACAAATGTCAGGAACCTGTGCAAAGAGCTAGTTCTTGTTACAATCATGTTTTAACCCAGGATATGTTCAATTTTGCCTGGATTAAGCATCAATCAATGGGTTCCTGTCTACTAATTGGCTTAAGAAACAGTTTCCTTAAACTTTGGGGAAATTTTCACAAGCAATTATGCCCTTTGCTAAATGTTAATGATTCTAGATGAAGTCTGTGGAAGCTATAACAAGGTCAATGATATTAATGATTTATAAAAGAATAACCAAAATTTTAGATAATTTAAACTATTCATACATTGCATTGACGTAACACTGTTAACTTCCTCAAAGCTCTTTCATCTCTTCTATTTAAGATTTTTCTGTGGAAAAGTCAATCCCATGAAATCTAAGATAGAATCCAACTTTTTTTTAGTACTTAAAGTAAGAAAGAAATGAAAGCTTCAGATAACAAATCTGCTTTCTTACAATTCTTTTTATCATATGAAAGACAGAAGACAGAAGACAAAGCAAGAATTGATGCTGGTGTCAATGTGAAGAAAAATGCTCTTGAGTAGGGGCTGAACTACTGTACAATTTTCTTGAGAGGACCAGTAGTCTTCCAAATGAGACAGTATCAGTTGTCACTTCTATGAAAAATATAACACCTGCCTCTGCCTATTTTTTCTACTTTGAATAGTTTTCTTGGGTGAGACCGGAAAGGTTGCCCAGCCTTAGCAAACAATTTACCTTTGTTTTCTTGGATCAGCAGCCCCTGAACTCACATTCTTTCACATTCAAAGCTAACAGGCTTTTGTGTGGTTTACTGAGTTCATCTATTGTTCAGACTTCCCTGTTTGCATTGCAGAGTAAAAGAACATATTCAGAAGCAACTTTACAAGAAGCTACTCTAAAATATACATGTAGCTATTACTTATTGAATACTGTTCTGGGCTCAATGCTTTGTCCTAGTTTCTTTGTGTTTATTTTTTCAGTTTTTCTGGAAGTTGGAAGCTAATCTCAAAGTACACAATTCACTCACTTACTAATTCAATAAAGGTTACTCATGGAATATGTTTATTATACGTGCCAGGCACTATCTTAGAAAGAGAAAGAACAAGATAAAAGCCCTAAAAGAAACCACAATCTGGACCTGAACTGTTCAGTAGTGTAGCCACTAGTCACATGTGGATGTTTAAATTGAAATTTAAATTAATGAAAATTAAATAAAATGAAGAATTCAGTTGCTCAGTCATACTAGTCACTTTTTGAGCACTGAATAGCCTTTTGTGATCCTACTACCCTACTGGACAGAATAAAGAACATTTTCATCATTGCCAAAAGTTCTGTTTTGGTCTAGAGATTAGCATATGTCAATAATGTGCACATTTGGATAAAGCACGGTTTAGTTCTGTTCACAATGGACAATGCTATGAAGCAATCCAACCTATTTTAGCCATGGTGGGGAAAAAGTATTTGATGAATATATGTAGAAAAAAGCATCTTTCAGGGATGCTTGGGTGGCTTAGTCAGTTAAGCAACCTGCCTTCAGCTCAGGCTATGATTCCAAGGTCCTGGGATTGAGTCCTACATCAGGGTCCCTGCTCAGTGACTAGTCCGCTTCTCCCTCAGCCTGCCTCTCTCTCTCTCTCTCTCCCTCTCTCCCTCTCTCCCTCTCTCTGACAAATAAATAAATGAAATTTTAAAACAACAACAACAACAACAACAAGCATCTTTCATTACTAATGCTCTTTCCAACAAGGAAAATCTGATTTACAGTGCCCATTTGCACATGTCAATATCATACTACAATAAACAGCAAAGTGAGGGGCACCTGGGTAGCTCAGTGGGTTAAAGCCTCTGCCTTTGGCTCAGGTCATGATCTCAGGGTCCTGGGATCCAGCCCCACTTCCGCTCTCTGCTCAGCAGGGAGCCAGCTTCCTCCTCTCTCTCTCTGCCTGCCTCTCTGCCTACTTGTGATCTCTCTCTATGTCAAATAAGTAAATAAAATCTTAAAAAAAATAAAATTAATTAAAAAAATTAATAAAAATAAACAGCAGAGTGTGGCGTCCTGGATCCCTAAAGCTTCAGAGAGATGGACGTTAGTGGTCAACAAGTTACAGAATTACACAAAGAGTTATCAGGTTTTTTCCAAAGCTTAAGCAATTCTGTCATGGTTAGCAGAGAAATCTAGAAAAGGTACTCATATGGAGATGTGCCATTCCAAAGGGCAAGGGGACCAAAACCACAAAATTGGGAGACAAGTCTAGGCCTAAGAGTGAGATGAGATAAATGAATGATTTACAGGACAATCCAGATGGATTTCATTGAATAGATCCTTGCTATCTCTTATACATAGATTGATTTTGAGAATTTACAAGTGATTGCCATGTCATTTCTTTTTCAGAAATGAGATGAGCAACTTTGGGTTGTATGAGGTCATGGTTAAGATTAATGTGGTAACTGCAACATGTTAATTGAATCCTTTGATGACACGGTTGTTATTCAACTAATTTCTTAATAAACATTTGTAATTATTTGCTTCTCATATTTTTCTGATTGTATGGCTATGAATTCATTACTCGAGTATTTAAAACTGTAAGTTATATTGCTCAGAAAATGACTGGATGGTTATCACTAATGTTGGAAAATGTGCAGACTTATTAGCATTCATAAGCTATTAATTGTAAAAATGAAAGAAAATGGTTAACGTCACTCTAAAAATATAAGGTTTTTCAATATATTTATTTTTATTTTTTATTAACATATAATGTATTATTTGCCCCAGCATACAGGTCTGTGAATCATCAGGCTTACACATTTCACAGCACTTACCATAGCACATACCCTCCCCAATGTCCATAACCCAGCCACTGTATCTTTTTCATCTTTTTTCTCTTCTGTATGAGTACAAAAGGCAATTCAGAGGACATTATCTATGGATATTTCAGGTGGTATTCTGGCAAGTCTCATGAGGCAATCAGATTTTGATTTTGCTCCTTTACCTGATTTTTTTCTGTGGAACCCCTTCTTCTGGTGGGAATGCATTCAGAGTACAGGTGCAGAGTGATGAATGGAGCCAAGTTCAAGGTGGATGTATAGGCAGCTAGGGGTATGTTAATCTATGTGAAAGCACTTTTGGTAAGGGAGAAAGTGAATGAAAAAATGGTCACAAAAGCAGAGTCTGTGGCAATTACTGAGAGGCAAGATTATAGATAAACAAAAGAAAGGAAAGCAGATAAAGATGAGGCATAGAATTAGTACTGAAAGGAGTGAAAAGAAATTGTAAATATGAATTCTATTCATGCCAATAGATGGGAGCTGGGATTTTGATATTTTCTAAGCAGATTTTTCCTGAGTATCTAGCCTATATAAAACAGCAGTTGGTTCTACAATAAAGTACCTGAATTATCTATGGAGATATAATACATAATATCATATATATATGTATGTGTATATGCATGTATGTATCTGTATATATATATGTATGCATATGTATGTGTATGTGTATGTATATATGTATGTGTATATGTATATGTATATGTATATGTATATGTATGTATGCCTAAGCCTCACATCCAAGTGATTCTGCTCCAGTAGCTTATATCCTGTTTAGGTCTATAGAGGTGTATCTGTTTAAAAGTGTGGTCTTCTTTATCTAGTGTTGCAGAGTTATCAAGGGATTCAATCTTTATCATAGTATTTGACCTATTTTTTTTTCTTCAGATCATGTGAGTTTACTTTCTCTTTTTGTGGGTTTGCAGAAAGCAAAACTAGCATTGCCAACAAACTTGTCACATAAAAAAATAGACTATAAATCAAAGTTAAAAAGCTTTGCCACAGCAGGAATAGCTAGTATCAAACAAAGCCTGTTGTCTCTGTGGGAATCTCAACAGATAGCCTTGTTGATGAATCCCCTACTTCTTGCCATTTCCCCACAACCGTTGAGAGGCTAGCATCCTGTCTTTGGAATGCATCCAAGAAAAACAATTCAGAGGTTGGTGCTTTGCTGATGAATCCTTTGGTTCTTGGTCCTGGTAATTCTTTATTTAAATTAGTTTATAATAGTATTTGTGACCCTGGAAGGAAAAATATTCTATTATAAGGTCTTGGTCGCAAACAACCAAAGAAAATTCTGACTAATTTATGCAAAAGTGAACATACTAGATTATATATAACTACCCAAAGAACCTGTTGGAAGGCTGGAGGACCTAATTCTAAACTGGGCGTGAATCAGAGAAATTGGGGCATCAGATAAGCAGGCTAGATCAGATACACTTGAAGCAACCAGGCTGTTGTGCTGTCACTGGCCCTGGTACCCTTAAATCTCTCATTGCTGAGAAATGGCTGGAATCTCTCAAAGCTTCTCATTACTTCTGTGAGTGCTTTCCCAACTGTCCCTGCATTTTCGGTCTCTCTCTCAAGTCATGTAGTCCCGGGTGGGACCCTCTAATGACTGAGCCTCAGTCATTGCTTGTGCCATCAATACAAAAGCAAGAAGTATCTCATTTTATCAGAAATCATGGGAGAACTTGAAGCCCTAAGGGTGATTTTCTACTTCAAAATTATTTGAAAATAAGTCATTTAGGTGAAGCATAGCCTAAAGGGACAAATGCTTATTACTGAGTCCCTCATAATGTGCATGGCCACTTATTATTTGGCTAAATTGAGCATGTGATACATTAGCTCTTTTGATGTTTAGAAAGCTGTGTTAAAGCAGCGTAGAATATTGCATATTTGCTGGAGTGACTTGGAACATTGATTGTTGTCACTAACATGCAGAAGAGTTGAGAGTAAAGAAACACTAGCAAAACAGACAGGTCTCTAGGGTAACCACATATCCCTGTAGTTCATGTTTTGTTTAGTTGTTGGCCCACACGTCTTCAGACTGAGACAAAGGCTGTTTCCCCGGTTACCTAGGCAAGGAGAAGTTACGTCTTAGGAGTACAGAAGACTCGACCTCAAGCTTTTGCATTAATGTATGGATGTGTGTGAGATAAGTGTTTGTGATAAGCTTGCAAACTGCTGCATGGTTCCAGCCTGATTCAAATATGTACTCTTCCTTGAGAACTTCTCATTTAAAGGTCTGGGATTGGATGATCAAATAAATCATCTTCCTGAAATTGTAGCCATGAACCTAAAGCTCAAATAATGAAAGAAAACTGTTATTTGAACAATTTATTCCCCCAATTATTGTTTTGAATACCAGTTAGGAGATAGAAAAGACCTTGAACTTTATTTTCATGTTTTGAAAATACACAAAGCTTGAACTCTGGATGACTCTAAGCTGTGATCACTCTGTATCTCTGTATTGTGAAATTTCATTCAATTTTCATATTTTAAAATACCATGACAAGAGAATTCAGTTTTTCTTTTTGTGTGTGTGTGTGTATTTACTGGCCCTCTTCTCCAGTCTGGATATCTGCTTGTTATTGTCACTGCTATTAACTCTAAGTTGTTTTAAGTAATTTTTTTTGCATCTCTCTCTCTGTAAGTTTATTATGAAAATAGTAGGCTTCCTCACCTTGTATGTGGTATGTGTCACTTTTGGGGTTAAACATAAATGTTTGTCTAATTCATTCATGTTTGTCTATATATATATATATATCCACACAGTGATTTTTTCCTTCTGAATAGTCTTTACAATGAATTTTCCTTGAGCACAATGGAACACTCTTTGATTTATATTGATATCAGTTTTATTTTTAGTGACACTATACTCTATGCAATCTTATGACTTCTTTGTTTCTTCTAAAGTTTCCTGGGGCACCTGGGTGGCTCAGTCAGTTAAGTGTCTACCTTCAGCTTAGGTCCTAATCCCAGGGTTCTGGGACCGAGCCCTGCACTGGGCTTCCTGCTCAACAGGGAGCCTGTTTCTCCTTCTCCCTCGGCCTGATGGTCCCCCTGCTTGTGTGTGTGCTCTTCGTCAGATAAAAAAATAAAATCTTTAAAAATAAATAAATACATAAATAAATGAATAAAATTTCCACCCTCTCAATCCATAGTCTTAATAAGATGTATAATGCCTCATATCCACTAATACAATTTATCAGTAAACAGACAGATGGACTACAATGGCTTTTACAGTATGCAAAAGGATGAGGCCCAACTATGACCTTTAAATGATTATTGTTCATAATTTTCATATTTATAATTTTATTATCTCTAATCAGTCCTAGTGTGTAGTGGACTAAAAAGAGAAGATACCAGTACTCTTTTCTTCTTTATTCTTATTAATTTATAAAATATTTCCTTATTTCTGAAAATGTTACACAAACAAATTTGTGGATGTAAAAATAAAATTTTGGGTACACATCACTGCTTTGTAGAAGGACCTTTAATTACTACTTTATTATTTGTGTTATTTCCTCTAAATTTAAATTTGAAGATCATTCCAATGGTATTATTTCACTAATATAGAAAATTAGTTACTATCCAAAATTAGACAATGACAGAGCTAAGAACTTAGTTCATGAGCTCCATACTTTTTTCTGAATTGTCAGCCAAAGAGACCACATGCCCTTTATTGGGTTGAGATCCTTCAAGCAGATTAGAAGAGATAATTGTTCCCTTAATGCTTTGGAGTTTCTTTATCTTATGGATTGCTATTCAGTTTAGCCAAACAAATGTGCATACATATACACAAATACAGTAGAAACACATTAGATTACAAGATAGAGATAGACCTGATGCATATAAGTCACTCAATAAACATTCATTGAACTCATAAGGAGCTACAATAACAATGTACTTATGAAAATGTCCATGATCAGATTTGTATATCAACCATGACGATGAAATCTAAGTGGTTAGCAAATCAAATGAAATTTAATTCACTGAATTCCTATTAATAAAAAATGTAAGATGAAGTATATTACTGGATGATTTAAAAAGAAAGTGACTTGTGAACTTTAAAATATCAGATTTGTTAAATATTTAAATGCAAAGCTTTGGGTTATTATCAGTAAGATTATCCACAACATGCTTATAGTTTTGCTATTAATCTCTCTACTTTACTTTTGATTGTTTTACTAGGATATGGAATTAAAAACAGCAATTTCCAAATCAGTCTGTTTTTGTACTTTTCAATGATTCTGTAGAGAGTAATAGAAAGAGTTTAGATTAATAGATGAGATGTAGTGGGAGAATTATCTGTGAATTTTAGTTATCTTTACTGATCCTAGTTCCTATCATAATGGATAATTGGAGGAGACATGTTAATGATAGCACATGTGGATAGGCTCTAGAGATTTTATTTTGCAGCAAGCTAAGTATGAATCAATGGTGTCATATTACTATTAAAGGCCCAAATTTACCTTAAAATGAATTAATAAACTTTAGAGAAAGGAATGGGGTTGGTAGTCACTTCACTTTTCACTCCATTTGTCACACCATCCCTAGAAAATATGCATGAGTTCTGAAGAGTATAATTTACGAGGGCCATGTAACCAGAAAAAAGTGAGAAAGATAGCATCTGAAGTTGCATCATATGAAATATAATTGAAGTAATTAAGCTTATAGAAGGGAAGGAATCAAGGTAGGTAAGCTATCTTCCCTCACAGTTAGCAAAGGGAACAAATATATTATTGTAGTTTAAGAAAGGGGGACATTAGAAAAGTGTTTGCTGATTGCCAAGAAGAATGAAGAACCCTCAGACATTAGAGCTATCCAGAAAAAGAAAGGCATACTTTAAAAAAGGGGTCTACCATCTAAAATAAGAATCAAGGGTGAGAGCCAAAATAAGAATCAAGGGTGAGAATCTAAAATTTCAGGATCAGTTGGCAATTTTGCAGAAAGATGGTTGTTGTCTATCACATAAAAGTTTAGTACTATCTCCTATAACTTCTAGATTAAGCAGATTCAGAATACTTCTGACAAATAAAATCTAAACATATCAGTTTCATAATTTTGATAATGCAAAAACCTGAAAATATTACACATATGAGATGCATAGAAGTATGACAAAATATTTACAGTACCTTGTCTTAAGGGATTATGAATTTTCCCCCTTTCAGACTTTTCTGAACTTTTTGTAAGTTGAATTGGTTTTTTTTATAATCTGATGAGATAACAGTGCTATTTTAGCTAAAGTCAGAAAAGAAATGTCATTGTTTCTTTGGAAGATGTTCTGTGGCTAATAATCATTTGTATATTTTTGTAATTCTCAAAACAAGTGGATTCTGTTTTTCAAAAGATACATAATTTGATTAGTTACAATTCTACATTTTTGATCTGTAAGTGAGCCTATTTTTGGTACCAAATGTTTAAGTATCTGTAGAAGGTATAGTGGGTTGAATTGTGTCCCCCAGAAGAATATATTTAAGTCTTAATTTTTACTACTCATAAATGTGACTTGATTTGGAATTAGGGTCTTTGCAGATGTAATCAAGTTAAGATGAAGTCATAGTGTATTAGAATATGTCCTAATCAATGACTGATGTCCTTGTAAAAAGAGGGGATTTTTATGAGGCGGAAGACATCTATGACATGGGGGATGTTGGAGTGCTGTTATCTATAAGCCAAGGAAGGCCAACCATCACAGGCAGAAGCTCAGAAGAGGCATGGAAGGATACTGGCCTAGAACCATTGAGAGAACACTTAGGACTTTTACCTCCAGAACTTGACACAAATTTCTGTTGTTTTAAGCTACATAATTTGTGATATTTTGTTACAGCAGCCCTAGGAAATGAAAACAAAGGGAAATAGTTGGCAGTAGATTTTTATTAAATAGGAAAATCCTCAGGATAATTTTAGCAGTAAAAATAATAAATATTTCCCCACTTTCTAACACTAGGTCATTATTTAATAATGCCTTTTTCCATTTCCCTTTAGAACATGTTATCAAGAATGCAATGAACTTTCATACTAGCTTTAAAACAATAAACCATTCATTAAATAATTAAATGGTTTAAACTATCACCTCAAGAATATGGAGAGATATAAATACATATATATGTATATATGTATTTCTTTGCTTTATTCTCTTTTAAATACTATTAATTTTTGAAATTATATTTTTATTTTATTGAAATGTTTATGTACTGTTCCTCACTATAACATAAGCTCACTGACAGCAGGGATTTCGTTTATTTTAACCATGGCCGGCACATAGTCAATACTCAGAAAGATATGTTGAATGCTCCCAATGTAGTGACAATTTCTGATAGCAGCAGCTATAGGCTTAGTGTACACAGCAGGGGAAAATGTTGCCTCAGCTGCCTGGACTGACTTATTAGAGCTCATGAGATCATATACCACACTTTAAATAATCATTGGAGCAAGGAGATGACATAATCCTAAATGGCATGGCTTGGGGCACTGTGCTCTTCACCGGAACCACAAGGTAGATCAGCACACTTAAATCTCAGGGATATGGCAATCCCTCAAATAAAATGGTACAAGTTTGTTTGTCGTGTTGAAATACCAAATTGAAGTACAACAGCTTTCAGTAAATAATTTTTCTTATGTCTGATTTCACTTCTCATATGAAGTCTTTTCAGTACATAATTAGAACATAATTCCTGATTTTATTATTTAAAATATGTAAACTGTAGCTTCCTTTCTTCAGAAAAAATAGCGGTCTGAGTCATTTTGGTCTTGATTATGTAAATCATTTTTGGACAACTTTGGCTGAGGCAGTGTTTTCAATCTAATTTCAATTATTTCTACAAACAAGCTTTTAAAAATTTTTCCGTATATCCCTTAAAGCCACCTGATTGTATGTAAGGGTCAGTTGTTGCAAGAAATAAACATTCATAAAACTTTGGCTGAAAGACATGTAATCCACTGTTTTTTTCAATGAAATGTGCTTAACCTTCGTACAGCAGATGGTCCCTGAGCCCTGAAAGTTACAGGTGCATTTCTGTCATGTTAACAAATGGGTCCATTCTGGGTTAAAGAATCCGGAGCTTTGGACAGATTCTTAAAGGGATCTGTGGTTCTACCCCAGTAATCAGTGCTCTAGAGTAGGGCTTCTCAAATGGGGATCATTTTGCCCCTTTGGAGACATTTGGCTTGTTGTTGTTGTTGTTGTTACAACCAGAGAATAAAGAGTTGTTCTTGCCACTAATAGGCAAGAGGCAAGGAATGCTAAATCTACAATGTACAGTGCAGTGCTTCCCAATAAAGACTGTGGTGCCTAAATGTCATTAGTATCATTGCTGGAACACTGTATATTAGATAATCTAATATTCGGAACCTCCCAACCCAAGATTAAGACCAAAAACAAGTGTCAATTATTTAAACTGCATTATTTCAATTTATCTCTGGTTTATTAAACTTCTTATTGTATGGCATGATGCTGTCACCCAGTTTCAAGGCATGTTATGAAACTCTGCCCCTGGAAAGTGATTTTATGTGTTGCGGTGCTATGAATGGTGCATTCCGTAATGTTTTACCTACCTACAGATTTCCTTTTAGTCCTCAGTTATAAGATTAGCTATGGTATATCTTCAATGGACAATCTGAAGTGTAAGTGAGCTTTTTCTTTCTTGTTTTGGCTATCAGGGAGATATAAATATAATTAGAGACCATTTTCTAGCATACAATTTGGATAATAATATGATTCTGGCTTCACTTTAATTTTCTAGTATCTAATTTTCCTAGGCTTTTACTTACTGGCTTGTAGTGTTTGTTTTGGTGTGTGTGTGTGTTTTGCTTTATCAGAATTAAATTTTTGTATAATACACATTTTTTTCTTTGGGATGAGGTAAGAATAAAATAAAATCTTATGACCCATAAGACTTACCACTAAAATTGGGCGCCTGGGTGGCTCAGTTGGTTGAGCAACTGCCTTCGGCTCAGGTCATGATCCCAGGGTCCTGGGATCGAGTCCCACATCGGGCTCCCAGCTCCATGGGGAGTCTGCTTCTCCCTCTGACCTTCTCCCCTCTCATGCTTCTCTCACTGTCTCTATCTCAAATAAATAAATAAAATCTTAAAAAAAAAAAAAAAAAAAAAAAAGACTTACCACTAAAATTAACAACCAAATAGTACATGATTTCTCTTCTTTTTATAGTTTATATCACTTTTATTTAGCATTGATGCCATGTCATATTGCCATCTCTATTTAAATAATATGCTATAAACATTCCTACATAATTTTCATTTCTTCTGTGGTTACATCCATTAGTTTATTTCCTTTATTCAAAACTTTCAGTATCTATTGTGCCAAAAGACACCCAAGATATAAATAAGATATTTTTTTTTCCCAAACAGCTTACATGTGAATAAGGGAGAGAGCTATGTAAATCAGTAATGACAAAAATAGACTAACTCTTATCATAAAAATATGCTCAAAGTACATGGCGACAAAACGTGGCATGATCAAATCCAGTACACGCTGATTAACAGAGAAGACAACATGTTGCTGAACATTCTCTAGTTTTTTCATTTAGAAATTATTTGAGATAGAAAATGATAGACTTGCGGGCCCCTGGGTGGCGCAGTTGGTTGAGCGACTGCCTTCGGCTCAGGTCATGATCCCGGAGTCCTGGGATCGAGTCCCACATCGGGCTCCCAGCTCCATGGGGAGTCCGCTTCTCACTCTGACCTTCTCCCTTCTCATGCTCTCTCTCACTCTCTCTCTTTCCTAATAAATAAATAAAATCTTTAAAAAAAAAAAAAAGAAAGAAAATGATAGACTTGGGGCACCTGGGTGGCTCAGTTGGTTAAGCGTCTACCTTCAACTCAGGTCATGATCCCAGGGTCCTGGGATCAAGCCCCACGTACAGCTCCCTGCTTCTCCCTCTCCCCACTGCTCGTACTCTTTCTCTCTCTCAAATAAATAAATAAAATCTTAAAAAAAAAATGATAGACTTATGGATGAATAGATAGTGATAGAGACAACAGATACATAGATTCAATGAACTTCCAATTGCTCTTAAAATATATCCTGGTTGTTTTTTGACAAATTATCCAATTTGTTATAGCTTTTTAATGTTCCTGTTAACCACCTTATTCTAGGTATATGTAACTTCTCCACTTAAAAAGGAAACTCATCTAGGTGATTTTTATAAAGGCAAGCAGGACAAAGCTCAGAATTAGCAGAACCCAAGATTTTATTATTCCTTTCTTCTCTTCCCCTACACCACCTTCTATTTCTCCACCCACCCACCAGTCCCTGGAATCGATTCTCTGAATCTAGCCTGCTGTGGACACATCAATTTGAATGTGAACTCAAGCATGTAACTCATTAGTAAGCACACATTTAACAATCAAAACATTTAAAACTAAAAAGTTTGTTAGACTTCCTCAAATCTAGTGTTTCTCAAATGTTACTTCTCAATGTTTATAAAAAAGGGAATTATTGGTCAAACACATTTGAGAAAAGCCAAATTAGTCAAAGATAAGTGAGTTTTGTTTTCTTTTGTCTTGTTTTTGATGGACTTCTCTGGGCCTTTGCTATGCTAATGAGCTCTCCTCAAGGTGTATGATAAGTATTTTCCTGTAACATTGAAATATGGAGCACCTAATTGAAAATATGCAATCCATAAAATTTTCTACTTATACTATGGTGTTTTTAAAAATATTATTACCGTGTACCGTGTACTAATATTTTAGAAATATTAGTACCGTGTACTCCAAATTTTGTAGTCTTATGATAATAACTTGGTCATTATTAATCCTTGTTACTTTTCTAAAAAAATACATTTCAGCATTAGTCTTTCTCTACAGGGATATCAAAGATCCAGGTTCTGCTGGGAATGGAGAAAATATTGCAAAAACCCTAGTAGATTTTAATATTTATCAAGTCTGTATGATACAGAACAAGAATGCCTAGAGCCTTTAAAAAGAATAATCTACAATTCACAGCTAGTATCTTTAAAATATAAAATATCAGCCTTTTGAAAAATGAGGACACGCTTGTCAAATGCTAGTCTTGGAACTACTTAACTGATGTTTTTGCAACAGCAACTAGTGTTAGTAAGGAAAACGTAAAAGTGACTCTTGCAATTTTTAGTCAGTTTCAGTTTATAAAAAATATATATACTTACACATACACACACACACACACACACACACCTTTATTCTTTGAAGTTGGTGCAACTGTGTTTTACAGTATCTTTGGATATGTGTTTAGAAGATGGCTAGTATTGACCCTTAGTATTTTACAGTTAAATAATTGATAGGTGGAATTGACAGTCATTACTCCCTCACCTTGTTCTTTAAGCATTTTAAGCATTCCAAAAATAGTTGACACATTTGCACATATTAAATCATCTAAGCTTTTGCTTAAAATTAGAACTAAAATTAAAATGAAATAAAACTTATTTTACTGTTATTTTTTCTTTCTTTAGCTGACACATTTGCACAGACTAAATCATCTAAGCTTTTGCTTAAAATTAGAACTAAAATTAAAATGAAATAAAGCTTATTTTACTGTTATTTTTGTCTTTCTATAGCATCTATAGGCCAAAGTGTGTTTATGTATCTAATCTAATCTAATCTAATGTTATTTCAGATTATTTAAATGGGCAAATGGGTACCATTCCTTGGCAAGGCAGAGGCCTAATGAAATAGAAACTCTAAGTAGTTGTCTCCAAAGTTTAAAAAAGACCTATAACCAAAAATATAACTATTGTTTTACATTAATTGGCTTTGGAAGCCCACCTGCAGAAGTGAGGAACCTTCTAGGGAAAACATATACATATTACTTTCACTCTTAGTGTTTGGGTAAATGCACTTTCAGAAACTAAAGCATTTATCCAAGAACATTTGGGTTTTCTATTAGCATACCAAAGAGAGAGTCACACTGTCCAAGCTTGGTGTCACAGAGCAACATTTCCAAAGGACTGTGATTATTTTTTTCCCAAGAGTTCTCACTTCTCTTGGGCTGTTACCTTTTCTTTGAAATGATTAGCAATAAAAACCTTAAAATAAAAGAGTCTGAGGGCCTGTCACGGGAGCAGCCTGATAAGGAGGATCCCAAGGCATCTGCTGCAAGAAAAAATAAGGACTTGCATACAGCTAACCTGGGTGAGAGGAACTCCGGGTTTGGCTCTGTGTTACTGAAGCCAAGTGGAATTATGGTTAGAGCTTTGCTGTTACGTTCACTGGAACACTACATAGATTTGTTTTCAGTTTGGCATATTTTCCTGTCTTGATAGCTGACGAGGCCCACCAACCAATGTTGTAGGTATAGATGGATACCTAACTACCTGGTTGTAATGTAAGTTAATGAGAGATGGGTAATGCCTTCTTCAATGCTAGGTGGCAAAATTTTCTTATAATAAGATACTATTAGTTCCTCAACTAAGCAAGATATACTTGAGAAATTAAATAATAGATCAAGAACATCGTATTAACTGGTTTCTAATCCCCTCCCAACCTCCCTCTAAAAGTCTGATCCTGACAATAAAAAGATGATACAGGAAAATACACAAGTAATACTCTAATGATTTAGTCAAGTAGTTCCAAATCATTGAGTTAGAGGAGGTATTTTATTTTTTATTTTTGAATTTTTTTAAAGATTTATTTATTTTAGAGAGAGAGTGAGCACCTGCAGGGCGGCAGTGGCTGAGGGAGATGGAGAGAAGCAGACTCCCCACTAAGTGAGGAGCCTGATGCTGGGGCTGAATCTCATGACCCTGAAATCATGACCTGAGCCCAAATCAAGAGTTGGATGCTTAACTGACTGAAATACCCAGGTGCCCCAAGAGAAGGTATTTTAATATCTCCATGCTATAGTACATGGTATATACTGAACTCAATAACATTTTAGAAATAAATCTGAATAGTATAAATCTCAATAGCATTTTATAATATTCTGCATGTAATGTATTATGTTTCTGGAACTTGGTACATGCATGGTATATACTTTTATATTACATATACTTTATACAAACATTTGAAAATTAGTACTACACATGTTGTAAATTAACTTACTCTACAGCCAAGTCTTTGTGCTTTAGGATTTCTGTATTCTAGAACTACTTATAATAATCTCACAGTCTCCCTTGGAGATTGAAAACCTGCAGGTTTAGAATGTGGTTGATTCTCAAAGAGTAGGATACGTCCTCTGAACAGGGGTGGGTATATAGTTTGAAAAAGTGAATATACATTTTCATAATAAAGCAATTTTTGTTGGTGAGAGTGAAAGAGAGTGAAAAAACATTCCAAGCAAGTTCTTCAGAAAGAAGTGTTGAGACCCATCAGAACATCCAAGAAATGCAGTGGTCCTATTTTAAGAGTTCAGAAGTGGATGTGATTGCAGGAAGTCTATTGTCCATGAGCAAGCTGGAGAAAACTGTATCAGAAATCAGAGAAGAGAGGGGCACCTTGGTGGCTCAGTTGGTTAAGTGTTTGCCTTTGGCTCAGATCATTACCCTAGGGTCCTGGGTCAGGCTCCACTTTGGGTTCCTTGCTCAGCAAGGGGCCTGCTTCTCCTTCTCCCTCTGCTGCTCCCCCTATTTGTTCTCTCTCTCTCTCTGTCAAATAAATAAATAAAATCTTAAATAAAAAAAGAAGTAGAATGCAGAGGAGGGAGAGAAGCATAAATAGCAAAATGTACAGACTAGAAATGGCCTCTGGAACCCAACAAGGAAGAGATTCTGATAGGGCTTTACCCTTGGAGTCCTATTCCTCTTATATACCTTCTCATCTGGTAGTCACTAATTTCAAAAGATGGTGTATTTTCAAAAATGATTTTGCTGAACTAAAGTTTCTGTAATTTGTAATCAGAAAACAACAGATTTTTTTTTCAAAAATAAAATTACCTTTTAACATTATACATGGATTTCTCAAAGAACTGTACCCATCTATTTATCTCTATAGGTTCTGATTTTCAGGGGACAATGTCTCCTTGAATAAAATATCAATCTAATTCCTTCTTTTTAGAAATGAAATTGAGGCTCTTGGGAATTATTTTTCCAAAGACCTAGACCACATAACTAGCACCCGAAGTAGAGTTTATAGGAGAAGCAAAAACACAACAACCCAAAAGGTCAAGGTATATTTATTAGTCAGATTGTAACAGAATTTTCAGAATTTCCTCATAGGGGACTCATTATAAAAGATCCACTGAAGTTGATGGCAAGATGCCTGGTACGAGGATGTTTAAGTAGATGACTTAACATGTCGATTTTATATCAAAGTTAAGATCTTCACAAAGTAGAAGGTTATTTTTAGGTTGATTATATTGATTTTCTCTATTCAGAATGCCCTTGGTTTTGTTTTCATCATAGCTAGAAATTCTTGTTATGAGAAAGTAATTATATTTCTTGTAAACTGTTCTCTTTCCACCTCTTATTTTTAATCCCATCTCCATTTTCTCTTCCACTATTTTTTTGTTTTTTTATTTTTTTTAATTTCTTCTCCAGTGTTTACAGTGCTTCATCCTTGCCTCTGATCTAACAATCATATTAGCAGTAAAGAAGACATCCAGGTCCTGTCAATCAAATATATTTTTATGATATATATCCAGGGATTATAAGAAGCAAGGAGAAATCAGCCTTTCTTCCAAAATAAGCACTGTGGAAACCTCAAGTCTATAGTCTTTTTTATTGCTTTAGTATATACATATTTATATAAATTTATATATATAAATGAAATATTTGTCATGGAATTAAGGAGTTCACATGTATGATTTATTTAGCTTGGTGGCGCCTGACAGTTGGTAGACATTCGACCCTTGATCTTAGGGTTATGAGTTCAAACCCTGGGGTAGACATGGAGCCTACATTAAAGAGGGAAAAAAAAATGAAAATAGGCTTAGAATTCAGAATTGAGTGAATTGGAACAAAGAAATGCCAGGTAAAAGTTATATCTACAAATTATACTTCTCTTATATGGTAATAGAAAATATAATGCTCACTCCGTCTGTTCAAATCCTTAAATTTATATCCCATATGAAAAAAATCTTTAGCATTGAAATCTCAATATATCATCCTGAAAAGCAATGCAAATAACTGCATATTTCTTGCTGTAGGGTAGGACTTAATTTTTAGATGTTTCTTAAACATTTCAAGTACAAACAGAACCTATAAAAATCATATTTAAGTAGATTTTATTTGAACCAAATGATACTGGTGAGTAAGAGAAGAAAAAGCACACAGTCAGTTCTACATGTGTCCTCCCTGGATGACTTCCACTATACCCAGGGCTGAGGTTTCCACCTCTATTCTGGTGACCCTCCCAATTTATATCACCAGCTTTGATGTCTCCTTTCCTTTGATGTTCCAAAACTGTATTTCTAACTGCATGCTGCATATCACCACCTGGATAGTCCACAAGATTGTCAAATTCAACATGCCCCCGAATGACTTCATTGCCTTTTGTATCCCTATTCCCTTAGTTGTCTCCTTTACCAGGCAGGATGCTTTCATTTGCAACTAACAAAAAACTCAGTGCAACTGCTGTTCAAACAATAAAGGAGATATATTGGCTCAGAAGTAGTTAGGACTATAGACCTGGTAAAAGCTGATTTGGCTATGTTTCTTTAGGATTTTTTGGCTCTATGGTTCTCTGAGAGTTAGCTTTGTTCCCAAATTGGCTTCTTTGAAAGTCACACAATAGTTTCAGTAGTTCTAGGTTTTATTTCTTCATTCAAACTGTTCAAAAAGAAAGAAAGCAGCTCTTAAGAGAGCTCTTTCCATAGAGCAAGAGACCTTTCTCAGAAGCCCTGAGGGTAAAAAAACCCTCCCAGTAAAGGTAGGCTGGCTGGCTTTTTTCCTAACCTGTCACTGGGGCAAGTTCTTAGACCAGTCTGGACCCACACCTAGAAGCACAGGTGACCAGCCCCAGCCCATCACATGACCTAAGGAAGTATCATACAGCAGATGCTGGGAAGATAACTACAATGTCTACTATTCCATATAGTCCCCCTAAAATATATTCTGTTTGAGGGGCTGTTTGGTTATAAAAACAGAAACTTTGGGGCACCTGGGTGGTTTTAGTCATTAAGTGTCTGCCTTCGGCTCAGGTCATGATACTAGGGTCCTGGGATTGAGCTCCGCATTGGGCTCCTTGCTCAGCAGGGAGCCTGCTTCTCCCACTCTCACTCCTCCTGCTTGTATTCCCTCTCTCACTGTCTCTCTCTGTCAAATAAATAAGTAAAATCTTAAAAAAAAAAAAAAAAAACCAGAAACTTTGAATTAGCATAAATGTTTGTTGAAAAGGACACAGAAGGATTGGGTGTGATGCATAAACAATGAATCTTGGAACACTGAAAAAATAAATTTAAATTTAAAAAAATAAGCCACAAATAAAATGTAGCACATGTTCTTAAAAAAAAAAAAAGAAAAAGAAAGGACACAGAAGCATCTCAAGGAACTCAGTTTTGGAAAATACAGTTTTGCATCAGAAACTAGACAGTTCGAGTACCGGGGTTGCTCAGTTGGTAAGCATCTACCTTTGGCTCAGGTCATGATCCCAGGGTCCTGGAATCAAGCCCCGCATCAGGCTCCCTGCTCAGTGGGAAGCCTGCTTCTCCCTCTTCCACTCCCCCTGTTTGTGTTCCCTCTCTTGCTGTGTCTTTCTCTGTCAGATAAATAAAATCTTAAAAAAAAAAAAAAAAAACAGCAGTTGATCAACTCTCTCTGTCCCTCTTTTGCTTCATGTTCAGCTTAACTCTGCATTATTGTTTTATACCCCTGCTACTCCCCAAGAGAGTTGCCTTTCTGAGTTTCTTTAACAGAGAATACAAAGTCAAAAAAGGCTGCCAGTCCATAGTTTAAAAGGCCTTATGTCTCCTATGCCTATAACTATGACTAGCCACACTTTTGATATCTCAATCTCAAATTTCTAGACTGAAGAAAATGATTGGCCACTCCATTTCCAGTGGGGTACATACTTTAGTTGTTGTGGGAGATAATGGATTGTCACATGATATGTAAGAGTTCCCCTTCAGACATGAAAAAGGGATATGAATAGGAGGGAAATGACATATTTGTGTATTATAGGAATATATATTTTAATTTTTGGAAAATGGAACCACCTGTTTTTCAAGCTGGAAACCTGGGAATCATGTTTTATTCATCTCAATCCTTATGGCTTTACCTCTTCTTGAGGCAGATGGTATAATAGCTACCGTTAAATGTACTAGATCTCAAGCAATGTGAAGATATATGTATATATATAATTTCATTCTCTCAACAAAGTCATGAGAAATGCACTATTATGTCCATTTTTAGGAGCCCAAATTGGGCCCATCGAGGTTTAATAGACTTAACAGATGGCAGACCTGATGTTGTATCCCAGATCAGTCTGATTCCAAAGCCCCAACTTTTTTTAGTGTTCATACCATCTGTACAACGGGCTTTGGAACCTGTTTGGAACTCAGGCAGATCTGAGTTTGAATTTTGGCTCTGCCACTTCCTGGTCATGTATTCCTTATTGACCTCTGTGAACTTTAGTTTCAGTTTCCAAGAAAATCTGAGTATGACAGGGTGCTCTTGAGAATGCTAAAATAAAAATCAAAAATAACTAGCCACATGTCTGGCAAATAATAGGCTATGAACAAATATTAGTTACTTTCTGTTCCACTTAATAAATGGAATAATATTTTGGGGAAAATATATTGGAATTGAAAGGAAAGACAAACATAAGTTTCAGTTGGGTAACTGCCACTTAGCAGCTTTTGACCACAAGCAAATTACCTAACTTAATGAATCTCCATTTTTTCACTTCTAAAACAAAGCAATACTAATTTCACTTAAGATGGTTGTGAGGATTAAATGGGGTTATATATGGAAAGTTTTCCCCCAACCTAACTTTAGTGGAGAGCTAGGATTGAGGTACTTGTATGTAGGAAACACATGGTAAATAGTTGCTAGTTAAGATATTAAATGAATAAACATAAAGGATGGATACTTTTTTTTTTTTAAGATTTTATCCATGTATTTGACAGAGAGAAAGAGATCACAAGTAGGCAGAGAGGCAGGCAGAGGGAGAAGGAGAAGCAGGCTACCCGCCGAGTAGAGAGAGCCCAATGTGGGTCTCGATCCCAGGACCCTGAGATCATGACCTGAGCCAAAGGCAGAGGCCCTAACCCACTGAGCCACCCAGGCGCCCCAAGGATGGATACTTTTTAAGGGCATATGCTGAGGGGCCTCAGACTAGCAGATTTTTAAAATGAACCTCTGCTTTTTGCTCATTTTATTTTGTTAAACGTAAGAATGTGTTTTCTTTATTGGGCTATTCTGATGATCCAGACGCTAGGTTAGGGGATTTGCAATTGTATCTTTGTTAAAAAAATCTTCCAAAAATAGACACAATTACTATCTTTCTAGAGATGTAGAAACCAAGACTTCAAGAGAATATGTAACTTGTTCAAGGATCTAAAGCTCAGTGGCAAACTTTCTTGGAACATTGCTGCCTCTCAAACTATACTTCAGATATTAAAATGAATCAGCAATATTTTTGGCAATATAGAGAAGACAACCTATGAATTTGTAAATTTATTATGTCACTATACCTTGCACTATTAAGGTAGAGATTTTAATTTGTTTTGTTTTGTTTATTTTGTGTGTCGGTGGAGTGGGGGGGACAGCAGAGTTGGATTTTAGGAAAGATATATTTTCTATGTCCACAGTAAGTATAGGACAATTAGATAGTGAATTAATTGTTATATTCACATTACAACCATGCCTCAATGTTCTAGCATACAAATGACAATATTAACTATCAGTCATAAAATAGCAGCATCCAAAATGCCACAGTATATCAAAAATTTGCATTAGTACAACTTAAGATATAAAGAACTAGCAAAAGAAACATACCTTAGAAAACCCAGTGCTGTTAGCTTCCCAAAGAGGAAATTTAGATATTGTGATCAGTATTTCACTAGCTGATCTTGCCATATTTGTTGGAAAAAAAAAAAAAAAAGACATCAGTGATAAAATTAGACCATGAAAGGTTAACAAGTATATCCTCCCTGCTTACTGATATCTAAACAAATTTGAAAAATTCTGTGAAGGATATGTAGAATTGGAAGGAAAATGCTAGTAAGAAAGTCAAATATCTGAAATAGGATCTGACTTTTCTGTTTATGTGTTCCATGTGGTAGATCGATGGCTTTTGGATATGTGAATGTATAGAAAAACATTTTTTTTTGACAAATTTAAACTGGCAAAGATGATCTTCCTGAAACTTCAAGCCGTGATTGTGGTTTTTAGGTATCCATTTGCTTGAAACTCTAAAAAACTAGATTAGAATGCTATTGTTGCCATTAAGTTTAATTAAATTATATGAGGATGTGAAATATAGAATAATATATTGGGATGCGAAGAAAGGGGAACCCTCCTATATTGTTGGTGGGAATGCAAACTGGTACAACCACTCTGGAAAACTGTATGGAGGTTCCTCAATATGTTGAAAGTAGAGCTACCCTACAACCCAGCAATCGCACTACTGGGTATTTACCCTAAAAATACAAATGTAGTGATCCGAAGGGGCACATGCACCCGAATGTTCATAGCAGCAATGTCCACAATAGCCAAACTATGGAAAGAGCCTAAATGTCCATCAACAGATGAATGGATAAAGAAGAAGTGGTATATATATACAATGGAATACTATGCAGCCATCAGGAGAAACAAAAACTTGCCATTTGCAATGACGTGGATGGAACTAGAGGGTATTATGTTAAGCAAAATAAGTCAGTCAGAGAAAGACAATTATCACATAATCTCTCTGATATGAAGAATTTGAGAGGCAGGGCAGGGGTCGTGGGAGGTGGGGAAGAGAAATGAAACAAGATGGGATGGGGAAGGAGACAAACCATAAGAGACTCCTAAACTCATGAAACAAACTAAGGATGGCTGGGAGGTGGGAGGGGAGGGTAGGGATATGGACATTGGGGAGGGTATGTGCTGTGGCAAATGCTGTGAAATGTGTAAGCCTGATGATTCACAGACATGTACCCTGGGGCAAATATTACATTATATGTTAATAAAAAATTAAAAAAAGAATAATATATTGGGAAGTGAAACATAGAATAAGTGATGTTGGTGACATCAGGGGAATTTCTAAAGAGGTAATACTCTATTAGTTTGTATAGAGAGAATATCCAATTAGAATCTCATTGATTATATTTATTTAATATAATTCGTAGGTTGATAAATTTGTCTGACTGGAATATTCTCTGACTTTAATCTATGCCTTCTACTTAATATAATATTCCACTAATGGATTTTAAGAAAATCTAGACCTGGTTATAAAATATTAACATTTTATTTTTCTTCCTCATCTAAAACTAGACATTTGAGGAGGCAGAAAAAGTTTGTTCCATCTCTAATGCAGGGAAGGTTCTAGTTTGCCAATCCCAAGGAAAATTAAGAAATGTGAGGAAATCTATATCATACACAAAATGCAAGCTTCACAGGATAGGGCAAAGGCTTGTTCCAGCTTGCTTCCCAAACAACCATTAACTAAAGCCTTATATTTTAACATGGAAATTTATAGATACAGCAATCTATGGATATATAGATATAAATGAATCAATTTTTCTTCCATTTCTCTCCATTCATGTTTTTCAAATAATTCTCTAGTCAGAAATGTTGACTTGATGGGCGCCTGGCTGGCTCAGTGGGATAAAGCCTCTGCCTTCAGCTCAGGGCATGATCTCAGAGTCCTGGAATCGAATCCCACATTGGGCTCTCTGCTCAGCAGGGAGCCTGCTTCCTCCTCTCTCTCTGCCTACTTGTTATCTCTCTCTGTCAAATAAATAAATAAAATCTTAAAAAAAAGAAATTTTGATGAGAAATTCAAGGTGTATCTTATGTAATTTTTTTAAGTTTTTAACTTGTCAATATTTTATATCTGAAAAGATCTTCATTTCATCAACAAATTTTTATTGAGCACCTATTATGTAATAGGCACTCCTCTGGGTACCAGGGCTAATGTGGTGAATAAGACAGTCTAGGTAAGTATTAGCCTTAAGGAGCTTATATTCCTCTATTCATGAAGACAATAAACTGCAGTGACTCTTGACTTCATAGTTCAAGTACAAAATTATTTGGGTTATAGAGATTCACAACAGATAGTGACAAAAGGAGACAGAAAAATGAGTAGTTTTTTTTTCTACTAAGGATAATAATTTTCTAATTGGATTACGTAAAATTTCATAATTGTTCTGTATTCTTAGAAGACAAACAAAATGTGGAGGGACAGTGAAAAATTCCACCTCATACCCAGAATGGGACATATCTCACTATTGCAGTTAAAAAGGTCCCCAAATGAGAGCTTCAGGGCACTCAAGGAAGTGTTCTGTTGAGTCCGGAGCCTTGAGCCACAATTAGTGAGGGGGTCTTGATAGGATCTTGGTGAACCTCCAGTATTATCAAGTGGTAACTTTAAAATACCACCAGAAAAAAATACTTTTGGTCAAGAAAAACTAAGTTCATTTGATTTCTCCACTAAGATTGAGCACTATCTTCACAGAGTCATAACAGGCTTCGAAATGGGAAATTGGGTCAGGATATTTATAAGGTGATAGGACCAGACTGGGGGATCTGAAGAGAAGTCTTGCAACACGGGAAACTGGCATTGTAAAGAATTTATGACAGAATTACTTTGAACTGGAGGGCACAATGAAGCAAGGATCTTAAAACTTGATGACTAAGCTGTTTATGTTTCACTTATATCTTCAATGAAAAGGCATTTCCTCAAGTAAACAGTGAAGTTATTTTGTGTACTCTCAAAAGGAAAACGTGCAGTTCACCATGGAATTATGTAGCACGGGGACAGGGAATTAAGTTTGATTCCAGAATTCTTTAACACAGGAATAGGAACATGTGCCTCTTCTCTGTAATGTTTAACAGAGGAATAGAAAATTACTTTGGTTTCAGACAGCAAAGAGATATGTTAATGTAATGCCAGTTACATTACCTGGGTGCTATGACAACAATAATACAGTAGTCCAGGAGAAGAGAGTGTAAGAAGTATTATTTTGGTATCATCAAGCAAGGCCTGTTTTAGGGAAGGGGTGTTTGAGCAGAAATCTGAATGGTGAGCAGGTCCTTTGGATATGTCTTAGGGAAGAGAAATCAAAGTGCAAAGGCCCTGAAGTGGGAACGTGTTGGGGAAGAACAAGGAGGCCAAGGGAGCCTGCAGCAGTGTGCCTAAATGCCTAGAGTGGGAAACGATGTGAGATAGCACAGGGCACAGATCACATAAGGCCTGAGAGGCCACAGCAGAGAGTTGGGATTTTGTTCTAAGTGGAATGAGAAGTCACTGTAGGGTTTTAAACTGTTGATTGTCATGATTTGACATAATGTTTTTAAAAACCACTCTGGTTCATTAAGAATAGGAGGTTTTGAGAGGAGTGGCAGTGAGAAGGCCAGATGGGAGACCACTGCAGTAGGAACAGGAGAGAACAATGGTTATTTGAACTACGGAGATAGTTCTGTGCTGGTGAGACACATTTTGAAAGTGGAGTTGGCAGGCTTTGCTGATAAATGTGATATGAAATGTAGAAAAAAGAGGAGGCCAAGGTTTTTTTTGGACAGGGCAACAAGATGAATGAATGATAGTTCCATTTACTAAAAAGAGGGCCTCTGTTGAGAATATGAATGGAAAAAATGCAGGCGGGGCGCCTGGGTGGCTCAGTCCTTAAGCTTCTGCTTTTGGCTCTGGTCATGATCCAGGGGTCCTGGGATGGAGCCCTGCATAGGGCTCCCTGCTCAGCGAGAGGCCTACTTCTCCTCTCCCACTCCCCCTGCCTGTGTTCCCTCTCTTGCTGTGTCTCTGTCAAATAAATAAAATCTTAAAAAAAAAAAAGAACAAACGCAGGCTTCTTCCCTCAAGAGGCTGATGCTTTGGTAAGGCACATAAAACGCAGATGTAGTAACTGTAAAAGAGCATCTGGAGTTTAAGTGAAGAGGGTGAGAGTGGAGTGGTAGCTGGTAGATGAAATTCTAAGGGACTAAGATCCAATGAGCATTGCTCCCAGCTGGTTAGGTGAGAGGAGGCTTCACAGATGCCCCTGGGATATTTGAATGGCATGGTAAGTGATGTTTTAAGTGCCTTCAAAGGAGAGTGCACAGTGCTAGACACTGATGATTCAGATATAAATCATTCTGGTTATGGGCTTTAAGGCCCAAACTCCATAATGAGGTGGTATAGAGTACAATGTGATGAGAAGTCTAATTGAAGAATAAAGGTGCAGAGGATGGGATGACTAATGCTGGCTGAAGGGATGATATTTTACTAGAGTTTTAAGAGGCAAATGAGTGACTCATAGATAGAAACTGACAGAATTAAATGGTCATAGGGTAATTTTAAAGCCTTTAATGTTTGTTACTCCCAGCACAACCCAGAAAAGGAAAAGCCTGCATTGTGTTCCCAGAGATCACTAGCTATCTGCATTGTCTTGCAATGCAAATGAAGCACTCCTTCTGAACTAATACATCATTGCTTTTTTAATTTATTATGTTTTATTTATAATGCAATTGAAAATGGCTTTTTGATTACTCCATACATGAAATTTGGGGAGATTATTTTTTGGGAAATTATTTCCCCTTGCATCTTGTCTTTTTTTTTTTTGGTCGTGTCATTCTATATATATATAATGTGATTCTTAAGCCCGTTTCCATTACTCTTTAATGAAATTTACGTCACCCCTTCTGTTAAGATTGGCTAACTGAACATAATAATAAAAAATAAATTAGTTAAGAAAAAAAATTCAAAAAGCCCAAATAGGAAACTTAAGTAAAGTTGGTTGGGGTATTCGGTTTACACAACTATTGTGTTCGTTTCCTTTACCTGACATTACAATTTATTCATAATAGCTTTGTGCACTACTCTGAAAGTTAAATCTATTCTTAAAATTATTTTTAGCATTGTAAATACGCTATGTTAATGCTGTTTCTATGAGTGTAATTATGCATTTGTACTTTTTTTTAAAGATTTTATTTATTTATTTGACAGAGAGGGAGAGAGATCACAAGTAGGCAGAGAGGCAGGCAGAGAGAGAGGGGGAAGCAGGCTCCCTGATGAGCAGAGAGGGCTGGGCTGGATCCTAGGACTCTGACATCATGACCTGAACTGAAGGCAGAGGCTTAACCCACTGAGCCACCCGGGTGCCCCTGCATTTGTACTTACGTAATTTAATTGTGTTCACTATGACAAACTATCTAATTTGTCATCATAGTAGTAAATTCCTATATTTATAGTGACAATACAGTTTTTTGGAGAGGATCATAGAATATGAATTTGAAATCCTGAATCTACCACTAGCCATAAGACATAGAACATTTGATTCCTCGTTTTCTTATTATAAACTCATCTTCATAATTAGAGCTAATAATCTGCTCATATATTTATTGAATACCTATTATGTGTTTATTTTTTTTAAAAGATTTAATTTATTTATGACAGAGAGATAGTGAGAGGGAACACAAGCAGGGGGAACAGCAGGCAGAAGGAGAAGCAGGCTCCCCTCTGAGCAGGGAGCCTGATATGGGTCTGGATCATGGCCTGAGCCAAAGGTGGACATTCAACCTACTACGTTATCCAGGCACCCCTGAATACCTATTGTATGTTAAGCAATGCAGAGACAGTCTTCAAAGAACTTCAGTCCCTAAGACTTAATAGTTTGTGAAGTATGACACTCAAAGGAGATAATACATAGGAGAGAATTTTGAAAAATGGGAGGTGCTAAATAAGCTATTACCCATATTTTTATTAATATAGGAAAACTAACTGGTTCTTTAACATGTTTGAATCCTTAAATAATTGGAGTGTACTTTAAAGAAATTTATTCTTTACTATTATGCTATCAATCCTCCTTTTCTCCCTTAACATATTTTAAAAGGTACCATAATTTCTCTAGGAAACATTGTTGAATACAAGGCGATATTGATACAGAGCTTTGTGAAGCTCTGATTCTATGTGGAATTCTGAATCACATGGATTTTTTTTTCATAAAAAAGAATTATATATCAGGTATTTAATTTTATTTTTGTTAATGATAACAGTTATAACAGCTAACATTTTGGGGGAAGAATTTTTATTGATATGCATTATGAAATTTTTATTATTATGCATTTTCATCCTTAAATTGAACCTAAGAAATAAGTACTGTTTTTAATCCTATTTAGTGATTACGTAAGGTATTGATACTTTAAGTACTCCACCCAAAGTTACGAAGTTGGTAAACAATCGGGGCAATTTTAACTGGCAAAGTCAGTGAAGAACACCCCCATATGATCTAATCAAGTGTGTAATTAAATCCTTTGCCAAAATTAAATACGTAATGCTCTTTCAATGGAAAATAACATTATATACATTCCTTATGATAAATGAGATCAGGACATTGTTATTGTGTTTCCAGTAGCTATTGAAGTTTTAGTTATGTTGTTTGTAATAAAAATTTCATTTTACAGTTTGGGGATTTCTGAGGTAAATGATTATTTTAGCCTCTATATAATTACTTGGCAAAAATTAGAGTATAGCTTTCTTTATGATGGAGTATAGCTATCTTTTATTTCCATTTTAGATAGCACTTATTTTATACAGCTAATATGTCTAATTTGAAAGTTTTATGGTTGAACACATTTGATTTTTATTAAGTCTTTGACAAATGATTAGTGCAACTCTCGAATTCATCTAAATATATTCCAGCACTTACTAACCTCCCATTTCCATACTAGTATGGATTTCTCTGTTGATTACTGGTTGTCTTCACTCTTTCTCCTAAATGGGGCTTATTATTCCAGTTGGATTCATCAGCAATAGTTAATGGTAAAAATTCATAAAGTAATCAATTTTCCTGTTAGCCACGGAACCCTGTTTTGTGCTATATTTTCCATAGCTCTGAGGTCTAGGGTAGTATTTTCAATTGGAAGAGAAATAACTTAAAAGAGGTTCATTAAGGTATAAGGGGATGGGTGTTTTTATGTCTACCTACACCATTCATTCTCTTTCCCCCTAGAGATTCTTTAAAGCTTTTTCTCTGCTTGCATAGCGAGTCCTTGTTGCTAATAAATACATTGGAGTCTAGAGCACCTGAGTTGCTCAGTCAGTTGAGTGCCTTCATTTGGGTCAGGTCCTGATCTTGGAATCCTGGGATAGTGCCCCACCTCAGGCTCCCTGCTCAGCGGGGAGCCTGTTTCTCCCTCTCACCCTGGACCCCCACCCCATTTGTGCTTGCTCTCTCGCTCTTTAAATGAAATCTTTTATATATATATATATATATATATATATATATATATATATATATAATATATTATATATTATAAATATATATTTTATATTATATGATATATAATATATACTTTATATATTATATAAAACATGAATTATATATTTTATGTAATATATATAAAATGCATACATATATGTCTAAATTATATGTATAAAAGTCTATTACATATCTATAATAGGCTTCTATAATTATATATATAATTATATAGTATATATAATTTATATATATAGGAGTCAAAAATTCATTGAAAACCGTCAGTCTATACTAAGGTACACTAACATTTGTAATTCCAGAAAATCTGATTGGACTGCTCTAAATTGTTTCTATAAGACCAGTTTCTCACTTTGACAGAATAGTTCTAAGTAGTTAAGGAATCTGAAGATTTCTATGTCATTTTAATCTAGGCCCACTGGGCCTGATCTCTTGTTCATATTGCCTTTTAGAGACTGAGCCATACTCTGAACCATGAAGATAAGATCACCTTTTAGGCAACTTTAAATAAATATTTAAGAATAAATTTATTTTTTCACCTAAATGTTAATAATAGCAGCAATAATAATGGAGCTACCAAGCTTATAATAAAACATCTTATAGTGCTGAAAATATTTTCTGCCTTATATAACTTTTGATATTTTCCCATTAAATTTCATTTTATTTGGGGATTATTATTTAAATGTAATATCACCTGCATGATTTTAAATCCTAAGTCTTCTTTTGCTTCTATTATGCTGTGAGCTTTTATTGAAGGGGAGGTCATCTAAAAACCATTGACATTTTGGGTAGAATGGTCAAAAAACTTGTAATCAATGTCATCTTTTAAAATATTTGAGAGACTCTGGAAAACATGATAGAACTTTTAGTGTAACCTTAGTCCAAGGTAACTGGTTCAACTGCCTTCGACCCCCAGATATGAAAAGGCAAATAAAAACTGACTTTCAGAGAAAAGAGAACCAGAAAAGAAAAAGGAGCATCATTTTTCTACCTTAAGATGCATGGCAGTACGTGGATTCTAGGACATGTATTAGCTTCATTAGGTATGACCAAACATGAAGGCAAATACTATATAATATTGCTAAGAGATCCTGTAAAAGATAAGGAATGTAGCTAGGTGTTTTTTTTAACTGGGAAAGATATTTTTAAGACGATTGATTCTTTCATTCCTTATTATAGGAAAGATGTGATCATAGGCCCTATCTTAGGGATGGTTTAGAAAGGATCTTAGTAATGTTCTTAATTTGGTCAGAAAAAGTTATTCTGACCTCAAACATATTTGGAGTAAACAACAAGGGGCATAGAAGTGTAAGGGTCTCTAGTTGTGCAGTTATTAATTTGGTGTTTCTGGAGTGGGAACTTCATCTAAGGCAGCAAAAACAGAAACTTTCTGTTGGGAAGGAATCTCTACATTTGCCATTCTAGGGAAGGACACACATTTCGAAAGCATTTGATTGGTGCCACCTTCTTTGGAAGAAACACAAGCATCAGATCAGTTTAATGCTTAGCAACATGTTAAAACAGAGGAGAGATAGTATTACAGAATGACAGGCCACTCTGAAGTCGATTTTTCTGTGAAGTTTTCCTTTGGGATAATTAGAAATTGGACCTGAGAAGACATTTTCAATACAGAATCAATTTTGAGATTGTGTCTGCCCTTGCCACCAAGTTAATGGTGGATTTGCTGAGGTGGGGGTGAATTTGGCTTAGCTGGAGGCAATACTTGGAAGCTTCATTATCTGAACCAGAGAACCCTGAACAAGTAATCATGATGAGATCCCTGAGCTGGGGAGGAGACCGACACTTTAGGAGTGATTGGACTTGAAACAGCGGTCAGCGGGGCCCAGGCATCATCGTCCCAGGGTCAGCGATGTAGCGTGCGAGGAAGACTTAGCTTAAGCAGGCATGATCACAACAGAAATACGGCGTTTCTGTCATCTCCCGGTCAGATGCTTTATTTTTCTGTGACAAAACTTCTGGCTTCACACTTTTCTTTAACTATTTTAGTCTTTAAATCTTCCCTCACAATTAAGGATCTCATTGAAATTAGAAAGTGTCATCTCTCTTAAAGTGTGTATTATTTTCTACTGTACCATTTTTTATATGATGAAATCTATATAGGAGGGAGATCTAGGTTCCCCTAATATAATAATTCTGTTTTCTGGTAAACAGAGTATTGGAGTATTTATGGCCATATATCATTACATTAGAGATTTATGTTGTATGACTTATTGGCCTAAAACTAGGATGTACATAAACTGTGCAAATTTATAAAACTATAAAACTATAAAAATGTATAAAACTATATAAAGCTATAAAACAAAATATATAGTACATAATATATAATATGATATATATATGTACTAATATATCTATATATATTAGGAATAATAATTATAACCAAACTTATAAGACAAAGGCAAGCATGAGACTATTATGAAAATGTTTGTTAGGCTGAAATATGCAGTCTGCTGGAAATGTAATGTAGTAAATTGTTGTTATATCTTTATTTGAAGTTTCTAAAAGAACAATATACTCACTAGTACATGATTTCTTCACATTTACTCTTTTCTTCTCTCTTCTATAAGGCCTCTAGTGAAAAAGAAAATAGAGTGTTAAATTTTACATGCAAATTTTCAGTAGTTTGCAAATGACTAGGGGCAATTCTGCCTATTAAATTACTTTATTCCCACTACTGGTATTTTAAAATGTTGAACATTCAGTTTATGTTGAAATATACAGCTATACTTTCATATTACCGAGATTTACCATATTATGTGCTTGTCAAAATCTGCATGTTTCTTTTTTATAAGTTGTTAAAGAAATGTTCTATTAATATGTGTGCTCTTGCTGCACAGCCTTACAGTGCTATGCTAGCAGCTGAATGTTTAATAAAAGTATAACAAGATGTGAAACATGCATTATACAATATATTAAATTTCCCTCTTTGCTTATGTTGCATTTTTATACCATTTTATTGATTTAGAGACATACACTGATGAACATAATGACTTGTAACATTTTTACAGGTGGGGATTCAAGTGTATACCTATGGTTTGTCAGAAATTCCTGAAATTAATTGCTTGATTCAGTGGGGGAATAAAGTTCAATATAATCTCACTTAATTTTAAGTGGGAGCACTTTAAGGGATACTACTGCTGGTAGATTGGTTATTATATATTTATCAATATTTAAAAATTTTATGGTCTGTATCAAATGCCACCAAATTAAATCTACCTTTAAAGATTTAAACTTTACTTTATTTTCTGGTATTTTAAAGCACTCAATATACAAAAAGAAGTTATAGGCATCTTGTTAAATGCCCATGTTTATATCAGAATAATTATCTTCCATTTTTGCTGATAGTTCAGTTTGTATTTGGCAAGTATATCAAGGCCCTAGGAAGTAAACAGAAATATCTAGATCATTATGTTTCTTAATGTATCAGATGCTGAATAAATATACTTAGAAGCCAAGAACAGCCTATAAATTTTAGATATCTCCTGACCGACTGCACTCTAGTTCAAGCTTTTCAAGCTTCTAAATGAATAAATTATTACAGACTACCTGAGAATTTGAGGATTCAGAATTTCCCAGTGGTCCTGTATTATCCTGGGCTCTAAGCTGAATGATTGAAAGTAGGATAATTTAGGGTTAGAAGGTTCTAAAAGAGCAAGTTATAAGGGATGAGGATATCTTAAATTTCCCTAAAAATATTTTTCCCAAATGTTTCTGGAATCCTTTTTATTTTCCCATTTTAGTCAAATCCCTCTCTCTCTTTGAATTAAGTTTTATCTTCCCCATAAAATCTTCCCAAATAGCTACATCCCCCGAAATCTATACTTTCCATATATAGCTCTTGTACTTATACATTGTACTAGTTTATTTCTTAATTATATGTTGCTTTGGGTTTTTATAAATGTTTGACATTGTGAAATTTTATTTGCTTCAAAAAGCACAACCTTAAAATATGAGTCATCTCCTTGGGAACCCTATGTGTTTCAATTAGAGAAATTATTCACAAGTAGTAATGGTAGCTGAGTATTGAAGCTTCAAAATTAGGCACATCATGTGATCATTTAGAGGTTTACACAAAATCCTCTTTAAATATAGCTAATTTTTCTTTGAAAGGATATTTCTGTTTAAAAAAAGACTTATTGGAACACCTGGGTGGCTCAGTCAATTAAGCATCTATCTTCAACTCAGGTCCTGATCCCAGAGTCCTGGGATTGAGTCCTGCATTGGGCTTCTCACTCAGCGGGCAGCCTGCTTCTCCCTCTGCCTGCTGCTCCCTCTGCTGGTGCTCTCTCTCTATCTCAAATAAATAAATAAAATCTTTTCAAAAAATAAATAATTGGGGTGCCTGGGTGGCTCAGTGGGTTAAAGACTCTGCCTTTGGCTTGGGTCATGATCTCAGGGTTCTGGGATCAAGCCCTGCATCAGGCTCTCTGCTCAGTGGAGAGCCTGCTGCCCCTTCTCTCTCTGCCTGCTTCTCTGCCTACTTGTAATCTCTCTCTGTCAAATAAATAAATAAAATCTTAAAAAAAATAAAAATTAAAAAAGACTTAATAGTATCTATAAATTTATTTGTAAGGAAGAAAAATAAAACACTTTACTCTCCTAGGTTCTCTGGCTGGAGCCCTACAAATTAGACTGAACGAAAGATAGATGAATAAAAGAAAAACAGAATATATTAACATGTCCATTGACTGAGAGAATTCATTGATGAATAACTTCAAGTGGTGGTTAGCACTTAGGCTTATGTAGCATTTTTACAAAGGACAGCATATTTGTAGAAAAGAGAAGACAAAGGAAAAGGTTTAGCCTTTTAGGGCAGCAAACTGGGAAGGTAAACATATGGGGGAAAATCACAGGATGGTAAAATTTTATAGGGTTTGTTATATGGATTCCTCTGGTGCCATCTGTCTCTGGACTGATAGGAGACTTCATCCTGCTCCTCCAAATAGAGAGGAAGAGAACAGAGTTATTGTGTCTGGATCTTCTCAATTGCCTTCAGCTCAAAACAGTTCTTATGTCATAGTAGCATATTTTTGTGGTGGCACCTTCTGAACCTCCTCACATTCATTCAAGAAATATTTATGAAGCATCTTCTATATACCAGCAACAGTATGTAAGCATTTAGTCTTTTATGGGGTATGCATTCTAATGGAGTAACCCAATTACATACAAATTAATAAAGAAGTGAACAGGAAATGATCAGTTTCCATAATGACCAGTTTCCATAATGAGCACAATGCAGAAAATTAAAGGGGACAAGATAGGGAGTGACTGACGACTTCATATTGGATAATCAAGCAAGTCTTCTGGGAGGAGAGGACCTTTAAATTAAGACCCAAAGAAGCTGGCCAAGCAAAAACGAGGAGACATGTATTCCAAATGGTGGAGTGAAGTAGTCTTAAGTATGGGGGATGTTAGTAGACCAGGAAAAGTGTGGTACAAGTAAGGAAGTAGCCAGGGGCCAGATCAGGATGAGCTTTGCAAACCAGAGTCAGTGTTTGGGTTTTATTTTGAGTACAACAGGAAGCTCCCAGAGAATTTAAAGTAGAAGGGAAGATCATGGGGTGGGGGTGTAGATTTTGCATTTTTAAAGGTTAGTCTAGCAGTATTTTTTCAAAAGCATTTACAGGTTTTTTTTAAAAGATTTTATTTATTTATTTGACAGAGAGGAGAGAGATCAGAGAGCCCAATGCAGGCCTTGATCCCATGACCCTGAGATCATGACCTGAGCCAAGGCAGAGGCTTAACCCACTGAGCCACCCAGGCGCCCCTAAAAGCATTTTCATACAACTAACATTTATGATCATTATGTTTAATGACTATGAGTTTGAATTTATGCATAATGGTTAGGGGTATTTAAGTTATTTCTAATATTCTCTACTTATATAATTCATCCAAAAGTAGAATATAATATAAATGACATGGTAAATATTTTTATGTAAATAGTTTTCCTATTCTGTTAAATGGGTCACATAGGATAGATTCTCAGCCATAGTATCACTGTATCAAAGAATATCTTTTTTCGAGTTTGTAATACATCCTGCTGAATGACTTTCTAAAAGGCTGGTACCAATTTGTTTTCATTGATGATATAGAAGAATATAATTTATTGTAGGCTTATGAACTGTTGAAATCACTTTAAAAATCCTCTTACTTTAATAAGCCCAACCCAAAATTATGTATATTACATATTTAACATAAGAGAAAATACTACTTAAAGAAATTAAGTAGTGGGGTGCCTGGGTGACTCAGTCTGTTAAGGGTCTGCCTTTGGCTCAGGTTGTGATCTCAAGGTCCTGGGTTCAAGCCCTCATCAGGCTCTCTGCTCAGCAGGGAGTCTATAGTCTGCTTCTCCCTCTCACTCTTCCTCTGTGCTCTTCCTCTCTCCCTCTCAAATAAATAAATAAATAAATAAATAAATAAATAAATAGAAATTAAGTAACAAAACATCTCTATGTAAAATGTGAATTAGCTTAAATGTATTCAATATATCTGATAATCAATTTCTATTTACCTTATTCTAAATCTGCTATCCTTTTCTAATTAGAACACAAGTAATTAAAACATGATGACGCACGTCTAAAAAAGCCTTTTGCAGACTTTCCTCAGAGCCTCAGGAGCAATACAGTTTGGCATAAAGCTAGATACCATAGGAATAGGAGCTCTCAAATATTTTCTAATTCTAGTCTAGCTCCTGTGGGCTGAAAGTCTATTTATAGGTGAGTCCAAAAGTTTTTTTGAGGGTGCTGGAGGTTGTGTGTCTTTCTTTAAGTTGTTGTTCCATGTCAGAACAAGGAAATGATATAGTACTGTTTGACTTCATGTATTTAAAACAGAAACCCAAGTTTAACTGATAAAGTGATCATGTCAATAATATATCTATCCACCACAGTGCTTGGTTACCCAAACAAATTTTGCAGCTAGCAATGTCTATTGTTAAAACTCCTACCTGTCTTTCAGATAGCAGTAGGTGCATATTATTGCATTATTTGCTAACCTTTTTAGCTGTTGCCAAAGATTTCTTATCAATAGACTCTATTCAATTCTACTAAACTTACGTGAACTTCCAAAAGTAATTTTCAAACCGGTATACTGTCCCCTTTAAAGGACAATATTTTCTACCAATCATATAAGCATTTAATTAGGGAAAGCATTTCCTACTCAACTATGTCCCAAGATCCTTGAAAATAAAAAGTATGCATCTTGTTAAAAATTTGTATTCTCTAGAATAGGTGACGGTAGGTGTTCAGCAAATCGTTGTGGATTGTGCAATGGTTATAAAATATAAACAATATATACACATATATATATACATGCATACATGCACACACGTAGTGAGAGAGAGGAAGAAGTCTGTGATGACTTACTGGTATGCATACTGTTGACAACCCTGCGAGATTGGAACTAATCATTCATTCCTAATATTATTTGAAATAGGAGCACCCCCTTTGCCTTAATTATTAGTATCATGCTAGGATTATTGTTTCTGAGTTACAGGATAATTAATGAAACATTTTACCTACTCTCAGATGTTTAGGATTTGAACTGAATTGGCTTTCCAAAAAAAAAAAAAAATCCTCTTAATTCTCTCTTTAAACTTAGTTTAACTTGTGAGCAGTCATCTTTAAGGTGCTCTCCAGAGCTTAGGGCACAAGCTCAGGTTAGCTAGTTACTGTAGCATTTATGAACGGGATCATCACAGGACAGCATAGGATATGTAGTGATAGCATCTCATCTCCTGCTTCCTCCATGACAAGTATTTACCAATAAATAAATAAACTTAACTAGGGGAGAAAATTTGAAGCCACAATTGGAAAAAAAAATCTTTTGACAAACTGTAAAGAAGGGGGAAAGAAAAACCTGGAGTAGGAGTCAAATTCTACTAGAGTCTATTACTTATCTATCTGTATCTCAATTTCCTCATCTGTCAGATAGCTGTTATACCCTAATTGCTTCACAGTGCTATGAAAATATAAGAAGAATATTTAGGTCAATATTCTGTATAAAGTATTTAAATAATAAGATAATATATTTTAGAAACGTAGCTCTCAGAACCAGTAGTTTAGAAAAAGGAGAAGATATATTTTTGATTCCAAATGATAAAGATTGTACTGCAGGTAGAATACTGTCATTGATTCTTTATGAAATTATTTCATTTGGTTGATTTAAAATTGGCATCATTTCACTGAATGCCAAACATAAACAAACAAAAAATTGGGTAGGCAGAATCCGGACTCTGGGGAATAAAGTTATTATTTCTGAAAAGTATCTTGTTTCTCTGAACTTTAAGAACTGACAATTTTTTTGTATATTTAATAAAATATGTATAATAATAGTAATTCCTTTTAATTTTCTAAGCTCTTACCTCATACTTATTAACCCTCTACTTGCTCTTTGAGATTCACCCTAGACCTGCTGAATCAGAAGTCTGGGAATGGGGCCCCAGAAATATGTGTTTAAATAAGCCCTCTGGGTTATTTATTAGATGCTGAAGTCTGAGAAGCACTAGATTACATGTGTTAGGGGCAGCAAAAGAAGGTAAAAAGTAAAGAATGACTATAAAGATTTAATGTTAGCAACTGGGTGAATGCTAGGACCATTTTTGGAGAAAAGGAATACTGGGAAAAGAGCTGATTTAAGAGAAATAAGTAGTTTAGTCTTTGGTTTATTTTTATTTTAAAATAATTATTGTGGCTCAGTGGGTTAAGCCTCTGCCTTCGGCTCACTTCATGATATCAGGGTCCTGGGATTGAGCCCCGCATCGGGCTCTCGCTTGGTGGGGAGTCTGCTTCCCCTTCTCTCTCTGCCTGCCTCTCTTGCCTACTTGTGATCTCTCTCTCTCTCTCTCTGTCAAATAAATAAATAAAATCTTTAAAAAAATAATAATTGTAAAATATATATAATAAAATATTTTCTATCTTAACTTTTTTTTCGAGATGTTATTTTTAAGTAATCTCTACACTCAATGTGGGACTCTAATTTACTACCCCAAGTTTAAGGGTCCCATGCTCTACTGACTGAGCCAGCCGGGCTCCCCTATCTTAACTCTTAAAAAAATATGTATTTATTTATTTTAATTCCAGTGTAATGGGCATATTTTTTAAGCATATGGTTCAGTAGTACTGAGTATATTCACATTGTTTTGCAAGCAAGTATAGGAACTTTTTCATCTTGCAAAACTGAAACTCTATCCCAACTAAACAACTCCCCAGATTTTTCCTCCCTCTAGTCCCTGACAACTACCATTCTACTTTCTGTCTCTATGAATTCGACTACTCTAGATACTTCATTGTATTAACCTGGTCAGGATGCTATAAGAAAATACCATAGACTGAGTGGCTTTAACAGTAGGTATTTACTTTTCACAATTTTGGAGGCTGAGACGTCCAGGATCAAGGTGCTGGTTCCTGACAAGAGCTCTTTTCCTCTTTCCGAGGGCCACCTTCTTGCTGTGTCCCCACGTGAGAGAGAGGAAGGAGACTCTGGTGTCTCTTCTTCTTCTCCTAAGGGCACCAGAGCTATCAGATTAGGGTTTTACCTTTATGACCTCATGGAACCTTTTTCACTTCCTCACAGTGCCTGTATCCAAATACAGTCACCATGGGGGTAAAGGCTTCAACATAGGGATTTAAGGGGGATACACTTCAGTCACTAGCAGTCATATAAAGAGATTTGTCTCTTTTGTCACTGGCTTATTTTGTTTAGCATAATGTAGAATTTAATCATTGATGAGTTAAGTTTGAAGCAACTACTTCACATCTAGCGAGTTGTCAAGGTGACAGCTGGTAGGAAGACACGCCAAAGGGTCATTTGTGTGATTTCTGTGTCTATTTGCAAGATGTCAAATCCAACACACAGTCTCCTATCAAAGTAGCCTCCATTTCTAAGTGCTTTGAGTTCCAAATATGGAGAAAAGGGGAAAGCTAATTTCTTTGGAATCCCAGCATTGGGGTTAAAAAGTCAAGAATATTGAACTTGGAAACAGAGACCGTGGTCCAAAATTTGGCCTTCTACCTAAATGACCACAGATGATTTGCTTAAATTCCTTTTAGCAATGATGCTTTAAAACAGCTTAGGGGGGTGCTTGGGTGGCTCAATTGGTTAAGGGTCTGACTTCAGCTCGGATCATGATCCCAGGGTCCTGAGATCCAGCCCTGCAGCACAGGGTTCCCTGTTCAATGGGGAGCCTGTTTCTCCCTCTCCCTCTGCCTGCTGTGCTGTCTACTTGTGCTCTCTGTCAAATAAATAAAATCTAAAAATAAGGAAAGAAAAGTAAAACAGCTTAGGGATAATTATTTCCTCCCTAAAATATTGTTATAAAGATAAGATGAAATATTATATAGGAAAGCACCTGGCACATAGTAGGTACGAAATACATATTTGTTAAATATAAATTAGGTTATATATATATTTTTTTAATGATGCAGAGAACAAATTTTATTTTGACACTTTATACATTGGCTAACCATAAAAAATAGTGCCAAACCAATGTTGAAGGGATCAAAAATTAATAAGGAACGCTAAAATGGAAAAATTACTATCATAAAGTAAGGTCTTCTTAAATTAGTCTTATATTGCTGTAAATGAAGAATAAGTCTTTACTTTTTTATTATGTTAGAACACCACTGTTTTGCTTGTTACTCTTTTTTTAATTAATTTATTTATTTGAGAGAGAGAGAGAGACAGCATGAGAAGGGGGAGGTTCAGAGGGAGAAGCAGGCTCCCTACTGAGCAGGGAGCCTTACGCTGGACTCTGGACTCAATCATGGGACTCCAGGATCATGACCTGAGCTGAAGGCAGTCGCTTAACCAACTGAGCCACCCAGGCACCCCAATGCTTGTTACATTTTATTGTCATTAATTATAATACTATTTTAAGGTTTTTTTCTTGTGTTTTCCCATCACAGATTTATCTTGTTTCAATCAATATTTTAATAAGAAAATCTCATGACTTTATATAGACTTTATATGAATGTCTATAATAAAATTACTGTAACTACATAGTGTTAAGAATAATTCTTTTTTTAAAAATTTTATTTATTTATTTGACAGAGAGAAAGAGAACACAAGTAGGCAGAGATGGGGAAGCCTGATGTGGGGCTTGATCCCAGGACCCTGAGATCATGACTTGAGCTGAAGGCAGAGGCTTTAACCCACTGAGTCACCCCGGTGCCTCAAGAATTATTCTTTAGGGGTGCCTGGGTGGCTCAGTGGGTTAAAGCCTCTGCCTTTGGCTCAGGTCATGATCTCAGGGTTTTGGGATCTAGCCCAGCATCAGGCTCTCTGCTCAGTGGAGAGCCTGCTTCCCATTCTCCCTCTGCCTGCCTCTCTGCCTACTTATGATCTCTTTCTCTCTGTCAAATAAATAAATAAAATCTTAAAAAAAAAATAAAAAAAGAATTATTCTTTAGAAAATAATAGTTTATTAAGGAGAATTTAATTTAAGAAAAATTAAATACCTTAATAAGAAATTCCTTGATACTGGATGAAAAAAGATAAAACGGTACCCTATCATTTCTTAGGTATAAATAATCATCTTTTACACAGCCTTCCCCCATTTCTTTAAAAAAAGCCTTTTCTGTGTGTGGGAATCCAAAAGGGCAATATATTTTACAATATTTAATAATTGTGTAACATTTAAAAAATATTCTCTTTTAATGCATTTAGTAAGCATATTTAAATAAGAAAAATACAATTCGGTCACATGATCTACTTTATAAAATCCAAAGAGATTAATTTGAGAAGGGAGAAAAACAAAAAAGTGTGAAAAAAACCTCCTTTAAAACCAGTTCACCAAAGTTCATTGAGAATAAGTGCATTAGATAATCAGGAAAAGATTTACTTTCTGAAAATGAACATTCCATGTCTTAGAAGGCAGGAGAAAATAGTTTTAAGCAGATTTGGTAGAAAGACACAAAAATGAGGATGTGTGTGTGTGTGTGTGTGTGTGTGTGTGTGTGTGGTCTGTTGGTTACTTCAGCCATAAAGGTAATTCATAATAATAACAGCGGGGTTCTAAGTACTTCTGAAGGAGGACTAGGTGCTGAGTGCTTTGCATGCATTATTTAATTTACTCCTCTCAACCTTTTCATATTGTACCTACATTTCCTTTTTACATTAGAGAAATTCAAGGCTTCAGGAAGTTAAGTAACTGCCTAAAGTCATACTGTTGAAAAGAGATATCAGTACTTTTGAAGGGAGAATGTAAAATTATCTCTCTCATCTGCAGTCTATTTGTGGGTCATGCTTTGATTGTTCTTTAGCATTTATCTCAAGCACCTACTTATCACATTGTACTCTGTGATGTTAGTACATACTTACTGACTTCCTCCTCCAGTTCCTAATAGGATACATAGTTTTCTTGAAAACAGATTTTGCCCAGCAAGGAATTGAGAGAGAGAGAGAGAGAGAGAGAGAGAGACTGACTTTCCAGTACAGTTATGACTTGTGGAATTACCTGAAGTCAACCTCAAGCTTCCTGAAATCTTTAGAACTCCGAATCCAGTCATTTTCAGGTCTAAACCCAGGCCAAGCCAAATGGTATTGGGTCTTTTCTTCTCTCCCTTCCCATTCCCTCCCATTGAAAAACATTGATATGATTGTATTGACTTCATTTCTACAAATTTTGATCGTACCCATTTTATTGATCATGAGGAGTCCACAGAAAGGTAGACAGACAAATTCTCTGACCTCAGAAAACATGTAGGAGAGGCAGTAAAATACAAAGGAGAATTGAGTTTAAACATGTGATGTATGTGTAAAAGGTTCCTGGTGACTAGAATAACAGTCCTAGGTCTGGTCCAAAAAAACCTGACATGTGGGGATTGGTGTTGGGATGTGAGTCATGGGTAGTACCACAGGCAGCTCTGAAGAACTCACTCTAGCACAGCCATCCCTAGGCTAGCAGCTCTTTCAGCTCTGGGCTTTCAGGTTCTGCGATGCTGCTGTCATCTGTCAGAGTTAGACCTAGTACTGCTGATGGGGTTATTTCCTCTGCTGATTTCTCACTCTCAGCACTTGCTTGAAATGGTAATGTGGGATGGTATGCCATCCACATCCTTTGGCCCTCTTGGCTTGCCAAGTCTGCATTTTTCAGCTTTTTCTCTCTGTGCCCTCCTAAAATTAAATGAATTACCTCTAAAATACCTGAGAGCACCCACCTGATTTACTACTGCCCTGCAACCCCGGTCATAGAGAGGACAGCGGACTTCCTCCGGCTATCCACGGAATGGTGCCAAATTTATGCAGAATAACTCCAATTGTTTCCTTGCTTCCGGGTTTACTTTTTTTGAAACATCTGATTTTTTTTTTTTTGAAAGAAAGTTACTAAACTGTTTCATCTACAGTAGAGTTTGTTTAAATATTTCATTAAAAATATTTGCAGCCTGAGACAGTTAATGTTGAATTGAAAACCAGTTAGGTTTTTCAGTTAATTTTTTTAATGCCTGGCAGCTGGAATACATCACTGAAATGCTGACACCGTCTTATTTAAAATAGCATTGCCTGTAAGGCCGGGAGAAGCTATTTAAGACAAACCTCAAGAAGGCTGGTGAAATAATAGCTGAAGTTATGTGATGTCAGCCAATCTCTCAGCGTGGAACAGCGTTGTGAAGCCAGAGTTGTTATCCTTCACTGAAACGTAAAATCTGTATCTTGATCCTTTCAATCGTTAAAGGTCCTATAGGAACTGTACCCAGAGGGGAGCGTGTGTTCATCCAGTGCGTCGGCCAAAGGTCAACTGGGATGGTTCCGCTGTACCTTTTCAATATGCTCATGGTTTCGTTTAGACAGAATCAGAGTACAGTTTTTAGAAGGGCCCTGGGCTTGTCATTCTATATATAGTTTGCATTGCATGAAGAAATAGGTTTAGCGATTGGAACAACCCACAGCAAACCCTATTGGAGAAGTGCCAATGTACCAGAGGGATCTGTGGAGTTTCTAATGTGCTAATTTTTTTTTTTTTTAAGTCACCATTTTCTTAAACTGTAAGGTAATTTGAATTGAAATGATTAATCACCAGTCCCTATCAGCTCTTTCTGTACAAAGGAGGAACCCCTTTCCATAGGGAGTGTGAAGGGAGGGGGACTATTAGACTGGATGTAGAGGTGGGCAGGAGAGGGGGCAACAATGTAAGGATCTAGTTAGAAATCCCTGCGCCCCGATTCTATTTGTTATCCTTATGTTCCTAGAGGGCAACAGAGCTTTTAATCTGTATATAGAACAATAGTGCTTGTTTTATCCATCTCACAGGGTTGAATTATGATCTAATATGATGTTTGTTTGTAAATGGTAAATTCTTATGTAAATGTCTCCTCGTAGAAAGTGAGGGGGCCCCTATTTAGCATATTTTGATAATAACTTGATACTTATCTAGAAAATACAACATATGCAAACCATGTAAACAAGAACGGTCCTCAAGGAAATCATGATTATGAAATTAATTTTGTTTCCAGTTTTCCCCATCACTTTTTGGCAATCTGTTCTCTCCCAGTATCCTCCTGGTTATTTGAGTGCCTATCTTTAGTGACCCTACCCAGCAAAGAACTCATGCTATTGTCCCAAATCCTCCTATACAAGAACTTATTCTTCCCTAATAAGTGGCAGTTACTTTTATCTGTCCCCTCCCAAATGGTATATATATTTCTGATGATACTAAATGGACCTTCTTATATTAAATAGTTGTTAGTGATACAATTCTAAATACTTCATTTTTCTACTTAGACATTTTGTAAAATGCTAACATTTCTAAAACTGGAGGCTTTTACATAGTTTGTTTCTTCCCTGCAACCCAACAAAAGCTATTTTTATTGATTTTTTAAATTTTTTATTATTTTTTTTTAAGATTTTATTTATTTGACACAGAGAGAGATCACAAGTAGGCAAAGAGGCAGGCAGAGAGAGAGGGGGGAAGCAGGCTCCCCGCTGAGCGGAGAGCCAGATGTGGGACAGATGCGGGACTTGATCCCAGGACCCTGAGATCATGACCTGAGCTGAAGGCAGAGGCTTTAACCCACTGAGCCACCCAGGTGCCCCAACTAAAGCTATTTTTAAATTGATTAGCTTGTAACCTGGGAATCTTGGAATTGGGTTCACAGAGCATATAGTTCAGAGGAGATTTGAAAATTTTAACATTTATTTTTGTCCGATGATTCAATCATAGATTTAATATTCAAAAGTAATGAACAGATAGACAATGAAAAGTCTTCTTCCTAAACCTGTTGTTCCCACGAATACCACTCTCCAGAGGCAAACACCATTTGTAGTAGAGCATATATAGTTTTTTGTGGGGTTTTTTTGAAAGATTTTATTTATTTTTTTGACAGAGAGAGATCACAAGTAGGCAGAGAGGCAGGCAGAGAAAGAGGGGAAAGCAGGCTCTCTGTTGAGCAGAGAGCCCGATATGGGGCTTGATCCCAGGACCCTAAGATCATGACCTGAGCCAAAGGCAGAGGCTTTAACCCACTGAGCCACTGAGGTGCCCTATATAGTTTTTTTAAATACAAATGACAACGTATAGAATCTTATCACACATTATTTTTTTTGAGCAAAAATTGCATCTTAGAGATTGTGCATCTCCAATGCATAAGTGGCTTCGTTGTTCTTTTTAAAAACTGGATATTATTCCATTGTGGATGTGATATAATTTATCTAACTTTCATAGAATTTGTAAATTTTTTTCTCTTAAGCAATATGAGACACCAGACTTCCCATATCCTTCACAACTCAGTCCATAATCAAACTTGCCAAAGCTTTTTATAAAGTAAAAATAAGAGATATTTTATATACCTTTTATGAATAAAAGGCATTTATAGTTATTTTTTTTCTGTGAAATGCCAGTTCATATTCATTGACTAATTTTTTTATTGGCTTTTCAGGTTTTCTGTTTTGTGTGTTACAGAAACTAGCCATTTAGTTAGGGAGTGAATTCTAACTATTTTTTCCTTAGGTTTTCAATTATCTTTAGTTTATGGTAATTTTTACAGGTAGGAAACATAAGTTTATGTCATTGGGGTAATTTTTTTTTATCTTCTGGGTATGTTTTTTCATACTCAAAAATGTCTTTCCCCCTCTAGGATTATTAAAAATTATCTTCCATTGTTTCCTCTATACTTTCATGATTTAGATTTTACCCTTAAAGGATGGATTCATCTGGAATGTATTGTGGTACAAGATACCATAAGGTGGATGCTATTTTATTATTTTAGTGGAGATTTTTATTTAAACTCAACAGTTTGTTTGAAATGTGGATATTTTAAGGTTTTAAAATAACACACCTGTATTTATTGTTACACAAAAGCCTTAAGGGGAGAAAGAGAAAAAAAAGAAGAAAAAGAAAGAAATTAGTCTTCTGTTATCATGTGCCTGTTGGTCAGGAATCTTAAGTTAATCAGGGAAGAGGAAGGGGCAACAGTAGATATCATAGGGCTGGGGAGGAGACATGAGTTGGAGTAAGAACAAGGGCAAATGTCTTCATTTTTTTATCTTCACTGTTACAGAGCGCTTCTTAAAACATTCATTAGTACATAAATATATTTTAAATATAATTTGAAGTATTTCAAATATAAAGTAACATTTTTCCATATTTGGTAACAAGACTAAAGTTTTAAAAATGGATAGAATGAGATGAGAATTAAACTGTTCTTACTTTGGCAATTCTATTGGTATATATTAGAGGAATAAAATACTTTTTAACACTATTTAAGTAGGTGATTAAACCTTTGCAGAAACCTTGAGATACTGGAGATTTCGAAAATCCCATCTTATTGGGGTTGAAAATTTCCACTTAAAAAAAAAAAGATAAAAAGCTGGTTTCTCCCTGTACTCAATTTAATCTTTAATAAATGCATTGCAAGATATTCATTGATTTTTTAAAAAAAAAAATGCTTACCATTTGAAAATATATTCTATGTATAAGAAACTCATTATCAGATGCTGGTGTTAAGGATAACTTAAATAAGTTTCCAGTTTAAAATATTAAAGTGAGTCAGTAAGTATAACTTCCTGTTTCCACTCAAAGATTACTAAAGAAGATCTGTAATGCATTATGAAAAAGTGAGGATAGATAGCAACTTGAGGGACTGGCATAAAAATAACAACCAAAATAAGTAAGGAACTCCTGATGTACACACGTAGTAACTAAATAAACATTGAAGAAATGCCACAGATATATAGTTTGTTATATATAGTTGGTTACAACCACACACGGTGATTATAATGTGATTTAAAAAAGGGGAAGGGGAACCTGGGTGGCTCAGTCAGTTGAGAGTTTGACTCTTAGTTTTGCTCCGGTAGAGATTTTGAGGTTGTGGGATCAGGCCCCACTTAGAGCTCTGTCCTTAGTGCTAGTGCGAGTCTTCTTTAGTCTTTTTCCCTCTCCTTCCCATGCTCTTGCTCACTTTCTCTCTATCTGAAATAAATAAATTCTTTAAAAAATAAAAATAAAAGACCCCTGCAATCCCAGAAAGGACAAATCCAGAGAGCTGATGGTGTGAGTTCCAGCCCCCCTAAACAGCAGGTTTGATGCTCAGAAGAAATGATGTGCTTCAGTTGAGTCTAAAGAAAGACCTGGGTCCCAGCAAAAGTCAGACAGTAGCAGTTCCTTCTTACTGCGGATGGTCTGCCTTTTTGTTCTATTTGGCGCCTTAAACTAAGGCAAGTAAGCCCCAACCACATTAGGGAGAGTAATCTGCTTTAGTCAATCTATCAATTCAAATGTAAATCTCAACTGAAAACACCCTCATAGACCTACCCAGGATAATGTTTGACCAAATATCTGAGTATCTAGTGGCTCAATCAAATTGACACATAAAGTTAAGCATCTCAGTGCCTATAATGAGAAATCATTTTTTAAATACCCATAGGCATCATTATCATGATTGGAACATTACTATATTGTTGAATTCAGTAAAACCAGGGAGATAAATTGTTTCTACACAACTGAAGTCACAAAATAATACTGAAAGGAAAAGAAAGTGATTTAATTTTATTATAATGTATAGCATGTAGTACTTTTATTTTGAATCTTACACTTGCTGTTTGAATAAGTAATCACCTTAGATTTCAGAGAAATATACAGTGAATACTTTATGGGTGCAGGGGAAAGCAGAGTATGGGAGAGATAAAATGTTTGAATTATTAAACAGATTTTTAAATACTTTAGAAATTTGTCAATGTTCCTTGGTATCGCTATTCAATTAAGGTAAATGTTGACTTAATTTCTTTGTATTTCACTTCTGTGATCATTTACTATAAGGTTTTGCCTTTCAGCCTTAAAGTATACTTTCAAAGAGCATGCAGCTTTAGGATAGAGACGATGATTTCATTTGAGATCTTCAATAGTCTTGTGGCGGGAAATTAAACAAGTGATATAACCACGCTCATGGCCTGAACTTGCTTAATTTATGAACTGTAATAAAAATGCTTGTTATCAAATGTTAAGTGTGGAGCATTTTGAACTCCTTGGATGAAATACTTAATTTGAATTTACTCAGCCTTGTAAATAAATTTAAAATATTAATTGACCTGCACAAATTTGTTACTAACCTTCTCTTTCCCATGGTGGCTAACTTCTAGTAAAATGAAGGAAATTAACATTTTTTCTACTTCCCTCTCAGATATAAGTTTTCACAGGGGTTGAGTAGGTCATTATCTCTTACCTGATGTAGATCTACTATAATCCACTGAGGTGTTGTGTAGGAAAACACTTCATATTAGGCTAGAATACAGATTTTAGGATCACTCAAAGTCCATGAATTTGGCCTAGATTATAAAGTACTGAATAATAAAAAGGTTTAGAGAATAGGGTTTCTATGCCACGAATGTATATCCTAAGGGAAATCCCTAGATGACATGACTGGAAAAAACTCCAATCTGAAAATTGGGTTCCTTTTTATCCTATTTTACTCTGAAAATAGCTAGGAACAAAAACACTAAAAGGAACAAAGTGAACACAGGCTTGAGGGTACAGCACTTCCTCCCCTCATCACTGGTGAAATCACAGGAGAATAGACAGTAGAGGATGAGGTAGTGAGAGAGACAGAAACAAAGAGAGGAAAAATGGTATGAGCTGGTGAGATAAGTCTTCTACAGAACTTTGCAGGGAAACTCTGGACTTCATAGGTAAGGAAGAGACCCTAGGAAGGTTCCTCAGGGAATTGTATTTTCCCTGATCCTCAAATTTTGCGTTGGCTTTCTCAAAGCTTTAACCCTTCCTTTGTGCTTAATCTTGACCTGAGCCTCACTAGCCAAGTCCTTCCAGCTATAGGCTCCAGACATCTGGGCCAAACAATGCTTTTTTTCTGTACTCAATTCTCCCTCTGTAAGTAGTCAATATTTAGCACCATTGATGTGGTTTAATAGATCTCACCCATCAAAATATAATTGAAAAACAATCCTTAATAAAGCTCATTCTGTTGACATCTTATTTGGTTTACAAAAGAAGTTTTTATAGATGACAGAGGTCGTTATACAAACCTTTAGGGAAAAGATAGTTTTGTTTATAAATGGGTGAAGTAAAGCAAGCCAGAGTAGGGAAAAGAATGTGGAAGTATTTTAGGGAATATAATCTTGAAGGCTGGATATTGCCCTTTTGATTTGGCTGAAAAACAGAGAACACATAAGTAATAATGTAGCTAGAAGGAATCACAGAAATGGAATGCAGTGAAAATAGTAAAGCTATGCAATGGGATTAGCCATGGCAAGAACAGAGAGGAAAGGGTATCTGTAATGGCTTCAGAAAGAATGTCCTTGGATGGTGGAAAGGCTGAGGCAAAACAAGTGTGCTTTGTGAAACTTGTAGAGCAAACAAAGAATGCAAGAATTGATTGCAGTGGGGTCATTTGAGTTGTTTTAGCAACTTGCATATATGGGAACCATACTTTTTGACAGAGAGCTATTATATACCAATAATGACTGAATTAAAAATTAGATCAAATACTACATTTAAGGGACACTTGGGTGACTCAGTCAGGTAAGCATCTGCCTTCATCTCAGGTCATGATCTCAGAGTCCTGAGATCAAGCCCAGAGTCTCTGGAGTCAGGCTCCCTGCTCAATGGTCTGCTTCTCTCTCTGCCCCTTCCCCTTGCTCATGTTCTCTCTCTCTCTCCCCCACTCTCTCTCTCTCAAATAAATAAATGAAATTTTAAAAAATATATGTTCTACTTAAGTTTTACATTTATTTATTTATTTTTATTTAATTCCTTCAGAGACACATATTGTGGAATTTAGAATTGTTGGCTTTTAATACATACTAATCTTCTGTTGAGAAAAAAAAAATTCTAAGAAAAATTTTCTAACAGAAATCTAAGGAAATAACAGTGTGGCAGTTATTTGGAGTAGATATTGAGAATTATATATACAAAAGGAAGTGAAAGCCAAAAACAAACAAACAAAAAACCCCACAACAATAAAGAAATGAAAACCAAACCTGTATTTTCACTGATGAGCAGGATACATGTCTCAGATGTAAGTAAGAGGAAACATGTAAACCACTTGTTAAAATGACTTTTAATTTTGTTGGCTAAGCATCTGGGGAGAGAAAAGACTAGATTCTATCAAATCTTTATTAAAAACATTAAAGAGTGTAATAGTCTAGGTTTCACAAGTTCAAATTCAAATGCATCCAGGCACTATTCAGTGGATGTGAGGGAGTAAAGCAGGCTGAGTGTGAGACTCCAGTGATGGGACACCTGTGAATATCTTGCCTGACAAAGGCATTCACATTCAATTGGGAAAAAAATCTAGTCTGGCTGAACAAATTACCTTCAAAGGTGCCAATTCTCAATAGCTGGATCTGTCAAAAGTACTTGTACATGATATAAAGTAGTTTCTTTATATATATATACTATATATATATATAGTAGTTTCTTTATATATGATATATATATATATATATATAGTAGTTTCTTCATAATCTAGTACTTAAGGGTAGCTCTTTTTTGGGAATATTAAAACTCTGCCAAAACTGTCCCAGGTTGATCTAAAACCTTCAGGAAACTTTGCCCTAGGAATATATCAGGAAGTGAAAGAGAATTGGCTCTCTTTTCAGAAAATCAGACTTTCAAAAGAAGCAAATTGGTGGGGCTCACTATACAAATTTTAGGTTTTTATGTTTTACTCAAGATATATATAAGTAACATTAAACTGAAACCTTGTCTTGTTTATAAACTCTCACACAGGCCTTCCCTTTTAATTGACTTTAACTTTGTTGCAAAGATGTACTAGGTCTTCAAAGAAAGTTGGATAGATACTGAAACATTATTATATGTTGGAAAAATTTAGCACTGTAGTTGAAAAAGTTGCAACAATTCACTTTCTAAGTACTAGGCTATACATTTCCAAATCTTTTGATTAGTTATATTTAAAAGCATTTTGAAATTATATCATGCCAAAGAAACTTGGGAGGGGGATGTTGAAGAGTCGATGTCTTGATACAATGACAAACGTGTGTTGAATATATACTTTCTGCTTGTTGTGAGATGTGATGTTCTCATTGCTAATGGCTTACTTTTCTAATGATTATGGCTGAGGAGATTGGCATTTTTCCATAAAAGTTTATACTTGAGACTTGAGGGAATATCCTTTTAAGAATAAATGGAGAAAATTCCTCCCATGGTTTTCAAAAAGACATTCTAAGAAGAATGGAATTAAAACCTGGGCGCCTGGGTGGCTCAGTTGGTTGAGCAACTGCCTTAGGCTCAGGTCATGATCCCGGAGTCCCGGGATCGAGTCCCATATCGGACTCCCAGCTCTGCGGGAAGTCTGCTTCTCTCTCTGACCTTCTCCCCTCTCATTCTCAGTCTTTCTCTCTCTAATAAATAAATAAAAATCTTAAAAAAAAAATAAAACCTACAAAAGCCATCTTTTAAATTTACTAAAAAACTTAAAAAAATACCCCCAAACCTAAACTTTTTAGGGACTCAACATCATTTTAAAATATTTCAAATTAAAGAGTCGTTGCAATTCGTAATAAATCTATGATAAAAATACTTAGGAAGCACCAACAGCAAGCGGAGTTTGATTTGATCCAGTGCTAGTCACAGTTTAGTGAACATCAGAACCATAGGGAAATGGCACAATGTAGGTTCCTGAGCTCCATCCCTAAATGTTCCTATTCCCATTCCAGAGGACAAGGGGGTAACCTAAGCATTTATATTTCCAACAGGTTCCTGAATAACATCAGTGTAGCTGATGTATGGGCTGTATTTAGGGTAGCACTGATTTTGGGGTGTCCCAAGAAGCCTAGTGTATGCTAACAATTTTTTTTGTGTGTGTATGCTAACAATTTAAATTATATTTTTCAGAAAAATAATTTCAACTGTTCCAGAAGAGCTAAGTGCCAAGAAACCAACGTCAGTTCTGTACAGATACAAGGTGATGCTGATTATTTCATCAACCATCTTGGAGTTCCCACCGTGCAGTTTGCCTTTGAGGACATCAAAGCATTAGAGGTGATTGGTCCTAAAAATGCAAAATACACAAACCCATACACACACACATACTCAATTTAGCAGACATGCAGAATTTGATTTTATCCTGGCTATTTGTCTTTCTTACCAAGTAGGTCACTATAGGAGGCTGCTTCATTTAGAGAGTTATTCTTGTTGTTTAGAGGCTTTGTAACAGTATTTGAAAACATCAGCTCTTTTCAATAGTATCGAATTCAATTTAAAAAGATTTATACTGTCACTCACATTTTCACAGTGTGCTTCGCAACAAGAAATTTGCAGTAGTTGGATTAACATCAAAACATAATTGTAATCTTCAGTATTCACAGAAAAAGATGACATGGGCAATAGATTCTCCTCTCCTTGCCCGAGGGAAAATGCGTTTCACGTGCTGTATATTACTGTGAGTCTTGTGGATTAGCTGCCCAAAGTTGGTCAATAGTTTGCCCACCCAAAAAGATACTACTTTTTTGTGAGGATAGGAGGTTTTTTCCCCAAAGATTATCACAGAGTCCTGATTTACCTTAACTAAATCTGTGTTCATCCATCTGTTGGACTTCAAACCTTTTGATTTTCCTCAGAATTATGATACAGAAAACTGTTTCTCTGCAGATCTAAACCTATTGGGATATTTTACCTTTTACAAGTTGCGCGTGCTTTATAGGGAGCTATTTGAATGCTGGGTGGCATGCTTGAGGTAATTATTATCTTAACAATATAAATAGTGACTGGAAAATAGAATAAAGCCTGCTTTGTTCTTGAACTATAGATGCTCCTGGAAAGTCGTGTTTAAATTACAGTTTTATAGGCACCACTTCAGTTATGTGGTATCTTAATTTCTGATAGCTTTAGTGATATTTCTCTTTGTTTCTCAGCAGCACTCCCACTCATCCCTGAGTTCCTCTATAAACAGCTAATGGTTACTAAAGACTTAAATTCATGAAGGGAGAAACTCTGGGTGAATTCTATTGTAATGAGGTGAATTCTTGGGTAACGGAAAAGTTATCATTACAATTTATCTGTTTTTTTTAAATGGTATTTTCATCTGCTATTGTTGTGTAAAAATGGGATCTAAGTGTAGAAGTAGTTTATCTTTTACCAAGCCCACTATATACACTTTAATGAAATCAATGTATTAAGACAGTAGCTCATTTTTAATTTTCCTGCTTGGTAACTTTTAATATCTCTTCATCATCCTCCTATCTCAGCCCATCTAGCTCCTGTCGTGTTAACATGTTGAATGATAGCTTTTATTCCATCCATGTCTAATTCATCGTGGTTGACTCTTAAGCCAAGAATTTAGACAGACAGTATAGTATAGCCTTAGGAATGGGTCTATACTTAACTCTTAACTGTGATACTATTGAGACAAATGAGTTAACCTCTTTCAGACTTACTTTGCAGATGAGGAACCTTGGTACACTTAGGAATCTACTTTTTAGAGCCCTGGTGAGGATTAAACAAGGTATACATGGAAGGGGTTTAGCTAATATTGAGCACGTACTGAGGCCTCCATCAACTATAGCTATCATCACAGGTATTATTATTTGATTATAGGTTCAAAATATTAATGGAAGAATCTCCCAACTTTTTAGACAAGAACACATTCGTGGAAAAGAAGACCTTGTTAATTATTAGGGAAAACAAGCTTCTAAGGCTGAAGAGGTGGGATCTAATGAGGATCACCAAGAGGATCTGAGGTGTCATTAAAAAGATTTGGAAACAGGTCACAGTAAAGTGCTAAGGCACTGTTATCATTGTGAAATTCCTATGGCTAAAGGCTGTCCAGGAGAACTGGCTTAGTCGGAAAGAGCTGATCAGTTTTTTTCAAATTATACCCCAAATGTCCAATTCCCATCAACAAAATTATTTTTTATTATATTTGTCTCTAAAAAAGCAAATTAAAAGAGAAGCCCCTATGCTTTATAACAAGTGACCTTGTTTATAATGCTTTAGTGTGGAAAAAATTTAATATATTTGTCCTTTGCAAAATATGAATGCTTGCTGTGAGATAATTTTGTGTGGTGAATTCTTCCAAGAACAGATAAATAACCTTTGCTTTCTGCATTAATCTATAATAAATATTTGTATACATTGAGAGGAATTATAAACATTGACAGGTTTTATCCATTGTATAAAAAATATTTACCCTATATCAATTAGTAAAGCAGGGAGGAAGTTAGAGCTTTTTCGTGAATTTGCAATCAGATTCAACACTATAATGTATGTGTATTTATAGTTACATATTATATATTATGCATGTAATCTATAAAATATCTACCACTTATTGAGTACTTGATGTGCTAAAATTTTTTATTTCATCTTATCTAATATTTATAATATCATTATGAGTCAGCTATTATTATTAATGCTTTTTTGCTGAGGATGAAATCAAACTTAAGATTAAGTAAGCCTGGGCACCTGGGTGGCTCAGTCATTAAGCATCTGCCTTTGGCTCAGGTCATGATCCCAGGGTCCTGGGATTGAGCCCCGCATCAGGCTCCCTGCTCTTCGGGAAGCCTGCTTCTCCTTCTCTCACTCCCCCAGCTTGTATTCCCTCTCTTGCTGTCTTTCTCTCTGCCAGATTAAAAAAAAAAAAAAATCTTAAAAAAAAGATCAAGTAACTTATCCAAGGTCATAAAACTAATAAATAACCAAGATAGAAGTTGGCTTTGGATCTGTTTATTAGTAAGCCCATGTTCTCAACTATTGTACTAAAGGTTGCAACTTGGGAGCCCAAGGGCAAAATTCAATTCACAGATATATTCTTTTTGCTTTGAGCTTTGGTGAAAAACTCTGTCTGGAAACATTTTCTCCCATGGAAACAACTGGCTAAATTGTGCATTACTCACCAGCTTTCCATGTTCTTTATTAAGGAATCTGCCATGTTGTTTGTCCTAGAGTACAGTTAAGAAGAATATTTCTTCAATGCCTGTTGGTATCACAAATTGGGAAATGAAACAAGCAACCTAATAGGCCACATTTCCTTAGACTTGTGTTGCCTGCATTACCCCCATGGCCCTTGTAGGAAGTAGGTTCATTATTACTGGACTCATTTTGAGTAAAAGAGCCCTAAGTGGATAATTCTATAGTCCTTTTCACTATATAAATTGTATGCATTTTAATTTTATAATTATATAATTATAATTAATATATTTAATTTTATGATTTTATAATTATACTTATGTTTGGGGAGAGATTACTTATTTAAATTTTATTTGGGTAATTATAATGCTAACTTCAGTGCTTTTGCCTTTTTTTTTTTTTTTTTTGGTCCGGCAGGTTGATTATAGATCTATTCTAGCCAGTTTCAACAAGTGAATGATAATAGGGGGAAAAAAATACTTTAGGAAAAGAAACTAGTGCCTCTGATACCACTTTTAATGGATGTATGGGATATTATTCTAAAATTATTTTTGGTGAAACATGAAATTTTTTAATATCCATCCCCAATATTTCATGGTTCCATATTTCCACTAATGCTTGTTCCCTATAGTTTTTCTTGGGTGCTTCTATATTGAATAAGATTGCATGAAGAATATTTCATCTTTAATTTTTCTTGGTGTCTATCCTCACATTTTCCAATAATTAAATTTCACAAATGCAAAGCAATGTATGGATTTGCCAAATGCTAGAATTACTCCTTCTCATAAAATATTGCCCTGTTAATTGAAATGTCTCTAGTTGTAAGTTTCATTTAAATAAGGTTTTCAATTTGTAAACATTGTTGCACCTGTTAGGAGAAGCATTCTGAGCAGATTAAATACAATGCAGAGATTGCTTAAAAGGAAATGAAAAGACAGATGCTTTCTGATTAAGAGTGCAATATTTATGACAGGCTGGTGGTCCGATGCACATTTCTTCTGCCACTTAACAGCTGTTTCGCATAATTTCTGTTCCAGATCAGTATATTTACTCTCCATAGGGCATGTCAGGGGGTCTGGATTTCTTAGTATATCAAAAGATCAGTACATGCCCTAGTAGGCTTTCTACCACAAATTGAAGCTCTGGTTCCTCACGCTGTTTAACCTTATATTTTTTGCTCTTCTGCTTGAAACATTCTTTTTTAAACCCAATTTACCTCTATAATGGAGCATTTAACATTCAAATGATAATGAGATAAAGAGGTATTATAGCTTTTATATAGCTGAGGTTTTTGCATAATTGTTTCAATATCATTTAGTAACCCAGCAACTGAAAACCAAGTAGCATAGGTGTTTTGAAACTCTTATTCTTTTTAAGTTAGATGGCTCTGATATCAATTTTGATACTTTTTTTTTAGATTTTATTTATTTGACAGAGAGACACAGTGAGAGGGAACACAAGCAGAGGGAATGGGAGAGGGAGAAGCAGGCTTCCCACTAAGCAAGGAGGCCAATGCGAGGCTCGATCCCAGGACCCCGGGATCATGACCTGAGCTGAAGGCAGATGTTTAAGAATTGAGCCAGCCAGACGCTGCTCAGTTTTGATCCTTAAACTGATATATAACAGAATGACTATTTGGGTGTATGAATGCACATGTGAACTTGACATTAAGATAATTTTATCACATAAAAATAGCTAATTTGCACAGGAACAATACAGATACAACACTGCAATACATGTGCACACATTTTGGAGCAAAGTAACTCATAGTTTACATTTTGATTCCTCATAATTTATTCTACTAAATAGAAGAATAATTTACTTTACTTAGTGTTAATTGTTTCATTACATTCTCTGTTTGGAACTTAGTCACTGACACTGTTGTGTTAACAGATAATAGCAGTTCAAAAGTCAATTAAAAACTCTTGACTTAAGGAGGGGTGCCTGTGTGGCTCATTCGGTTAAGCAGCTAACTTTTCTTTTCTTTTCTTTTCTTTTCTTTTCTTTTCTTTTCTTTTCTTTTCTTCTTTTCTTCTCTCTCTCTCTCTTTCTTCTTTCTTTTATTAACATATAATGTATTATTTGTTTCAGGGGTACAGGTCTGTGAATCATCAGGCTTATACATTTCACAGCACTCACCATAGCACATACCCTCCCCAATGTCCATAACCCAGCCACCCTATCGCTACCCCCCTACCCCCCAGCAACCCTCAGTTTATTTCCTGAGATTAAGAGTCTCTTATGATTTGTCTCCCTTCTGGGTTCCATCTTGTTTCATTTTTTCCCTTCCTACCCACCACGAACCCCCCACTCTGCCTCTCAGATTCCTCATATCAAAGAGATCATATGGTAATTGTCTTTCTCTGATTTTGCTCTTATTTTGCTTAGCATAATACCTTCTAGTTCCATCCACATTGTTGCAAATGGCAGGATTCTGTGGTCTTTTTGATGACTGCATAGTATTCTATTATATATATATCCAGGTCTTATTTATCCATTCATCTGTTGATGGACATCTAGGTTCTTTCCATAGTTTGGCTATTGTGGATATTGAAACAGTAAACTTTTGATTTGGGCTCAGGTCATGATCTCAGGGCTGTAAGATTGCGTCTCATGTTGGGCTCTGAGCTGGATATAGAGCCTGCTTAAGATCCTCTCTCACCCTCTGCCCCTTCCCCCAACTCTCTCTCTCTAAGGAAAAAAAAAAGAAGGAAGTTCTTGACTTAAGGAACCAAATATTTGTGTGTATCTATGCATAAGTTGTACTGATATTTTTGTGGTATCTGATAGAATCTGTTTCATATTGATATCTATGAAACTTACGTAATGTCAGTTAAAAGTAAGATTTTACCTTACTACTTAATACTAATTGGAAATGGAATGAAAAGGTGTTCTTTAGAGTTCTCTCTAGTTCATTACTTTTCTTTGTAATTTATTTTGGGTAAAATGTTTTCAGTGTCAACCCAGTCATATGGTATTATTATTTTTAGATCAGAGTTAATTCATTTAGGGCAGAGGTTCTTAAATATTTTGGTCTAAAAACATATTTACCCTCTAAAAGTATTGAAAACTTCAAAGAAAAGAGCTTTTGTTTATGTGGCTAATATGTATAAGTATTTCCTACATTTGGAATTAAAACTGAGAAATGTATATCTATCTATCTAACTATCTATCCATCTATCTATCATCTATCTATCTATCTATAGATATATATTCATTTAAAAATCAATAATAAACCTTTTACAAATTAATACAAATAACTTATTTTTATGAAAGAGAATTATATCTCCCAAGACAAGAAAATATAAATTAGAAGAGTGGCATTATTTTACCTTTTTGTAAATCTCTTCATTGTGACTTAATATGGGATAGCTGGATTCTCATATGTGTTTCTATACTTTAATCTATTGTTATATGTTGTCTTGGTTGAAATATATGAAGGACATCTGATGTGACAGTCTTTTCATATAATGGCAAGTATTTTTCTTCACTACGATAGGGAGACTTGAGATGTATTAGTTTTCTAATGGTTAGTTTCAATGTGGAATCTAAAACCATACTGATGAGCTTTTGCAACCTGTACACTTATGAATGGAGAGAGAAAATGAAAGCATGAAGGATGTAATGTCATTATAATTATGAAGAGAGGGTTGATCTCAGGGAGCCCTGAGGGCCTCTAATCACAACGGAGAAATGCTGATTTGGGGACATGGCCTTGGTTAAACTAGCCTACCTCATCTTTTACATCTGACAAGGTGTTCAACATTGCTCTTTTTCAAGAATCTGAACTGTGATTCTATATAAACCTATGTGTGTATTTTCTGGGCTTCTCTAGGTATTGCCATCTCATTCACCTGACAAACAGCATGAAGTAGGGAATATAACACTCTCATAAACCATGACTCTACAAAGAATTCCACTTCTGAGAAGCCTTCTTTTAGAAGAGAAGGTTAAACCCCAATCAACAAATCAACAGTTATAGAGCAGACTTGAAAAGCTTTGATTGTACAGTATATGAAATGCCTGTCACAGAGGAAGTGCTATTAAAGTTGCCGTATGCTTCCAGGAGCCTGAGGAGTAAACACAAGAAATTGAAATATGAGACAGATATTGAAAAAAACAAAGCATGAAGAAACTCTTAAGACTCAAATGGATAATTCAAAAGATCATACTTCAAATTGCCTAATATTTAGAAATGGCTGCAAGGAGGACAGATTTCCCCTAGTGGTTGTCCTTGCTTGGAATTCTAAATAAGAACATCTATTCCAAATGCCTACCACCGTTAGATCAAAATATATTATATATGTGCTGTATTTTAGCTCTAATGCTATTTTCAGGGATTGTCTTGTGATCATCCCTGTTATGAGGAAATTTGTTTTATAAGGAAGTTTTTTTATAATTTCAATAATAATGCTTACAGGTGGGCGTAATGACAGACCACCCATGTTGTAAGTTTGACATTATTTAAGTTAAGAAATAAGGTGACTTCAATGTGATATATTCAGATATTTGTTAATTCAAATTCATTCATTTATTTAGCCAGTAGTTATTAAGTCCTTGCTGTAATCCAGTGCTATGTTAGAAATTCAGAAATGAATGAAATCTGTCCTCCTTCTCATGAAGTGGTCACAGTCTAGATTAGGACTCAGACATACAAATAATCAAGTAAAAGAAGTATAGTAGAAGTTCTCTTAACTGACTTCCACTTAATCAACTTGTAGAATTCATTGACAATTTCCATTCCTTTAGAACACAAAGATGAATGTCCATGCCTCTTTGAAGCTCATCATAGTAGATCCTTTCTGAATTTTTGCACACTTGTGTTTTCTCAGCTTATATGATATACTTGCCTGGAGCCAGCTATATTCTCAGATCTATATATGCCCTTTGCATTTGTTATAAATAACAAGGTATTTTAATTGCTATATAAACTTATGAGTCGTGAATATGAAAAAAATTACTTCTAAGAAACCTAGAATGATAATGTTATAAATGGTGAACTGCTAATAAAAAATTGATATGCAGTGGGCCAGGCAACTCTTAAAGATGTGGGGAAATTGTAGTAATCTAGATGCATCCTGCATTCAGTCTACTTCACAAACATCTTTAATAATTCCACTTTAAAGAAAAAAGCAGCTTGAAATGTAGATAATGTTTAGGAAAGAAATAACAGATTCGACAGGTCAGTGTTTAGAGAAAAGGGCTTGGCTTTTCATCAAAATATTGGCCAAAAAAAATGCACTCACAAGTTCTAAATTAACATATAACACTTTAGAGATTTTTTTTTTGCTGATTATTTAATTGAACCAGCTTCTAAATAATTAACCTGCCAGTCAGTGGGACAAATCATATTGGCTAAGACGGCTTCTACTATACAGTGAAGTGATGGAGGCAGGGTAGTATCAAGGAAAATGAAATTAAACACATATATCATCTGTGGTAGGCGTTGTTTTGTTCTAAAGCCTTTAAACATATTCATTCATTTGGGACGCCTGGGTGGCTCAGTTGGTTGAGCAGCTGCCTTCGGCTCAGGTCATGATCCCAGCATCCTGGGATCGAGTCCCTCATCGGGCTCCTTGCTCGGCAGGGAGCCTGCTCTTCTCTCTGCCTCTGCCTGCCTCTCTGCCTACTTGTGTTCTCTCTCTGTTAAATGAATAAATACAATCTTAAAAAAAAAAACATATTTGTTCATTTAATTTAATTCTTGTAAATAACTAGTACTTATGAGGAGGTTACTAGTATTGCCATTTTCATTAAATATGAAACCTAGGCACCAGGTGGTCAAGTAACTTGGCAAACCTGTCTACTAAGTGGTAGAATGAGATTCAAACCAGCACCGCACTGCCAGATATCTGGGCTTTTCCTCCTAGTATTAAACTAGTATTAAAATAAAAAAAAATTTTTTTAGATTATTATGGTTTTTATAAGGTAATGACTCGTCAACTAAAACCACATAAGACTGACATTTTCTGTACCCAGTGTCTAATAGTCATAAAGCCTTTACTCTTAATGATGTCACAAGTTTAAAAAATTAATACATTTTCAGCTTTCCACAGTAATCATCACTTTCAGAAACTGTAAAACCTAACTGCACGCTACACTAACATACAATTCTCTACAGAAGCTTTTCGAGATTTTCAACATAAAATAACCTAGTTCTAAAATACTTTCCACCTCCCACGATATCCATAGTGCAAGGTGTGGTTCTTTTATTCCTACTTTCCTATACAAAGGTTTTAAACATTTCAGCTTTGTCAATTCTTAAAGTCAAGCAATAGCTGGGAGTGGGTAATATTTCTTAACTGAATTTAAAATAGGCTCATAATTTATATATAATGACAAAATTGATATGAATGTTTCCTTACAGTAATTTTCTAAGTCTTGTCCAAAACAAATAGCATTTATCATTTTATTTCCAAGTCCATTTTGGAAGATGATGACAAGGACAAATTTGTGTCTTCTAATTTTAAAGATAATGACATATTTCTTCAAGTAGAATATTTTGAAATCTAAAATCATTTTGAGGAGTGGCACCTGGGTGGCTCAGTCAGTTAAGCAACCAATCCTTTGTTTTCGCTCAGGTCATGATCTGGGGTTGTGAGATCAAACCCCATATGGGGCTTCTCACTCAGTGGGGAGTCTGCTTCTCTTCCTCTTGATCTCTCTCTGCCCTTCCCACTACTCATGTACTCTCTCTCACTCTCTCTCTCTCTCTCAAATAAATGAATAAATCTTTAAAAAAATAAAACTACTCTAAATTCATCTGGAGATGAATTTAGATGACTCTTTTAAATGAATGATTAAAGTATTAGCAGCAGTTTGGTACCCATATGCTCTACCTATAAACTCCAGAAGGAAAAAGCATATCTAGATTTCATATAACTGTGGATGATGACTATGGTCATGATTGAATTTCCTTGTCCATTCCTTAATCTTCACAACTCCATACAATTTTATTTGCATCTGGAATTGTAGGTTTTTAACATCTGTTTCATAATTTATAGTGTTTCACACAGAAACTTATAGTTTTGTTTGTTTGTTTTAATAAGCAAATGTTTCTACAGAGACTATAAAGAAAGACACAGCAGTGGCCTTTGAAGTCTCATAAATGTTAAAAAGAAATGGATCGAAGCCAAGGCCACTTGGCTTTTAAAGATCACTATTGCTTCCTCATGAATGTTCCGGCTTTTATGTTAGTCTCAAGAGAGCTGCAGTTGTCTTCAGTCTTTCATGATGCTCTGTCCCTGTGATTTTAAAAGAATGGAGTAGATTCTGAAAGGGAACAAAGTATTTATCAGTATTTTGATTTTCACAGTCTCTTGTCAATTGCTTTAGCGCTGAAATTATTTTGACCCATTTTTCTCTTATTAGTGAAAAATATTTTAAGTCTAAATAGTGTGGTGTTTATGTAGTACTGATAAATGGGCAAAAGTAGGAAAAAATTAGCTGTAACTTTATGCACAAGGTCATTTTTAGTTCTTTAAATTAGTATCTTGTCACTTTATTTTTATTCATTGATAATTCTTATCAGAACATTAGAAATGTTATACATACTCCATGTTTAGAGACAATTTCTGGTTTATCACTAAGGTATACATATATAGAAATTGAATTGAAAATAAATTTTGTGTTATTATTGCTGAGACCTTTTGTTAGAAATCATAAAATCAAATTAGGACATTGCAAAATATTGAGGTTAAATTCAAAGCACTTATTTTCTATACTGGCCACAGGTCCAGGTTAAGAATGGAAGCTCCATTGGTTGTCATTGGTTTGCAGACTCCCACCAGTTGTGATTTTGGACAATCCAAGTGGTCAAAATAAGATCAGAGGCTTCTTTAGTGGATTTGGTCATATGAGTGATGGGTCCACAAATGTGCTTGGCCCAGAATTTCTCTGATGAAGTGACTAAAAAAAGAGAAAACATGCATAGATTCTTTGCTACTTCTTGAGCAACACTGTGTATTGAACCCAGGTAGCTTAATTCATTACTCAATAGTAAAAGGAAATAGAAGCCTAAAGATAATCAGAGACTAGAATAACAAAAACAACAAAAAACAATAAATTAAGTCCAGACTTAGTTACTCCTACTCCCAGCCCAATGTGTCTGTCTATAGCTGTTCTCTGTTAAACTCCTATTCTGTATGTTCTATTCTTTTTCACACTTTTTTCCTCAATTTTTTTTCTCTCTCCCTTCTCCATTATGGCTTCTTTTACCTTTTCCTGCATATAAGGTCATATTCTTCATATTTTATTTTTTTTCTCCCCTTGCCTTTTCGGGATGGTTTTCTGCTGCCACTCCCTTTCCTCCCATTCTATACTCATTTTTTTTTTTAGTTGACTCTGAAATTTAGTCTATTTCAAATGACATAATGTGTTTAATTTGATCATAGGTGAAGCTCTAACCCAATTTCCCCTTAACATTTCAGGGTACAAGGCAATGGTACAAATGGGGGCTGTTATGTGTATCTACTATTTAAGTGTTATAAATAAAACTAAAAAAAATGTTAAATAAAATATACTCTTTCCTCCTGATCTGACAAACACCTGTTTAAAATTATTGGGAAAGCAGGCTTGAATTTAATGTTCTCAGACTCATGAGAATCCTATATCAAAATGTGGTGAAGAACTGACCCTCAGCTCCTGATCCTTGAACCTTGGCCCACCCTTCTTTTTCTGCCCACCCTTGGTTCCATCCCATACCATGAAGGGCCTTGTATACATGTATCTGTACCCAGTCTGCACTTGTAAGCCTAGTCCCTAGCACCCATACATAGCTACTTCTCACCTACTTCCTGGGCCTACGTTTGCATACTGGAGGGACAATCTTCCCTGGAGATTATAGACCTGGAAAAGAAGACTGGTCACTGGAAACAGATATAAGGCCATTTGAGTAGGGAATTATGAGTCTAAAATTCATGGTAACTAGAACTTAATCCAGAAAGAGAGTCATGGATTTTAAGTAGGGACATCTCTTTGAGTTGGTTTAAGATCAAAAGACCTTGGAAATAAAAAAGTGACTAAAATTTTAGTACTAGATACTAAACTTTAAGTATGCCAAACTGTTGACAGTCCTAGTGTAGGAAAGTAAATATTCTTTTTTTTTTTTTTAAGGATTTTGTGTATTTATTTGACAGACAGAGATCACAAGTAGGCAGAGAGGCAGGCAGAGAGAGAGGAGGAAGCAGGCTCCCCACTGAGCAGAGAGCCTGATGTGGGGCTGGATCCCAGGACCCTGAGATCGTGACCTGAGCTGAAGGCAGAGGCTTAACCTACGGAGCCACCCAGGTGCCCTGAAAGTAAATATTCTTGAAGAAACCTGCTTAAATGCCATGAATGTGTTATCTAAGATTTATTGCTAAGAAAACTGGAGACCTTAACCAATCATTATAGGATCATTGACAGTATCAGCTGGGTGTTGACCTAACCTAGGTTCTAAAAGGGGTGGCTTTCTAATGGTTGTGACCTTGAAGCTATGAGGTACTCAATACAGCAAATCACTTGTAGGATATGGTTGAAAATGTGTTTCAAAATTTCAAGCTTAGGGTGCCTGGGTGGCTCAGTCAGTTGAACATATGCCTTTGGCTTGGGTTGTGATCCCAAGGTCCTGAGATTGAGTCCTACATCAGGATCCCTCCTCCGTGTGGAGCCCACTTCTCCCTCTGCCTACCCTCCTCCCTCCCTCTCTCTCTTTGTCTCTCATGAATAAATAGAGTGTTAAAAAAAATCAAGCTTAATGAAGTATAAAAGAAGTGAGAAGTTGTTGTGGCACCTGGGTGGCTCAGTGGGTTAAAGCCGCTGCCTTCGGCTCAGGTCATGATCTTAGGGTCCTGGGATCAAGCCCTGCATCGGGCTCTCTGCTCAGTGGGGAGACTACTTCCCCCTCTCTCTCTCTCTGCCTGCTTTTCTGCCAACTTGTGATCTCTCTCTCTGTGTCAGATAAATAAAATCTTTAAAAAAAAAAACAAGTGAGAAGTTGTCAAAATGAAAAATACTAAGTTAAACAGATCCATTATCTGGGATATGTGTTCTAGATCAAGAGTTCATTTTAGTAAACTTTCTAAGTAAAGAAATGCATGATGGAATCTTGAACAAACTATAGGCAAGTTCAAGTGCTATGTTCTCTGCCATCTACTCCATTTTGAAGATTATTATCATATATTACTGTGAAAAGTTTATGAAATTGTGTTTTATGAGCCCAAATGGTGTGTATATGCATACCAAAATATTTTGAGCAAAGAAATATCTTTGGATATTTTTTGACAGAGGAACAGTAGAAATTTCTGTGTTTGAATCTTAATGAGAAAAATGTAAATTCCAGTCTAAAACACAAATCAGAAAACTAGAAAGAAGCGAATTCTGGTTAAGAAGTTAGTCAGCATTTAGGGGCACCTGGGTGGCTCAGTGGGGTAAAGACTCTGCCTTAGGCTTAGGTCATGATCTCAGGGTCCTGGGATCGAGCCCTCCTCTCTCTCTGCCTGCCTCTCTGCCTGCTTGTGATCTCTCTTTCTGTCAAATAAATAAATAAAATCTTAAAAAAAAAAAAAAAAGAAAGTCAGCATTTAGTTTTCTTATATTCTGTTGGTAGCCATAGTTTTTTTTGGCTATGTCTTATAAAGAAAGTTGTGCTATATAGCATAATATAATTAAAATACCATAGGGAAAGCAAATTAATTCTACTCTTTGCTTGAAATATAGTTATTGGTAATTTTACATTAAGTAAATATATGAATGAATGGATGGATAGATTTTTAAGTTAATATTTTGATCATAGCTACGATGTGCTTACAAACCTTAATCTCACTCCCTACCTCCTTCCTAACTTCTTTAATCAAATTTTAATCATGCTCTGTATATAAAGTTGCTATTCATTTATTTACGATATTGATATTGTTTTCATATTGTCTTAAAACATAATAATCCATAATATAATCACATCATAAATTGATGTAACTATGCACCTATTATTCTATAAGTTTGCCTACATTGTTTTGTTATTATAGATAATATTTTGTGGAAATTTGTAGATTTGATATTTGTTCCTCTCTCCAGTTCCTCTGAAGTAATGTCATGGGTATAAAGTTTGGATCAAATTATGAATATTTGAAGCCCATTAAGATGTTGGAAAAAGATCTTCCTGAATGATGGTGTATTTTAAGACCTTTATGGCAAAGCATTGGATTGTTCTTTAATCTAACTCTTGGCAACAATGTTCCTTAAAAAGAAAAAATATATATTTACCCAATCTGATGGACAAAGTGGGTACCCTGTCCTTTAGTTGATTTTCTCTTATATTAATTTTTTCAATATTAATTGACTAACTCATTAAACTATTTTGTAAGGATATTCAGTGTGTAGTCTGCATTTGGAAATGAGGGTCAGCATAGATCAAGATAATTTAATGTCTTTCCAGATATAAAAAAGAAATAATATGGCTAAGATATTAACTGAAGGGTCCAGCCTGAGAAACGGTAAATTTGTAATTAATTTAATAATTAGTACCAGGATGACATTCATAAACGAGTCTATGCTCAAGTTTATCAAGGCATGTAACCTAAGGCTGAACTTCAAGAAGCTTTGAAGTGTTTGAAGTGTTGAAGCTAGAAAATAGAAAATGTGTGACAACTAGCTTGACAGGTGTCAGAGATTGCCTTATGAAAATTCTAGTATATTGTTCAAAACTACTACAAGGAAACAGTATATAGAATTCTTCAACAAGGTCATAACAGTTCCTAAGAGGATAGGACAGACGGGACAAGGAAAAGAACTGGAGCTAAAAAGTGTACATAAGTCAGCTTTTAATGATTCCAAGGTCATAATCTTAAAATTATAGATACTGACTTTTATCAAGGTAGACACTTGTGTTTAGAGGTGGAGAAGGGGAGTGCAGGTTGTTAAGAGGCCCAGGACATGATGAATGTATCTGGAGAGTGGGCATGGCCCCCCTTCAAAATAGCCGGTGTGGCTACACACAATGATTAACCTGTAAGGCAACAAAAAAAGAGACTTGTACCACATTGTACTCTATCATTCTCTGATGTCATTTTTCAGGAGATGCCATAGGAAAAAGATGCCACACTTCATCGTGGGTGGGTGAGTGGGTGGATGGGGGTTAGTGTGGAAGCAGTAAGTTTATCTATATTGTCCTGAATCTTAATGTATTCGTATTTCTATTTTATCCATTTTATTATTTGACTCTATTTTTTCATATATAATATGAAGCATTGTTCTAAAAATGAAGAATGAAATTTAGCTTATTTTAAATAGAAAATTGGGGGTGTCTGAGTAGCTCCATTGGTGAAGCATCTGTCTTCAGCTCAGGTCAAGCCCAAGCCCACCTTGGGCTTCTGACCAACAGGGAGCCTGCTTCTCCTTCTCCTTCCTACTTGTGATCTCTCTATCTCTGTCTCTCTCAAATAAATAAATACAATCTTTTAAAAAAATAAATGGAAAATTTAACTCTGATGCTAAAAGAGATACCAGACTCATAGTTATAGTCCTAAAAGTTTTCCAAAGATATTTGTTAGACTTGTTTATGTTTGTAAAAAATATTCTAGAGAGAAGAAATAATGGAAAGGAACAAATATATTATAGTAACATGAAAGAAATTTAATCTTTCTCTTCCTTAAAAAATATTAATCATTACCATCAATTAAGTTTAATTGAGCACAAACTATGTGCAGAACAATATGCTATGCATTAAGAACAAATAAAGCTATGATACAATCCAAGTTGCTCAAGGGATTTATAATCTCCTTAGAGCATCCAGGCATGAGCATAAACAAATAAATGTCAATAAAAGGAAGCCAAGGCTCAGTGCCAAGTGATTTCTCTAAACATAAGGTGTCTGGGTCATAGCAAACAGAGTGATTCATTTAAAATTTTAATTATTTTTATTTTCTTAGAATTTACATATATATTTAAAACTTTGTTTTCATTGCCATATATTCTTGAACCCTTCACGAGATACAGATACATCCACCATAAATAATGTAAAAAGTCAGGTCATTCATTGTGCCCTCATAAAGACTTTGGTCTCCTATTTTGGTAGACTTTCCTGCCACCACTTCTTCCTGCAAACTGCTTAAAGATTAACCTTCAAAAAAGATCTTTACTTGTGCCCTCTTCCCTTTCCTTTTCCTGGCTTAGCAACCTTCTATGTTTTCCAGTGAATAATTTTTTAATAGTCCTATAAATAACATATTATTTCCCCCAACAAAACTATTGTTTTTGTCATTCTCATGACATCTAATGAAGTTCATTTTATTCTCTTTTTCTCCTAATAGTGTATATGCTGGTTGAGTCTGCAAATTTTGTCCTAACCATCTTTGTGTACTATATTGGTACCAAGAGGGTACAACCATGAAACAGTACTCTGAGTTACATTAATACCTATTTAAATAGCGTATTCGTTTCTTGGGGCTTCCATAACAAAGTACTACCAGTACTGGGTGGTTCAATAACAAAACTTATTGTCTCACCTTTCTAGAGCCTATAAGTCAAGATCAAGATGTCAGTAAGCAGGGTTGTTTCCTTCTGAGGGCTATAAAGAAGAATGTGTTCCATGCCTCTCTCCTAGCTTCTGGTGATTTGCTGGAAATCTTTGGTATTCTTTGGCTTATCACAGAATAATTTCAGTATTCACATTGCATTCTACTTATCTCGTTTTGGTGTCCAGATTTTCCCGTTTAATACAGACACAGTCATATTGGATTAAGAGTTACTCTAATGACTTCATTTTAGCCTAATAACCCGAAAAGACCCTATATCCCAATAAGATCATTTTCAAAGGTATTGGGGGTTAAGACTTCAACATCTTGGAGGCACAATCCAATCCCAAACAACCAATACCATATTAGATTAATGTGGAATGTAGAGGATTGTGTTTTTTGGGTTTGGTCTTTTGTTTGTTTGTTTTTTAGGAAATCAATTTTTAGTAGTTTTTTGACTATATTTCTATTCTATTCCTGAAGTGTTCATTTGAACTTGCAAACTACATATAAAATGTCTACCTTTTCTAATCCTTCTATTCTCCCATTTAAATATCTGTTCATATAGATTTAGAACAGTTGCTGTTGAATTTCCTTCCTATTCTTTTAAAATAACTTTAGCAGTTTGGGTCAGGAGGCCCTGATAAAGTACTTAAGTATTTCCAAGTGACACACTGTACATTTGTTTATGTTCCAGTTAGCTGGGTTCATTGGTCTGCATGATTATCTAATCACATTACTATACAATATTGCAAAGTGGAAGTCTGAATAAGCTTTCCATGATTGGTCATCATAGAAAATAGAATCTTGATTTGCTATGGTTCCAGATGGTGGTTTGCTTATAATAGTTTAGATTTAATCATAATCATTATAAACTAAACGAAGCTAAATTATACTATCTTAGAGAAAATGTTCATGTTGTTTGCAACCATAGGCTCTTGCAGAAGGCGTGTCCTTATCCATTGTGGACCTAGCAATAGACTATTATTACTGTGCCATTCTTTGAATGTTGCCATTCTCTTTACCATAAAGAATTAATCCTTAAAATTAGTGCTTCCCAGTTATGAATGTTATTTATTTGTGATTCATCTTTTGAGCACATCCAAGCAGAATGCTTTTTTGATGTTGAGAGGCCTGCTCTCCAGTAACATCACAGGTATGTTGAGATTATTACCAACATTATCAATTTGTTTTGAGAAAATATTTTAGCATACATTAATATTAAATGTCCCTAGTTTTTTAAATTATTTATTGGCAGATATAAATTCACTATGCAATATTTTATGTTAGCTGTCCAGAACCTAGCCTCATATAGTTTACAGAACATTTATTTTTACCACCTAAGTCATAAAAGTTGTTTTCCATATCTTCAGTCAAACTTAACTACAGGCAAGAAGAAGTGAAGAAATTACCTGTCACATTATTCACAGGCCGGACCAAGATACTGTAAATACCATGGCCCACTAAGCTAATTTAGAAGAAAAAATGGAAAGAGGTTTTAAAAAAGATGGCATTTATATGTAATATATGTAGAAGACTTTAGGGTTTTGACAGTTTGAGATTGTATCCTCTTTAGAGAGAATGCATAATGACTTTTATTTCTTTTGAAATATGCATAACTTCTTGAAGGTAACTTTCAACTCTCATTAGCACTTTTCAAAGCAAGTTTCCCATCTTTATGAAAGCAAAGGGTATGACATACCTGAACTTTGAATAGAGTGAAAGTTTACTTATCAACAATTCAATCATTTCCCCTCTTGTTTGGGTCTTTCACTCCATTAGTTTGTGGGAGAAAAAAAAAACCTACTGTGGACATATGAGTTTGGATTTGACTGTTCTATTATTTAGTCTCATATCTAATTAGCATTGCAAGAATATTATCTAATTCTAGCTAAAGTATGAAATGCTGTTAAGATCTGTTTGTGGGAATGAGTTTATGGATAAAAGTGTGGCTATTATTGATTGCACATCCTTGTTTCTTACTGACTGGTAACCTTTTACAAGTTAACTTCTTTCAACTATAATCTCATCTACAAAGTGAGTTTTAATGATACCTGCATGATGATTACCTCGATTATTATGTCAGAGTTTCTCAACATTGACACTATGATATTATGCTAGATAATTCTTTGTTGGGGAGGGCTGCCTTGTGTTTCGAAGGATGTTTAGCAACATCTTTGGTCTCTGTTTACTAGATGCCAGTGTAATGCCCCATGCCCTCAGGCATGACAACCAAAAATAGCTCTAGATATCACTAAAAGCCCACTGGAAGGCAAAATTCCCCATTGAAGATCACTGGATTACATGAATATTAATATCTACATTTAAAGAGAGAGAGCTTTGCACAGTTTCTGGCATGTAAGTGCTCAGTAAACTTTAGCTATGATTATCATATAGCTGATGGGCTTTTATAGTATCTTTTTGGAAGAGCCATACTCTTTAAAAACATGAATATATGTATGTCTTCATATATGTACATGTGTATATATATATATATATATACCTGAATATATGTGTAATGTATATTAGATATTTTCCTGCTATTATTTAATGTAATGAGGAACATAAAAAAATAGTTAATATCTATCCAGAGCCATCAAGCCTCATTAGTTTCATTCTCTTGGCTAGTAAATATTTTACAAATTATCAAAACTTTCCAAAAGAGATGGACTTAAATTTCTCTCCCTCCTACGTTGACCATGTAAGAATAAAATACAGACATAAGAAATGACAGACAGTAGAGTGAAAAGATTGGTGTCTACTATACAACATGATAAGACTTGTGACCAGTGAGGATTTTTTCCTCTGATTCCATGGTTGAGTCCAAAAATAGAACCAAAATATTTTTTTTAATGCTGCTTGATTCCTAAAAGCCTAAAATGTGAAGCATTAAAAGTTTAAAATGGGAAGCAGGATGTGAAAATGTAAAAATTGGTTTAAGTAATTCCATTGTCCTAATGGTAATAATAGTAATAACTTGATAATAATTTGATTTGTTTCATTTTCTGTATATTTTGAGGCCTTTCCCTTGTCTCCTGTAATTCCCTCAGCTATGCTCTTCAGGTAGGGATTATTTCGACCTGCTTATACTCCTGCTTATACAGGAAACTGAGACAGAGGTCACACTCCTATTAAGGGACAGATATGGGACCAAATAATATGTCTCAAAGGATATTAGTATCTCTTGCCCCACAGGCCTTCAGATATTTAAGCACAACTCCCACTGCAGGAATCATGAGCCATTCTGAGGAACTTGCATCATGTTTCCACTCATGAGCCTTTTCCATTCATCTCCCTTTCTTTCTCACTACTTCAAGTGACTTAATCTTTCACAATGCACTCCAGGGTTATTCCCTCTAACAGGCTTTGGTAATGCTTTTAGTACATTACTTTACATGAATTGTACTCTTAAATATTTCCCTGGACACTCATTTAGTTGAGTTTTGTAGTAAGAGCGCACTGACATTGTTAAGGTTAATGACTCAGTGTTTTACAAGTTGAAACACATTTGAGGTTAAATTGATTGTTTGGATCGTTTTATTCAACATTGTGAAGGCCCTGAGTGGGGATGTTACTTACTGCCTTGGAGGAACATCTTTGTTACACACCCTTAATGGTGTGGTATCGATAGTGATAACATATCAGCAAGCCTCACACTACTCTAAAAGTGTTTCTGAAATGTGGGCTATAAAAATTACTGCTAATGAATTTACTCTGGCATATAGGTACTCCATGGTAACATGCATTTATAATTTTATCTATTGCATGGTATGCTCATTTAAAATCCTGTCACATAGGAATCATTAATTCCACTGTCCCCATGACAGTGTTAATGATCAGAGTTTAGTCTCTTGGCCAAGGCTGCACAATTACTAAATAGCAATAACAATAATAATGGCTAACATTTACAGAGTGGCTAGTACGTACTAGGCATTATGTTAAATGCTTTGTTATATAGAAATCCATTTATTTCTTAGAAAGTTTAAGTAGCTTTTTATGGCCATGTAAGTATTAAGGAAGAATCTGAAGCCAGTCAGTCTGATTTCAGAGATTATTCCCTTAACCTTATACTTCCTCCCTTTACTCCATTCATAGAGCTGAACCTTGAGTCAAGTCCTCTAGCTTCTTCTGCCTCCAGGTTTCTCATTTGTCTGCCTCTCTATTCCAAGATCTTATGTTGATTGACCATTATATACTAATTTCTTGGTATCAGTATACCTCTGGTGCTTAATGCACTGGCTAAGACACTCTAGGAACGCCTGGTGAATTAACCTATTAACTCTTAATTTATGTATTTACGGAAGCCTTTAAAAAGAGCTGTGTTTGTCCCAACTAAATGTCTTAGTTATGGGCATATATAACATGTTAGGCAAGTATGGATGAGCATGTTTTTATATAACTTGTTGGGCGAATACTGGAAGAGTACGCAGACCTCTAGGGGACATCTGAAATTTCACAGTGTATGCAAGTGTCTTATCTTAAAAACATGTAAGGTTGGCCCTTTTCTAGTAATTCTATTTTAATAAATCATTCTTAAAATGCTATGTTATTATAACAAGAAACATATTATCTAACAAGAAACAAGAACCCAAAAGCTTCCAAAGATTAAAAACAAATGACAAATTAATAAAAAGCATAATATCTACAAAGGAATAAGACTGGCATCAGAATTCTCATCAGCAAGTTAGGATAGTACCAGAAAATGGGGAAATGCCTTTAGAGTTTTTAGAGAAAGTTATTTTAAAACTAGAATTCTAAACACACACTATCAATCAATCAATCATTTGTGCAAATGGAATCAGGACCTCTCTATTGCATGGGCTCACCACGCTTATTTCTCATGTACATCTTCTTAGAAAATTTCCTTAAGATGTTACAAAATGAGGAGAAAAACAATAAAAAGGGTGATATGGAATACAGAAGACAGTAATTCTCATTAAGAATACTGAATGGAAGAAATAGGAGGGAAGCTATACAGCTATCCAAAAAACAAATGGTTTGAGAAGAAGCAGAGGGGCGCCTGGGTGGCTCAGTGGGTTAAAGCCTCTGCCTTGAACTCAGGTCATGATCTCAGGGTCCTGGGATCAAGCCCTGCAGGCTCTTTGCTCAGCGGGGAGCCTGCTTCCCCCTCTCTCTCTGCCTGCCTCTCTGCCTACTTGCGATCTCTCTCTCTCTGTCAAATAAATAGATAAAATCTTTTTTTAAAAAAAGCAGAGGGACAGAGAGGCATCTGTGGGACACAAAGATCAAAGCAAAACCCCAAATTCAATTGAGTTATAGTTTAAATATGAAACTTCCAGTTTAAAATAGAGTATGAAATCAGTGAAGCTTAAGAAAGGGATGGAAGGAGATAGATTTCAATCAATGAATAAAACAAGTTATAAGCTGGCAGATATCTGGAATGTTTGAAGACAAAAAGTGTTTCTTCACTCAATAAGGAAGAGGGAAAGAAAAAAATCAGAAATTCCACAGAGAAGGGAACAAAATCAAAACCTGAAGTTAACTGACATGTCACTTGATTTTCATCAATAAGTAAGAAAAGAAAATCTATATGAATAGTATTTTTGAGTGGAATGGGGTTATGTTTTATTGGTCAGAAATGTATATAATTCTGATAGCCTACTTGCCTCAATAGTAAATGATAGTTACATAGTTAAAATGTTATATATAATGTTTATTGGTTTTCAACTTTTGAAATAAGGCTATATATAAATAATTATGGTAATACAATAGAATGTAAATAGTAGGAATCAGAAATCCTGTCAATATAAAAGTAGCAAATGTCACGTATTTGGAGATTCAAGAAGCATCGGGGCACTAATATATTAATTCTATATCTCTAATTGAGATACAATTAAGAATTGATGGAACTAAAACTAGAGATTTAAGTATTTTTAAAATTTAAAAATATGCAGGGATGAAGAATAGCTTTTATGACTGTGTTTGGGGTAAAAGAAGTAATTAATTTGATGATTGTTTATGAACTAAATCTATCTTTAAATACATGTTAATGCATTATTTAAATTTATGAATTAATAAAGAGTAGTATTAGTTTATAATTCAGAAAAATTGATAAAACCATCAAGATAAGTAAAAACAAGCTCATATGGGTAGTAAATATAACTAAAAATAAAGTATCAGAACTACAAAGAAGAAAAGGATGGGGAGAAGGAGAGAGGAAAAAGAAAAGGAAGTTAATTTAGTAATTGAGAGAAGAGAAATGATTTTGTCAACTAGCAAAGCAGGAATTAAAAACCAGAGGATGATGAACTCATTTCACATTGGACACATTGCAAATGGACACATTTCTAACAAAGCTAGTACTCTAGATTTGTCTGATTATGTATTTTATCTTATCACTGATTGAGCAAAATCAGGAGTTGAGAAGATTTCTGTGAACACCATCATGCAAAAGAAAAATAAAATCTAGGAATGTATTCTGTGAATACACTCTTTCCAGTTAGAGAGGTGGAACATATGTAATTTTGCTCACTAACAATGTTTCTTTAGTAGTTTAGGCTTCACTTGACAAAATTGGTATCTTTACTATGATGATATTACTCATCTTATATGTACAAATCAACATTATTATAGAGACAGTTTAAGATTATTATTCTCATTTAATATACTATGAATAATTGAAAGTAACATTTAGATTAAACAGTGTTATCTAATAGTTTTATGGGTGCAAATCTTAGGCCCATATCAGCTGTGTGAAAGCAGGATGAAATCATATTCCTTAGTTTCTAATATTTAACTTCAATAAAAATACCTGGTATTTTTATATCATATTGCAATTTAAAACCCTGAAAACTTAAATCAAGCTAGATATAACCTCAAGGATTCATACCAATATTTCTAGTTATTTTGAGGAATTATTTATATATTCTCAGTTGTATGTCCTTGGTTAGAAAAAAAAAGTTTAGAGAAATCTAAAATAATTAAATATCTATATATATATTACCCAAGTCTCAAGACACTTAGTTTTAGATGTACCTACATATATATAATCTTAAATTCTAAAAGAATCACATCTCATTGCATAGCAGATGTTTCCTCTTTTAAAGGTAAAAACTATCACAGAGAAGTATTAGATGAGTTCTTGGAGATATTTGGAAAGCCTTAATATGTTAGATTTTGGAAACTTAAAATGAATTTTTTTTCCCTGAACATCCCTTATCAGTGTCTGTTACTTCATTTGCCTTTTGTCCCATAAATGCATTTTAGTCTTAACCAAGTTTGAGCCAACTAACCAGACCATGTGCCATTGTATTACACTCTGTGACAAATGGACCTTGTTTCATTTCAAAGGATTTGAACTTGAAATCACTCCCAACAGTTATAAAGCAAATGTCTTTCCTCCTGTCAGCCATTGCCTAATTTAAACTTCCCATCTGCATTTCTAATTATGATACAGAAAAATCTGTGTCTAACAAAGAGTTGTTTGTTCTTTTTTCCCCCCTCTCAGGAAGGACAAATTTAGGCATATGGCTAAAATGAAGGACAGCATTTTCATTTCACACCTTAAAAATGTCATCTAATAATTCTTTATTGATATTTTTTTAGGTACCTGATGTTTACTTTTTTTTTTATTCACTTTATTTTTTATTTTTTTTATTTTCCCCCAAATATGTTTATTTCATTTTTTCAGTGTTACAAGATTAATTGTTCATGAATCACACCCAGTGCTCCATGCAATACATGCCCTTCTCAATACCCACCACCAGGCTCACCCAATCCCCCATCCCCATCCCTCCAAGACCTTCAGTTTGTTGCTCAGAGTTCACAGTCTCTCATGGTTTATCGCCCCCTCCGATTTCCCCCCATTCACCCTTCCTTTCCTTCTCACAATGCCCTCCATATTTTTTTTGTTTACTTATTAAATACATTTTAGTATTCTTTTTTTTTTTTTAAGATTTTATTTATTTGTTTACCAGAGAGAGAGAGCAAAAGAGAAAGGGAGAGAGACCACAAGAGTACAAGCAGGGTGCGTGGCAGGCAGAGGGAGAAGCAGGCTCCTTCCTGAGCAAGGAGCCTGATGCAGAACTTGATCTCAGGACCCTGGGATCATGACCTGAGCTGAAGGCAGATGATTAACCGACTGAGCCACTCAGGTGTCCCACAGTTTAGTATTCTTATTAAAGTTTATGTAATTATTTATTTATTTCTTAAAATAATAAAAATTGAAATAATAGCATATTATTTAATGTGAAAAATGTAAAATACATACATTCAGAAATTATTTCTAAAGTCTTATTTACACACCTGGCCAAATGAATGCTTTTCTCCAATGCTTATACCACACAGTAAAATGGTTTTGTTTCTGTTTCTGTTTTCTTTGTTTTTATTTTTAGCTCTGTGATGTTGGACACAATATGAGAATTCCCGCTTGATTTTGATAGAGTGATTGAATATAGTGCATGTGTCAGGAGCACAAAATATCTGGTGATTTGGGGCATGTTATAAGTTCACAGCAAAATACTGACATGAAGACTGTCAAAATCTGGCATTTTAGATTTTTTCACTGTTAAAATACCTTGAATAGATTGAACACAGTGAATGAATCATGCTTTTATCCAGAGAGAAATTTATTGTTCTAGGTAGAAATTGAAGTTATTTGATAAAATGGCTAGGTATATAGTACACAGTAGCTGGGCCATGGATAAACAGGGTTAATTCTTTAACACATAAATTCAATATCTTCCAGAAACATAAACACCAAAACTAAAAATCAAATCATTGACTTTCATTGTGGTTTTGTAATATCTTTAGCTCTAAAACAGACATTCAGTGAAGATATATAGCCGTGGCTATATTGTAGAGTCTATAACAAAAGTAATTACAGAAATACAATTTTTCCTTTAATAAAATTAAACTCTCTGTTTCTAGGAACTTCTCTCTCTCTCTCTCTCATATATATGTGTATGTATATACACACACTCATGTTGAGTTGAACTTTATTAATATGTATATAGAAACTTTTCTCAACTTTAATAACCTATAAGCATCTCTTCAGAAAATATAGATTTAGAAGGCTTCTTATCTCTATATAATAACTATGGGCAAGAAGAGAGTAGATGGAAAAATAAGTCAGAGACAGAGAAACATCTGGTTTAAAATACATAAATATATATTTATATCCATTTCTATATAATCTTCTATAGAACCATAATCACTTAGTATTTATTAGTTAATTTTTAACAATTATGATTGATCAATGATTAACTGTTATTCATTCACTGATTTGAAACTTTGAACTATAATATGGGCATAATATAAGCCATTGTGCCATATTCTGAACTTATAAACACAGTAATAAGTATATACATCTACATTTACATCCCAGTAGGGACAAAAGTGACCATTTTATTTTCACAGGGAAGCCTGGGCATGATAATTGATCTGTGCTTTATAAGATCAGTAGATAATTATTATGCAGAAGAATACCAAAGTTACAGGGCTTGAACAAAAATCCATACCATGTGATTCAGAATGATTCAGTATAGTGTTAAGGGAACTAGAAAGAGTCTGGGGAGACAGGCTGTGGACAAATTTGAAGGTCCTCAAATTCCATATGTAGAATGTGGGAGTTGTCTTTTTTTTTTTTTAACAATTCATTTGGAAACAGTTTCAAGCTAACAGAAAAGTTTCAAGAATAAGAATAGGATAATACAAATAACAATACAAAATTTTATAAACCTTTTACCTGGAAATACCTATGGTTAATATTTTTCCCTATTTCTCAATTGTTTGTTCTCTCTCTCTCTCTCTGGATGGCTGGATGGATAGATATTAAGATATAGATACACACACACACACACACACACATATATAATTTAAACTGTTTCGAATAAGTTATATACATCATATGTCATTATAAGGGCACCTGGGTGGCACAGTCAGTTAAATGTCTGACTATTGGTTTCAGCTCAGGTCATGATCTCAGGGTAAGCTCCTCATTGGACTCTGTGCTCAGTGTGGAGTTGGCTTGAGATTCTCTCTCCCTCTGCTGCTGCCCCCCACTCTCTCTCCCTCTTAATAAATAAACAAATATTTTTAAAATATGTCATTATGCATTTCCCCCAAACAGAAATATTCTTAATAGCTCAATGTAGTATCAACTTCAGTAAATTTAACAATAATAAAATCCTAATAAGATCAATTAATAAAATTTTATCTAAATTACTGTTTACATTCTAATTTTTTTTTCTCCAGTTGGCCCTGGAGAAATAGTATCCATTATAGTCTTTATTTTTCTCCAATACAAGAACCCATTTATGATCAGTTGTTGCATTTTGTTATTCTGCTTTTCAGTCTTATTAATTGGGAACATTTGCATAGCCTTTCTTAGTTTTTTTTTTAACATTTTTTCATTTTTTTTAGTGTAGTGAAATAAATACAACATAAAATTTACATCTTAACTATTTTCTTTTTTCTTTTTTTAAAGATTTTATTTATTTATTTGACAGAGAGGCAAGAGATCACAAATAGGCAGAGAGTCAGGCAGTGGTGGAGGGGGGAAATAGGCTCCCCACTGAGCAGAGAGGCTGATTCAGGGCTAGATCCAAGGTCCTGAGATCATGACCTGAGCCTAAGGCAGAGGCTTTAACCCACTGAGCAACCCAGGCACCGCAACATCTTAACTGTTTTCAAGTGTGCAGTTCAATGATAGTAAATGGATTCATACTGTTGTGTGACTGACCATCACTATCATTCATCTCCCTAACTTTTTCACCTTTTAAAACTGAAACTCAATTCCCACTGAACAATAACTCCCCATTTTTCTCACTCTTCTGGCACCTGGCAACTACCACTCTACTTTTTGCCTCTGTGATTTTTTTTTTTTAAAGATTTTATTTATTTATTTATTAGGAAAGAGAGAGAGAGTGAGAGAGAGCAGGTCAGAGTGAGAAGCGGACTCCCCATGGAGCTGGGAGCCCGATGTGGGACTCGATCGATGTGGGACTCGATCGATGTGGGACTCGATCGATGTGGGACTCGATCGATGTGGGACTCGATCGATGTGGGACTCGATCCCGGGACTCGATCGATGTGGGACTCGATCCCGGGACTGCGGGATCATGACCTGAGCCAAAGGCAGTCGCTCAACCAACTGCGCCACCCAGGGGCCCATTGCCTCTGTGATTTTTGACTACTCTAGGAACCTCATGTAGGTGGAATCATACAGTATTTGTCTTTTTGCATTTGGCTTTTTTCACTTAGCATAATGTCCTCAAGGTCCATCCATGTTGTTGCATATGTCAGAATTTCCTGCCTTGTTCACAATATACTATTGTCTGTACATGTCACATTTTGCTTTTGTGTTCCTCCATCTATGGACATGTAGGTTGTGTCTATACTTTAGGTATTGTGAATAATGCTGCTATGAACATGAGTATATCTCTTCAAGATCCTACTTTCAATTCCTTTGGATGTATACCTAGAAGCACAATTGTTGGATAATAATGGTAATTCTATTTTTAATTTTTAGGAAACCTCCATAGGGCCTTCCACTGTAGCTATACCATTTTACATCTGCACAAACGGTATACAATGGTTCATTCACTTTCTCCACATCCTCACCAATACTTGTTATTTTCTTCTTTTTTGGATAGTAGCCATCCTAATGGGTGTGAGAGTGTAGCTTATTGTGATTTCTTATTTTATCTTTTATGACATTGAAATTTTTGAAATATTCAATTTCCTTTTCCATCCACCCTACTGTTTTAAGTAAAATGTTCCTAATTTTAGGTTTGTCTGATATTTCCTTATGATTAGGGTTAGGGTATATATCCCTCGCTAAACCATAACCTACATGATATTTGGGGTTTGATTTTTTATATGATGAGGTAGAATGAAAGTATTTTAAGCATGGACTCATCCTCATCAGTTCTGCATTTTAGAAAGGTGATTCCTGTGGTGAAATAGAAGATAGATAAGAATCATTGAGACCAATTAGAGGGCTAATGCAATGGTCCCAACAAGAGAGAAAGAAAGTAGACCTAGAGAAGTGATAACAGGAAAATGGTGCCAACATTGGTTAGCATGAACCATATTGATTTCTGGAAAATCCATGACTGAGGCAGGTCTACAGTTTCTGCTAATCTATACAGAGTTGGAGCTAAGTAAAGGATCTCAAACTCACGGACTCTTTCTTTTCCTAGGTCCTCCATGAAGGAGAAAACATTTCCCTTTCATGTTATCTAGTGTCTACCTTTTAATCAGAGTTAGCAGAGATGTGATGTCAGTTATCTACCTGTGACTTCAGTGCCACCAGATCCTTTGCTTTTTGCTCCTTCTGCATCCAGTGAAGACCCTTTCATGTTTAGTCTTCTGAGTTCTGCTTGGGTATCTGACATGATTCATTTGTGCTTCTCTATAGCAAGTTTGTGAGAACAATTTTTAAGTTAATGCATTTGCTCAAAACAGCCTCTGTTTTCTAAACCTTTATTTCTAGCCATGGATAGGAAAGGTATTATTCCCATTAAAGAGAAATTGAGTGCATCAATAAGAAGTAAAGAAAGTTTTTTGAGGAAATCATCTTATCTGTGTATGTCTAAAGCAGGTCAAGACTTTGTTATGGTAACTAGGTTGGTCAGAGAAAAGGTGACCCTAATTTGGAGAGGAAGGCAAAAGACAGGCTCATTTGCCTTCTTCTCTATTCTCAGCATAGGTCTGATTTCTGCTTTGCCCAGCCTCCTTTCTCCAACTCCTCCACCTAAAAACACCTAGGAGGTATACTGCTTGTTTTTCACCTTAGTATTTTAACCAACATTTAATTATAACTTTCCAACATAGCCTTCTATTTTTGATGTTGTGGAACAACAAATTGTAGTCTATACTATCTCTATGTTTTATAATAAAATTTTGAATTACAAAGCAAGTCGCTGGAGCATTTCCTCAGGGTGAATAAAGGCATTATACCTTTCAGAGGATTGCCCTGTAGCTTAGCATCTCATGGTGAGGGAGAACCCAACTGAATATTTTTCCTCACAAGGCTATGAAGGAAGAGTGCTTAAACTGGGATGCCTGGGTGGCTCAGTTGGTTGAGCAGCTGCCTTTGGCTCAGGTCATGATCCCGGCGTCTTGGGATCAAGTCCCGTGTTGGGCTCCTTGCTCCGTGGGAAGCCTTCTCCTCTCTCTGCCTCTGCCTGCCTCTCTGCCTGCTTGTGTTCTCACTCTGTTAAATGAATAAATAAAATCTTTTTTAAAAAAGAAAAGAGTGCTTAAACCAAGGATCACATTCTCCAAGCCTGGAATTTTACCAGTTGATCCCCTTGGCAAGTTATGTCAACTGTTCCTTACATTGCCACTATATTTTATGTATCCTGAAGGGACGGAGGGAAAGGGCTGAAGAGAAAAAGAAAAAAAAAAAAGGCAAAACAAAACCAAAAGCCTTACAGCTCCAAAAGGTGTTGAGCTATTTCTTTCTTAAGTGCCAAAAGATTTAAATCTGACAAAGATCTCCCCAGAATACAAATGAACATTTCATGCCCCAGCACCTTGGTTAGAAGCAAGTACTATAACTAGGAATTTGGTGAGGTTTGCTTGCAAGAAAGGCAAAGCCACTGGAAGGAGAAATCCTAATGTTTCAAGGACAAGGGAGGGTTGGTTTCCCTTTTCTGATGGCCAAACAAGATCAGAGCCACTGCCACCTGTCTTTTTGCTTGCATGAAAACAACATTGCTGCTGAGGACGTCAGAAAAGAACTGAAGGAGAAAGGGGATAACAAAAGAAGGAGGTCTTTTTTTTTGTCAAATTCAGGACAAAGATGTTTTCTTTCAGCATAAATTCAGCTAAAATATTCATAATATTTGAGGAATACCATTTCAGGTCACCTTACCCCTGAAACCACTGGATGTTCACTGATGGTTCTTCCTGGTAGGGCAAGATGAGGCAACACCAACAAGGTCTGGCCTCTCCTATTTTTGCATCCCAGCTCTGCCTTTCAATACATGAATGGACTGTGCTGAGTTTGTTCTTAATACTTACTGCAATTTGGCTCTCCTCGACACAAAGAGAATAGAATGAGGAAAACCTAACATACTTCCCTTGCTTTCTCCTGATTTGGTTTCTCTAGCTGAAATGTCAGAGAAGAGCAAAGCAATTTCAGGTCACTACTTGCTTTCTCTGTAAACAAGTAGGTGGGCAGGGATGCTTCAATTTCAGCAGCATGTCTGGCTGTCTGTTGTTATTTTGCTGGGTCAGTGCATATCCTTAACATAAAATTTAACAAGCAATTGAGTTGTTTATGTTGTTTTTTTGAAATGTCTTTCATGCCATACCAAATGGAGAGAAAAGAGAAGAAGACCACAAAAGCTATTGAATTGCAGCTCACTCAATGAATATAAAAAGAAATTGCACAGAGGAGAGGAAGCAGGTGTATTGTGAAGTTGGACTTTTTCATGAGCATGAGGAAAATTCGGGCTCTAGGCCAAATGTTTTTCAGATGAGAGTTCCACAAAAACTTTGGCTATATATATATATATATATATATATTCAAGTGTTTTTATTTATAAAAATAATGCATACACACTGCTGAAAAAATGGAAAGCAAATAACATTATTTTTAAAAGTCATCAGTTAGCCCATATTGTTTGTTAAATTTGCTATATTTTTTCTCATACATTTTCTTGATATTTTGCATGGATGGTAGTAGGTATTTAATTTATAATTATACTTTTTTCTCTCTACCCTATTAAATTAAAGTGTTTCTGTTGCTGTTGAAAACTTTTTCCACTCATAATTTGAGATAGAATCACATTTGTGTGCTCCTTGATAGATTCACATAGACACACCAAATAAAACTTCATCTCTATTTTGTTGGCAAAGACAATGGAGCCTACAGAAATAAAGGCGGAAGAGGGGTTCAATATATTATCTACTAGTTTATATTATGTATTACTTCCAAGTGTAAGAAAAAGTTGTCTGAAATGTTATAAAATCAGGTAACAGTTACCATGTAGTTCAAATTTGTTATAAACCAGCATCTATTAAAAACCTGTGATTATGCTTTCCTTTTCAGTCATACCTCCAAAAGAGAGGAGGTCGACTCCCAATTAAAGTGATTTTGTTAAAAAGTATCTTTTAAGGTCAATCTTATGATTCAGATTTAATTGTACTGGCTGGGGGTGAGGCATCAGTGAATGTAAATAGTTTTCTAGGTAATTTTAATATGCAACCAGGGTTGAGAAACAATGGTTAGAATTTGAAGAAAGGTTATATGTGAAGGAGAAAAGTACAGAAACTAAAATCTGAGAAATTTAAATTTAAAGGAACCTAGATATCTTACATTAATAGGAAACTAAAGTACAGTAATGTTAAGGCTTTTGCCTAAGGTCACCATGGTATGGCAAAGCCTGCATGAGAATCTTTTTTTTTTTTTTTAAATATTTTTTTTTATTTATTTGAGAGAGAGAGAGATCACAAGTAGGCAGAGAGACAGGCAGAGAGAAGGGGAAGCAGGCTCCCCGCTGAGCAGAGAGCCCGATGCGGGGCTCGATCCCAGGACCCTGAGATCATGACCTGAGCCAAAGGCAGAGGCTTTAACCCACTGAGCCACCCAGATGCCCCCCTGCATGAGAATCTTATCTTTGATTCCCATTGCTACCAGATGTGTGGTCTCTTGTATGTCATGCCCAGCAGATATCTGTGTTTGTTGTTGTTGCTTGTTTTATTTTTCATTTAATGGAAGATAATACCTTGCAACTTCAGACCGTGGGCTATGGCTAATTTATTGTTTTTTTATTAAAATCTTTTTTTCTTCCTTAATCTCTTAAATAAGATGTGTTAGTTCCATTTTTCCCTAAATCTACATTTTCTACATTTATTTTTTTTAATTTCATAATATGTAATTTATCACAAGGAGTTCACCTGCAAAATAAGTCCCTTGCCCAATGCTTTATTTATTGAAAAGCAAATCCATTTTATAACGAGACAAAGAACCCACAGTGCAGGCACAAGAAATATTTTTGTTCTTTTCTTTTTCTTCCTCAGTGTTTCTTTCTCCTTCATGCTTCTACAGACTTTGGCATAGCCTTTGAATGCAAAATGAGACAGTCCTTTAAACATTTTTATAGCACTTGTGTAGGGGTTGTGAATTTGTCTTTTAGATATGTCTCTTAAACACGGATTGATTTAATAATATTACAGGTTTTATAATGGATTGAACTTATGGAAATACTGATGACTTTTATTTTTCTATCACAGGTTTACTGAATGTCTGTTCTATGCAAAGTATAAATTGCTTCCAGGGTGGCATCATGGTAAAAATAGAAAGTATTACCATTTTGCCATTATGCTTAACTTAGACCTTGTTCTTATCATTTTTATTATTTCTGAAACATTTACAAAACCAATTAATTACTGATGTACATCACTATCCTTTGATACCAATGTAATACATACACACAAAAAGATAATCCTATTTACCCAAGGCCCCATGTGACTTAGTTTTTCTAGTAGTGATGATTGTTTATACTAAGCCATTTTTCTGTGTTGAGTTTTTTGGTTTCCTTTTGGTTAGCTGTGCATATTTTCAAGATCACTAACTAGGATGAAAATGGAGATGAAGAAAGGAAACATTTCTTGTTTGTTTGTTTGCTTAAGATTTATTTATTTTGAGAGAAAGAGTGCATAAGCAGGGGACAGGAGCAGAAGGAGAGGGGGAGCCAGACTCCAGACTCCCCCCTACCCAGAGCAGGGAGTCTGAGGTCAGGCTAGATCTCCCCACCAGGAGATGAGAACCTGAACCAAAATCAAGAGTTGGATGTTCAACCAACTGAGCCACCCAGGCCCCCCCCTCCCGGAAAGGAAATGTTTTCAATAACAAACCTTCTAGCTCACCTGCAAATTGAACCCTGACTTTGTCAATAATGTCAAATTCAATAATGAGACAATAATGTCTCATTATTGAAATCCATCAGAACTAGCAAATGAGAAGGAAAAAAAAATAATAGTAAATCATGTGTAGTTTTAAACATTGGGAACAGTGAAATATGTAAAAAAAAAAAAAAGTGGGTGGGGGGCAGATTTTCAAGGATTTCCATATATTTAAAGACCTCTATTTAAAAGTTAGAATAATTCTAGGGGTGCTTGTTGGTTCAGTCAGTTAAGCATCTGCCTTTGGCTCAAGTCATGATCCCAGTGTCCTGGGATCTAGTCCCACCCTAGGCTGCCTGCTCAGCAGAGAGTCTGCTTCTCCTTCTGCCTGCCTCTCTCTCTCTCTCTCTGTCTAATGAATAAATAAAACCTTAAAAACAAACAAACAAAAAAAGTTAGAATAATTCCAGTAAGGGGAGCATGAGAAAGATTTTCACTCAAGAAAGTTAGTGTGTAGATATGACATTAACTTTATTAACGAAAGCACATATGTATGAGTATTTGTTACTGCATGCGAAGGAGTACTGTTACTATAAATACGTTGTTAGAGTTCATGTTTCTACTATTCTTGGCCTTTTCAAAAAATCTCATTAAAATGTGTGGCCTTAGCAAGGGACAGAAATCTACAGGCCATACAGCATAGCTGAGAGAAAATTCACTTATATATCCTTCTCTCCCCCTTGGCTCTTTGGGTTGCGAAGCGCTAGCCATCTTTGTGTTCTGATGACTGTCAGCTTTGACGGGCACTTTAGAAAAGTCACCTGGTGGTTTGAACTGAGGGCATGGAGATCAGAACAACACTGACTCTAATTAGTTGGTCTTTAGGCCAGGTTCTTCAGATATCAAAAGAAGGGTTCACCTAATTCCTACTATCTTTTCCAGTCTGAAAATACCAATTCTAAATATAAGATAGGGAGCTGAAAAATAATTTCTGAACGTTGTTAATAAATGTATATTTGTTGAAGTTTACTATTACTCATTTCACCATGTTAGTGACTTAAATATTCATTTCACCATGTTAGTGACTTAAATTTCTTAACTTAAAAACAGAAAAACACAGGTCACCCAAGGAAAGCAAGTATTTTTCAGTTTTCTCTCTTAGTAAATGAGGAAGTGAGAGTTGTTTTGCAAACAGTACACAATCTGCTGGCATGTCATATAATTATATGGATAAAGACTGAAATATTCATTGTTGAGCTGGATTACATGTTTTTGGACATTACTAGTGTAGCTATATAAACAAAATTCTGTTACTGCCATCAGGTTAACATATGAAAAGAGTTTTGTTAAGTAGAAAATGACCTAGGATGACTTGCTGACAATAGGTTTTTTTTTTCTTTTTTTTAAGATTTTATATATTTGACAGAGAGAGACACAGCGAGAGAGGGAACACAAGCAGGGGAAGAGGAAGAGGGAGAAGCAGTCTTCCCGCCAAGCCGGGGGGGTGAGGGGGGAGCCCAATGTCGGGCTCTATCCAAGGACCCTGGGATCATGACCTGAGCCAAAGGCCGACACTTAACGACTGAGCCACAAAACACCCCAACAATAGGTTTATATCTTCACATTCTTTTGACCATAGTTTGCGTTACTGAACTGTAATCATAAAAGCACTTTGCCAATTTTTTAATCAAATATGGCATCTTTCATGGTTATAACTGCTTTGTTTAATAAGTATCTTTTCCAGCATATACTCATAAGAAGTGTAAAAAGCAATACTTATTTTTCATTTTATAACTACTCTGTGGCTAGTATGTAAATCATAAAAGTGGTGAATATATATGTCTATGACTTTATATTATATTTTTTAGAATGAGTTTATAAACAAAAACTATTTTGATGAAAATCTTTCAAGAACTATACCTGAGATAAAATCACAGAATGTTGGAACTCAGATGCCATTGAAATAATCTAATTGAACTTCCTCACTTCCTGTTAAACCTTACAGATGTCTCCTGATTATCTTTAAAATAAAGTCCGAATTTTTTGGCTTTAGATTAAGATCCTCAGTGACCCTCCATTACTTCATATCTTTGCCACACTGCACAATGCAAACATTTTAGCCAACTAACACCAAACTCTAAATTTAGAGTGTCCAGTTAAGGAACAAGGAGTTCATCTCTCTGCCTTTGAGCATGTTTTTCCCTTTGTTTGAAATATGCTAACCCCCTTTCTTCCTGACTACATTTCAAGGTTAGGTTCAGAAAGTACATCTGGGATGCTTTCCCTGAAACTTCAGGAATTAGTGTCCTGTGCATGCCTCCATTATATCATTTACTTTATTTTAAATAAAGTTTATTTCTTCATAAATGCATAAATGAACATGCACATATTTATATGACATACATACATTTACATGTAAATTTAATGGTACATATACACACATATATGTGTGTGTATCCATCCTTCTCTTGAGATGGTATGCTTAAGCAAATTGTTTCTCCTCTTTCTCTCTCCATACGCAAACATACACACACACATATTTATACACACTTGTGTATTTACACTTTCACGTATCTTCTCTTGTTTGTCTGCTTCTCAAAGTCAAAGACTATACTTTAATCTTCTTTGTACATGTATAAGCAATACCCTGTAGCTCAATAAACATTTTTTAACTGTTATAGATGAGGGAAGAAAGGATAAGAGAATATTTGAGACATTTGGCCATGGCCACACAGGTGGCTGTGCGAGTTTAGTCAGAACATCTTAAGCTTTTGCCTTCTTGATACCTGGTCTTACAATCAATTATTAGTAGTTATTTTGAATATTTCATCTCCAAATGATCTTATAAAGATTCTCTAAAATATCCTGGACATTTTTGAGTAATAAAAAGGCCACCTTTTTCTTTTTTGCATGGAATTTTTAATCATGTATGATTCTGATAAATATTCAAAGATATTAAGTTCATATAAGCAGGTATTAAGTATCTAAAGTCATACTAAGCACTGGATACAAAGTTTAATAACATACACTAATGTAATAAATAATAAAATAATAATAAACAGCATTATGGAGGAGCTGCTATGTGGAAGCTACCATTTTAAGGGTTTTGCTTATTGTGTCATTTCATTTAATAATACTAAATAATAATATATAACTATTACAAATATAGGTATTTTAAAAATGTATATTATTCATACCAATAGTAAGAATACGTACTAATACTTTGTGTGCATTGTATCAAGATTCCAATAATATACACAAGAAATAGTGTCAGAGAGCTAAAATCCCTGTTCGAAGTTACCATAGTGGGCAGCAGTGACAGAATTCAAACCCAGGTCCAAATTTCCCACTTACTCCAGTGTACCATGCTGCCTGTATCGAGAGATTGGTGAGAATTACTGTGACCCTTCATATTTGGTTATTCTCTCAAATCACAATGAAATGACTTAATAATTATAGAATATGATATGGTTCTTTGATTAAAACTATTCCCAAAATGCAAATAATAATCTAAAGTGAAGTAAAAGTTGAACAGTCTACTTTTCCTAAAAATACTTTATAAAGGTAAAATTTGTTAAATTATGAATATACATAAATTATGAATATATATATATAATAAGAGAGAAATGAGTCACTTATAAAATATTGGTCATAAATTTAAAGGAAAGAAACAAGTTTTCTTTCTCTCTCTCTCCTTTTCTTTTTTTTTTTCCAATTTGAATCCACCTTCAGTTGATTCATAATCAATTAATTACCATCAAGTGACCTGAGGGCAGAAGGAAATTGGGTCCAAATTGAAAAGCAAAAGGAGGCAATTTGTTTTAAGTCTGAGAGTCTAATGTTCAATCAAAGTTTAATCAGAAGTGACCCATTGTTTGAAAAGTAGAACATCAATGTCTTTTTAATTTCACTGTTTTTAAATAAGGACTGGGGAAAATTGAGATAACTGATTATTCTCAAATGAAAATTAAGGAAAGATGCTATCAGAAATCAAAAGCATATTTTCTTTATATTTTAATTCATAAAGAAAATAATCTGTTCTGTGTTGGGGGTAAGATAATTTTTTGAAGTCAAACTTAATGTAGTCTTTAGAAATCTCTACCAAGAGACAAATGTAGCATACATGTTTTATCCATTAGGGCTACAATAGCTCTTTTCTTTAATACCTATTTATTCCATTAAATGGGATTTTTGCTTTAGTGAATTGCAGAATTAATTTTGTGTCTTTATTGGTTTCCAAATGAATAAATGGAATGAATGATTAAAATGAATGCTTTTAGCTAAAGGAAAAACATTGCTCCAAACTATAGATATTCCAGAAATAATTTTCAGTCCTGAAATTAAATCCACCTGTGCTCCCTGGGATACATAGGGAAACAAAGACTTTCATTTAGCCTTTAGTAAGTAGTAACAGGAATAGAAAAATGTAATTTTCCCAGGGATATCTAACTGTATTAATGTGAAGTCAATCATATGTTGTTAAATGGGGATGAAAGGGGAATGGGGAGGAGAGTTGGGATGGATTTAAACAATTAATCACTTCTCTTCTGAGGATTATGCTCTTCTGATTTCTTCACAGTTTTATCTACACTGAGCTTAGTATTTGACAAAAAAAGATTTTAAAATAATAATAAGAGTAATATAACGAATGGTAAAATTTCAGATAGGCTAATATTCTGGGTTTAATTTCCCTGGGTGTTTTCACCCAGATTATGGAACATGAGGTCATGACCATATAGGTAATCTCTTCCTATTTCTAGCAAAAGGACTTTGAAGGACTGGAACATCTCTCCCAGGATTTGAATAATGTATTTGTTTCTTCTTAACCTGATGTTTAGATTCTTTTGCCCTTAACTTTAAGACCTTTAAATCCCTCATTTCTCTCACAGTTGATTAAATACAGCCCTTAGAAAAGCACTGACTGACTGTTCAACAGAAAGCTTTTCAGAAGGCTAACAGGCTCTGACCTCAAAGAATGCTCTTGTTAAATTGACTTGAGACCTTACCAGAGAGACCAGGTTTTACTAAAGACCGTATTAAAGTTTGGATTTCTCATTATTGAGAAAACTTCTTTCACTCCAAGATCTGAGAATAACTGTTTGTTTTTCTTTTTTCACCTTATTGAAACTTACTTGTCTAAGTTCTGCTGCATTCTCGGTGATACATAGAATAGTAATCATGTTGTGATGCCACTGGGCGCATGACCCCCGGGTTACCCCCTATGTGTGGCCAGGATGCACTGGAGGAGCTGAACCAGCTCTGACTGAAATGGGATAGAAAAGTTGGTAAGCAGCTGCTGCCCTGAGACCCCGTGAGTGCCTCTCCGTTGTGGGCTGGGGCTCCTCCTGGAACCTCTTCCAGGACTCCAGCTGATTGGCTGCGAAGTAATTTATAATCACCTATTAGTGCATCCGATATTTAAGGGAACAATGATCTCCCAAAGAAAGGAGGCAAGTTAAAAAGAAAAGAACACTCAGCTGAACAGGCAATGAGTTGAGTTTGTGGTATCGCTTCTGCCTCTTAACTGCTCGGTTATTTAAACTTCATAGGAAAATGGAGAGAACATTTCTATTGTCGAACTCAAGTCAGTATAAGGATCCGTAATATTGTGGGGAGTTTTAGTTTCATATACTCTGTTCTAAAATCTGAAATAGGACAGAATAGTGTGTGGATTTAAAATTACTGATGAAGAGATGAATTCCCAGGTTCAGAGAAGTTCAGGGTGAGCAAAAATTTTAAACCACAAATCACATTCGTCACAGTTGTAGATTTTATTCACATATGAGGTGTATATGAGGTGAACAGGGATTTAATGTTTTCACCTGCAAATACGCTAAAGAATGTATCTTAATACTATACTATATTGTAACATATATTATAGGCAGTATATTTTATAATTAATGGTTAAGTGTGCAGATACTGCCTTGGTTCATTTCCCAGTGTTACTGCTCAGGTAAGACACATAAACTCAATGTGCCTCAGTTTCTTCATCTATAAAGTAGAGTAATCATAATATCTACTAGTTTATGTGGACTTTATGAGGATTAATAGAGATTTTTTTGTAGTGTGCCTTATTAGCAGAATGTATTATTTACTATTACTTACAATATTTGTAATGCATATTATAGAACACAAGGATTGACATAATCTCTACTTTAGGGTATAACTATCTGTAGATATTTTCTTTACTTTAGGGAAAATCTACATATAAATATGAGTCTTTGGCTTATAAGTGATTCTCAAGGGGAGTGTAAAATCCTCACATCCCTCCCTAACACTTTACCCACCTAGAGCGGGCATGCCAGAATCTCCAAAATAGCCAAGACATTTAATGTTTATTTGAAGGTGGTACTTGGCTTAAAAATATTTAGGAACAAGGGTTTAAATTGCAAGATATCTTTCATCAGCAGATTATATTTCCGTGTATATTTCCGGGAGTGTTATGACCCTCCACTAAGTAAGGTTTAGCATATATATTGAAAATCTGTTAAACCTCCTACCAATCAGAAAAAGTATATTATTTTCACATTTTGCTGTGTAGATATGACTTGTGTGGAAGTGTTTCAGGTAAATAGTTTATTTTTATTGTTTTATATTCCTGAAGATTCCTTCTGACTTTCTTAGGCTGTATATTATTGAAGTAGTAGAATTGTATAGTTTGGTACAGGTATGTAAGTGTAAGGCATGTATAAAGTTCAATTGAACAAAGTTGAAATTTCTGTTCTCACACAAGGTACACAACCATGAAAAATTTGAATAAGTGCATTGAAAATATTTTTATCTCTAAATCTGACATCATGAAAAAAACCCAAAGGATTTAATCAGTACTTCTTAGATTTAAAATTTTTTTTTGAGGACAAATGAAATCAATCATAAAATAAGAATGCTGAGAATGATGTAGAGTGCCAACTTTAAATTTGCCAGTTAAGTACATTAAGACAAAACAAAAACCAAAAACTGTCATCTACTTTCAATTTATTTCCTAAAAGGAAAGATGTTTTAATATCAAAAGATAGTTGAAAGAACATAGTTTAAGAAAAAATATAGCTTTTTAATTGGCATATGGTTAATTTTATGAAAAAAATATCTGCAACATTATGATCTCTTATTTTGTTACAGAATTAGACTATAATGACTGCTGGGTTAAATGTGAATGAATGAGTCATATGTTTGGGCTAAAATCCTGCCAATGAGTAAATGTGTTTCCTTTAGCAAATTTCTTCATCCTTCATCTTAAACCTCAGTTTTCTTCACCTGCAAATTGGGGACAATAATACCTTTCTGACAGAGTTTCTACTTGGATTAACAGTTCTAGGAATTATTCTCAGAGTTGTATATAGATGAATTCATTTAATCCTTACGATTTTATGAGTAGATTTTGTTATATTCATTTTACAGATGAGAAAGCTAAGGCACAGAGAGGTTAGGTAACTTACCATATGTCAAGTACTCGATAAATATTATTAAACATTCAATAACATTTATTAGTTTTATGTATTCTATATTTATTATACTATAGAATAATTCTTTTCATTTATTTGCCATAGTCAAATGTTAAATATTGTATAATATATAAATAACACATATTTCTATAACTGTAAATATATTTATATATTTTATTCTAAATAAATATTGATATTTTCAAATTAATTATTGTATTTATTTAATGTATGTACAGTTATTTTATGTTAGTAAGAACATTGTTACTATTGTTACTATTGTCATTAAAGCACATGTTTTGTCAGATGTTATTCTTTTATTCATAAGGGCAGCACAGCTATGGAAGCATCACAAATACTACTCATTCATTTTACTGTATAGAATAATTAATATCCATTAAGGAAGCTTAATAGTTTGGCAGTACCTATTTACTTAATCTTAATTATTTACCATCAAATTATTAGCTAAGGAATTTATTAGGAAATGTCTTAATTTGTGAAACAACTTTGTTAAAGAGTATCTTTTATTGTTTTTGTTGCCACAACTTAGCTTTCCCTGCCTCCTGATCTGTCTAGCATGTGTCATGTATGACAAAACCAAACCAAACCACAGATTATTTAATTATGCATGGTGTGTATAAGATGAGCACACATTCAATGATTAAGAGATGAAAGAAGGTGAGATATATAAAGATTAACTGAATGAAAATCTAAAATATGAGGACTGAATCCTATGAAAGTATTTTGTTGGCCCACAAGAACTTCCAGATCAAAAATATAACATAAGTTCATTGAAATGTTATGCATTTTTAAGACTTATATTGCAATTACTATCCCCTCTTTAAAGTACTTTACAGGAGAAGGGAAAATGTTTAAAGAACATGCACACACACACACACACACACACACACACACACAGAGGCAATTTTTAGATTGGCTATCCAGAAACTATTCTGCGACTTTTTGACAATCATTTAACCATTTGGATTTTCCATGTTTTACTTTGTGTACCTGGGTTAAATTAAGATTTCTAACGGTTCATTTAAAAATTAGGATGCTATCTCAATGTGAATAGAACTATAAAGGTACCTTGAATATTTTCAGTATTTTCAATAAAGCCAATGCTATGGACTTTCTTAGAACTTGAAAAAATAATCGAAATGAAAAAAATAGGAGAATTTAGAAAATAATGTCCTAATATTGTTCCACATTTGATCCTTGGATTGTTACACTTCTGTTTAAACTTAACATTATCTCAGGTCTGCTTTATTTTGAATAGTAATGAGGCGGTTATGTTTCAAAAATTATGGCCCTAATTACCTTTTTCCTCAGCCCAGCACATTATGAATGTCAGTGCCATTCAAATCCTGCAAGTGTTTTAATTTCATATATTAAATTTAAGTATTGATGTGTATATTCTCTTATTGCAGAAAGGAGACTATTGCAGTGAAGGAAGTACACATGGGACTTCTTAGATTTAATTCTATTTAGTCCAAGCAGGGAGTCTTTGATTATATTCTTTAACTGTACATAGCGTTTGTGCTGCTTATGTAGAGTAGAGTAAGTCTTGGAGGGAACTAGAACAAGAGGTGGGGGAAATCATCCTTTTCCACTTAAAATAAAAAAAAAAAACTGAAATCTTTGGCTAATGGGAATTTTGGCAATAAGGAGTAGGCATTGCATAGGAATGGAAGTGTGGACTGTGGAATCAGAAAAATCTGGGTTTGAATCCAGGCTCTACCACTTACTTATGGTATGACCTTGAGCTAATGTGTGGAACTCATTGGTTCTCAAGTCTCCATTTATAAGGAGAGGATCATAATAGTTCCCATCTTAAAGGTGTGTATGTAGATTAAATATTATGGTATTCATCCAAGTCATGTCCATTAAGTACCAACTACACAGAATAGGCATGTCCAGAATGTTTTCGTCTAGATCAATACCTATTAAACTTACATGAACTAAATATTTTAAATGATTATTTCTCAAAAAAATGCAAAGGGTGTATTTTGGTGTGGTAGTAACTTAAAATTTAGTCAACTCAATCTAGTCTAGAAATGAATTAATATAACCTTTGAGTGTTTTCTTTACCTATGCATATGTACTAACACTGTCTTCCAACTTATTTATATCCTACTCTCCTTTCAATACCTCTCTGTCTAGTGACTCCTTTAGTTATAGTTCAGTTTTCTGGGTAATTTTCCTGAGCTTCTAATTCCTTCCCTGTAAGACTATGGTCTATTTATTTCCCTAAGATTCTCATGGTTTTTTTTAACATCTTTTTATATTCTTGATGCTTTCTCTCACATTAAGAATAAGTCCACATTGATCCTGTCTAGAACACAAAAAATAAACTTTTCCTTGATTCTTTAACTCTCTTTAGGTAATGATAAATATTTCTTAACTTTTCAACTGAATGTGAATTTCTAGAGAGAAGAAGGTAGTTCATAATGTTGCACCTCTCACATTTACTCTTCAACTGATTGCATTGTCTCCTGTGCTCACTAATCCATAGTCACCCCTCTGACAAAAGACACCAGGAGTCTTTGAAATGCTACTTCCAATGGGTAATTTTCATCTTATTGTATTTCTTTACTTCCTTTGAAGCATTGATTATTCATTGTTAGACGTTCTCTACCTTTTTGACTCCCATAAAATCAAACTCAAATGCTACTGTTTACTTTCTCTGATTATTCTATCTATAATGTTTTCATGGATTTTGTTTTCATTTTTCCTTAAATATAGGTGCCATTCAGAGTTCTCGCTGTTTCTCGGAGATCTGGGCTATACCCACTATAGTTCTAAGACTACGTATGGTCTTCTATATATTTTTATTATTATATGCATGCTTCTCAAATTATTTTTATTCCAGTTTAGAATTTGATCATGAGCCAAACGGGTCTTGAATAATATAGTCACTTATCTTCTGGGATAAGTTTATATGGATATCTCACAAAAACTTTATTTCAAAAGCTTAATTTCTTTTGTCCTAAATCATACGTTTCTATATTTTCTAAGTTAATGAAATTTGTATCCACTTATTTTATCAAATCTAGAAATACTTGCAATCTTGATTCCTTTTTAAGACTTCCACATCCAATTAATTACCAAGCACTTCAACTTAAACATTTTATCTTAAGCATTTGTTAAACTGATCCCCTCCTCTCTATTTCTACTATTACTGTCCTGGTTTAGTCTCTCACAGTTTTTCACTGTGGTACTGCAATAGCCTTCCATGTAAGCTCCTTGTTTTCCATCATATTTTTTTTAAATTTATCCCCCACATATGTGTTAATGTGTGCCATCCTCAACACACACTTGAAAATATCACTTGCTCTATTTAGAATGCTCTGTGGACTTACTGTCACCTCAGAAATGGTTTTCATTTCACTTAACAGTTGTAGATTTTAAAAGAGAAGTTTCACAAGGAGTTCAATACACAAACACATATTTATAGCAATTTAAATTTCAAAACTCTTAACTTTTGCTGCATAAAAAAGCAATTCCTGACAAATGTGATAAAAATCAGATACCAACCAGTTTTAATGTAGTCCTTTCCTCCTTCCTGAGCACATTTATATGCTTTGTTCCCTTGCTTAATTTTGATATGAACTCTCTGAGAAGAACCCGCATGTTTACATTTTTTAACCTTATGGATTGATGATATTAAGATTGAGAGATCAGTGACTTACTCAAGGTTGTCTGGCATTTTTTACTATTTTAAAACAAGAGAGTTTCCAAGTCTTAAAAGGCGCATAGTATAGTAAAATAAGTAAATAAATAAATGTAACAAAAACACAGTGTAATAAATGATGAAGAAAAGTAAGTATAAAGTGATATGGAAACACTGACAAGAGCACAGTGAACTCTGATGGGTTGGTGAGAATCAAGAAAATCAACTGTAGGAAGAAGCCTGATAACTAGAGGGAGGAAGAACATTTCAGGCAGATGAAGAAATGGCCTAAGTATAGAAACAGTGGTAGTAAAAATAAGTGTGGGTCCAGTTTGGTGAATGGGCTGCTATACTATAAACAGAAGTTTTATGGAAATGGTGTGAAATATTTATGGGAAGGAAAGAAATCTGGAGATAAAGACTTAGAAATTACCATTTTGAAGATGGTAGTTGAAGTCAGTAAAATAGATAAAATCACTTAGCCTGTGGAAAAGAGAAGAACTGAGAGTTGGCCACCTAAAAATGATAGTAAGATTAAAAAAAAAAAATGAAATCCAGTTTAGGTAGAGAATAATATACAAATAGAGAACCAGCAGGATCAAATCAGTGACATTAGACAAAAGAGTTGAAAGAAAGAAGGTGTCCTAAATATGGTGAAATCTTACAGAAAGGACAAGTAAGTTAGTGACTGGGGAGACAAATGGAATTTTACACCATATCCTAGATAGAATTTTCTTATCAATATCTCTTCTTTTTTAATATTTTTATAATGATCTCCAGGTGGCAGACATATAGTGTTAAGTTTTTCATATATCTTGATTTACTCCTTTATTTTAAGCTATAAATAATTTTTCTAAACAAAAGTCCTTTCTAAGTGGTTACTGGTGCTTAACTTCCCTCTTCATCTGCAGATGGGAGCCATTATTAAACAGCCATTACTCAGAGTTAATGTAATAGTAGTAGAAAACTTTCACAAAGCAAATATCCTTCTTTTAATCTTTTCATTATTTTTATGTCAGGATATATAAATACCTGTCTATGAATGATAATGTTTTATGTGATATACACACATATATATAAAGAATGGTAGTGTCTTAATATTTTCAAATCAGTGATATTTGATGTACTGTGTGTTAGATTCCCATTAGATTAAACTTCATGAGATTAAGGATCATGTCCTGCACTTAGTGCTGTAAATAGCATATAGAAGGGTCACGTGAGTGTTTTTTAAATAATTGAATAAATGAGGCAGTCAAAACAAAGAATGCTATGGCAAGAGATAGATGAAGGAATAAGATAAAGAAAGGGATTACATGGGTAAAAAGGATCATATGGATAATTTAAATTAACATGTACTGCTACTTAATAATTGAAAGTTCAATAAAAACCTCATTAATTATAACTCCCTGTTTACCTTCCACGGTACCATTCAATTTGAGGCAGGCTGATATTTTACCTTTGCACTAATTATGAAGTTTTGTTTTACAAGGTAAACTAATAAGATAAAATTATGTCAAGAAGTTCATTTAAAACCACTCATGAAACAAACTTTTTAAGGACTTCAGGCTTAAATTATTAAATGAAAATGAATACTGCAAGTTATTCATGCCATTCTTTTACTAAAGGTGATTCAAAAAAAAAAAGGTGATTCAAAGATATTTCTTTTTAGAAAAACAAATATATCTGAATACAAACTATGCACTGTCTTTCATAGGATCCTAGAGTAGTCTTTGGATTTCCTTTAATTCAGCATCCTACTGTAATTACTACCACATCATCACCATTATGATATTTATTGCTAGTAGCCTCATCATCAATGCCATTAATATAGTATCTCCTGTGTGGCAGGCATTGGACAGTTCACAACATCTCTGTGAAGTAGATGCTATTTAAGTTTTTCAGATGTGGTAACTAATCCTTTGTAGATTAAGATGTTTAAGACGACATAATTATTAAGTGGTAAAACCAAAATTTTAATGTTTTTCTATGTTGACTGCCCAAAATGCCTCCAAAAAACCTTATTGATAAACAAAATTAAGTTTATGAGACCTATCACAGTGAGAAAGAATAGCATCCTGACTAAGTGCCTTAATTTTCTAGGGCTGCCATAACAAAGCACCACAGATTGGGTATGTAGACATCTATTGTTCAGTGTGGTATCAGAGGTGGTTCCTTCTGAGATGTGCGACAAAAAATCTGTTCCAAACCTCTTGCCTAGCTTCTGGTGGTTTTCTGGCAATATTTGGAGTTCTTTGGTTTGTAGACTCATCACTCCAATCTCTGCCCTCATGTTCACATGGTTTTCTCCCTGTGCACACATCTATCTCCAAATTTTCTCATTTTGAAAGGACACTAGTCATATTGTATTAGGGACCCATGCCACTCCAGTATAACCTCATTCTAGTTTAGGTAGCTACATCTGCAATGACCTATTTCCCAATAAGATCAGAGTCTTTGATAGTGAAGGTTAGAACTTGAATATATGAATTATTCAACCCATAACAATGCGTCTTAGTAGACTCTCCAAATGGGGAAATTAGTGTAGGATATTTATGATATTTTAGTCTGGTTGCATGGTTTTATGATAAACCTTAAAAAGTGGAGTACTGGTTGGAACTGGGCAGAGTTTCTGACAAATTAGTTTTAGACTGGAGGGCAAAATGTGGAGAGGAACATAAAACAAGTGATTATAAATAAACTGTTTGTCTTTGGTTTTATTATCCAAAAGTGGGCATATACTGGAGAAAACAGCTAAATTACTTTTGATTGATCACAATATTATTCAAAATAGGGGATAAACAGTATGCCTGATTATAGCATTGTTTAATTTCTAGGAAATTGATAATATGTTGGTTTTAGTCCTCAGCTAATATGTTGGTATGACTTCAGAGTCCATCAACTCCATCATCCTAACTTTCTTTCCCATCATTGATACATCCCAAAGTAGTCTGTGCTCTGCTGGATTGTTCTAATAAATAGCTTTATTAAATAGTTCTAATAGAATTCAGGTTAACATTGTTACCCTGTTATGGTCATGGCTGGTTAGATTTGGTTGAATCTTTCTTCTCCATGATAGCCTTCAGAAAGATTATCTATCATTCAATAGTCTACATTTATACATATATCCTGTCCAAATTCTTCCATTTCTAGACAAATCCTAGTTACTTCAGGTTTTCAAGTAAAAGCTATATTTATATGGTAAGTAAGAATCATCTTGTAGGACTTTAAGAATGTTGCTAGCTACAAGATCATTGTTTTGGATAGTATCTTAGTCCTTTTGGACTGCTACCTCAAAGTATCACAGACTGAGTGACATAAAAAGCAACAGAATCTAATTTCTCACAGTTCTGGATGTAGGAGGTCCAAGATCAGGGTGCCAACATTATAGAGTGAGGACTCTTTTCTAGGTTGCAAACTTTTTGTTGTATTCTCACCTAAAGGAAGGTGCTAGGGAGTTCTGTGAGGCCTTAATAAGGGCACTAATCCCAATTACAAGGATGAATGATGTCTTTCACCTCTCAAATGCCCCACCTCCTAATACAATTACTTTGGAGATTAGGATTTCATACAGGAATTTTAGATGAGCATGCATATTTAGACTATAGTAGATGCTAACATTGTCAGCATCCTGTGTCTTATTACATCCTGAAATTTGTTTACACATGGAAGTACAAAATGACTAAAGTTTTTTCTGATTAAAAAAAAATAAGTTTCTCTGACTGATTTCAACCATATTAACACCAAGGTTCTGATAGAGCCACCATGATCTCATTTTACTGGAAGCATGTGGAGCCATGAGACAATCTGTCCAAACTATCTTACTATTGCTTTGAAGTGAGTTTGCAATATTTAGAATGTCCTGCACACTTTTGCCTAGGCTTTTTTAGATGATAATCATGTTTATCAAAAACATTCCATCCTACCAGCCTTAAAACATAAAATTTAATATGTATATCAGAGAAGGGATTTCACATGTAGGTTTTGTCATCAAGATATCTTGCTTTACATATAAGCCTGCATTTGAGAAAAGGAAGGGATGCAAAGAATGACCTCCTCTAAATAAAAAAAATAGTCTTTTGTAAATAAAAATAGGAGTTATAGAATTCTACTCATTTTAATATATAAGTGCTCTGCAGTTGGTTAATTAGATCAGTATAATGAAGGCACCAATCAACAGAAAACTTAAAGCAATTTAGAGTCTTTTTGAATCTTTAAAGAAAATCCAATAAGCACTTGAAAAAAAATCAATGAGGAGTTTTAAGTGTTTCTTTTCTGATTTTCTGCAGGGTCCAAATTTCCTCTCTGAGGCCGTTTTCCCTAAACGTGCAACAAAAATTGAAGAAATGGATCCTCTTTTTAACCTTCATGAAACCATTACCAAGGTAGGAGATAACTGCATTCATGGGCAAGTTAGGAAAGTGTTGGGGGGTTTTTGTTCGTAGATGGAGAAAAGGAAAATAACCAATCAAGAGAAATCTAATATTTTCATTTGTAATATATACTTGAAAGGATTTTTAAGTACCTCCCATTACATTACTTAGGAGTAAGGATGATATACTACTCAATCAAGATCATACAGAGCAATAGCATGATTTATATTCAAAATCAATCCTTAATAAAACAAATAGTTTTTTTTTCCTTCATCTGAAAGTAGATTTGTAGTATACTCTCTAGTACACCCTTTCATTAAGGGCAGTATCTTTGAATTTCTGTATATTCAATGTTTTATTTCAATGTTTAAGATACTTAGTTGTTTCTGAAGTTGTAATAGAAGAAAAATGGCTCCTTAAAAGAAAAAAAAAAGACTGGATTTATAATCAATGTTTTTATGCTATGATGGTCATACCTATATTTTTACTCAAAACTCTTAGCTGTGTGTTTATAATATGGAGAAAATTAAATTATACAGTATGGAGTAAATAAATTTAATGTTCTGACATCATATTACATCATATGAATTTTTACATTTACCAACTATTTGTTTAACCTGTCATAACCTCCCTTTTGGGGATAAAGTTTATAGGGAATATTGGCATTTCAGCACATTTAAAGTAACCCATATTAATATATGCTTAGTTGAAAGATTGAATCATTCTTAAATCTTCTTAGTGAAATTTTACAAGGCTATTTTTCTCCTTCAGAAACAGGAAATGTGATATAATGAACGGAATTCAGTAACTGGCAATAGAATAAACTCAGAATACAGACTATGATTCTAGGTCTACCTACCTTTTAAAAAAAAAACAAACTGTGAATTTATTTTTTCTGAACTTTTGAAATAAGAGGAGTTTGGACTGCATTTTACTTAAAATTCTCCTAAGCTCAAAATATCTGAATCTTAACTACATTTATACCTCTTCATTTTGCAATTTATTTCACTTCCTTAACTTAGATTTTAATGTACCCATCCTTTATTTTTTAAATTTTTTTTAAAGATTTTATTTATTTATTTGACAGAGAGGAGAGAGGCAAAGAGGCAGGCAGAGAGAGAAGGGGAAGCAGGCTCCCTGCCAAGCAGAGAGCCTGATGTGGGGCTCGATCCCAGGACCCTGGGGTCTTGACCCGAGCTGAAGGCAGAGACTTTAACCCACTCACTGAGCCACCCAGGCACCCCTGTACCTGTCCTTCAATATTCATTTTTGTTTGGATATAGCAACATAGAAGTGGCCCCCAAATAATAGATCCTTAGTATTCAAAATATTAACTATATCCTTAATACTCATAGAGATAAGAGATTGATAGATAAAAATAGATATCTATATATATCTATATACCTATTTAAATGAGTATATGCATCTGCATACATTTAGATGAGAGTGTGTTTGTTTGCATCTGTGTGCATGCATTCAAATATTCTGGGGGCGCCTGGGTGGCGCAGTGAGTTGGGCTTCTGCCTTCCCCTCGGGTCGTGGTCTCAGGGTCCTGGGATCAAGCCCCACATCAGGATCTCTGCTCGGCGGGGAACCTGCTTCCCTCTCTCTCTCTGCCTGCCTCTCTGCCTGCTGGTGATCTCTCTCTCTGTCAAATAGATAAATAAAATCTTAAAAAAATATATTCTGGATACTTAAAGTCTAAGTTTATTTACTTATTTTTAAGTAAAGCATTAGAGGATTTTAGCACAATGGAATGGTAATATTTTCTCCATTTTTTTCTGCTTTCTTCTGGATCAGGGAATTCATTGACTTTTTGGAATGCATAATTTGAGACCCTATTGGTATCAAGTGTATAATGAGAGATGTAAACACACACTGATTCTTGCTGCATGATGTCTTGGCCAGACCACAACTCCTAAGAGCATGTTGGGAAGCAGGGATGGGGCAAGAAGGGAGTAGAGGAACATGGAATATAGCCTGAACATATACATGAGGTCAGTACTTAGTGTGAAACATGGAAAACCAGAGACTGAGAGAATACACGAATTTGTGCACAGATATCACCACAGGTTCTATATTTATTTTAAAATTTATTTCATAGGTAAGCAGATATTAACCCATTACATGGGGATGTTAGAAAAAATTCTCTGTCTACGAAGAAATAAAACATGCCTAAGTGCAGAAGTAAGTGACTTCTGACACTTTTTATGACCAAATATGTTTATCTAATGTTGATACTGTTTCCTCAATCATCATGTTTACCTATGGTAACACCTCATGTTGGAGATATAGGCCAAGGAAAGAAATTGTGCTTCAGTAGTTCAGTCTCAGTTTACCAATAGGAGGAACTGGGGAATCATAAAAAGAAGTACTTAATAAATACTTTAAGATTAAATTTTCATTGATCAAAAACAAAATAAAAATATAAATAGTTTTTATATTTATATTTATATTTATATTGACTAGGCACATGACTAGGAAAATGGAGCATAGATTTTATCACCTTGGCTACCAACTTGTTCTTTTATTTAGTAATCGCTTCTCGGCCTTTTGGCTAAGATCAAGTGTTCTTTTATTTAGTAAAACTGTATTTTATTTTCTACACCAAAAAGGACTACATTAGTAATGACTTTCCTCATGAGGATTCTATGAGATTGAAAGATGATGTACACATTTTATCTGGAAATGCAGTATGGATCTAATTGAGTATATTATTAACACATTGAAAAATATGAGTGCTGATGTCTTCAAATAGACTCTGCATTTTTTGAATTTTTGTATTTGCATTTGAATTTTGATTTTCATTTTCACTTTAAGTAAAAAAGACACTTTAAGTAAAAAAGAATAAGTTAGATATGAAAGTATATGATTAAACTAATTAAATGCTGAGAATACACTGGTAAGTTAGTGTGTACAAATGGAATACATAATTTAATTCGTAAAAGATTGAGGCCTTTAGAATATTTTGTTTCAGTAAGAATAGCAATGGTATTATCATGGTATATCATGTACTTAGTACACTCATTCTCACATAGCAGTGAGATATTATAGAAATAGCAATGGACTTTGAATAAAAGAGCCAATTAGGTATAAATTCTGTCACTGTGAATCCTGAAAACCTGATGTGAAGTAAGAGAAACACTTTGGAAAATGATAAAATACAATTACTGATATTATACCAGTTATAAAACATTTTTAAAAATCTGTATTAATGGAAATATTGAAGATTCTATTAGTTATTTCTCCCAATAAAAGTTTGAATTCAATACACAGCATTATAACACAACCACATATTTATTTTATCTAATTAAATAAATATAAGAAGCATATACACCTAATACAAATGATCATTTAATGTAATCTATTATCCTTTACAAGTGAGTAACTTTGTGTTCTGGACCTGTTACAGATCACAAATATGACTTATGTAAAATTAAATTAAAGTTTCTAAGCATTAAAAAGTTAATAGTCAATGGTGTTTTCTTCCTGAATTAAAAAAAAAAAAGAGGGCGCCTGGGTGGCTCAGTTGGTTGAGCAACTGCCTTAGGCTCAGGTCATGATCCTTGAGTTCCGGAATCGAGTCTCACATCAGGCTCCCAGCTCCACGGGGAGTCTGCTTCTTCTTCTAACCTTCTCTCCTCTTATGATCTCTCTCACTTTCTCTGTCTCACTAATAAATAAATAAAATCTTAAAAAAAAAAAAAGAAACAACCTGTACTCACTCATACATGGGATAGGAGCTAGAAGTCCTAGAATGTAGCTCTCCAGTGCTGTCCTGCAGTTCTTTAAAAATATTTTTTACAAAGTTTGAATTTATCCTGGCATTTGTCTTTGATATAAAGCATGGAACCTAAGAAAGCAATGAATGAGACTCAATATTGATGCTAAAAGGTATAATTCATCATTGCTTCATGACAGTCAGATGCTACAGTATAAAGTCTCCATAGGGCAGCACATACTGCATCCCTGTTGAAGATGTTTTCTTATCTTCTGTAATTACCATTAAAAATAGCATTTATTTTTTTTTTAATTATCATAGAAGCCAAACTAATTTCTCCAAAGACTACACATGAATGGAATACCAATATAAATCTTAACTGCTTAATCCTTTAATAAGTGAATAAAAATCGCCATGGATTTGTGCTTTGAAATAGGCTTATTTCTTCTTCTCTATCTAGGAAAATTGTCTACTTATGTTTCTAAATCTTCAACATTTAGCTCATAAATTGTTATTAGTTATCTAAGTATTCTAGTATCCTATTATAACCCAAGGAAGAAGCAAACACTTGAAATACAAAAACAATTAATACATGAGAATGGGTCCAAGGGAGTAAAAAGGTAAGGAAATAATTTTAAGATAACATATTAAAAGAGGTGATAGTGACATAAACAAGTTATGAGAAGATAATGGAGTTCATGCTTCTGACTAGTTGAAGAATTCACCAGAAAAGTGACATTTGAAGAACTTAAGAAATATTAACTTTATCTTAATGTCAGTGATCTTCCCTTGAGAGTTCTCTAAAAAGCAGAGATGGTGGTATTGCATGAGAAATGATGATATGTATTTTAAATAACAAAAGACAGATTTAAGAGACATTTTTAGGTTTGAATAACAGGATATATGGTTACTGGATATGGGGTATGAAGCAGAGTGAAGAGTAAAGGACAATTTGAAAAGTTCCACTTTGGGAAAAGTTGATATTATTGAATTAACCAAATTTGGTGTTGGGCTGAAGAAAGTGATAGAGCCTAACCTTGGACATGTGGAATTTTCGATACTTAGTAAATCTAGGCAAATATATCATAGAAGCAGTTGGATATATGAGGTTGGAGCTCAGGAAGAAATAGAATCCAATGCATTAACTGATAAAATAACCACTTGTCACTTGTGGCTTTAAACTAACTAACTAACTAACTAACTAACTAACTAAATAAATAAATAAATAGGTGGATAGAACTAGAATTTAATTTCCTCAATATCATTAGCCACAGTTCACATGTTCAGGAACCACATATGGCCAGGAGCTACTGCATGGGATAGCACAGATTATAGAAATGTTCATCAGTACGATAGTGCAGATGATGTTACCCTGGCAATATTCATGCAGAGAAGCAAGAGTGACAAGGGGAGGACAAAAGTCACAGGACAGAATGTTTTATGGGATCCATATGAAAAGATACATTATAAGAAAGAGGAAGCGTCCAAACACATATCCTCCCACAACCTTACACCATTAAGATGGCTACTATTAAAAACAAAACAAAAGGGGTGCCTGGGTAGCTCAGTGGGTTAAAGCCTCTGCCCTTGGCTCAGGTCATGATCTCAGGGTCCTGGGATTGAGCCCCACATCAGGTTCTCCCCTCAGCGGGGAACCTGCTTCCCTCTCTCTCTCTGCCTGCCTCTCTACCTACTTGTGATCTCTCTCTGTCAAATAAATGAATAAAATATTTTTAAAAAATAATAAAACTCTTTTCCTTCTCAACATAGCTATGGTGTTTTGTTGTGTTTAAAATACAGTTATCAGTCATCATTTATTGAGTGTGTATTATGGCAAAAATTTATCAAGGAAATGATAATGAAATATATTAAATCCAAAAATATTTAAAATAAATACAGGATGTTACATCAATTAAAAGTAGACCAGGGATGCCTGGGTGGCTCAGATGCTTAATCGTCTGCTTTTGGCTCAGGTCATGATCTCAGGGTCCTGGGATCCAGCCCCTCATCAGGCTCCCTGCTCTGCCGGGAGTCTGCTTCTCCATCTGCTCCTGCCCTCCCTGCCCTCCTCCCCGCCCCCTCTTGTGCTTGCTCCCTCTCTCTCTCTCTCTCTCAAATAAAAAAGTAAAATCTTAAAAAAAAAAGTAGACCAAAGAAATGGTTAACAAGTCATGTGAACTCTTTATGGATAATGGCAAAAAGCTGAATATCAGGCATAAATGAAGAGAAAAAAGAATTTTTCAAATTCTAAATAAGTGGTTCCGAAGTTACTGTGGATGACCAGTTGATTGGGTAATACACATTTTTTTCTGAAATTTCTTTTAAATATTTTATTTATCTATTTGACAGAGAGACACATCACAAGTAGGCAGAGAGGCAGGCAGAGAGGGGGAAGCAGGCTCCCCACTGAGCAGAGAGCCTGACGCAGGGCTCGATCCCAGGACCCTGAGATCATGACCTGAGCTGAAGGCAGAGGCTTTAACCCACTGAGTCACCCAGGTGCCCCTTTTTCCTGAAATTTTAAAAATTGTTATAAAATACACATGGCATAAAATTTACAATCAACAATTTGTAAGTTGTTGAGCCACCCAGGCACCCTAGGAAAAGTTTTAAAATCAAGTGCCAATATATAGCATTTGGCGTAGGAGAGGAAAGATGCTATCTATTACATTATTGGATTAATAATACTTTTCCTCTGGAACCCCAAATGCTCTATATTTTAAAATCTCTGAGTATGAATGGTACATCCAGGAAAACAAAAGTACCTTATGTATGTGGTACCATGGAAACTAGCAAATGACCAAATTCTGCTTGTGAGCTTCCTTAAGAAATAACAATTTATAAGTCATTTCATTGTTTTTCCCACCCAGTTTAAGAAAAAATCATTTCTATATCTTTAATTATTATAGGATATGCAATATTAATACGTTTTTAGTGCAGGGTTTTAAAAATATTATTCCTAAATGTGTATGCATTTCTTCATTTTCTTATAAAATGTCAAAATAGAGATCTCTTATAAAATTATTTGGATATTACAATATTCCAAAGAGAAAATATTAGAGATAATATAGTATTTATTCCCATTACGTATGTAGAGAAAGTGTCACAGTGAGATTAAATTGCAGAAAATGGCAGCATTTGCAGAACACCTAGAAGTCACAGCTAGTATTCTTATATAGTTTGTATTCTAACGATGTAGTTATATTTGCCCTTACTTATAGCTGTAAATTTTAACTCAATTCTGCATTGGTGTGAATAAAGGCTAATGGTGGTATCCTCAATGTTGAAAAACATTTAATTAATTCTAATTTTTAACTATTTCAGCTAATATTAGTTACATTTAGAGATGGTAACCAGAATCACTTTGACAAATACAGTTATATTCTGCTAATTTATTTTAAACACATGATTTGTGAAATATGAATCTGCAATTATGTTTAAATGTCACTAATAAATATGTTTGTACCAGTTGTTGTGATATTAAGATTCTTAGAGCATGGTAAATGAAAACAATTCATTAAAACAATCTATTCATTTTATAACTATAGAATAGAAAGGCACACTAAAATACAGAATGATTTTATTTCTCTTGAGATACCATTCTAAACTATGACTTAAAAACTATAGCTTAGTAACTTTATGTAAAGAGAAAAAGGAAGAAACCAAATACCTTTTATTCAGTTTCCTAAATTCCAAAGTCATGTTGTGTTCGTGAGCTAATAGATTTCTGATATAGTTCTTTAAATGGTTAAAATACTGGCTATGATTTCTAATCTGAATGAGCAAATCTGAGTGTCTTCCAAGTATCTTTAATGTTGATGTATTATTTGGATAAAATATGTGAATATTGTCTTTTATTTAGCAAAGCAAGCGTAATGATATTCTTTAATCCTGTTTGTACATTTGAGGTGACTCTGAAGCTGTGGATTTAAGGCTTTTGTTATTTTTAAAAATATTTTGAAATTTTTTTCCTGCTATATCAAATTATTGTAGCTAGATGCAAGATGTCTCCATGGGGCTCTATACTATGTTTCATGACATGAACTAAACCAACAAATATCCCAAATATGTATTTTCAATGTAGAGATTGTACTTTGTAATAAAGAATGTTGGTTGTAGCTGCTCAAGGGAGATGATGGGATATTAAAACCAACCTCCTACACTTTGAAAAGGAAATATTATAGGTGTATATTTTCTTCATAAATGTATAATTAAACTCAATATCTTCATTTACTGAAATGGGAAATGGTGTTGACTATATTTTCTCTTGCCCAGAGAGATTTGGTTTATTGTTTTTCATTATATGGCACAAATATTATAGTTTCTAAAGGCATGCCTTATACTCTCAGTTTCTCTTTTCATTTTTGTTTTTATTACTCAAAAGCAAATGGATACACAATATAAGCCTGTCAAAATTTGACTCCCTTTTTGAAAGGAAGTTAATCATATAAGTGGATATTTTGCTAACTCATATTAAAAGAGTTATTATTGTACATTAAAATAAGTAGAAAAGCTGTAATTCTTTGAGCACACATTTTTTCCTTAATATATACATAAAAGGCATCCAAATTGGCAAAGAAGTCAAACTCTCACTCTGCAGATGATATGATACTTTATGTGGAAAACCCAAAAGACTCCACTCCAAGACTGCTAGAACTCATACAGGAATTCAGTTAAGGGTCAGGATATAAAATGAATGCACAGAAATCAGTTGCATTTCTATACACCAACAGCAGAACAAAAGAAAGAGAAATTAAGGAGTTGATTCCATTTATAATTGCACCTAAAACCATAAGATACCTAGGAATAAACCTAACCAAAGAGGGAAAGAATCTGTACTCAGAAAACTACAAAGTGCTCATGAAAAAAATTGAGGGAGACACAAAGAAATGGAAAAACATTCCATGCTCATGGTTTAGAAGAACAAATATTGTGAAAATATCTATGCTACCTAAAGCAATCTGTACATTTAATGCAATCCCTATCAAAATACCATCAATTTATTTCAAAGAAATGGAACAAATAATCCTAAAATTTATATGGAACCAGAAAAGACAATGAATAGCCAGAGGAATCTCGAAAAAGAAAACCAAAGTCGGTGGCATCACAATTCCAGACTTCAAGCTCTATTACAAAGCTGTAATCATCAAGACAGTGTGGTACTGGCACAAAAACAGACACATAGATCAATGGAACAGAATAGAGAGCCCAGAAATGGAACCTCAACTCTATGGTCAACTAATCTTTGACAAACCAGGAAAGAATATTCAATGGAAAAAAGACAGTCTCTTCAACAATTGGTGTTGGGAAATCTGGACAGCCACATGCAAAAGAATGAAACTGGACCATTTCCTTACACCGCACACAAAAATAGACTCAAAACGGATAAAAGACCTCAATGTGAGACAAGACTTCATCAAAATCCTGGAGGAGAACACAGGCAACAACCTCTTCGACCTCAGCCGCAGCAACTTCTTCCTACAAACATCTCCAAAGGCAAGGGAAGTAAGGGCAAAAATGAAGCACTGGGACTTCATCAAGATCAAAAGCTTCTGCACAGCAAAGGAAACTGTCAACA
>CM052799.1:114932819-115018668 GCA_028533885.1 Nasua narica
AAACTGTATGGAGGTTCCTCAAAATGTTGAAACTAGAGCTACCCTCTGACCCAGCAATTGCACTACTGGGTATTTACCCTCAAGATACAAATGTAGTGATCCGAAGGGTCACATGCACCCAAATGTTTATGGCAGCAATGTCCACAATAGCCAAACTATGGAAAGAACCTAGATGTCCATCAACAGATGAATGGGTAAAGAAGTAGTGGTATATATATATATACAATGGAATACTATGTAGCCATCAAGAGAAATGAAATCTTGCCATTTGCAATGACGTGGTTGGAACTAGAGGGTATTATGCTAAGCGAAATAAGTCAGTCAGAGAAAGACAATTATCACATGATCGCTCTGATATGAAGAATTTGAGAGGCAAGGCAGGGGGTCGTGGTGGGGTGGGGAACAGAAATGAAACAAGACGGGATGGGGAAGAAGACAAACCATACGAGACTCCTAAACTCACAAAACAAACTAAGGGTTGCTGGGAGCTGGGAGTGGGTAGGGTTATGGACATTGGGGAGGGTATGTGCTATGGCAAATACTGTGAAATGTGTAAGCCTGATGATTCATAGACATGTACCCTGGGGCAAATAATACATTATATGTTAATAAAAATTTAATATATGTATATATATAGAGAGAGAGAGAGAGTGATTCTAACATGTATTTATTACAGAATATAAATATGTTAGTGATAGAAATCTGGATAGGAAGCTCTATGATCACCTACAAATAATATGACAATCTTATAAAGATGCAGTCAACCTACTTCAGAAAGTTTTCATGTGTAATTCAGGAAATGGTAGCTTCATCCCACGAAATAATATTTTTGAATTTTGTATGAGCTTAATATATCATTCTTATTTCTGGTAAATATCAATAAGTTGAAAGTGAATTTTAATGTTAACTTCTTCATTTGCCCCTCACTTTGAACAAGAGATTCTTTGTCTTTTCATACCATTCTCAGACAATATCATCCTTGAAGTGATATAAAAGTACAGAGACAAAGGGCAGAGTAGTCAATGGATAACAGATTAGCTCTGGGTAGGCAGGTCAAATTTCCTTAAAAACTGCTGTTGAAATAAAGCCTCTGTATCATAAAAAGATTTATAGCCCTAGGCAATAACCATGTATTTTAAAAATTGTAATATAACACAATAAACCAGAAGAAACTAGGCAGTCTTTTGGAGTCTATTATAATGGACTTTGATCATGATGCTTAGGTGTCCTGGGGACAATATCCACTGACCCCATGTGTTACTGTAATAAAAGATTCCCTTACACACACAGAGACACACACATACACACACATTATGTGGTATGAATGAATTAATGATACATATTTTCAGTGCTAGTCACTCTCTGTATTATTCCTTGAGAGCTCTGAATTATATAGATAGATAAATCTATCTATAGATCTATCTTTCTATATCTTATTGTATTCTTTTCTAGGATAGTCTGAATGTCATTCTGTTTTTGTTTGTTTTGTTTTTTAATAATCTTTGGACCTATATGTTCTGCTCCTATTGGTGTGATGCAGAAAATACTTAAAAATTACAGTTTTTTGGCTGTTAGTAATCAGCGTTTGAATTATGCAATGTGTTTCAAAGAGTTCACAGCAATTGATGCCTTAAGAGAGAATGAATGGATTCCACAAATATCAATAATTTTATGATATTTTAATTTTAGGAACTGAGCAAGAATTAGATTTGAATAAATCAAATTTTTGTTTGAAAAGCAAACAAAATTTTTGTGATGGGAAAACAAAATTTATTTAGACTTAATTATTATTTATTTACTAATATTTTTAATATTAAAAACTAAGGTTTAGGAATTAATTGCATTTAAAATTACAGTGTCCTTGACCATTAGTGGAGGCTCAAATAGTAATATTTCTGCTTTCTAAAATTAAATGATAATGAACAATCATAATTATGCCCCTAGTTGTCAAAAAAAAGAATTATGATCCTTATAGTTACTGAATTTTAAGAAATCTAGGTAGAAAGTAATCCATTTCAGAAATATTTTCTTCAAAGGTAAAAAAAAGTCCATTATCAGTTAAGATGTTATCTTTGTCATCAATAAAGACCTCCATGCAAACTTGTTCAATATAAACAAAATAATTCTATTTTTCTCATGTAACTGAAAATTCTAGAAGAGGCATGCTTCAGGAGTAGCTCAAACATAGCCCTTGATCTATTTATCTGTTATCTTCTCAGTCTACCCTTGTCTCTGCTGGGACTTTTACCAGGAGAATTCCTCCTGACAATGCTGACAACAGTTCCTGGAATCATATCTGTACATAATTCTGTCAAAGCAAGAGAGGATCTCACCTCTAGTGACTTTCTCAGAAGAGCAATAATGCTAATTTCTATAAACCCCAGTGAAATGGACCATCATCTTATTACCCTGAATTGGCATCAAGCTTATTTCAAATCATTTCTTGTGACCAGGGAAATAATTGCCCTGATTGGGTTAGGACAGATTTCCATAAACTAATCACTGTGAAAAAGAAATTAAATTTTTAAAAACCCTAGAATTTTAGAATAGGTTTAGAATAATGAGACTAAGCAAGCTCAAGTAATTATGGCTCATCATATCTTCTTTGATTAATAATCTTGGCTAATTCGGGCGCCTGGGTGGCTCAGTTGGTTGAGTGACTGCCTTCAGCTCAGGTCATGATCCTTGAATTCCAGGATCAAGTCCCACATCGGGCTCCCAGCTCCACGGGGAGTCTGCTTCTTCTTCTAACTTTCTCTCCTCTCATGCTCTCTCTCACTTTCTCTGTCTCTCAAATAAATAAATAAAATCTTAAAAAAAATAATGTTGGCTAATTCAAATTATTGATAGCCCAGTTGGAGGAAGGTATAAAAGACAGAGGGATATGTCAGAATGAAAACACTAAGTGACTGGGAACAAGAAACCAAGTAATAAATACATGAACAAGATACTGATGAGAATCTTAGAAAGCAAGATTATTTCAGCATAGAAAAACTAAAATTTTTATGTCAGGTGACTTGGGGAAATAAAGTATTTTAAAGTAATAAAAGGTTATTGCTTTTTTTAATAACATGGAATATTTTTTTTAAGATTTTATTTGTTTATCTAACAGAGAGAGATCACAAATAGGCAGAGAGGCAAGCAGAGAGAGAGGGGAAAGTAGGCTTCTGCTGAGCTGAGAGCCTGATGCGGGGCTCGATCCCAGGACCATCAGATCATGACCTGAGCTGAAGGCAGAGGCTTTAACCCACTGAGCCACCCAGGTGGTCCAATAACATGGAATTTTTGAAACTTCTATGTAATGTATCTTCTTTCAGTTAGCTATTCAAAAAAGAGAGTTGCAGCATTTGTTCAGAAGAATTAAGGTGTATTTGTCTTTGAAGAATAAGAAAAGGTATGTGTTAGCTGGATTTTAAGTTTTAGAATAATAACACAAATTTTAATTGGTAATGAAGAGAAGCTGAGCTCCTTCTTCCTCATCAACATTGGTAGGTATAAGTGTAGTTTGTATATTGTAAAACATTTTAAAACATTTATTGATTAAATATACTAAAAGTTAAAAAAGGCAAAAAAGATGAAGATTTAAACAGATTATTCATAATTACATATAAATTAATTTTAAACTAGACTTCTAGTTTAAGGTTCTACAAAAACTGGAAATTATCTGAATCTAAAATACACAGCTGAGTGAGAGTTTGGAGCTATAGTACTCTTGTTGGCAACAGTTCAAATTCAGATAATTTTCTTTTCCTTACTTTCTTCCATACTTTATTATTGAATTATAAAAATACTTTGCTTCTGAATATGTGCCAGTGTCACATTCATTTAGACTTTTATACTTTGCCAGCAAATGCTTCAAGTATTTACTTCAACTGACTACTCTTTTCATTTTACTTTTGAATATCTAGTTGAATCCATATGTACTCCATAGAACTTTCCTTAGATCCAAACACTTTTTATTTCAAAAACATCATTACTAAGCCTCACTGTATCTCATGAAAGCAGTGCAGCTTAAAAAATAACATTATTTTCTCTTTATGAATTCCAGTTTCTAAACTAATAAAGTTAAGCTTTATTTTTCCAATAATAAGAATCAAATACTTTGCCTGGGGTCACTTGTCTTCTCTCTTCACATCTTCAGTTGTCCTTTTTGGAAATTAGTTACAAGTATTTAATTCAGGAATAAAAAAATTAAGTGCTTTTAATGCTAATGAATACATCTGTCCTGCCAAAGTAAGTTGCTATTGGCTACAGAGCTAATTCTTTTGGCAGAAGCTTGATTCTTATTGTTTGCATATAATTAGTGAGTTGGATGCCTGTGAGAACAAGATAATTTCTAAAAAAAAAAGAAATCTACAAATGGACCACAACTGCAGATATGGCATCAGCAATTTATTTTAGTCTTTTGACTCAATATACTCTGTTCTCCTTTCTCAGCACCATCATCTCTTCAATCCACAACTGCTTGTTATTCTTTATAATTAAAATCTATGAAAGAAATATAAGAAAGAAAACATATGATATAGTCTAGTTCCTTATATTTCAGAGGCAGTTCCAGACTCCAAATCTCCACTGGTTTTTTGAGACCTTCAGTGAAGAAAGATTCCTCCCTGGAACTTTGATACCTTGCAAACTCTCAACTGTCCCACTAATTGCTCTGAATAAACTGCTGGTGCACATATTAGTCTGCTCATTTACACGTGGAATCTAAAAAATGAAACACAATAAAACCAAAAGCAGAAATACACATAAATACACAGAACAAACTAATGGTTACCAGAGGGGAGGGGTTTTAGGGCATGGGCATAATGGGTGAAGGGAACAAGCTTTCAGTTATGGAGTGAATAAGTCACAGGGATATAAGGTACAGCCTAAGAAATAGTCAATGGCATTATAATGGCATTGTATGATGACAGATGGTACAGATGTGATGAGCAAAGCATAACATATAGACTTGTCAAATCACGATATTGTACACATGAAACTAATGTAACATTGTACATCAACTATACCTCAATATATATATATATATATATACACACATATTTATATATGTGTGTGTATATATATATACCAAAATTGAGAAAAAAATGTATTTAAATATCAACTATGTTTTTTTCTGAGTGTGAATATACATGCAAAATATATTTTTCCGTTTCCAAATTCTCCTACGTAATCATTTGCTGCTTTTGTAAGACCAAATAAATAATACCTGTTATTTTTTAAAAAATACAACAAATTGGGTGGCTTAAACCACAGATATTTTCTTAGTTTGGGGAGGCTGGAAAGTTCAAAGATCAAAGTGCCAGCAGGATTAGTGTCTTGTGAGCACTCTTCCTTTGAAAGACATAAGGCTCCCTTTTCACTGTTTACTCATGTGGACTTTCCTAGGTACATGCTCATGGAGAAAGAAAGTGGGCTCTCTGATGTCTCCTCCTCCTCTTTTCTCTTTTGATCTCCACAGTAACTCCAGTTAAATTCTGCCAACATACATAGTTATAATTTTTTCCTTGTGATGAGAACTTTCAAGATCTACACTCCTAGCTACTTTCAAATAAATAATTCAATATTATTAACTATAGTGAACATGCTATACACTATAGCCCCATGACTTAATTCATTTCACAACTAAGAATTTATACATTTTTACTCCTATCTCCCATTTCATCCACTGCCTACCCCCCACCTGTTGGCAAATGGATAAATAAAATGTGGTGTATTAACCAAATGGCAAATGGATAAATAAAATGTGGTATATCCATATAAGTAAATAGTATTCAGTATAAAAAGGATGAAATACCAACCACCAATCTGTTCTCTATATTCATGAGCTCACATGTGTTCATGTATGTGTATATGTTTGTTTTTTGGTTTTTTTAGATTGCACAAATAAGTGAGATCATACAGTTTTTATCTTTTTCTGTCTGACTTATTTCACTTAGCATAATGTCCTCAAGGTCCATCCACGGTGTTGCAATGGGAAAGATTTCATTATTTTTATGGCTGTAATGTTCCATTGTACATTTTTAGTATATTTTCTTTATCCATTCATCTGTTGATAGATATTTAGATTATTTCCATGTCATGGTTATTATAATTAATGTTGCAGTGAACATGGAGATGAATATATCTGCTCCTATTGGTGTTTCTCTTTTGGAGGGATAAATATCCAGAAATGGAATTGTTGAATCATACAGTAGCTGTATTTTTAATTTTTTGAGGAACCTCCATACTAGTTCCCAAGTGGCTGTACTAATTTACATTCCACCAACAGTGCACAAGAATTCCCTCTTTTCCACATCTTTGCCAACACCTGTCATATCTTGTCCTTTTGATAACAACCAGTCTAACAAGTATGAGGTGACACCTCATTGTGGTTTTGCATTTCCCTGATGATTACTGACACTGCGTACCTTTTCACATACCTGTTGACCATTTGAATGTCCTTGAAAAATGTCTATTCAGATTCATGGGACATTTTTTAATTGGATGCTTTGTTTTTTTGCTATTGAGTTGTATGTGTTCTTTCTATACTTTGAATATTAACCACTTATCAGATATATGATTTGCAAATATTCTCCCCCTTCAGTAGGTTGCCTTTTCATTTTATTGATGGTTTGGTGTGTCTCTTCTTATAAGGACACTAATTTTATCTAATTATGACCATAAGTTTATGACCTCATTTGACCTGAATTACTTCTTTAGAGGTCCCATAACCAAATGCAGACACACAGAGAGGGGAAGGGTTAAAGCTTCAGTGTATGAACTGAGGGGAAACAGAACCATTTAGTCCTTAATGGTGTGCTCAGCATCTAAATTCTAGATATTCATGCATGAAGCTCTACTATTCATATCAGCCCATGAGTTTTAAATATGTAACTCCAAAGATAAAAATCAAAGCTCTTTCAATGTAAAATTAGAAAACAGTTTTGTAATTTGGAAAGTAGTTTGGTAAATTTTTAAAAAGTTAAGCATAAGTTTACCTTATGATCCAATAATTCCACTACTAATTGTCTACCTATGAAAAATGAAAACTATGTTTACATAAATACATGGGCATGGATGTTTATAGCAGTGTTATTCAGAATAGCCCATTACCATAAACAATCCAGATTTCCATCAATTTGGCAAATGGATAAATAAAATGTGGTATATCCATATAAGTAAATAGTATTCAGTATAAAAAGGATGAGATACCAATATATGCTTCAACATGGATGAACCTCAAAAACATTATGCTAAGTGAAGAAAGTCATATGCAAAAGGCTGTATGAATACAAATGCAAAGGCTACAAAATACATATGATTGTATTTATATGCAGTGCTCAGAAAATACAAATTTATAGAGATAAATTAGAGGTTGCCAGGATTGGAACAGCACTGATTGCAAATGAAACTCCAAGGAATTATGGGGAGATTATGAAAATATAAAACTGGATTGTGGAGATGGAGTCACAACTCCATAAATAAGAATCCTGGAATGTATTTGCAATGGGTGATTTTTATGCTATGTAAATTATACTTCAATAAAGCTGTTAAAAAATTAAGGTTCTTTCATATAAAATATGTGTCCCTGTATTATTTCAGTACAATCAAGTTGAACTCCTGCCAGATTTCAATAAGATTCCTTCTTATTATTCCCCTGAAATGAACTTTGATTTTTGGGACTCATTTCAGTATTGTCTGTAACTGCTTTCAGGGAAGAATTCTCATTTCTAAATATTACTTTACCCTAGAGGACTTAAATTTCTTGGTATTTCTTTATACGAAACATTTTTCTCTTCTCTTATCAAATATCCTTGACATCCAGATCACCTGACAGATACACTATAAAATGGAACATTTATGAGAAAGTGGGTGTTACAACATGGTACAGATCAAAATGCCTGGGCTGTTGGAATAAGAAAACCCTGCTTCTACTTCATGCAGGCTGAGTGACCCTATCTAACTTGCCTAACTTCTCTGAGTTTATCTCCTCGTCTCTAAAATATGATATCATCAGCAGGATTGTTGGGAATACAAATGAAAAATTAGTAGTAGAGGTTTTTACTACGATGCCTGTAGCCTTGCTTATATAGCCTTCGAGTATTAGATGTGTTTTCTTTCATTCCTGAAAAAAAGTTTCTTTAATATATTTTGCAACCTATACATTTTACTAATTCAAAATTACACTGTCTTAGCTTAATGGGATTTCTCTCCATAATTGAAGAAAATTATTGAATCAGTGACAAAGTACAGTTGACACAATCAACAAGAAAATTTGTTATTTTGCGTATAATGAGCTCATCAAAATAACTTCCAAGGGCAATGTAAGAAGGCAGGTCATGTCAAATATTTGCCGTATGATTTAAGTCTTTTTATTCAATGTATGGGCTTGAACAAACTTATAACATTTAATGATTAAATGATGTAATCTACTAACATGAGCCTTTGTGGGAAGTGACTGGTTGGCTTCACTCCTAATTCATTTTAGAGAGGTTCCTATCACAGCTAATCCAGAGGAAAAGAAAGTTCAGAGAAATCCTATTATTTAAAGATAGAACAGCAGCAGTCAATTGGGATTTACTGAAACATCATAGCAGAAGTAGTGATCTAAATATTGTTGAGTTTATATAAAGTCCTCGCCACAACCCACTGATTATTTTCAGATATGAATATATTTTAATCCCTTCAGTAGTAGGATACTAACCTTGCCATGATGCATATTTTTGAAATGTTTCCAGTCCATTTCTTAGCATTCCACTAAAGTTCAATATGTTCAGGTTCTAGTTTATCACATTCTTAAGTTTGTATCGATGTTAAATATGAGTCCTTCAGCAAGTTAAGGTTCGTATGACTGCACAACGAATGTATGCAATTTATTTTCTACTCGATAGATTTTTAAATGTCTTGCACAAAGCAAAGCAAGCAAACAAAAATAAGAGAAGCTTGCTTTTGAGAAGCAAAATTTCTTTCTGAGTATCGACACCATATTTGCTCTTGACATAAAAGCCTTATTCCTCTAAAAGTTCATGGTTCACAAATAGAAACAATCTCATGAGACACTAAACTTCAAATTTCTTTTTTTTTTAAACCTCAAATTTCAATGTACTAGCGTATGTATCTTTCTATTCTAGTAATCTAATAAGAAAATAAAGATAAGTATATAACTGTCCTTGTGCCTAAGAGCATTTTGAAAGAGTTAATTTTAATGAGTTCCCACTATCATGAATAGTAAAGCTTAGGTTCTTTAATATTCCTTTTTCAGACATCACCATAGCCTTTAATTATTTATGTGGGGAGGTAGTAAGGAAAAAGCCAGTGCCAGGATAGATGAAATGTTTAAAACATTGTTCCTTACTTTGCATATGAGCTAAAATTGAGGAAGATGTTTAAGATTTGTTGGCAGCAACGTTCCCCAACCCCAGCACACCCAGACATAAACCCATGTGGGAGCTTTAGACTTCACAGATGAAAAAAACTGCTAAAATGCAGCATAGTAATAATATATCAATGCTCATATTTTTTCATCTTTGAAATAAAAAAATCATCTCTAGACCATGGCTTTATATGTGATTGTAAAGATGTGATATATATGAGACATATATGTATATATATGATTTTTATGGTGTTATGCACTAAAAAACCTGAATATTTTTTATTCCTGGAATATCTGTCAGCAGTAGATATGTGAAAGATATTTTTGCCACAGACTTTTAGAGATGTAATCTTAACTCAAGAGGGCATGGAGAATTATAGTCTTGTATCAAGTATCATAATCATTAGTATCAAAACTTGTGAGGAAGCTCATAATCCAACTCTTGCGATTCTCACTACTAAGAAACAGAAGGAAAGAAAAAAAAGGGAAAAAAGGTATTTTATAGAAAGACCATCATTTTAATTTATGATCCTACCTTTTAGTATTCATTGGATCATATATTTCTCAATGCCTTTGCTACCTGGAGTTAGCCAAACAATCCTAGATTACTATAATATTTTTGTGTGTTTCTTTCTAAATAATGAAGAACACTTACACTATTATGGTCTTGGATTGCATGGTATGTTCTTTGTGATTGCTGAAAGTATCTTTAAAAATCACTGGAAAGCCACTTTTAAAAATCGCTGAAACAGCAAGAGAGATTTCTTCTTACCCCAACAATGTGTAACAATACTTCAGAGTTAAGTATTACAAAACAAAGAGCTCTGAAGTTGTATTTAAAAAAAAAAAAAAAAGCCCTTTTAAAGTACTTCAAAGTGTCAGCTCAGGTTTCCATATTGCTTTAGATTACCATTATTTTCCTATTTTCTATTTTTAAGATTTGGCTGATGCCTGCTCTAGATGCTGGAATTTACTGTTGGTTCCCTCTGGAAGGAAAATTAATATGAAAAGAAAAGCAAATAATATGACTTCTCTGTGTCTTAAGTGGCTTGCTACTGGCATTTTTATGTCTGCTTGAAAGGAGCTTTAGAAATTGTCCATTCCAAACCCTTAATTTTACTAATAAGGTGGCTGAGATACAGACTTTTGAAATGGTTTGTCTAAAGTCATTTGGCTAAAGTTACAAAGCTAGTTAATACTATAGCTGAGCTTCAAATCCCAAAGTGAAGTCTAGCACATTATTAACTATTTAATGTCCTAAGCTTTCATAGCCTATCAGATAAAAGAGTTTTCTTTAGAGGTAGTAACCGTCTAAGAGTTTGACTACCATCACTCTCTCTCTCTCTCTCTCTCTCTCTCCTCTCTATCTCTCTTTTCTTTTTTTTTTTCTATCTCTTTTTTCTACCAAAATTATGAGTTAGAGACAGGCATATTTTGTTTTTCAAGGAAATATTAGTAGAAGTTCAGAGACATCTACCTGAGAATGTAGTATATATATATTTTTCCTGGTCAGAGTCAGGCCCTCTTTTGCTTCCTCATTCTATGTCCCACCAGAATTCCAGGATTCTGAGTACATATTAAAGAGCTTTGTCTTTATGAATGCACTATTCATATTATTATTTAAGTGAGTTAAAAAATGGGATCCTAAATAATTTGAGATTTAAGCACTAAACTGTGCACTAAAATCAACTGCAGATCTTCAAACACAACATAAATCTCAAGGAAATAAAAGGTAAAAAGGGCATTCCATTTTTGTCATAGAATTTTTGTCATAGAGTCATAGAATTTTTATTTTACTATTTAATATTCACCTCATTTTCAGAATGAAGATATTAAAATGAATTATCAGGACTTGCTCTAAACAAAATAAAGTTTTCTAAGTAGTTACTGATTAAAGTTTGGATAAGAAATGAAATTGACAATTCAGAAAGGAAGACTCATTTACGGGTTTTAATTGGTGCTTTAAAATCATCTTTTTACTTGCCAGGTTACAGTCTCTGCCAAAGAGCTCACTCTAATGGGCATGAAAAGGAAGAAAAAAATATATATATATAGTTTATATATATATATAATTTTTTTATTTATAGATTTATGTTTTTTACTTTACTCATTCCTTTACTCATTCCTTAAAGACAAAAGTTGTGATTCTTTAAAGGAAAGTGACTGATCATAAACATTTCAACATTCTAGAATCTGAAATCACTCTATGTAATTCGACTGCTAGATTGAATGAAATTAGCCTTTTATCATGTCATGGATAACCTCAGGGATATGTTTTATGTATGCATCCCACACTTGCTGCAATTGCTATAGGTTACTTAATACAAATGTAGGGGTCACTGTGGGTTATGCAACACAAATGACAGGACCCACAATATGGTCTCGGGATTTTCACAGGACATCCTCAAATATAGCTAATTACTCTGTAGGAAAAATATCAGACTTGAGGGAAAATGATGTGATATGCTAACTTACTGGTCATTAAGAGTGATATATTATCTTTCAGATTGAAACTGTGGTGAGCCCTTGCTTCGCTTTTTCTTTAGATAGATTGTGGTTAGCTAGTATTGGGGAATATGGGAAGACTTAGTGAATTAAGAGGTAAAATATGAAACACAGTAGAAATTGAATATGATAGTATTGTTTCTCCTTTGCAAAACAAGGAAAAAAAGACAGTTGGAAGTTCTCTGAACTCAGAAATGCTTTTTATGTTTTCATAATCAACATAGATATAGTATCATTTCTAGTATGCAGAAATAAAAAAATAGACATTAGGAAAAGTATGGATGCATCCAAGCAATGGTGGTTTTGTAAATTCATTGTAATTTTTTTTAAGATTATTTATTTGAGTGAGAGAGAGCGAGAGAGAGAGAGAGAGAGAGCAGGAGCTAGGGGACACAGGGAGAGGAAGAAGCAGGCTCCCCGCTGAGCAGGGAGCCTGAGGTAGATCTAGATCCCAGGGCTGGATCCCAGGACCCTGGGATTCATGACCTTAGCTGAAGGCAAGGTCTCAACTGACTGACTCACCCAGGAGCCCCATTATAATTTGAACTGACATTCCATTTTTAAATTAAAGGTGCACATTTGCTTTCATCCAACTTCAAAATTATTAAAGCACTAATCCTAGATTATTCCACAAATAATTATTTTTCATAAGGCTTATCACTTTCCTTATTCTACTTCATCAAAGATACTGGTCCATACATGCAGCACTCACACACACATTTACATTTGCTATATTCTAGATTTACAAAGCTAAGGCTGCAGAGCGTGGCTGTTAAAGCCCAGATGTGATTTTTAATCCTAGGTCCACTATTTAGTAATTATATCACTTTGAGTAATTTAAATTCTAAATCTGTGCTGCTTTATCTATGAATTGGTGATAGTGATAGTATCTACCATATTGCTGTGATGATCATATGCCTCACATAGCAAATGTTAGTTAATATTATACATTTACTGACAGACCCTATAATATCTTTATCCCCTCAAAGTTTGTGAATAAAAAGAGCCAAATGGAAACATTAACAGTTCCAAGGAATTAGAGCAATATTTTTCTTAATAGGTCATCAGATTCAGGGGCACCTGGGTGGCTCCATCTGTTAAGTGTCTGACTTCTGCTCAGGCATGATCTCAGGGTCCTAAGTTCAAGCCCCACCTCTGGTTCTCTGCTCAGTGGGGACTCTGCTGGTCTCTGTCCCTTTTCCTTGTGTGTGCTCTCTCTCTCTCAAATAAATAAATAAATTCTTTAAAAAAAATAGGTCATCAGAGTCACCACAGCATTTTAAGGAAAATTCAAAATTTTTTTAGATTTTTAAAAGCAACCCCCTCATCTTTTGCATGTTATAGGAATATTCTCAATAAAGTGTTCATTGTTCCTTGATAACTCAACATGTGGTCCATTTGCTTGCTTTTCTAGTTATTAGAATGTTGGATCACTATAGAGCAAATAGTATAGATGTTAGTTGGTCTCACTGATCAATTCAGTATTTTGTAATTTAACAAAAATAAGTGAACACTGAACTTTGCACAACTGAATTGATTAAATTCAGTATTCAGTTTAAGGTATTCAGCTAATAAAGCCTTTCTTAGAAGCTTAAGACATTATTAAAAATAAATTAGATGAATTCATTATTTTATAAAATTTAATTTGATCTTGAGATTGCTATATCCCACCCAACTAGCTAGCCAAAAAGGAACTAGGTTTCTATATGTAGCATTTGGGTTCCTTTTCTTTTAGTGCTCTGTTAGCATGTTTCCAAGGAAACCAAATTCAGTTTTCAGCTGAGTACTGCCAAAGACAAATTCGAGCTGTGCATAGGGATCAAGACGATACACAATGTTAATCTTGTAATAACTGAATAAAATTCACCATGATACTATATATAACGTCCTTTTAAAACATTCCAAAAAGATGTGCTTTCATATTGGGGTGCTTTCTATGACAGAAACAGCTATATTATTCTTAATTATCACCGTATTGCTGAGACAAATAATGCCAAATAATATCATAGGTTTCTATAACCTTTTTGATAGAAGAAATTTGCAGGAGGATCATAATAAAAGAGCGAATAGGTCTGATGGCCTATATTTTCTTTTGTTTATCTATCTATCTAGGTAATAGGAGCATGAATTACCAGAGATGGTAATGGAATATATATCTCCTGCTAATCTTTGTGTAATGCTAGAATCAACTTCATGCTTTAAGATAAATTACTATTCTCAGAGTACTAGTTTTTGTTGTTTATCAGATACTCTTATAATTGAAAAGTATTACTCTTGGCTAAACTTTTATAGTAATTAAGAAAAGAAACTTATTGTTCCTTTTGTCATAAAAAAGAACACTGTAGCATTAAAGTAAATTGTTCTTTATAAAGAATAATTTGAAAAAAAGAATAATTTGAGAGTTTTATGAATGCTCTAATGCAGTAGAAATCTTGTAACTGAAATGAGGTCCAACTCTTCTTTTCAAATTAAAATTAGCAGAAGATTTAGAACTTTTACTTTCCATTTCCTAAGGTAAATTTCATGTGTATAAAACATTTCTATAACTTACAAATATATATATATAACTTTTATATTTGAATTATTAAAATTTGGATCAATGGCATTTTAATATAAAAATATTTAATTTTCAGAAAAATATTAAGGAAGTACTTTTTTTAACTAGAGTATCAGATCTAAAGAATATACATAAATAACTAAAGTGATATTTGAATGATGTATTTTTGTGGAATAGTGAGCCTCCTTTCAGAATTGTATTTTTCACCAGTGTTTAAGAATAAGGTCTGTCTGGGAGAAACAAAATGGGGGATGTGGAAGAGCACAGTTTGTTAAGCAATGACAGTGGGGATAGCTAAAGTAATTACTGGAGAATTTTAAAACATTTTTCCACTCTGAATTCTGTTATAGAATTTTTTGGTAACTTCTAATTCCTTCTCCTAAATGCTCAGGTTTGCAAATAATTATGTCTGTGCATTTAAAAATTCACTAGTCTGAAGAAGTCTTATCTAATGGAGGACTAGAAGGACCTTTTTAGGCTTTCAGGAGTACACCGATATCAGAAGTTATTTGGTAAACATGAAACCAATGAGAATCATCAGGCTTCCTCCTGAAATTTGCCTTTTTCTTGAATACAGACATATTTTGTGTATTCCATGTCTAATACTCTGTATCTTGAAGCCAAGATCAATTCATTCGTTCACTAAGGAGCAGAAACACTCCAGGACTATTTTATAAAAAGGAACCTACATTATTTAATTAGGGAAGATATTTTTGTCTGTTTTTTTTAAAATCTATTGTAACACACAATGTCTCTTATGTAACAGTGCCTGACTTGTAAGTGCATAGATGGTGCATCTATTGAAAAGATTCTGAATAAGATATTCATATATTTTCAAGGTATCTTTAATAGAGCTAATGAATCAATTTCTAAAAATATAAAGTCAAAAATAATAATAAAGCAATTCTTAATTTGAATGAGTGGTCAAAACTTATTGAATTGAAATTATAAACCTTTTACCTGTTCTGTACTACTTAAAACACCCTAAATTATTGTCATGTTCACTTTCATTTGTATTAAGTCAAACTAATTTTAGATGGGAATGAAAAAATATAATTACTTATACTTGACTAAGTGGTTTGAATTTTTTTCCCTATCAAAACCGACCAAAGGTTTTACCTCATTATATTTCCAGCTTAAGGTGATGGTTCTTTTACTAATTTCCTATGACACAGTGGATTTCTCCCTCTTCATTTTGATGGTCTCTTAACTTGTATTTTCATCACCTGGGTAATGCAACTGACAAGTGTGTATATGAACACTGACACATCTCATCGATATATATTGTAGTCAAGGAGAGTAATTTGCCCAAAGATCATAGCCTGCCCAGCAATTTATCTCACACCTGCCCAGACAGACACAACAGTCTAGCTCATCCATCAAAGTTCATGATGTAAGCTCAGTGGAATTTGAAACTTACAATAAGAAAATGAAATTGGTGTAATCAAGATTATATGCAAGGTGACATAAAGCATACAGTTACAAGTCCATATTTTAAGCCATTTATTTGTAACCATCTAAACATTCAAGTTATTGAAAAATAGATGGCCTTTAAAATATATTTTTCACATTATGACTTTAAACTGTTTATGGATTTAAAATATAATGAATTCCCAACATAAAATAAGAATTAATAGGAACATTTAAAAATCTAAATGTTTTGGGGCACCTGGGTGGCTCAGTGGTTTAAAGCCTCTGCCTTTGGCTCAGGTCATGATCTCAGGGTCCTGGGATAGAGCCCCGCATCGGACTCTCTGCTCAGTGGGGAGCCTGCTTCCCCCTCTCTCTCTCTGCCTTCCTCTCTGCCCACTTGTGATCTCTAAATAAATAAATAAATAAATTATTTAAAAAAATCCATAACAATTTTATTTATTTATTTATTTTTATTTTTAAAGATTTTATTTATTCATTTAACAGAGAGAGAGCACAAGCAGGCAGAGAGGCAGGCAGAGGCAGAGAGAGAGGAGCAGGCTCCCTGCCGAGCAAGGAGCCCGATGCGGGACTCAATCCCAGGACGCTGGGATCATGACCTGAGCCGAAGGCAGCTGCTCAACCAACTGAGCCACCCAGGCATCCCTGAAAAAATCCATAACAATTTAAAAAAAATCTAAATGTTTTCAATTTGGAATTAGTAAATTAGGCAGTTAGTCCTAAATATATAGAAAGGCAGATTGGAATTAGAAATCTGTTTTATTTCCAGGGTTCCAATATATTCTCATGGCCTCATAGAATTCAAATGATAGAATAAATTCTAACATGATTCAATCTCATACAATAAACACCAATACTGACCTTTCCAGTTCATTATGATAGCATCTTAACATTTTTAAAAATGTTTTAAGACATTATCTTATTTTCAGATCTTGATCCCCAGAATGAGCACTTGGAGTAGACAGATGATGATATCCCTATTTTACAGATGAGAAAACTGAAATTTGGAGAGGTTAAGGAATTTGCTAAAAACTGGGTACTGAAAATATCAAGAATAGATTCTAGATCTTCTGAAATCGAGACTTCTGTTCCACAACACAAGACTGACTTCTGTGGCATTCGCACGTTTCAGAAAGTGCTGATGAGGAGTATTACGTAGAGTATCAAAATTTCAGAACTGAAGTGGATCATGTTGACCATTAAACATAACCTACCTGACTTTATAGATGAGAAAATTAAGTTCAAACTGAGGGGATAGAACTAAATGAGAACTCAGGTTCCTAGATGACTCCACCAGATAGATGGTTTTTCTAAAACAATAAACTTCTCAAATACTTGGTATGTTACTTAATCATGACAGAGCTTGTGAATTTATTATCTCTATTAGGACTCAAAATATAGAGGCAACATTTTCCAAACAAACTGTTCTTCTAAACAGCACATGATAGGTGATTTTTTGCAGTGCCTATTCTCAAAACTTGTGCATATCTGAGTGCCAACAGAACATGAAAAAATTTTAAACTTTGATTTGAAATTTAAGTGAAAGCATTATCATTATCCACCATGAGCCCACTGAAAGGTTTTATTTATTTATTTATTCATTTAGTTTTACTCTCTATCTTAACTTTGTAGATAGCACAGTTAACTCCTGGAGCATAACTAAATAATTATAGAAATATTATTTCAGGTAAATATGAAATCCTTAAATATTGGTTTCAATTGATAGTTGAAAGTCTTAGAACCTTGGTAGTATAGATTACATTTTAATATAGATATGTAGATTAATAAGATAGTACATCCTGTTTTTAGGTAGAATTAGAAACTTAGTTTTGTAATAAGATCTTAAATAGGGATACCTGGGTGGCTCAGTCGTTTAAGCATCTGACTTCAGCTCAGATCATGATCTTAGGGTCCTGGGATTTTCATTTGGAAGGGAGCCTGCTTCTCCCTCTGCCTGCAGTTCCCCCTGCTTATGCTCTCTCTCCTCTCTCTCTCTCTCTCTCTCTGACAAATAAAACCTTTTAAAAAAAGATCTTAAATATTTAGTATTTAGTTCAAATAGAACTTGATGAATTGATCTATTTATTTCTATGACAGCCATCATCAGATTTCATACACATTTAGTACAGGGTACATTTTTGACAAATGGCTATAGCATGGGGTGGTAAATATCTTAGATTCTAGTTTTTCAAATGTTCCCCTTTATGTAAAAACTCATGGAACTCAGGTCTGTGCTGGCAAAGAAGGAGAAATAATCTGAAGGGAAATTAAATGGATGAATTTCTCTGGGTCAGATGCTTCAAATTCCAACATTTCAGAAGATGAAAATGTCAACAAAGATCCAATTGTCACATAGTTTAACAGTGTAGTAGATCTCCTCATCTGTGAACTAGAAAACTGTTGTCTGCGTGGGTTTGGAGATTAGGACAGAGAGAAGATGGCTGAAGTCCCATAATGGAGTTGTATTCTGTTACTGTGAGGTTATTCTATTTCTTACAGTGTTAATTTTACTGATGCCTGCACAGAGAGAGTAGGTGGCAAAGATTCAGTATCATAACTTTTGTGTAAATAGTGTCAGAGTTGGTAGCCAGGACACTAACCTGGGAATCAGGAAACATTCAGCTTGCTTTTCTCCTGTCCCCAGGATTCACTGGTGTCTTCAGGTGCTCACATAACCTCAGACATCTGTTTTGTCAATTACTGAAAGATGAAGTTAGGTTTGAGGATGCATTGCTCCCCGTACCTGTGAGTCTATCATGAGGAGATGTTCAGAATGTATGTTCGAATTGTTGAATTTATTGGTTTTGGTACCCTTGAATTCCACCATGGTTTCTATTCAAAGATGATTCATCTCAATAGAGCTCACTTGTCCTTTTGACTAGCTGTTGGGCACTTGCTGAGTATTCAGCTGTCCAGCCTGCAATGGGGAGAGTGTACCCACATCTCACAGGACTGCCAGGCTATAGTAATTGCCTTGGTTTAATACTCCTCTCTCTTTCAACTGGTAAGAATTACTGTACCCTTTTCTTCAGATGAACTATTTCATTAGGCAATAAGTGACCTCTGGATGGAGCTTATTATTCTAATTACCCACAGAGATGGATGAAACTGATTACCTCAGTCCTTTTAGTGCCTTTATTCTTTACAATGAACTTTTGTTGCTGCTAGAGCTACTAACATGCCATAATATCCCTCAAGTTTGGTTTCTGTGGCTATCAGAGAGCAAACCATTGTGGCATTTGATAAGTTTTATGCCATTGCCACAAATCTTTTTTATGACCTATTGTTTGCTCTATTATGATAACCTTAAGAATAGCATTGTAATTTTACTTTAGTATGGCAGACTGCTTTTACTGCGTTTTCAGATATTTTCATTTTTCAAGCACAAAAATGAGACTGTCTACAAACTGCAGCCGTACTACATGTGAATGAATTTTGGTCTTTTTTAAGTGACCATAGAATGAATAACAGCAATCATACAGTACAAGGAAATATTAATGAGAGGAAAGAAAATATTTCAAGTGACTCATACAATTTTTTAGTTTGTTTCTGTATACAAAGCGTAATAAGATTTCTGTTTCTTTCTCACCGCTGCTGTCTCCTCTGCAACAACTAATTTCTCCCCATCAGACTTTGCCTTGATAGCAATGTCAGTCGTATTTGTACATAAAGGCATTTTTTTTCCTTTGACAAAACTAGTAAATAGCTAAATTTTCAATTGGTATAATAAATAGCTAAAGGACAAGAAGGACTTGCGTGCAGTAAAAAAAAAACAGTCATACATTTTTTTTTTGTGCTTTGGTGATTTTTTCAGATGCAGATTTTGTGACTGTTAATAAACAACATTATTAATAACAGCTACTATTTATTAAGCATGTACTATGTGCTAGGTCTACACCACCTGTTTTATATTAATTTATTTTTGGTGGGTGTCATCCCCATTTATTCAATGGGGAACAGAGGCTTTAAAATTCTACTTTGAGGACTTAACCATAGTTTTGGAGAAAGAATAATCTGTTATAGGCCATTGAAAGTCATTGAAACAAAGCATATCTTATTGCCGTATATTCCCTCATTATCTTCTAACTCCCAAAGCAATTAAATCAAAGGAAAAAGTGTAGCCTAAAGTAAGTATTATTTTAGGTATTTTGTTCATTAGTAGCTATGAATTTCATGTAAATTACAGTTATTGGATGATTTATTACTTTGAAATCATGTGACAATCTATTTTAACAGAAATTTGATAACATACAGCATCCAGAGAGTCATGTCTTTTTTAGTTCCAGTGGTTATTTATGACATGAGTTATATTGTAATGCAGAACGTTTTGTGGCCTCTTATAATGTAATCACCTCCAAAGTTTTCCTCACATTCTTTAGAATATCCCCAATGTTATACATCTTTATTCATTTTTTCCAAAGGTCAAAGTTAACCAAAAGAGATTATAACTGTAAAATCCTCAGTGCTATACTTGGCATATAAAATACTCAGTAAATCTGAATTTTATTACTTTTGCTAATATTTTAAGGGCATACTGTTAACTACATTGAATGACCAAACTGGAAAATACTCTTTGCCACACTGGGAGTAATGAGATTAATTTTCTTATTTGGCTTTGAAGGACTCTAAATGCAACTTCCAAGGAGAAAATCCAGAATTTCTTTGATTAGTGACAGTGTGAGGTAAATGTATAATTTCCCAATTGATATAATGAAGGACATCATTCTTTTAAATAATTACGCTTAATGTGTTGTATCAAACACAATACTCAGTGCTTACTAATTTTACATTCAATAATATAAAAACAAAATAGTAATGTCAAACAGTTACATAGAACTTACTGTGTACCATGGACTTTGCACCTTACATAATTTGTTTCCTCACAACAATTTCATAAAGTAATCTCCATTATTATCATCCCGATTTTACAAATGAAAGAAGAGAAGACATAGCTGAAAGGTAACTTGAACAAGATAGTAGAGCCAGCAAGGTGTAAAGCAAGGATTTGAGCCCATGCAATCAGGCTCCAGAATCTATGCTCATAATCAAAACGAAGAACAATGCAAAAAAACAGACAAACAAACAAACTAGGAACAATCAACAGAAAGCACTTTAAAGTAAAGATAGAACTCACTGGCTAACTTGTAAAGATTATGAGGTAAAGTTTATGAGTAATTAAATATTAAATTGACTAACAATTGTGTTTATGTTTTAATCAAAATTAGGAACATGATTCCATTAGATAGTAAATTCATAAAATATATTTGTTTTCTACTCACAGGAATTTTAATCATCTTGCAAGACTTGTAAGTTTTGTTTAAATGAAAAAATAGAGAAACATTTTGTTTTTCTTGACCTTTGGCAGTTTAAAATATTTGTAAAACGGGTGATGGATATTAAGGAGGGCGCTCATTGGGTTGAGCACTATTATATGTGATTTATCACTAAATTCTACTCCTAAAACCAATATTATACTATATGTTAACTAAAATTTAAATAAAAGCTAAAATAAAATAAAATATAAAATATTTGTAAAAAATTGTCCAGGGCGCCTGGGTGGCTCAGTTGGTTGAGCGACTGCCTTCGGCTCAGGTCATAATCCCGGAGTTCCGGGATCGAGTCCCATATCAGACTCCCGGCTCTGCGGGAGGTCTGCTTCTCCCTCTGACCTTCTCCCCTCCCATTCTCAGTCTCTCTCTCTCTAATAAATAAATAAAAAATCTTTTTAAAAAATTGTCCAGCATTTTGGAAAAAAATGTTTCTTTATAAACATTGTAATTTTAAGGTAAAACATAAGTGAAGAATGTTATAAATAAAAAATATTATTTCTCTCATTTTCAAAAAATACACTCAAAAGCATTAATTTTCAGGTCATTGGAAATATTGAATGCAGTTGCAGAGCAATTGAATATTCCTACTATATATACAAACTTACATATTTTGATTTTATGAACAATGAGTGGCCTTGAGTTGGTAAATAAAAAAGGAAAGAAAAATTTAACTTAAAATAAACAAAGATGTTTTGGGTCACCTGGGTGGCTCAGTTGGTTGAGTGTCTGACTCTTGGTTTTAGCTCAGGTCATGATCTCAGGGTCCTGAGTTGGAACCCTGCAAGGGCTCTGTGCTCCGTAGGGAGTCTGCTTGAGATTCTCTCCCTGCCCCTCTCTCTCTGCTCCCCCATTAAAAATAAATAAATAAATAAATCTTTTAAAAAAATAATGATGTTTTAAATATGTCTTCCAGGAACACATTATTTTAGTTTTGTCTTAAAGAAATGAATCAGGGGCGCCTGGGTGGCTCAGTTGGTTAAGCGACTGCCTTCGGCTCAGGTCATGATCCCGGAGTCCCGGGATCGAGTCCCATATCGGACTCCCGGCTCTGCGGGAGGTCTGCTTCTCCCTCTGACCTTCTCTCCTCTCATTCTCAGTCTTTCTCTCTAATAAATAAAAAGAAAAAAAAAAAGAAATGAATCAATTCATAATGGTCACCTATGATTTAGGACTTGTGAATTTATAAGTTTTTACTGAAGAAGTGGAAAAAAAGCAATTTGAACATTCTTTTCTTATGTAAGTAAAGATTCTTTATAAGTTTCTATAAAATGTTAATTCCATTTTTTGGAAATTAAAATACACTGGGAACTATTTTGCTGCATATGTCTGAAATTTAGATAAATACATGAATAAGTTTCTAAATTAAATAGACTGTTAATTAATTAAAGAAAAAAAACTATATGCCTGTCCAGCAATAGTATTTATTTGTACGAATTTAACCTAGTGATTTTGCTTTAAGTTCCCAGAATGTGCTATGTTCCCTCTTAATGATGATTTCATGCATACTGAGATTTGTTGAAGTAATTGTTAGCATGAGTTACCTGTTGTACTTTGAGATAATGAAGGAAATATCACTTACATATTTGGATTCCATTATGAATGAATCTTAGCTGTTTTGGCTTGGTTTCTGATTTGTCCGAAGGAGTTAGTCACTAGAAATCTTTCATGAGTAAATCCCTGGAGATTTGTGACTCAATTTTACAAACCATTTCAGAGAAGACTAAAAGTTTGGCAGCTTGATGGAAATAAATAGGTCAATTCCTTTACAACTACTTAAGAAGAAAGAGAATTTCTTGTTGGAAAAGGTCAAATTACATATACTAAATTACTTTTTAAAATTATTTTTAGGGGTGCCTCAGTGGCTCAGTCTAAAAAACATCTGCCTTTGGCTCACGTTATGATCCCAGGGTGCCTGGATCAAATCCCTTGCTAGGCTCCCTGCTCAGCGGGGGAGCCTGCTTCTCCCTCTCCTGCTCCCCCTGCTTGTGCTCCTTCTCTCTATGTCAAATAAATAAGTAAGATCTTCAAAAATAAATAAATAGGGGCACCTAGGTGGCTCAGTCATTAAGCATCTGCCTTCGGCTCAGGTCATAAACTCAGGGTCCTGGGATCAAGCCCCGCATCAGGCTCCCTGCTCTGTGAGAAGCCTGCTTCTCCCTCTCCCACTCCCTCTGCTTGTGTTCCCTGTCTCACTGTGTCTCTCTCTGTCAAATAAATAAAATTTTAATAAATAAATAAATAAATTATTTTTAAAGAGAAAAATATTTGTGTCTCCAAAATTCAAACTACCTTAGGCTCTCATCCATAATGGATGTGATTTTACTATTTTCTAAAAAATGTTTTTCTCTCATTTTTTCTGAAATGAATCATTAAAAATATCAATGATTGTTTAATGAGCTTAAATTATTTCAGTGTTATGATATTGTTATAATGTGAAAATTTGTTCTTAGATAATTTCTCATGAAATTACCCTTTTACATTTCTAAGGCAATGTCTAACAATGTTAAGCTTTTAATCTATGATTTATTTTGTTAAAATGTTACCAAAAGAGATCATTTTTTTCCCAAAGACTGAAAACTGCTATTTCGGGATTTAAACATAATTTTAATTACCAAACCCTGGTGGAGCAGGAGTTGCTAAGGGAGGGAAATACTGCTGAATTAGAACTTGAACTAGAGACAAGAGTTAATCATTTTTAGAAATTGTGCTGGCTTCTTAATGGTGCTTAGTTGAAACTGCCAGAAACACATTTCCATCTTAACCCCATCCAGGATCATTGACTGATGACTAAATCTTAAGTGCCAGATAATGAGTAGTGTGCATAAATACTGATTCTAGCTTTACTTTGCTTTTCTTCTGCAGAGGTAGCTTTCTAAGAATAAAAAGTTGATTCTCTTACACTGTGGCTTCTGTGGAGAAAAATAATCTGTTAGTGTATATAATGAAAATCCTGCTGAACAACACTGCTTACTCTTGGCACCTGGGCAAAGGAAATAGGGTGGATTTTTTTTTCCCCCTCCAGATAAAGACCGGGAAAATATTGCATAACAGCTTATGGAGCTCATTACAAATCCGAAGTTCAAAAGATTGAACTAGCAACAGAAGAAAGAACCAGTTAGGATTCATAGATCAAAACTAAAACAAGAAAGTAGGACTTATAAACTCAGTGAAAATGGCATGGGACCAAAAGCACTGATTTATAAATATGTCATTTTTATCCTTAAGATACACAGGAAAGATTTGTAAATCAAAAATATTTTAAATTTAGAGTTTATTGGCATGATTCATGCCTCCTCTAGATTTTATAAATCTGCTGATGGTCTTATAAAATACAGCAAAATGCTTGAAAATTTATTTAAAGTGTATTATATAAAGCTTTTGAGGTTGTCTAAGCTATTTCATTTATAGATCTTTCCTTAAAATTCTTAGCTTTAAAATGGGGAGTCATCTTCCTTATATCTTCTCAATTATATGTTACTTTGATACTTCAAATCATAATTATTTTATGAGGAATGTTATGAGCTTTGTGGGAATATGTTTAATTTTTCATATTGAGGATGAATCTGGTCTTAGAAGGTTGTTTCTCTTTTAAAAGCTCTTTATTGCTTACTCTATGTCCAGCTGGCTCACTTGTGTCATCACCTTCTAACTTTATCTTATCTACACTAAGTTTAGTAGGCAGACACATTTATATTACCTTTTCTAAGAATGAAACTTTTACAGAGGTCTTTAAACAATGTATAGCATCTTCATGTTGCAAAACCACCTTATTTTGAATTGGATGTTACTTTGCAGAGTAAAGGGGAAATCAAACCATCATCTTCACACTAAATGGGGATAGATAACTATTACAATATTATTCATGGAAAAATAATGTTTCTGCTCTTCTCCTTATCAGTCATGAGGATTAATTTTATAAGTTCTGCCATGGGCTTTTGTTGTTACATCCATATACCAGTATAACCATAGTCTTTGGAGTAGAGTCGAATCTCAAATTTTAACTGGTTTTAAATATTAATGACTTTAGTTTTTAAAATCTTTGTGGTGTGTATGTATATAAGTTTGATAAAATCACTAAAATAATGTGAACTTAACTTGCCTTTTTCAAAGAAGATTCAAAATTCCAAAGTTACCAAGAGTAGAATCTCAAAAGTCCCTTCATATTCATGTACTTAATCATTTGCTTCCTGTTCTCATGGAAACCAATGTTGCCCATACCCTCAGGTCAATTCTTACTATAATAACTTCAATCAATAGAGAGGAGTTTAAAGATTAAACTATTAAAAAGTTAACATAAATCCCACCCTCTCACCATTGTTAATACTTCATGGGCATTATTTTAATAATCTCTCAATGAATATATACAGTTGAAAAACAGATGAATAAGCAGTAGGGTTTTAATGAAATAATTATGTATATATTATATTAAGAAAAGAGGCAATATTTGATTTTGCTTCATTACAAGATATATTCATTTCTGAAAGAGCCCTGTTGTGGGAAAAAGAGAAAAAAGATCCTTAAAAGATCTGAGAGCTTGAATTCATTATTCATTGTTTTTGCTGCTGTGTCCATTTAAGACGTTATTTCTTAAATCCCTGAGTGTGGATGTTGGAAATAGCATACTTCCTACATCTCCCATTAAGCCCCAAACCTTGATTGCTAATATTTATTAATTTATTGTTATTCATGTTTTCAAGGACGCATTTTGTTGTATAAAAATAACTTCCAACTGTTTACTGGTTCCTTTTTTTCTCCTAGAAATGTTTACACTGCCTTTTAATTTTAAGTTTTCAATGCTTAATACCCATTTTATTCCCATATTTGCTTCATTTCTATGTGTTTTTTGAGTAATCTCTTATTTGGATAATATAAGATTATTATCTTACATTTTAGCAGTCATTTTAATTTTTATGTTTAAAAAGGTAGATCATTTAAGCAAAGTTTTGCATAATGTCATATATGATAATGAAATACAATTTTCACTGAATTCTGTCTTCAATTTTTTTTTATTGGCAAGCCGGTCATTGACTTACTGTGTTTCAAAAACAGTACATTTATTATTATGAAAGGAGTACCTGTGGTATCTAGTGCAAAAAATAAAATAAAATAATAAAATAAAATAATAAAAATAAAGAGTTTCAGGGATATAAAGATATTTCCAACTCAGATAGCAAAAAAGTGAACTAAAATACTGCTTTGCTGCAGTCATTTCTGCTTTTTAAAATAACTATTATATGTGATGATAACATCCAGCTGAAAGAGCAATTATGAAAAACAGACATCCACATATACTTTGAAAACCTTATTGACAATATCCTATTGTCACTGGATATCAATCATAGGTAAGAGGCACAGTTAGTGGCACATGTATATGCTTGTTGATTCCTACCACGTGCACCTTTGGAAAATTCATTCCATATTGCTAAGTGTTGTCATAGCTGGTAAGTCTCTGTTGAATCACCAGTTGTGAACTGGCCTGTATACTGACTGACCCAAAGTGACTTTCAAAGCACTGATGTCATTTGCAGTACCGTAAACACCATTTTGAGTTTCTGCTCCCAAATCTCTTTTAAACAAAGTAGAATGACCTCTGATATAGTTTCCCCCTGTATCTGAAGGTATTAAGCCTACCCCTTTTGTGCAAGTAATGAGCCTGATGGCTACCCACCATGCCTTCTCTCCCTCTGGAATGACACATTCCTGTAAGAGAGCTCCCAGAGAGAAAACAACATTGGACATTTCCTATGCTGTCAAAATCACCATAGGCCATTTTTTAGGTTTAATGATGAAAGGCATTTTGAAGAACTGAACTATCGAAAGAGCAAAGGCTTTCCTGAAATGGGATGTTTCCATACTTATTTCCAGATAGAGGCTCTTCCCTATTTCCTCCTAATCAAGGTGCATTAAACTCTATATCCTGGCCATAATGTGGGGCATCCAAGTAGGCAAACATGATGTCAATGGTTGTGGTTGGTGAGGAAGAAGCTGGAGAAAATCAGGTGTCATGGGTTCCCTGGGTGTGGCTGCAGTGACAGTGAAGCCTTAGGAGAGGAGGAATGGTGATATCTAAAGGATGACAATGACAAGAACTGGAGCTACTTGAGTAGAGACAGTGGAAATAAATGAGGGGTTTGTAAGTACTTTATCTTTAAATTTTTGTGTGCTTGAAGGAGCCTGTCTATTGCCTTTAAAACTGAAGGATCATGGACTCTTTTTACATCCCTAAGTATTTTTAAATCATTAAATGTATTTAAAATTCATGTATCAATTTCTAGTGGCTGATAAATGTGTAATGGGGTGTGTGTGTGGGTGTGTGTGTGCATGTGTACAAGATTCACGTACAGCAGGGTCACTTGGATGGGGGATTCATCTTAGAGAATCAGCTTATTGATATAGTTTATCCTTCTTTCCCCCATCTTTACTACTCCCTCTGAGTATTCCCTCATCTAATTTTCTGGGAACTATTATTCTTTAAGCCTATGAACCTATTTTACAAGTAATCAATAAAGTATTTTGAAAATTCACAAATATTCGAGATGCCTTGTGTGTGTATTTTGAATCACAACACCCTGCGTCTTCATTGGCAAAGCAAAGTGAAAATGTGAGTTAATGAATTTAATTATTATAGATGGCCAATCTGAATAGTTCAAGCAAACATTATCTATTCCTCAGCAGGAAATTTTTCTGCTTGAATCACTTTCATAATTGCCTCAGGTCTTCACTTTACCTGAGTAGGCGGTCTTCAGCTGTCTCTCTATAGTTATAGTTAAATTAGACTTGACTGAAAGGCTTGGCCTCTCAGGGATTTTTTTGAGAATTTGGAGGATTCAGAAGGTTGGGCACAGCCTGCTAGCTGGGCCACTAAACAACAAAATGATAGCATTGTTGTAGTTTCAGTTAAGGTGTATGCTTCCATCCAAATGTGTTGTTTGTTGTTTTAATTTGGTCTCTTAAAATGTATTCTTTCACTCACTGAAAACAAAACAGAGCATCTTGTAGCAGGGAACAAAATATTCTGCTTAAACTTGATATTTGACAAAATACAAATGAGTTCAAGTGAAAAATAGTGGCTTCTTGCCCTCTTCTGTCTCCTGATCCCAATAACAAGGTCTGTGTACTTACAACCCTGTGAGATCATTTCATGGTAGAAAATACAACAGGGGCTGTAGAAGGAGACCTTCAGAGCCGGCTCCAAGAGAGTCTTGTACTGAATGCCTGCTATTGTGGGTGTTACTTGTTGTTTCTAGAGGATTGAACCTGACAAAACACAATTGCTTTTAGAAAAAGAAGTGAAATTTGAGGTGTAGGCTAATGGCTGATAAATGAATGATTTTAAGTGAGAACAAAAATTATAGCAGGAAAATGTGGTTTTTATGATCTAAAGTCTACTTTCATTTTTCTGTAAGGTCTTGTCAAGAATGAACTCGAAATATTGTCTATCCTGTGGAATTGCTTGTGAATTGTAGCAGAATGTAAATATCTGTATGTCCCTGCATCACTGCTTGTTTTAACTCGGGGTTCCTTTTAGCAATCTTAATTGGAATACCGTAGTCCTGAGTCAAACCAATCAATATGAAATCTATTTTGCCCGTGATAAGCAAATGACTAACTCTATTAGCATCAGCAACTGCTGTGCCTGAGAAGTGAGGGAAGGCTATATATGATAGTGATTTTCTTACCATGAAAATTGCCTATGCCATGCATTTCAGAGACTCAATTTGAGCAAAGACTTTTCAGTGAAGAGTATAACAAATAAGCATAAATAGAATTTGGAACTTGGGCTCAGATGACTCAAGATAGTACAGTATAGAATCAAGTTGATAGGAGGGAGAAGGTGAGGGGGAAAAAAGATGACTTCACACACATTTTCACCTACTTGAAAAAGGAAAAGAACATGGTGAGGAAAAAGTGATTCTCCTTACCTTTGGATGAAATTATCATCACAGGTACCAAAATCTCTGAGAGCTTTGAAGAGCTCAGAAGTGCCCTAACATTTATAGCAATTGTTTTGAGATATTATAGGTTCAGAGGCATTTAATCCTAATACCCCATTTCAAGAGAGTCTTGCTCTTTTGATAGTTTAGTACTGTAATTTTTCTTAAGATTTTATTTATTTATTTGACAGAGGAGAGATACAGCAAAAGAGGGAACACAAGTGGGGTCTGCAGATGGGAGAGGGAGAAGCTGGCTTCTTGTTTAGCAGGGAGCCTGATGCGGGGCTCGATCCCAGGACCCTGAAATTATGACCTCAGGCAAAGGCAGACTCTTAATGACTGGGCCACCCAGGTGCCTGGATAGTTTAGTATTTAAAATTCCTTTCATTATTGCACTAAAAAATGTACTATATGATTATGACTTCATAAGAAATGTCCAGTGTTGTTATCTGTTTGGGATCTCTCTACAGGAATGTGTCTGTTCTTTCTACTCATTTATTTATCTGACCTAGACATTGTGCTGAGCATTGAAGATTCATAAATGGTCTTTCCTTAAGAACTCATGGTCTGGTGCCAGTGATAGAAGAATATATATATCACAACTCAGATATGTAAATGCTAATAGACATTTACATTATATTAAAGGAGAACAAAATTGTTTATTAATTTGCTCCATTTCTCAACATAACTTTTTTTTTTGGTTCAAACCTTGTGCCAGGCACAGTGTTACATTCTTTCCATATTTGATTTTATTTAACCCTCAGAATACTCTCAAGAAATAGATATAACTGCTATGCCCACATTACAAATAAGGAAACTGAGCTTAAAAATAGCTACATTTCTTTTTTTTTTTTTAAAGATTTTATTTATTTATTTGACAGAGAGAGAGATCATAAGCAGGCAGAGAGGCAGGCAGAGAGAAAGGGGGAAGCAGGCTCCCCGCTGAGCAGAGAGCCTGATGCAGGGCTCGATCCCAGGGCCCTGAGATCATGACCTGAGCTGAAGGCAGAAGCTTTAACCCACTGAGCAACCCAGGCACCCCCAAAATGGCTACATTTCTGAGCCAAGGCCACGCAGGTAGTGAATTCCCAAGCCAGGATTCACATTCGGGCCTGCTGAATTCCAGAACCAGGTTTTTACTCACTAACTTAAATTTCTTCCCTGTGCAAGAATCATGCCATATAATATGCAAGTGTCAGTGAATATTCAAAAATGAATGTCCTTTTTTTTTAAGATTTTATTTATTTATTTTTGCAAGAGAGAGAGAAAAAGAGTGAGCATGAGCGGGGAAGGAAAGGCAGACTCCCTGCTGATCAGGGAGCTCAACTTGGGACTTGATCCCAGGATACTGGGATCATGACCTGAGCCACAGGCAGACACTTGACTACCTGAGCCACGCAGGTACCCATGAATGTCCTTTATACTCGTTATCTAATTTACTCTTTATTCTGACTCTGTATCATCTACTTTTTACAATTTATTAGTGTGTTATATCACAATAGAGTTGGGAATTGTTTATTTACAATATTTTAAAAATGGATATCAAATATTTATAAAATAAGTATAATTTATACCCTGACACCTACATATGTATTATAGTTCATAGAAATCGCCTTTATTATGTTCTTTAGAGCATTTCTAATTTTAATGGAATAACTGATTTAGTTCAAGCCACCATTATACTTTATAAATGTTAGAATTTTAGTGATAGTCTTAATACTGTAATAAACTGACAAGTGGTCTATAACATATTTTCCTGTAATAAAAACTTGTATGAATTTTATTATAAAATCTTAAGGCCATGTACATGTATTTGCGTGCTTCCTTAGATTATCATAAAAGAAATGTTAAAAAAAATACTCAATACTTTTGTTTACAATATGTTTTCATTCTTTGATTCCTTTATTCTGAACACACAACAAATCAGGGCCCCTGGGTGGCTCAGTGGGTTAAAGCTTCTGCCTTTGGCTCAGGTCATGATCTCAGGGTCCTGGGATCGAGCCCCGCATCAGACTCTCTGCTCAGCAGGGAGCCTGCTTCTCCCTCTCCCTCTGCCTGCCTCTCTGCCTACTTGTGATCTCTCTCTCTCTCTCTTTCAAATAAATAAATAAAATCTTTAAAAAAATAAATAAACACACAACAACAAATCAAATATGAAAGTAGAAAATGAAAAAGTTATAACAATGCAGGGATTAGCTATAAGAATATCTTCCATCTAGCGTGATTATCTGAGCATTTGAAAGCTATCGAAAGGAATCAAAACCTGACTCAGTGCTTGAAGACCAGGCCTGATCTGGAGTTCTGCTTCAAGTGAAATTAGATTACAAAAGCCAAGCCCTGTTACCAGTTTTCTGTGTAGTTGTAGCTTTCCATAAGTTGTAAGCCTGAAGAAATTAGTAACTGAGTAAAATTATCTATTGGTTTAGAGATAGAATCTTCCCAAGATTGATTTTTTTCAACTTAGCAGCCCCCACATCTGTGGTTTTACTTTCAATGGTTTCAGTTACCCACAGTCAAGTATAGTGTGGAAGCAGATGATCCACCTTCTGACCTATTGTCGGAAGGTCAGTAGTAGCCTAATGCTACATCACAATGCCTGGGTCATGCACTGAAGTTCAACTCATCACATAGGCATTTTATCATCTCACATTATCACACAAAGTAGGGTAAGCACAGTACAAGATATTTTGAGAGAAAACGGAACATATTCACATAACTTAATATAGTATATTTTTAGAAGGGTTCTGTTATTAGTATTGTTAATCTCTCACTCTCCCTAATTTATAAGTTAAACTCTGTTGTGGTATGTGTATACAGGAAATAGCATAGTGTATGTAGGGTACAGTTTTGGAATCCACTGGGGGCTTGGGGATGTATCCCTTGCAGATAAGGGGGAACTATAGTAACTTCATGAGGGCAAAAGTGCCAAAATGGCATTATAATTTCAGATCAGGTTTATATAGCACTAATTGTAATACCACTGAACTAGGAAGAATCATCACAGAGAAAGAATAGAGCAAAATCCTTTCAGTAAGATGAACTTCAATCTAGAAACCTAAATTGCAAATGAGAAGAGGTAAAATTTCTTAATTTCCTAATTTCTGATTATGAGACAGCCAAACACATTTAGGATATTATCTATTTTACATACAATTGTTATATAACTTTATAATACGTGTTTATTCTAAATTCAAGAAATAAATGGATTAAAAGTAGGTAAATAGGAAAAGAAATTACTTACAAAACTTGGGGATAAAAATATACTCATTGGGTGCCTAGGTGGCTCAGTCGTTAAGCATCTGCCTTTGGCTCAGGTCATGATCCCACGGTCCTGGGATCGCATCCTGCATTGGGCTCCTTGCTTAGAGGGGAGCCTGCTTCTCCCTCTCCCACTCCTGCTGCTTGTGTTTCCTCTCTTGCTCTGTCTCTCTCTGTCAAATAAATAAATAAAATATTAATATATATATATATATATATATATACACACACACACATATATATATATACACTCATTGAAATTTAAAAAGTGCAATAGATTTTTATATGAGTAGATACTGTTGCAGAAAGAATTCATGAAGTGGAGGTTAGCCTTGAGGAACTAATCCAGAATATAACTCTGAGATATGAAGGCATAATAAATGTAATAAAGCAGTTTTAGTAAATTGTGGGATAGATTGCAGTACTCTGATATTTACACAAAACAAGGTCTAGAAAATAGTGAAAACAATGGCAGAACAGCATTTTAGGATACAACACAAAACTAACTTAAAAGTGATATTTTATAAATCAATGCATAGCCACTTAAAGATTTTTTTAGATCAGCAGTTATTATTTCTGTTATTTTTTTCATCTTTAGAGACATTTATATCTGTCTATGAACTAGAGAGAATTAGAAATATATTGATTCATAGTCCTGTAATTTTCAATTCTTGTTTTAATTCTTATTCTTAAAATTCCAAATAAAATTCCTTCATTCTTTTTTGAGGAAAAAAATCCACTATTTATTTAGATGTTACTGCATGAGTGAATATATAATACACTTTGGGAAACATGTAACAAAATCAAAAGAAAATCTTAAAGTAAATCAATATAAACATTAACAAGGTGAGTATAATGCCCTTGTGTTAGCTGGAATACAGGTGGATGGAATGGTAATTGGCAACCCAGAGAATTATAAGAGGTTAGTAGGTCTCCAGAAAGCAAAACTGAAAGCAAAAGGTATTACAAATGGCTATGTCTACATAGACAAATATTTTTGAAGGAACTTAATAACCCAGGTACCTATCAAAAATTCATATTGAATGCTTGTTCATCAGAGAAAGAATATAAATATCTCTACATATATTATAGATGTAGATATAGAGTTGTAACTAAATCTAGATTTAGATTTAGATCTAGCTGCACACATATAGATATCTCTTAATTTGAAAGGTATCCAATGTTAGAGAAAGACCAAAATAAAACAGAATGACTAAAGTTGCTACAATTCAATTGCATCATGTTTACCAGGAAGAAGTTCTCTTCTATATTTTCTGTAGCTATTACTTCATCTCATTCTATGACATTTAAAGTATAATTATTTCCATTTTCACATGAAGAAAAAAATCAACTCATAAATTTTAAGTAACTTGTCTAAGTTACAAAGTTATGAGGTGGAAGGGCAAGAATTTGAATCTACATAAATTCTACATAAATTATTTGTTCTAAATGAGAAAAAAAAATTTTCTGTAATGAAACTGTTATAAACTCCTAAATAGTGGTAAGTTGGTATCTTTAAATGATGAATCTTACTCTGAAAACAATCACAAGTAATATGGAATAAATAAATTATAATTTGGTAAATAGGGCAGATAATCCCTTATAAGATAAGAAATTTGATAGATAAAACAGATGATGAAGTTGGGTATTGCAAATTAAACTTTTAAAAGTAAGATGTCATTATAAATTAATAAAAATAACTTTCTCATTTAAAGATTATGAAGACGTATTTCAATGCAGTGTGTTCCAAAAATTTTTTGAACAATACCACTATTTCCCAGAAGGATAAACTGTTCGTTGAAAGATGATCATAATCTGATTGTAAAATTTCTAGAGATTTACAAAAGAAAAAATAGCCATATTAATCTATGGTCACTGATCGAAGATTTTTCCAAGTTACAGTTCTTTTCCAGTTTGTTCCATTAACCCTGAGGATGTAATAATGATGAAATTTTGATGATCATGTGATGATCAATACATGGAACATAATGAGCTTTATCCAAGTCACTATTCCAAGTGTCATATATGTATCAGCACTTTTACTTGATAACATCTTCGAGGTCGATACTATGTCATTGTGGCGCAGAGAGAACAAATGTACTATTGCTAATATCCATTAAATATGTTATTGTTTATTCATACACTTATGAATATCAGCATTTCTGATGACACTTAGCAGTTTACATAGTAGCTCTACCTTTGAGGCAGAGGGTCAGAGGTGGTTACTGACTGGGTCTAGCTTATAGGGCTAGCAATTAGAGTCAGAATACTGGGTCTAGGGGCACCGGGGTGGCTCAGTGGGTTAAAGCCTCTGCCTTCGGCTCAGGTCATGATCTCAGAGTCCTGGAATCAAGCCCCACATCAGGCTCTCTGCTCAGCAGGGAGCCTGCTTCCCCCTCTCTCTCTGCCTGCCTCTCTGCCTACTTGTGATCTCTCTCTCTGTCAAAAAAAAAAAAAAAAAAGACTATTGGGTCTAGGCTTATACTGTTTCCATGCCCTACACTGTCTTAGAATTTGTTATATATAACTCTGCAGAGTAACAAGATTCTACAAATTAATATTCATCATGTTTAGGAATCCTAAAGTTAAGTAAGATCCTATATGAAAGCTTTGCCAAGTAGAACAAGATAACTTTATTATGATGAAGACTCTGTGGGCTTCTTCAGATGACAAATTAATGAACACTTCTTGATGCTGCAAAAGTAACCTAAATAATATCTTTTTTTTCTCAGTATTTGTTTTCTCAATATGCTTTTTGTGAGGAATTAGACATCATTTTGAGAGGTTAATTGTATTTTTGTGTTGGGAAAGAAAAAACAAGGTCATTGAGTAATACTTATGTTAACTTATTGTCAGTAGCTTAGCTGAGATGAGAAAGACAGGGCTGAACTATTAGCTTTTGTTGTAGCCAATTAAAGCAACAAGGTATAAATGAAAGACTGCAGCCTTTAATCACTTACTGGGATAATATAAGCAAGAGTTTTAAGCCCATGGAGAAATTGACTCCCCCTCTTCCATTTTCCCCCATGGAAGGGTACACTGGTCAAGGGTCAGGGGAATCAGCATGGATGTGGAGGTAGTTTCACTGTTGGGGGAACCCAGAACAAAAGACTTGGACAGTCTTATGGACCTTAGGGTCAAGAAGAGGGCAGGGAGGAAGGGCTAGGAGTGAAAAATATTGGGCACTCAGAGTGAGGAAAATTTTCTGCAAGCTTCCTTTTTTTTCTTTCCTATCTGTCCCCATCCCCCCGTCGTTGTTCCCAGGAAGCCTCAGCAGAGGCTCCTAAGAGGACCTGGGCCCAAAGTCTCAGTTAAAGAGGCCAAAGAATAAAGGCAGCTGGGCTAAGAATTAAAAATTCAAAGAGCCCAAATATGTTTATTTTTTCAGTGTTACAAGATTAATTGTTCATGTGCCACACCCAGTGTGAGTGTGTGATAAAAAAAAAAAAAATTGAAGAGCATGACTGACAAGGGGGCTGGGGTCCCCTTCATGGAAATTCCTCAGAGACTGTAGTGCAACGACTGTGCACCAAGTCTCATGTGGTGAGGGCAGCTTGAGGCCTGACAGAAAAAGCCTCATTCATTATTTATGCTTAGGCCTGAAAAGTCACTGGAAGGTTTTGAACCAGGAACCAGACTCCTTGCATAGGACTTCCAATATACATGGTTGGTCAAACCCTATTTATCACATGATTATCTGGTAAATATAGGATTATTCTTTCTAGCCATTTAAAACATTCCTAATGAATCCTGCTACAATGTAGTATGATTTGCCAGAGAAATGGACTTAATGTTTCCTTTTTTCTTGATAAGGAAAGTTGTGCTATTTAGAGAATGGTCATTGTGACATTTGTATTCTTTACTCAGGCTTTTTTTCAAATCTCCACAAGCTTCAGGCTAAAAAAACTTGTGACTTTGAAATGCCCTGTTACCCAATGGGCATTATTAGCTACATTCCAAAAATATTTATTATGCCTTCTTCTCCGATCATCTTTAGCTTCCTTTTCTCTTTCCAATTCTAAATTCCTCCTTTGGAATTATTACCAACTGAACTTAATTGCATTATTAAACAAATATATTGAAATCCCCTTTTAAAAACCTTGGGGCTTTAGTAATACTTCCTACACTGAGAATTATGCCGAGGAAGAATTTTAGTGTATACACAAAATGTGCAGAGAATACAGATATAGTGACTATGTAAATATACATAGAAGGTTTAATTCTATAGTTTTTCAGGGCACCTGGAAGAATGCCTTATATTTAAAGGAAACTTGAAGACACAAAGTAGAATTCCTACTTTGACTTGTGACTTACTTGTATTTGGCCAATTAAAAATGTGGCTGGAAATATAAAAGGTAAAACACAGAGCGGTAGTATTGTGCCTTTTGAGAGATTAGGAAGTAGAGGAAAAATGTCCAGGCCTTCAATCTATATTCCCACGTCTATTAAAAGTTGAAGAAGATTAATTAAATTTTATTTTATTTTTAAAAGATTTTATTTATTTGTTTGTTTATTTATTTATTTGACAGAGAGAGATCACAAGTAAGGAGAGAAGCAGGCAGAGAGCCCAATGCGGGGCTTGATCCCAGCACCCTGAGATCATGATCTGATCCAAAGGCAGAGGCTTTAACCCACTGAGCCATCCAGGCACCCCAAGATAAATTAAATTTTAAGAGGGTTAGAAGGCATGTACTGTAATTACATAACCTTATTATCACATAACAAACTTTAGAAAAAGGTATTGGTTATTCCAAATATGCTAATTTAAAATAACTCCAAATTATCATTATTGCTATTTTTGTATTTTGTGTCATCTCAACCATGCAAATTATATTGCTCCTGGATTGTGATAGAACTCAGGGCACAAGATTCAAGAACCCTGAATCATAAAATCAGAAAGGCTGGGAACATTTCAAGAACCAAATATGGGGTGAGGAGAATCTCTTAATATACACCTTCTTTGAAACTTCAGAAAATGAATGTTTAAAGTCTCTTTAGAATTATGAAGGAAGGAGATTAAGACAACTTTAGCAGGTGAGGAATAATAAATGGCAATTAATTGCATTAACAATTTAGGGTGTATAAAAGTATCATTCATAGCATTTTACTGAACGAGCTGCCTTTATTGTTTTATTTTAGTGTAAAAATAGTGATAAGGGTTTTTTTAATGGATTTTCTCATTATTACAGTCCTCAAACTCAATTTTCTCTATAAGATCTTAAATACTTCCACTGTCAGTTCTCCTATATTAGTAATTTTTCAAGATCCCAGCTCTCATATTTGAGAATGGCCTATTATTGATCCACAAGTTGCCTGTGAAATATGCCTTTATACTTGGGCTTGGATCACTTTATAATAATTGCATGTATTGAGTTACAGCTATGAATTACACATTTTATATACATTATTTTATCCAGTCTTTAAAACAATTCTGTAATAAATATTATTATCTACATTTAACAAATGAGAAAATTGAGGGTCAGAAGAGTCAAGGTGCTTGTCCACATTTTGCACATAGATTGTGTTACAGGGTTAGTACTTAGGCCAAAATGACACCAAAGCTCACTTATATTATTGTGGTACTTCCCCACTCTCAACTATAATTCAGAATAAAATAGGTAAGCAAGATGAGGGGGTAAAAATACAGACTCTGGAGTCAAATCATACAGGTTATTTGGAAAGTGTCTACCTTATGAAAAGCTTTCAATGAGTGAATCCCAAGAATTTATTTGCTCTTAGTGCCACTTCTGTGTCCTCTTTTATAATACGGAAATTTTAATATCGCCTTTCCTCATACCAGTTGTTGCAGATAAGGATGACGTATCCTGGGGGGAAATGATCTAATAATTCTGAGGCAAACACCAAATGGTGGGGGTTGGGTATTTCAACTTGTAGAAATGGGAAATGGGAAAAAAACACGTAAGATCCAGAGTTGAGTAAGACTTTTACAGCTACATAACTTCATGTACCCTAACCCACAATACATATTGGGTCAGATATGGACTCATAAAATACGCATTATTTTTATGTGAATTTTAGCAGTATCTTACAGAGGTAAAGTTCCATATCAGTCTTTCTTTCTCTGTTCCAATGAAGAAAGCAATTTTCATGGGGAGACTTTCAATTTAGCTTATGGGCCACCCTTCAGGTTTACTCCTATGTCTTAGAAATATTTCTCTCTTTCTCTTAATTTTCCAGGTTTTTCTAAAACTCTGCCAGATTCAGAAATCTTTATTTGTCTAGAGAAAAGAATACTGTGGAGTAGAAAAATGACTTGCTAACTACAGGGCCACTTGGATGGCTCAGTAGGTTGGTTAAGTGTCTGTCTTCAGTTCAGGTCATGATCCCAGGGTCCTCAGATCCAACCCTATGTTGGGCTCCCTGCTAGGTCTGCTTTTCCCTCTCCCTCTGCCTGCTGCTCCCCCTTCTTGTACACTCGCTTGCACGCTCTTTCTCTTTCTCTGTCAAATAAATAAATAAAATCTTTAAAATAAATAAATGAAGTATAGGACATAACATTAGGTTAAGACAGTACCTTTATCATTTAATAAACTATTATTTGTGTGGTTCTAAGAATATGGCAATTTTTGAATTTGAAGTTCTTTATTTAACTTTGTAATTTTTGATTATTAATTATTTAATTATTATAATAGTTTTTGATATCTAGCAAAAATAACCTGCCTATATTGTTTTCTTTTTCAGTATTTTTCTGGATAGTTTGCTTTTATTTTTGAATTAATTTGCAGATCAGCCTATCTAGTTAAATAAATCAAAAACAGAACCAACCTTTTTTTAGTTTTATTTGTATCATGTGAAATCTGTTTTACATATGTATATATTCTCTCCCTGTAAAAAGTTCTGTATCTTATGAAACTATTAATTTGGTAACAAAATATATTAACTGAAATACTTATTTTCTTTAATATTTTTATTTGATACTTGGTTTACTTATTTTCTTTAATATTTTTATTTGATACAAGTTTAAAACTGTATTATCTATTTCCCTCTTGCTTGTCGATTTTTATATCACTAATTTATCTCTTTTGTAGGTGTAAGCTAATGCCTATAGGAAATATAAAAATAATAGTGCTTATACTAAACATTTTAACCTGTTTCTAGTTTCAGTGTGAATGCTTTTAGTATACCCTCATTACCTCATGATACTGTTTGCTAATATGTTAGTTAGGATTTTTGAAGTAACATTCATAAATTAAAGTGGCTTACATTTTAATAATATAATTTTTTAAGGTTTAGGGTCAATGTTAAACTTATATCTTAAAAATGATTGAGAAGTTTTTCTTTTTCATGTGTACTCTGAAACAGTTTGTCAATCCTGAAAACTGCTGCTATTTAAAGAACGTGGCTTGTGCATTTCGAGGCAAACTCAACTTTAGGAATTATATTTTGCCATTACTTTAAACAAGTTACTTAGTTATAGTTGACACATACTGTTATATTAGTTTCAGGTGTAAAACATACTGATTCAACTTCTCTACATTATGCTATGCTCACCGTAAGTGTAGCTTCCATCTATCACCATACAACACTATTATAATATTACTGACTGTATTCCCTATGCTATGCTTTTGTTCTTGTGACTTATTCTTTCCATAACTGGAAGCCTGTATCTTATCTCCCACTCCCCTTCACCCATTCTGCCTATCCCCAGAACCCATCCCCCAAAGCCATCCTCCACCCCCTGAAACCATAAGTTTTTTCTCTGTAGTTACAAGTCTGATTCTGCTTTTTGCTTGTTTGTTTATTTTATTGTATTTTTATTTTTTTAGATTCCACTTATGAGTGAAATCATAAAGTATTTGTCTTCCTCAGTCTTATTTCACTCAGCATTATAACCTCCAGGTCCATCCACAGCTGTGGTCATTTACTGCTCTTCCTAGTTCTCTTCTAATTTATTTTTGTATAAATTTTGCATGAGCTCAGGTTTGGTAGCCCTTCTAAGAATTTTTGGAATCTGGTATTTTATATCTCTAGGATTTTTCTGAAAATGATGTTTCTAGGTTTTTGTTTATTTACTTGCTTGGCTTTCCTTATGGTACATTTCAGTTATTTCCAGAGCTTACTTATTATGACTTTACTTATTGTGACATTTTGAATTGCATCCTAAATGACATAGAGCTTGTGCCTGGAAGGGAAGTTTACTAGCATAAAAATTAACTACCTTTGTTCATAAAACAGTTTCTGGTAAATAAAAGGGATTCTACATTGGACATTGTGGTAAGCTCTCATATATTCATTGCAACCCTCTCATATATTCATTGCCGCTGTGTGGCAATTCTGAGGTTTCCATGGGACTGATCCCACAATTTATTTTAGCTACAGATCTAATTGGTCTAAATTAGTGAGGGTAGGTCCTTATTCTGGCCACAGTGATTTTTATTTTCATAGAAAGTTGGTATAATCCATTTTCTATTTGTGGTTAGGAATCCAATGATGAGGAAGAAAAGACTTTCCCTCTCTCTGGATTTGTATTAGGATATTTTCAGCCATCTTTCCATCATGAGAAAAATTCAGGCTTAGGGTGAAGCTGATAAATTGGAGACCAAGTGGAAATATGGGGACAAAATATCTTCGGTGCCATCATTGAACAAAATAAGTCTGAAATTCCCTTTGTCTTGAGTTTTTCATTAATATTTACTAATATTAAATCTTAATTTAATAAACCAAAATCCTAAATCAGTTTTTTGGGAGAGTACAAACTTAGAGAGCTGTGCAAAAGACCCTTTTCACTTCTTTTTTTTTTAAAGATTTTATTTATTTATTTGACGGAGAGAGAGATCACAAGTAGGCAGAGAGGCAGGCGGAGAGAGGAGGAAAGCAGCCTCCCAGCTGAGCAGAGAGGTCTGATGTGGGGCTCAATCCCAGGACCCTGAGATCATGACCTGAGCTGAAGGCAGAGGCTTTAATCCACTGAGCCACCCAGGTGCCCTGACCCCTTTCATTTCTGACACCAATTACAAGTTTGGGGCTCCCAAGATCCCCCCCACCACTAACACAAACTACATGTTTAGGAGTCTCCACCAATCTCATATTTAATAATTCAGTAGAAAACTTGCTGAACTCACTGAAAGCTTTTATACTCACAGTTTATCACAGTGAAAAGATACAGGTTAAAATCAGCCCAGGGAATGGAGCCATGGAACAGAGTCCAGGTATTTCCAAGTGTGGAGCTTCCTGTTGTCCTCTTCCAATGGAATCATGGAGAGTGCTGCTTTTCCCAGTAATGATGTGTTGTAATATGCATAGAATATTTTATTGCTCACCAGGGAAGCTCACTTGATCCTGGATGTCCAGAGATTTTATTGAGGATCTATCATTTAGACATAGTTGGCTACCCATGTGGTTGATATCCATTCCCAGACCCTCCAGAGGTTAATCTAATCCCATAAACTTAAAAACACCACCTTAACTCACATTGTTAGACTATCTGCTATGCCCAGCCCCATCCCTAACTCACATTGCTAGATCATTTGGTATGACCCAAGGTACAAAGACAAAGACACTTCTATAAGGCATGACATTCCAAGAACTTAGGTATTAGGTACCAGAACTCGAGGGCAAAGTCCACACTTCTCTTTAGGCAAAATTAAATTCTTCACTACATGGTGGCCAGAGGTGAGGTTCTGTTCCTTGAAACATGTTATACTTGATACACAACCTGACTAAAGAATATTAGGGAAGAGACTGATTAAACCTGTTGCCTCTATTAACTTTTTGTGGTAGGTAGTTCCATTTAGAATGGAAATATTAAAATCTGATATAAAAAAAGATTCTCAGCAAAGTGGAATGATTTTTTTTCACAAAATTTTTTGAAATATTCCCTTTTCAAACAGTAAGATTATCATCTAAATTGATCTAATTTGTTAACATATTATTCTTTATCCTCACTAGTAATCTCAACAGATATTTGTGTTTTAAGAAGAAAGGGAAAGATAAATTAAACATGACTTGATATTGCCTTGTAGGATTCAGGGTAGAGGCTGATGGATAAATTCTTGATATTGAAAGGAAAACCTTAAAGGGATGAGTGATAGAGCCAAGTTTGAAAGAAATATTCACTTACTCAAAAAGTAGTATATAAATCATTACCTTATTTACACTGTGCTAGACTGGATTACAAAAACAAAATCAAACAAAAAACAATGACCACAGCCCCCTAAAACAAAACGGCTCCTTAGAGTTTTGAGTTTAAAAATAATACAGATAATCTGTTACTATTTAGATTAGGAATACATTTTGCAATCAAGTTAATAAATCAACAGTTCCATGGAAGCATAGTTACTGAAATCATTTTCATTGCCCCTTCCAGGTTTTTCATATTTAACACCAAATCAAGAAATTAACACAAAAGAAAAAACCCTATGTATGCATGTATTCCCTGACTTATACCAGAAATAATAAAACTAAGATTATAAAAATACATACAATGTAAAAAATAAAATTAAAGTTAGGAGAAAATGGACATGGAAAATTAAACATTGGGAAAGTATTAGAAATGTTTTGTTTTTTTTTTAGAAATGTTTAATCAAAGTCAGATGTTAGATTAATATATTTAATGTATGCATATTCCCCAATTAGAGTTGGTTAGTCAGTGTTGAGTAGAAAAAAAAGAGTAGAGGAATATGAATGGTTATTGACAATTAATTCTGGGCATTTGATTCTGTTCTTAATGTTTTACTTTTTGTGATAAACTGTCAAATGAAAGATGTTCAATTATTTATAGTCCATTGATGTAGATATCTATTTCTAATTAAGTTATAAATCATAGAGGTGAATGAAATTTTAAATTGAAATGTAGACAATATTATATACAAAAACATATTTATAACTATGTATTGAATAAAGAAACTAAGGTAAAAATAAAAATTAAGAATGTGGAGAAACTATGTATAATCTTTTTTTTTCATTATACTTCTGCATTTTAAAAATTTCCTTTAGTGTATATGTCATTGTAATTAAAAAGTGAAATAGGTGTGCCTAGGTGGTTAAGCCTCCTACTCTTGATTTCTGCTCAGGTCATGATCTCAGGGTTGTGAGATTGAGTCTGGCATCAGAGGGGGTGCACAGTGCAGAGTCTGCTTGAGATTCTCTCTCCCTCTCCCTCTGCCCTTCCTCCCCATTCTCTCTCTCTCTCTCTCAAATAAATAAATAAATCTTTTTTTTAAAAAAGGTAACTGTAAAGCTAAGATTATAGTCTAAATAAATGCATAGTAAATATAGCAGTCACTGATAATTTTATGATTAAGACATATGCTAAATTAATATAACACTTATTTATAGTCTTAAGTCAATGAAATATTTTATAAACTGCACTACATATATTACTCATATTACCATTGTTTTCTATATCTTTTTATAAAACTTAATCATCTGCCCATGATATAAACTTATCCAAAAATTTCAACTATTTTGGTGGGCTATAATAATATCAATTATTTAATATTTGCATTGATGGGGAAGGAGACAAACCATAAGAGACTCCTAAACTCACGAAACAAACTAAGGGTTGCTGGGAGGTGGGGTGGAGGTAGGGTTATGGACATTGGGGAGGGTATGTGCTATGGCAAATGCTGTGAAATGTGTAAGCCTGATGATTCACAAACATGTACCCTGGGGCAAATAATACATTATATGTTAGTAAAAAATTAAAAAAAAAAAAAGAACAGGTTTAATTCTTCTTTAAATGTTTGGTAGAATTCCTCTGGGAAGCCATCCAGCCCTGGACTCTGGTTTATTGAGGATTTGTGATTACTGCCTCAATTTCCTTGCTCTGTTTATGGGTCTCTGTTCAGGTTTTCTATTCCTTCCTGATTCAGTTTAATGAATTAATAAAAAAAAGAAAAAAATATTTGCATTGTAACAACCAGAATTTTAATCAGGTTACTCTGATTTTAGAGAAAATATCTAATGTTACAAAAACAAATAAATGCTATATAAAAGCACTGCTATTGAGAAATATATTTTATATAGGGTTTTGTAAGAATTAAAAAAAAAATAGCCTCTAAGAAATATATTTAGAAGTTCATTTGGTGAGCTAAAGAAAGTAAACTCAAATAAATCTGCCATAAATAAATAATAATCTCTTTAGCTTTATTTCATATTCACTTGTTCCAGTAGACTTAGCAAACATGATCCAATATAAAGTTACAAATTAATCTACTTGCACAGCTTATCTAACTACTTTTAAAATATCAGTTCCTTTTTTAATAGGGAAACTATGTTTTTTCTAGTGATTAAAGCATGCCTAAGAAATAAAAAACTTAATCATAAAATGAATAAAACAGTATATACAAGGCATGCTCTTGAGAGCAAAAGCAATCATTAGTATGACGATACTGATTGAACAGTCATAGAAAAATACAATATATAGACTGAAGCATTTCATGATCATTGTTTAGCAAAAATGAATTTCAGTGGACATTCTTAGTGAATTTTAAGAACTCTGATATTATACACTTTGTCTCAGTATGTCTATTTTGTGTGCAATTGCAGTTTCTTGGAGATAAGGAAGGAATTGACATTGAAGAAAGAGGGGAAAGAACTTGGAAGGCACCTCTGGGAGATGTCCGTTCTTAAAACAAAAAACAAAATTCTGACTTTGGGGATTGTTTTTGGTATCACCTTTAGTCCATTGTTCTTTGTCAGTATTTAATAAAAGAATTCATCTGCAATATTCCCTTTCACCTATCAGATTTTTAAAAAATATGCTAGACACAGAGAATCAGGTAAATAAATGATTTAACCCAATGACAGGCCTTTCCCAGTAGTGTGGCAGTAAAGCTTTCGGGGACTTTCATCAATATAATTGGTAAACATAAAATTAGATTCAGTACTCTGTTGTTAATGAAAAGTTTCAGCTTCATTGCTGTTAGACTTTCTGGGGTTTGCCGTGTTTGCATTGCCTAATTTGACGTGCTTGTGGTGAGATCCATATAGATGCCCAAGAAAAAAAATCCAATCTCTGGGATAATTGAGCATTTTTACACAATACACACTTGCAATTTTATCTAGAGTGGTTTTTTTTCAATTATACATAAACCATGGTTTCCAATGAGATCCCTTCAGGTTTTGAATAGGAACTTTTTTGTTTTCCCACTCCTTCCATCAAAATACTCTCAAATTGTAGACTCCACATTGTAATTTTGTTGTTGGTTTACTTTCCAACATCTGTTGTAGTGATTTTCTTAGTGATGTTTAAAAGAATACTTGCTGAAAAATGCACTGCATTCTTAGTATGATGGCATATGCTGAGCGTTAGCAGGCACAGTTATCACCCCTTTAATCTGTGCAGGTGTAATTAGTGCTATTTGTTCCTTTAGTGTCAAAGCTACTATAATGAACAGACACCATCTTTTCAGTAACAGTACTGGGGAAAAATGGATAAAATAATATTTTAAAAATGCTTCCTTCAGATGGCATAGTACTTCCAAAACTAGATTTAAACATGCAGGAGATATTTTTAGAGTACTCTTTGAGGAATAAAAAACTCTATGTCTCTCAAACTTGTAATAATTAAGCTTAGTAATATCTGATATTGAGTACTCCATTGATGCTGATACATTTTATTAGTAACAATTAGCTCAGTGGTCCCTAATCCATGTAAAATGGTGATATAATGTCATACAAAGCATAAAGAACAGAAGAAACTAATAACTGGCCATCTCACTTGGTATACAAAATAAAAAACAAATGACACTATAGTTGTAGTTGTTATTCTCTGATCTTGTATTTGTAAGTCTGCCTCTGAAAGAAAAATATGTTGGAACATTTTCTAGTTTGGTCATTTTTATAGCAAGAGTAACAAATATTCAGGTTAATCTCCAAATCTTCAGTAGACCAGTCTGATCCGCAGTGTTCCCAGGGAACATTTCTTATCCCAAAACATTTATTTAATAGGTTTTACTGATTATCAAGCATATACAAAGCACTTTGTAACATGCTGTGAAGATAAATATGAGCCAGACTGATTGACAAAGTTAGTATCCTTGGAGGAAGCTGAGGCTCACACACAAAACTATAATATAATGAGAAACGAGAAACGAGACAGTGTTATAAACGAGACAGTTTTATATATATATATATACATATATATATATATATATATATAGAGAGAGAGAGAGAGAGAGAGAGAGACTTCGGGAGAGGAAGTCTCTTTTTGTTTGTTTGTTTGTTTTTTCTCCCAGCTTGGGGGATCATTTGGGAGTATCTAGCTAATACCAATTAGCTAGGGCTTGAGAGAAAAGATTTAGGGAACAATTGAGGTGATTGTTACTCAAGGTAGAGGAAAGAGTGAACAAAAGCCAGAAATGTGAGTACATGGGATGTGTTTATGGGATACAAAAATGGTTTGTTTCACTAGGCTGTAAGGAACATAAAGAGGGAAAAATAAGGGATAATACTAAGACCGAAAAGGTGTGTTGGACCTTTTAAGACCTTAAAAGGCATTCTTTTAAGGGGTAGGCTGCTAATGAATGGGTTCTACCCTATCCGGGAGATTTTGGATGTGTCAATCAATCTGAAGCCAAAATCAGCCAGGAAAACCTCAGCCTTTAGATCTGATGAGGAGGCTCAAAGTAGGACTCCAGGTTGTGGCTCTGCCTGCCTTCTTGAGCTTGTGCACCTGGAATGCAGGGGCAGTAGAATGCTAATAGATAAGATTCTTCCCATGCCTCAGAGGAGCAGATAGAGGATCTTATTTTCACACACTATTTTATGGATAAGGTTTGCTAGCCACTTTCTGCTGAACAACTACTCACAGTGTGCGAGCATTAAAATTGTGCAACACACTGCCTGTGAACATGTGTCATTTTTGTTCCTCAGATGCAGAAATTGACTTGGAATTGTAGGGTAACTTTGGAATTGGAAGTAAGATTTGACTCTAAAGCTAATCTGCCGACCATTCTAATCTTAAAATTCTGTAAATCGTTAACTGTCTCAAGGCCAAGTTCTTGACTGAAGTGAAAAAAATGACAGCAAATCTCACTGACAAGTCAAAGCAGAATGGTGTATACACACATACACACACATGTATATGTATAGTACCTATATATATGTATAGTACAAGCACAATTTGATGAAAATAGAATGTAAAAAGATTGATTCTGATGAATGGGTGATGGGTGTCCAGAAATAGGAGTAAGATTTTTTACACCCTTTAAGAGTTAAGTAGAACCAACCTTTTTAATACTATGTAGTGTAGACAAATATATGGACTTTTGAAGCATTCTGTGGCATGTTCCATGAATTACAATTGTTTAAGATACAAACATTATAACCATTTATCCACATGAATATGAAAACCTTTATTTCATAATATTCACGAGAACAGAGAATTCGGTCAAATAATATTTGGTCTCAAAGACCATAAAGCATGAGATTCCCATTAATTCAAATACTACTTCAAATACATATTTACAATTCTGAAGCAAGATAGAAATAAAAATTCTAAGAAGAGTACTAGCACACATAAAATGATCTAACAGAGGTTCAGATATATATAACAACCCATGGAGCTAAAATTTTTAATTGTTAGAATCTAAGGTTTCAGATTTCTGGGGCGAAATATTGTTCTGAGGAGAACCAGTGTATAAAGTCTCCCCCAGAGTACAATTTTTCTTTGAATTTTCAATTTTTGTTTATATTTTTCAATTATGTGATTTAAAAACAAGATAGTTTCAAGAATGGAATATTGTAGCAAAAGTGTCCATGCTCCTGCTGTGCAAATTTGCTAGAAAGATCTGATTTGAATCGATTAGTTACAAATTCAAAAAGTTAGAGGATCCACAAAACAACACTGAAGACAGTAAGTGTTAACATAAAGCATTTCATATAATTGTTTTGAATTGAGTTTGGTGTTTTTCTTATTACCCATATAAATGACAGGCAACAAGGGAGTACAAAGAGAGGCAGTTTTCTCCAGTAGTTCTCTGCATTGGTTGCTAACATACATGAATCACATTCAGTAGTTTTTATCTTAATCTTTACTTAGGAACAATATAGGACATCAGCTCTGCATTTAAGAATATGTCTGGAGTCTTCCATTGAGATTCTATAAGGTGCTCCTGCCTCACTATCCTTCTATCTTCCATGTCTACTTAAAAGGCTAGAAATTAACTTCTCCTATAATTATCTGCCAGGAGATTAATACTCCTAAACTTTGGTCCAACACAAATAAATTCTATTCAACAAGTATTTATTAAACGTCCATTCTTTGCCCTTTCTGGAGCTAGACAAATTAAATCGTGGTTATGATAGAAGACACACACAGACACACACACACAAGCACACAAGTCAATGTAATTATTGAGTGCCACTGAGTGACAGGAAGATATTTTTATATGCTATAAGGCATATCATAAGATTTTTTTCTTAACATAGTCATTATTGTAATAGGTTCTTTTAAATAATTGATAAATGCCAAATCCTTTAATATTTAGTTTCAAGACATTTTAAACAATGTTGTGTTTGTAATGTCAGAGGATAGGAGATTCAAAGACTTGGCAGAATGTCTGAGGGCATTTTTCTATAGTCCAGTTAGAATATCAAAGATAGTAAACTTTTATGATTTCCATGTTGTATTTTGGGATTTTGCTTTTATAGATAAAATGTGTCATGTTAATTTTCTCCTTTCAAAAGGATTTGTTTTCTTTTATTTGTGATCAATTATGTACTGCTGTCTTGAGAGCAGTAGTGATTGTGTCTGTGAAAGCCTTATTTTATTATAAATATCATCTACTGGATTATGTTTATTCTAACCTAAGTTAGTTGTGTGTAAAAATAAGCTTTGCTTTTAAAAAATGCTCAATAAGTTTTCCCTAGCTTCAACTGAGCCAGTTGATTGGAATGAATTGAGAAGTACCAATATTGTCATCAGGCCAATGGGATATGAGTTGAGAAAAGCTTCAGGAAACTTCCATGAATGAGATTTTTTTTTTTTTTTTAAAGATTTTATTTATTCACTTAACAGAGAGAGAACACAAGCAGGCAGAGAGGCAGGCAGAGGCAGAGAGAGGAGCAGGCTCCCTGCGGAGCAAGGAGCCCGATGCGGGACTCGATCCCAAGACACTGGGATCATGACCTGAGCCAAAGGCAGTTGCTTAACCAACTGAGCCACCCAGGCGTCCCCATGAATGAGATTTAAGATGATAAAATCTTATATGTTCAGAGGAAATCCCTACTGAAGAAAATTTAATTAGAAGACAGAGATTTTCCTTTAGGAAAAAGAGTTACCCAAAGCTGTTCTAAGAAAGGTAACTGACTGTTCCAAAACTCATGGAAGAATCAGAGAAGTATTAAAGATCTTGTTGCTCTTTGCAGTGAATGTCAGATTGGCATTACATATGACATTTCAAAAGTCAGAACTTTTACTACCTAAAATTGCTTACAGGAGGCTGTAAAGAACTATGAAAAGAAAGTATGGAATCATGGGTTTTTAGAGCAACTTTAAAAATCTCATCAACTTCCCTAACTCCCTACCAGAAGAAATTATTACAAATGTTATAAAATAAGCTCTAATCCATGTTTCATCATCCTTACTAAACTGTTTTTGTACTTAATTCAGTTGTAGTTGATTAAAATCCTTTAACTTTTGACATGAGATGCATATTTATCTTGAAAAATTATGTAAAAATAGTGCCGTAGTTATTGAGCCTTAAAGTTTGGTGGTAGTTATATCATCTACTACGCAGTAGGTGTTGCTTGGTGAAAATGGAAAGGCAGAAAGGAACCCGAGACAGGAACTTCATGAGGGTTTTGGGTTGCTCCAGTCTAAGCAGTATTGGTCATGAAATGTGACTACTGTGTAAATAAATGAAGACAACCCAAATGAAAACAAGCAAAGAACAAGAAGAACTTGCTATAGCGAGGGAGCCACACACCATCACTTGCCTTTGGTAGAGGCTCCAAGGCATACAGAGGAGTAGAAAAGGCTTATAGTGGAAAGAAGGGAAGGCTTCAGGTATGCCTGAAGGGGCTGTAGGCCCTGCTAGCCAGAGTCCTGCTAGCTGGAAGTGGGCATCTTGTATAGATTAACAGATCATATTTGACTTTTTCTGGTTGATCTCATATTGGAAGTGAGGGCAAAAATTAGAGAAGTTGTCAGTTATCAGTTAAATTTGGCTGTTTGGGGGTTGTTTGTTACAGAAGTTGTTTGACTTCCTGGACTTGTTGTGGGAGATTGTGGGTCAGATATATAGCCTTATCATTGTATATTCAGTCTCTAATGTCCCGTGTACACATGTAATAAGCAGCTGATTCCATGTATGTGTTTACCAAATATCATGCATTCCCTTGAAAAATTGCCTTTGTAGACATCGGAGGAAAAACTGTACCAACTGACTAGTTGACTATGATTCTGCCATGTTAGATATATGAAGCAGAGTGAAATAACAGGGTAACTCTACAAGTGGGTAATGTTAATATCATGACTGTGTTTGCAGAAAAAGAAAAAAAAATATTTCTGGGGCCCAATTTTTCTTGTAAGTAGTGTCTCCATTTGAATTTCATATTTTCAGAAATGTGGTTACCATGATGAGATTATTATAATTGAACCAACTTCCACATTCAGGTAATATTAACTACACATTAAATTTTTCTTTTTGTTTCAAATTGCATGTTTTTAATTTTATTACAGGCTTCTTTCTTAATACTAGATAAATACCACACTAATTTACCCAAATTTCAATTTCCTGAATAATGAACTTTAGCTTCCACAAGAGTTAATATATTCAGCTAAATTTATTAGGCCTTCCAAATCTCCAATATTTATTTACAGTTTCCTCCAAGTTTCTTTTCCTTGAGAAAATAAATTATAAATATGTCAAACATGCTACTTCCAACATTTAACAAGATAATAAATGGTCTTATAAAACTTCACTATCGAAAAGAAATGCAAACCTAATCTTGTAATTCTATTCTAATAGTAGTTTATAGAGGTCTGGAGTGAAAGTTTTGGTGTTCCCTCTTTGCAGGTCACAAAGCACAAAATTCACTGTTATTCAAAAATGACAATCTGTCCAATACCTTTAAAAAAGAATTTCAACTGAAGTATTTGGAAGATTGGGTTAATGCTAGGGTTTTCCTCAAAGTAAATAATTTTTAAAGTGTTGATTTTACTGTCATTACCAAATAAGTTGACCAAAATATCTTTAGAGAGGAACTTTTATGTCAAAGGTGTACTGGGCTTTATGGAAAAGAGGGAAAAAAACCCTAAAACATAATCATTGCCCCCCAAAATACAGAATAACAAAGAGTACTTGAATAAAAAGAAAAAATAGTACTTTATTAAAGATGTCAAATAAATGTGATCTTTGCATTTCACTTATTGTAAGTTACATAATAGAATTTATCCTCCAGCCCCAGGAAGATTCCGAGAGTAGTTTTCAAAATGTTCCTAATGTTAAAACCTGAAGTTGCTAAGAACTAAACTGTTTTCAGTGGCCAAAGGATGAATTTAAAAAAAGAAGTAACTTAATTTCTATTTCAAGTACTAAACGAACTGGCCTACCTGCTAAATATATATTGTGAATTAAATTGTCAGAAAAAAATCTTTAGAAGAAAATATTGCAATGGATTGGAAGAGTAGATCCTTAGATTGTGTATTTAAATCTGAAAAGGAACACATTGGAGAAAAGAAAAGAATACACAATAAAAGTGGCTGTGAGGTGTTTCTCATAACTAGAAGAAGATGAGGATCCCACCAGAGTGCTACAAAATATCCTGTGAAATATACTTGCTATGCTGTAAATTATTTTAATTAAATTTAGCTCCATAATTGTCATGTCTTTTGAAAGTTTAGAAAAAAATGTTCCATTGGAAATCTAATCCAGGATTTGACTAATAATCAAATATACTAGAACTCACAGTATTCTTCTTATGAATAACTCAATATAAGGCATTCTTGGACTCTTATTTCTCAGCTCATAAATAGATTTTTTATGTAAAAAGAAATTTCTTTTGCAAGTGAATCATTAAAATCTGGGTAGAAGTAGAGTAATTATAAAATACTTCAAGAGGTCCATCAAACTGTCTAAAGATTCCCCAAGGTCCTATAATCTCTTTGGTATTTTTTACTAGTCTGAGGAGAAACTGGACAATCCCCAACACATGTACTGTAATTAATGCCTTCTTTAAATATCTTTCTTTCCTTATTATTTAACCTAAGTTGATAACTGAGAGCTAAATAAGTCTATTTACATTTTCTTTTTTTTTTCTTTTTCATCTCTCTACTTGATGTGATGAATACATTTTATTTTTATATTGTTTTTCTTAAAATGTGCTCATTCATATGGAGTATTACAACATGGGTTGGTCTAAATACTTAATTGACTTTTTGGATGGGGGAGGGGGAAAAGGGAGAGAGAATCTCAGGCAGGTTCCATGCCCGGTGTGGAGCCTGATGAAGGGTTTGATCTTACCACCCTGAGATCTTGACCTGAGCCTAAAACAAGGGCTGGGCACTTAACCAGCTGAGCCACCCAGTTAACTGACTCTTGAGTTACTTTTAGAAGTTCAGGGCCAAGCATGAATATGATTCTGATCTTATTATTACTGAAAAATAAAACTAAATATGTTTGGATTCTTAAAAAAGAAAATAATTCTAATGACTAGTGTCTCTATGAAAAAAAAAAATTGCCATTATCTATTCCTTTTATAAATGCATCAAAACTCCAGGGCTTTCTAAAATTAATTCTGGTCTTTTATAAAACAGTGTCCTGCTCCAGTATTAGCCCCTAATCATGTGGTTGATGTCAATCAAATCACTTCCTGGGTACCCTGGAAGAACTCCTCAAGTGCTCACTCTGGGTCATAAGTTGTGTGTCAAGAGTGTTATAACATAACAAAGGATCCATTTTTGAAAATGTTTTCCAGGCACTACATGCTTACTGTACACATATATTCTTTCACTTTTTCTATACATTTATATTATAAAGTAGGTGCCATTATGCCCATTTTATAGATGTGAAAACTGAGGTCTAGAGAAGGTAAATTGTTTACCTTAGGTCACAGAACTAGTGAGTTACAGAATGGGAAAAATGGGAATTTGTCCTCGATATCTGTCTCTAACGCCCATTTTCTTAAACGGTGAAATAATTTGTGATCACTTTTCCCCATATGTGAAATATGGAACTCAGGCTATGGAAAATTCTTGTATAAACAATGATTTCATAGAAGTGAGTTAGAATAGATTGGTAGTCTCAAGAGCCTCAAAATGTGGTCCAAGCACCAGCAGCATCTGCATCACTAGGGAACATCTTAGAGATGCAAATGATCTAATTCAACCCCAGACTGAATCTAAAACTCTAGGTATGAGGCCAGCAATTTGTGCTTTAACAAGATCTCTGGGGGATTCCACTGGTATGGAGTGTAAGAGTGCTGACTTCAAACCAAATTATCCGTGCTTGAATTATAACTCCAATATATGCCATCTTAGCTGTGTGACTTAGTAAGATACTCTACATCTCTGCCCTTCTGTCTGTCCTTCTACAAAATGGGGATAGGATCATTTGGGTTCATAGAGTTGTGAGGATTAAAATAGTTAATATATGTAAAATGCTTAGCATCATACTTGCAATAAGTTCAATGCTCCTTAAATACTAGTTATTATTATTTAAAAGTGGGGCTGTAAGATGTGGGAGGAAGGGTTTCCTCTGTCCTCTGTCTTTAGGTGCAAACATTTGGAAGGTCCTGAAAGATATAATCTGTAAAGTTCATTCTTATTCAATGAATTCCAGTAACAGCAATGTTTATGCCATGCTTATAATAGTATTTCCAATCAAACTTTTTTTCCTGGAGACATTTAACTTATCTTTATGATGTATGAATAGGCTTAAAGTAATTTTTTCACAGAAAATCTTTTACGAGGACAATGAAAAGAATATGTACAAGACAGCTATGTAAAATTTTTTTTTCTCTCTCTAAATTCCTTTACTCTGTCCTGCCTCTGTTCTTTCTCTAAATCCCAGATGTATCCTAACTTCTCACAGACTTTCTATACAAAATCTTTCCATAGGAAAGCATTTGCTTTTCACTGATCTATACATTAATTTTCCCAAATTGTTAGAATCGGGATATTTTAATGACTTATATATTGCTAAGCATGCTTACATTCCCCCAGTCTTATTTGAACAGAAATTTGTGTGCTAATACTCTCCTAGATATTGAGGTATGAAAGCTGAATGAGCCCAAGAATCTGGCCCTGAAAGCTGGATGACATGAGTAACTAACAATTCTATTTAACTATGTAGAAACATGTGAGAATATTAGGCACAAAGAGCTGTGGGAGCATCAAAGAAGGAGCAACTCTACCTCAGAGGGTTAGTGCTAAAACCATCTTCTAGATGCTGAATATTTTCACCTATATATAAAAGATGGATATGATCCTGGGATGGAAAGACATTTCAGGTGCAGGAAACATATTTTTCAGAGACGTTTGCTTACAAACCTCAATAACCTGGAGAGCTGTGTCTGGTGTAGCTGGAGAGAGAGAGCAGTAGGAGAAAGGCTAAAAAGAAGGAAAAGGTGGGAATCATGAAAGGAGATAAAATCAACCTGCGAGAACTGTAGGGCTGATTTTATCGTAATTTTTCAGGAGACAAAAATGAGCAGCCTAAGTGTCCATGGATAGATAAATAGGTAAAGAAGAGGAGACATATATATTATATAAATAATGGAATATGATTATTGAGCCATAAAAAAGGATGAAAACTTGCCATTTGCAATGGCATGGGGACAGCTAGAGAGTATAATACTGAGATAAGTCAGTTAGAGAAAGACAAATACCATATGATTTCACTCATATGTGGAATTTAAGAAAACACATGAGCAAACAGAATAAAAGAAAGACAAACCTAGAAACGGACTCTTAACTATGGAGAACAAACTGATGATTACCAGAGCAGAGGTGGGTGAAGGGATTGATGAAATAGGAGATGGGGATTAAAGAGTCTTCTGTTATCATAATGAGAAAAATTTTAAATTTTAAGAATTAGAAAAAATAAGGCCCATTGACCATAAATGACATGGAAAATAAATAGCGGAGCCCAAAATCAAGACCAGGTCTTCTCCCAGCTCCCATTCTGTACTCTTTCTACTGCATTATATACTTAGAATTTCCTTAGCCAAAAAAGAAAAAAAAAGAAAAGAAAAAGAATTTCCTTAATCAAAATATTAAATCACTTATTTAGATGTAAGGCATTATACTCTGGTCCAATATATAGAAGGCATCTTTTTGACAGAGCACATTTTTACCAGTGACCTTATACTCCATTTGCTCATAATGATGTATTATCCTGAATGTGTCTTAGTGCTTTCCCCACAATAGGGAACTGGAAGCGAGAAGAAAGGAAAGAAAGGAAAGAAACTGATTAATTGTCTACCGTGATTCAGGGACTGTTCTAGATATTTTAGATGTTATGTGATTTGAATGCTCACAACATTTCTTTAAGTCAGATAATATTATCCACTTTTTACTAATGAAGACTCTGAGATATAAGAAACTTGTTCAAGATCACACAGCCAGTTAAGTGGCAAGCTAAGTTTAGAATCTTGGTCAGCTTGGCCCAGGCCCAAATCATCCCTTCTACTTATCCAACTCTGTTTCTCATGAATGACTCACCATTAAGCTCAAAATAAAGCCAATCATTAATCTAAAAACACTGATGGAGGAAGGGTTTTAGATAGTGTTGTTAAGAAAGGACATACTTAGGCAAGGAGAGTAACAGGGCATTTTCAATTCAATCATATAAATAACCTTCCACTTTGAATGGCTTTTGGATTCCAAATTTATAGAAAAAATAGGAGGTCAAGAAAACATATGGGTGACAAAATAGGGCATGAGACAGCATGAGGAAGAAATAATGAATGGACAGGAAGAAATAAGCTGTATAACAAATGGGTGATACAGAATCTCTGGGTTTTCAAGGGCTTCATTTACCTGCTCAAATTATATTTTCTCTGTGAATGTAACCAATACCCATTACTTCATATTTCCCAAAGGATCAGTGTTCCAAATGATCAGATTTTGTCACAGATCTCAAATACTGAAACATTTAAAAAATACCATTGTTAACCAAACTAACTAACTTCTAGAACACATTTGTACTTCATCAGAGGAGGCTATTAATTCAAGCTCCTAGGCTGGAAACCATTATGTTAGACACTGTTCTCCATCAGAAGAAGAGGGCTTCAATATCTGTTTGAGCTTAGTCCAGGCTTTTTCACAAATTTTGGATACTGAAGTTAATTCTTCAGTGTTTAGCTACCTTTCTTCAGGACCCTGATCATATCTGTGATGAATATTTTTTATACAAAGGTGGAAAGTGAGAAAAGTTAAAAAAAAAGCTGAGTATCATTTTTAGAGAATCATATGCAATTCTCTGTATTTATATTAGAAGTGGTTCGTTTTGCTGAAAGCAAAAATTAACTTCATTACTTGACTGTATTAGTTGGAGTAATAACAAAGAAACTTGTCATTATATTTTTTTATTAACCAGAAATTTTGCTGGTAGATGAGCTATAAATCACTTAGACTAGCAAGTCATTTGTGACTATTTTTATTATTAAAAGCAATATTAAAAATTATAAGTGTATCTATTGAATACTTAGAGACATTTTTCTAGACCAAAGCCAAGGAATAAGTATTTTGGCTTTGCAAACCACATAGGATCTATTGCAACTACTAAACTTTGCTGGCACGAAGGTAGATAATATGTAAATGAATAGATGTTATTGTGCTTCATTGAAATTTTGTATACAGAGAGTGAAATATAAATGTCATATGATTTTTACATATTGTGAAATGTTGTTCTTTGATTTTTTTTAGCTATTTAAAAAACATTCTTAGTCCATAGTCCTTACAAAAGCAGGTAGTAAGCTAGATTTATCTGTGGGTCATAGTTTGTTCATCACTGTTTTAGATATTTACTTTTTTCATCTTAAATTGTTTCATTCATCTTGAGGTAAATTTATTATCTCTATTGTATAGATGACAAAACGAAGTATCAGAAACATTTAATTGACTTGAACATTACATAGCAAGGCAAAACTTTGTCAATTTTCCTGACCTCTCAGTTTTAGTTTCTGCATATGCAAACTGGGAAGAAGTTATTTATTCAACCACTATTTAATTCTTCCTAGTTGTAGACTCTTCCTTGAAATACTCAAATTCAGGAGATAGTGTGTAAAGCAGGCCTTCGCATTGCCCATATGAACCTTACAGTTCAGTTTATAAGATATAAGATATACAATAGGGACACTTGAGTGGCTAACTTGGTTAAGCATCTGCCTTCACCTCAGGTCATGATCCCAGGGTCCTGGGATTGAGTCCTGCTTTGGGCTCTCTCCTCAACAAGGAGCCTGCTTCTCCCTCTGCCTTCTGCTCCCCCTGCTTGTGCTCTCTCTCTCTCTCTGACAAATAAATAAAATCTGTTTAAAAAATATATGCAATAAATTAAGAATTATAATAAACATCTAGCAGGACAGAGCAAGACAAAAACAGAGTACAAGAGATAATGCTAGAGAAGTAAGATGTAAAAAGACACATTAATAAGTTTAGACATTATGCCAAGAAGAAAAGAAAGTCCTGAAGAGTTTTAAGCGATGAGGAAATAATATTAAACTTGCATTTTGAAAAGGTCATTCTCCTGCAATATGAAGCATGGATTGACAATTGACAAGAACGAGCCCAGGGAGACCAGTTCAACTATAGATAGTATGGTTCAGATGAATGATGGTTGTAGTTGAATTAGAATAATACCAGAAGAGAACTAAGAGAAATGGTCAGATTCAAAAAACATTAATTAATTGGATGGATTCAAAAATACTTATTTCATGTTCTTATACACCCACTTTTTGAGATTTTAGGGAGATAACAAAACAAAACAGGCCAATATCTCTGCGTTAGTGTAAGAATGATGAACAATGGAGAGTCAAAAGTTATTTCTAGGTTTTTGCTTTAATAACTGTATAAATGGTGGTAACATGAAGTGAGATAAGAAAAAATAAAAAGACAAATGGATTTAGTATGTATTAATTAAAAACTCTGACTAAAATTCTTTACAGTTTTTCCTTAGTGCATTTTCTCCTCTAAGGCTCTTTAGGACCACAACCAAAAAGAAAGAGTAGATTTATGGCTTTCTAAAACAGCTTTATGAATTTCAGCTTTCTTCTAACTAGATAATTTAAAAAAAAGTGGAGGAAAAGGAATATATGACTGGCGTTAATGAACAGGAACAGACATATTTAATGTCACCAGATACCAGAAGAAAACTATTAATGTACCTTGCCTCTTTCCTCATCCCCCAAAATGCATATTTTCTCCAAGGTAGCAACTGTTCTACTTTCAAATGGTTTATTTGGAGCTTTATACACCAATCGAGTACAGCATTGACAGAAGCTTAGATTCTAGGTGTGACTCTCTTCATCCAAGTTGGCTCCTATCAAGATCATTACCGGTCCTACAAGGAACAACCTACTTCTTTTTTCTATACTCTGGGACCCCTTGAACATGGTTGGTACTGCCAATAATTTTCCTTATAATAAATATCAGAATGATATTTACCCATCAGTAGAGTTCAATTGCTGAATATTTAGCTAATATTAATTAATTAATGATTATTCTGCCATCATTGCAAGTTGTTTCCAGAAGCGAATATATTATATGCATGTGTGAATATAGTGGAACTAACATAAATAACTTTGTATTTTAAGCCCTTTACATACAATAAACTATATTCATAAATGGTATTTTTCAAATATTTGAGAGCTGGAGGTGGAATCATTATAAGGTCGTCTAGTTAGATGATATGAGAACTTTAGCAAATGGAGATATTCCTTAAATAAAACATATACAGAAAATGAAATGATAAGGTTTTTTTTGATGTATTATTTAAAGTGCCTGTGAAGTCTGCAGTGACTCTGTCCACTAGTCAGTTGTATATACTCACGTGAACCTTAAGAAAAGGCTTTGATCCACAGATAATAGACTTGGCAATTATTTTCTTTGTATATGATTAGACACTATGGTAGTGAGTGAAATTAATGAATTGTCTGGAGAATATTAATATTTGAAAGATATGAAAAGAAGACTTCAGAAAAAAAAATTGGGGAAGAGCACTTAAGAGGTAAAATGTAAGCCCAAAGCTGGCAGTCACAGAAGCCAAGAAAAATTTGTTTCTAAGTGGTATATTGTACCAAAAGCTTCATAAAAGGCCATTGGATTTATCAAAGCAGAGTCTATAATAGTGACCTTAACCAAAATGGTGTTAACAGTGAGGTTGGAAGTATGCTGCAGTGAGGAAAGAAATGAGGGTGAAGTGAAGAAATTAAGACCATGAGAGTATAATAGCTCTTTCAAGAATTTTGGCCTACTAGGGGATAGAGAAAGGGCTAAATAAATTATTGTTTAATTTTCACTTTTTTTCTTTAAGTTGGGAGAGGCCTGAACATGTTCCAGTAGGGATAGAAAAGATCCAGTAGGAAGAGATGTCGAAGGTCCTGGCAGAGGTGAATAAGTGATAGAAATCACTGGCAAAGCAGGAGGAGAAAGAATCCAGGAAATAGATAGAAGGTTTATTTTCGGGATGATACCCTCTGCTTATGTTAAATAACAGTGAAATAGGAAAATATGAATGCATAGTAGATATACTTGTAGGCTAGGTGTCAGAGAGTCAAGATATTTCCTTCTAAATATTTGCATTACAAAGTAGATAAGAGTGAGGAGGAATGAAGTAGGATGGTCAAGGTTTTAGTATTTATTTAATATTTTGTATTTGGATAATCATTTTGGAGAAGACAATAGTATGATCTTGAACAGGAGAAAAGGCCAGATGGACATAGGTGATCATGAATTATCAGTGATATTACATCTGCTTATTTCTAAGGGATCAAGTCTCTAGCACAAGTGTGTGGCAAATATTATATACTCTATAAATATTTCAATGAGATAATTGAATTGTTTCTCTATATGTGTGTAATATATATGATGTATATGTAAATATATATGTATATACACACATATATACATAAAATAGTGAAATATATACATATATTCTGTATCTTCACTATTCTCTTAAAGTATATTTGTGTTCTTTGTACAATTGTACTCTCTAAAAGACTCGATTAATATGGGGTTGATCAGAAAAAATTATCCCATGATTTTGTTATTTTTGTTGTTCAAGAATGAATGCAGCTCAGAATTATTCTTGATGTTTCTATGAATTTATGTGTCTATGCAATATTTCCACTCCGATGAAATTTTGATGTTGACCTCTAATATATGAAGATATTAGTCAAGTGATTACCATTATAGGTAGTAGTAAACTATTTTCAAATTTCTCTTTGCTCAGTGCTAAAAAGATAATATTGACTATGTATTGCAGAGAATGAGAAATACATTAAAAAATGATGGAAAAACCAGAATCACCTTAAGAATAACTACCAAGGGAAAATGATATATAAGATTATATGCATTATCTTAATTAAGGGTGCTTGGAAATACGTATGGCTTCCTTTGAATAATAAACATCTGTAGATGAGGTATGATTAGAAAATGCAATCTCTTTTACAGGTTCAATTAAGTCAACTTCGTTTCAATAATGGTGAGTGATTAGAGAAATGCTATCAGAAGCATACTTGAGCCATCATTCAAAGAATCTATTTTTTTTTTTAAATTCTGCAATGTGGTTTACTAGATAATGACTACAGGGCTTAAAATTAATGAAAGAAGTTTAAGAGTGATTAAATTATATGTCTTAATCAGGCTATGATTTAATGTTACTGGTGGATTTAAAGAATTTTCATTTATTCACAGAAGACAACCATCTCTGCCAGTCAGCCTTATAATTAGTGAGAAATGAGCTCAGAAGTTAGTGTGTATCTCAAATGGAAAGAACTTATCCAAATCATCCATAACCCATTGACCTTAATTTCTTTCCCTTTCTCATAAAATTTATTTTTAGTTTACAGCATTTGACTGGGTAATACTTGAATGAGATTATTATTGCTCCTGTATTCTGTAGCAGACAAAAACCAGGATGATTAGAGTTATGAGAACTATTATAGAGTAAAATGTTTTGTCTGTATTTGTCATCAAAAATATAAGGCATTTAGTATTAAAAAGTAAGTGTTAGCACTTGCTTTTAAATCTATTTCAAATGCAATTTCAATATGCATTTATCTCTAGGCAGTTAAGATACAGCACTCAACATTACCCTAGAGTCTTTCATTATATAGAAATATATGTTCATAAAAGGTTTACTTTTTTTAAGTTATATGTACGTATATATGTGTGCATAAAAATATATACATACATATTCAGGAGAAGCATACAATGGCCTGTTTGTCATGTTGAGGAAATATATAGAATATTGCAATGAGATATGATTTGATTTTATAGAAAATGCTAATTTTTTGCTAGAATACATATAAAAATTCATTATACCTATATCAGTAGTTATAGTTAAGAAATAAAAGCAGTATTTATAGGACATTATCAAATTATTTATATTATAAGTAAATAAAAGCTAGTTAAAAGTTTTGACTTTAAATTGTTTCCTTCCTACCATGGTGATTGATAGTTCATTGAGATCAATAAGTTATATTTTTGCCATTAATCTGCAAACCAATATTGAAATACACTTTTTGTCTCTCATGTAATCTATATGTAAAAAGGATACATAAAGCATTAAATTGTAGTCCCTGTCTCTTTCTTGCTGTGATGAAATCAAAATTTAAAAGCAGGATATTTCAGGGGAGGCAAGGAGATAATACATAAAGAGGTGGTAAACCAAGAACTTATTTTTTGCTGTCATTCAGGTGACCCAAGAGTCAATATGGGTTTTGAACTATGTGAGAGTCTAGTAACTTTAATAAAGGAAAAAGTACAATTGGTGTCTAGGCTCAGCAGAAAGGAGGTCAAAGATGCTAATTATTTTTCTAATACAGTTTTATAGGTATTATAGCTATGTGTATTAGTGCCTGCTATACTTTACAAAATAACTGACATTTCTCAGTCATGTCATAAGATACAAAGCTTTAAGTTCAAGAGACATTTGCTGGAAAGTCATTATGTTAAGTACGATGCTGATTTCTGAGAGAACAGGATAGAAAAGAATGGTCTTTAATAAAGTTGCTTTACTAAAGTTACCAGGATCTCACATAATTTAAAACACATAATGACTCATGGGCCACCTATTTGAAAGCAGAAAAGGAGTCCTTTCTTTACCATCTCTTTTTAAAAGTAGAAAACTGTGTAATATATCTATTATTATCCATTTTTAACATTTTAGTGAAAAACACTGTATGTCTCTGTCTGCCCAGAATGCTATTGAATACTATGTACAAAGATAAACAGATTGTATAAATTGTCTCATTTCAGTATGTATTCTAGTCATCCATGACAATGTTGGAACTTAAAAAGGAGTTATGCAATTTGTTGAAAGTTATCTCACTTGGGCAGACCTGGTGCTCAAATACAGGTCTGCCTGGTAGAACTATTTCTTGCTAATCATACATCCATGTGCTTTTTCACATTTCACAGACCATTTGAAGTTATTTGGGGGTAATGGGACTAGTTCTAACTAATGTACTGTAAGTATGAGACACTTACATCAATTCTGAGCACTTAAGCTCAGTGAATGACCCACCAGCATTTCCCTTCAGCTTCCACAATAACCAACAGCACACCCGGTGGTGGATTCCAACATGTCCTGAGTCTCCCAGTAAGCAAGTGGGTCCATGTGTAGAGACCCTAGTGACCAATATTGCATTAGGCCACTGAAATTTTGGGGGCTAATTTGTTATTGCAGCATAACCTAGTCCATAACTCTAGCTCGTGAGACAATTAAGTCCCAACATCTCTATAACAGTTGCCATTATTTAATAGGAAAACAATTCAAACACAACTTACTTTGTAATTTCATTCCTTCTGTGGTCTGAAATTAGGAGTCAAACATTGGTTTCATTTTCATATACAAACTCTGAATTGGTAAATTTCCTGTGAGGTGGTAATCATAAAGCTAAGATTTGTAGATAAGCAATCACTGTGTTATTATAAATTGGTAAAATGTTTAATAGTTAAAAGCTACAACAATTTTGAGTGAGATAGCTTTGCAGGTTTTGACTTGCCCACCCAGTACTCATTTTTCATCAACAATTTTGAACTCAATTCAATGTTTTTGTTTAGGAAAAAAGAATAAAATATTCATGGCAGTCTGTGATATGATTCATGCATTTTTTGTTATTTAGAAATAGCTAACTCCATTAATTCTGTAAAATGTCTTCTACTGCCCTGAAAGGCAACAGTATGATTGTGTGTATATAGAATTGGCAGCCAATATATTTTTAACATAATTCTATGGTTTCTAGTATAAAGATTTTTTGAGGAAGTGTTTAACATTTTAGATATGAAGTATTTATGATGTTATTTAATAATTGATAAAGGAGTTTCTGAACAACTTTGACATTCTGTTCAATTCAGATTTTTAAAAGACTCACTATTTTCTCTTTCCTAAATTATCAACTGACATTAAAAGTTAAGTATAAATATTTAAGACAGATCAGTTCCTCCCAATATTCTTTACATTATTGTTAATAGTAATAATGCTTTAAGCATATGTAAATCATTTGTTTTATATTATGTAAGTTACTCTCACATCATCTTTCATATAGTAAATGAACCAAGGCCTAGAGAAGTGGTTTTGAAGTCACATGGATCTTGACAGAGCTGGGGTTAGAATCCAATTTCACTGACTGCTACCCTAGTATTCATTTTACTCTTTTCTGTTCGACCATGTATGGAGTCTCTAAGTGATGTTTAAAATGCGTAATACAACAGTAGTGTCATCAAAACTCCATATTCTTTCCTTGATCTTTTTCTGATTAGTAAATATATGTATAGTAAGTACCAAAATTAACACTATAATATACTTTGAATTTTATTTTGCAATAACATTCACAAATACTCTTATTAGATGTCTTTACGTGTTTTTTCAAAGCCTTTGCAATCTGGTAATAATTGATCAAGGGATGTTGAGAAGTCCAAACATGCAATAAATGAGTATATGAGAGACACTTACATATTTGAATATATGGATGTGACTAGCTTTACAAATCCTTTGTTTATTCAAGAAACATTCATTTAACACCTGGTGTGAAGAACTATCTTTGTAGGACTGGGTATATAGTAGAAAGCTAGCTGCCTTCAAAGAACTTATATTTAATAGATAGTGAGCTAAGATGGCAGAGTAGGAAAAAAATGATAGATGGTGACAAAAACCAAAAGAATAAATAGAGCTCTTAAGAGAGAAAAAATGCCAAAGGTGGTAGAAAGGAATCCCACTTCTGTGTAGTCCACATGGAAGCTTGGCTTAGAAGCTTAGAATTCAACTAAGGTTTAAAGAGTGAGAAAGTCAGCTCTACAAAGAATCTTAAGTAGAGCAACACCAACAGTAGGAAGAGTATATGCAAATTTGGAAGGTAGGGAAGACCTTAGTATGTCCTGAGAAATAGGGAGAATGGCTGAAAGTGCATGTGAAGGCCACATTGCCATTGGCCTTTCAGATGCTGGCAGGCATTGGGAGTGCCATGGAAGCCAGGTTTTAATAGAGAAAGAGGAGATGGAAAAGGGAGCAAAGAACACTCAAACTAGTGGGCTTCAATGAAGAAAAAAAGGAAGCAAAGAGAGTTCATTGTCTAGAAAACACAATATGAGATAATAGAAAAAATACAAATATATCTGTAGTTACAATAACTATAAATAAGTTAAACCAGTTGAAGGAAAATTAGTCAGACTGGATTTTTGAATTTTAAGAAAGGCAGTGTGTACTAATTTCAAGTTATAAAAAATCCTATGAGACAGGAAAGTGGAAAGAAAAGAAAGAAAAAAGGAAGATATATCAGACAAATACTAAACAAAGAAAACTGAGGTAGGATCATCAACATTAGACAAAATAGACATTAAAGCAAAGCTCAAATTTAGAGGTTTATCTAACTAGAGGATTATCTCATAGGGATAAAATTAATCAGAAAGATAGAGCAGTTCTGAATATGTAGGCACCAACAACACATGCACAAAATCAATACTGATCAAATTATAAGAAGGAATCAATACATCCACAATTATAATGTAGGATTTTTAGTACACATTTTCAGAAAGTGATGGATGAAAAATTATCTGAGGGTACAGAGAAACAGGATAAATTGAAATAGGACAAGTAGTAGGATGGGTGGTAGGGTAACTAGATAGGAGAGCACACCTGGACGATAGATGTATGTGCCCTACAGAGGGACTTTGAATTACTTCTAGAGGAATTGGAAAAGAATAGACTCAAGAGATTATTTTAATGCATTATAATGGATATGCCATGGTAACACACGGGGCAAATTCCATGTCCACTATTATTTATGTACTTTTTGTGTATATGGTGTGTTTACCAAGTTTCTTATTTTTCCTCCATATTTTCCTGTCTCTCTGTGTTCCTCTCTCTCTCTCTCTCTCACACATACACACACACACACACACATACACACACACACACGCAAATTGTATTCTACTTCTAGCATTTACTGTGTAAAAACCAATGTATTGAGAGTTGTAAGATCTTAATCCCAGTTCTAGTTTTGCCTCTAAACAGCTCTGTGGTGTTAGGCAAATTTCAGTTTTCAACCCCTATTTCCTTATCTGAAAATTGAGGTGATAAGATCAGATAGCCAAAATTTCTTTCATCATTTGATGCTCCATAAAGTTATATAAAATGTTTGATCTTTGGGGATTAGCTTTGTTACTTATAAATATATATTTAAATTATATATTTCACAAGGGTATATTGCCCAGAAATTAATTTTTTTCCATTAAGAAATGAGGGAAAATAAAATTATCTTATTTATTACATGAATTGCATAATACAGATCTGAGATGATAAAACCCAGGCACTTCTTAATCTACCTAAATATATGAGATAGTTCATTACAGCATGACCCTAGTTTGTGTTCCCTATCTTGTAAATAAGTTGAATGGGAAATTGGATACCCAGCCCCCTTCAAAAATAATATATTCTTAGCAATTTATCATATATGAAATGAAAAATAAAACAGGAACACTAGTAAATGGATCCTTTTTTGATCCTGTTTTCCACTAAATAAATTGCATTTTAGGTGAAAAAATACAAGGTGTTTGTATTTTTATTATATGATACATTTTTCCATTGTTAAAGATTACCTAAATACATTGGTAAACTTTTCAAAATTACTGTAATTGCTTTGTTTCAGGTTGAATGTCTTCTTAGACATTCTCACATTAATATATGTACTTGGCCATAAACAGTTATAACATCGTATTCATATTTACATTTTAAATATTTTCTACATGAAAGTTTGATAACATTATAAAATATATGCTTATAGAAATATATAGATCTCATTTTTTATGTCAATTCCCCACAAAAATATCCTTTATTAGATTCTTTTGTGTATAGTGCTGATTCTCAAAATCTGATCCATCACCCATCTGTATCAGAATCATTAGCAGGGCTTATTTTAAAATGGTGAATTTCAGCATCTCTATGTAGATCAGCCGAGTTCGAATTAGGGGTGTGTGTGTGTGTGTGTGTGTATGTGAGCCTGTGTGGTAGGGTGAGATCATGTTTGAGAATTTTTATTTTAAAATGTTTCATAGGTGCTTCTGATGCACATAGTCCAGGCACAAGACACTAAGACATTCTGGTCAGCAGTACAGAGTCCAAAACTTTTCTAGTAACTTACTAGACCCTTCACAGCCTTACTCCAAGCTACGTGCTATAATACTGCCATCATTGCTTAATGTTTGTTGGTAGGATTTGACGGTAAGATTAAATGAAATCTGGCAGGGGGGCACCTGTGTAACTCAGTCCGTTAAGCGTCCGACTCTTGATTTTGGCTCAGGTCTTGATCTCAGGGTCCTGGGATTGAGCCCCGTCTCTGGATCTGGACTCAGCAGGGTGTCTGCTGGAAGATTTCTCTCCCTCTGCTCCTCCCTCCACTCACATATGCTCTTTCTCTCTCTCTCTCTCTCTCTGAAATAAATAAATAAATCTTAAAAAATAATAAATGCAATCCGGCAGATTTGTTAGTAGGATTATATACAATCATCTATTCACAGTTCTAGGGAAAGGCACATAGTAGATTTTCAGTTAATACTTGCTCCTTTCCTGTATCCTTGGAACATGCAAAAATCATAAATTTATCATGTGATAAGAGTGAAAAGACATATTATACAGTGGTGTATAGTAGGATGTTCCTGTTTTCTCTGAGGAGCTAAAAATATTGGGATCAAATTTCAGAAATCAGGATTTTTGAAACTCATGGAAATATCTCTCTCTACTTTTCAATCAGCAGCTAATGTCAGGCTTTGCTAAGACCTGGCCTTTATACAACCCTCCCCCTTTTACTTATTTTTTAATTTTTTAAAGATTTTATTTATTTACTTGACAGAGAAAGAATGCACAAGCAAAGGGAGCTGCAGGCAGAGGGAGAGGGAAATGTGGGCTCCTCACTGAGCAGAGAGCTGAATGTGGAGCTTGATCCCAGGACCCTAGGATCATGACCTGAGCTGAAGGCAGATGCTCAACTGACTGAGCCACCCAGGTGCCCCAACCCTCCTCCCCCTTTTAGAAGGAACTGCTTATGCATCATCTATAGAGATGAACTGCCTACAAAACATGGAGTTTGTCATAGCAAACATGGCATTTGGTGAAAATCCAGTTCAAGTTCTAAAAAAGTGTCATATTAAGCTCTTCAGAAAGCCCCAAACTTTTACTAATAGACTGAGTCCCTCAACACTCAATACCCTTTGATAACCAACCACGTTAGAAATTCAAGAGAATATTTTAACAGGGTTTTAGAGAGTAGGGTCTTACAGATAAGGAAACCAAAGCCCACAGAGGTGCCAGGACTAAATATATATATTCTAAATTGAAGGCTATTGTGGTTTCAACAACATCCATTCAGATATTATGATTTTTGGTGATAGGAACATGGAAACACAAATTACCAGTTACTGAATGAAATGCAGAAATGAAAACCTTATCTTCGCCTTCCAGATCAGATGTTGCTTTGGCATTTTGCGTATAGAAGAGCATAAATTTTTTTCTAGGGGCTCCTGGGTGGCTCAGTGGGTTAAGGCCTCTGCCTTCAGCTCAGGTCATGATCTCAGGGTCCTGGGATCTAGCCCGCATCGGGCTCTCTGCTCGGCGGAGAGCCTGCTTCCTCCTCTCTCTCTGCCTGCCTCTCTGCCTACTTGTGATCTCTCTCATCTCTGTCAAATAAATAAATAAAATTAAAAAAAAAATTTTTCTAGGTTAATTTATTAATGATCACAGTAATCCTCGAAAATTTTTTTGACTTGTCAAGACCTCTCAATGTCATTTTTCTCCTGTAATAAGGAACTCATTGACAAGGAAAGAGATCTTTTATAACATAGTTTACTTCTTTGACTTTATTTTCCTTTCTGCTTTGAAAGAATCCTTCTTCCATTCAAAACTAACTTAATGTTTAGAATGAGAACTTAAGCTTGCCTGCTCATCTTATAGAAAGGACTGCCCTCAACTCTCACCACCTCCCTCAACTGGATCCTTTTTCAGGATCCAACAGAAGTAAAATCTCCCAAGAAATATTCCTTGACTATTGCTGTCCTTTAGTGACCACTGTTTTCCTATTAACTTGATCGTTTGGATACACCATCTTATATGCTTTTTTTGTTTTCCAACTTAACTGCAAGAACTGCTTCTCATTTTTAGCATTTATCCCAGGAATCTTGAACTATAGGTGCTTTACAAGCACTTATTCAAAATAAATATCTCTAAGATAAATGTTCTAAAATTAATTATAAAATCAAAGATCATGTTATAATCGTTAACTAGTGAATTATAATATTTAAAAAATTCTGAATTGTTTAGTCTGTGTTATTCTGTGGGACTTCCTGGGATGTCTGAGAAGCAAGGAATTAGAAGAGTCCTCTGTGTTGGCAACGAGCGAAGATGGGAAGAGAACTCGTGAAAAATCTAGAGCTGGATGGTGTGCTCTGTTTGTGCAATTCTTTATTTACATATATATTTCTGCATTTAACTGAACGATAGCATCTAGTTCAGCGAAAGTTGATGTCAGAAACTCGTCATGAATATAATCACACATTAAAGAATCTAAAGCCATTGTATTTCTTTTACTATTTTTAAATTTTCAAGTCTCACTCTGTAGGATGCAGACTAACAAAAAAACAAACGGTTATTGCATTAACAGCCAGAAAAGAAACTGCATTAACAATATAATGGCCTACAGTAAGGGTCACATATAGTTTGGCCATTATTCAAAGTGTCTCTAGGTAGAAGCAGCCAAGTTCAAAAAAACAATCTATTTATTTATTTTTTTCATTCTCATAGCTCTAGCTCCCCATTGCCCTTATTGCCTCCATAGTATAGGAACATGATGTCATTATTTTTCTATGTTAGTATTTTTATAAAAAGTGGACCAATATTTTGAAAATATTTTTAGAGAAACAAAATTTTATCAGATGTCTAAACTTGAAGTAGAACAGAGATTTAATTTATTTTATGTTGGTTTTTCAACTGGGACATAAGGAAATAATTATATTTACAATTTATATCAAAATGCTAATAGTGATCTACTAACTAAATAATTGACTTCATACGTTTTGAGTCCATTATTACCAAAATATCCTTTGTTCAATGATTGGGTGTTAGAAATAGATGTTATCTTTATCCTTTAGTAAAGCAGTTTTATTAAATTCTTAAAGAGCAAACTGAAACCACATTATTTTGCATGTACAGAAATCCAGCATTATTTTCTGAAAATGCAGTCTCTAAAAACAAACTATAAATAGGAAATCTCTGGCCTCTTCTGTCTTACTGCATTATGTATATTTGAGGTGTTTTCTTTAGCATTATTACAAACTCTGCTTAATCAATTCTCTAATCTTTCTCTCCATGATTAATTACTTTGGATAATTTACTGAGTACATGATTGAATAAACACACAATTACCCTTTTAAAAATAAACAACCCCTACCCTCTTTGCCATATCAGCGCTATAGTGGTTTCTGCAACAACAGAGAAATCCATTTCTGTTCTGGTAGTGATATAGGGCCAGTTAGGGGGAGCTGTGTCTACTCAAAGAACACATTTTCCTTTAGAACAAACCATTAAGAAATAGATGTAAGATAAATAATAAAGCCCATTTTTAACATTTTAATTTTACTGTTGTCTAAAGATATGTAAAATCCAGGGGTGCCTGTGTGGCTCAGTGGGTTAAAGCCTCTGCCTTCAGCTCAGGTCATGATCTCAGGGCCCTGGGATCGAGCCCTACATCAGGCTCTCTGCTCAGCGGGGAGCCTGCTTCCTCCTCTCTCTCTGCCTGCCTCTCTGCCTACTTGTGATCTCTCTCTCTCTGTCAAATAAATAAAATAAAAAATTAAAAAATAAAAGATATGTAAAATCCAGCAAAGCAACCTTGTGTAAACTGAAGTAAGAGCATATGCTTTGTACCAAATCTGTTTGTTTTTTCCTTGCATGACATACAGCCTAGCCCAGGGACTTCCCTATAGAGGAATTTTCTCAAGGAAGCTTTCCTGATCCCCTCAGATGCATGAGGACTCTGGTATACTCACAGCACCCTCATTTAAATATTTAATAATTATAGTCAATATCTATTTCCTCTCATTTCTATGAAAAGCCTGGAAATTCCTAGTACTTCACACAGTCTCTGACATACAGCCAGTGCCCTCTAAATAGGTATTTTATACTAGAAATGCCCTTAAGCAATATGAATATGGATGGATAGGTGGTCACCGATAACCATTTGGTAAGCGTTCATGTTAGTTTTTAATTTTACCCAAACCTCATTCAAAGAACCTAAAATTGGACTAATAATAACCTATGGTCTGCTAAGATAGATAAATACCAATCAGTATGCATACCAGCTGACCTTTCTACTTTATTACCTTCGCTTTTCCAGATGTACTTTAGATCTGTTTAATCAATGCTGGTTATTGTAAGGAAAATGATAAAAATATATACTCAGGGCATTTTAGAGATTTTTTTTCTCCATAAATCTCTACATCCATTTCTCTAGTCTGATAATTTCTGACAGGGCCACGTTCCATCTTGATATTAAATGTGCCTGATAGGTGTAATCAGCCCTTAATTATTCCTGAGAATCATATGGGCAGATTTGGTCATTGTTGTCTCTGTGGCCACTGGTATTCTTCTTGATCTGTTAAAATTAGGAAAGGGATTAGAAAGGAAAGAAAAAGAGGCAATTTAGTCTAAGAGTCCAGATTTTGCAACTGGAATGCCCAGCCCCAAGTCTCAGAATAGCATGTACTACCTAAGTGGCTCTGGGAAAGTGACTTCACTAAGTAGTACTTCTGTTTTCTCATATGCAAAATAAAATTAATCTTTGTAAGAATTACATGGATTAATTCTTGGAAAGAATTTAGAATAATGCCTGGCATATGGCAAGAGCTCATAAATGTTAGTTACTATTGCAGTTATTATTATTGTTAACATTGTGCTGAAGTTAGTGAAATTATAGTAAAGATACTTTTTTAATTTGTCAGTGAGCATATACGTAGTTCAATGCAAGTCATTACCAGACGTGATATAAAAGTTCACATCTTAAAGTGTCTTTCTCCAATTTGCTAAGAAATACTAAATGGATTTTTTTCTCTAAGAACGATATGACTAACAGAAGATACAACTGTATTACAAAGTCAAAATTATAACTACATGTACTAAAGAAGAATTACCAAAAACTACCAGTAAACTAACTTTATTATTTCCAAACTAATCTGTAAATATATATATTTTTTGCTGCAGTTTAATAATGGATGGGTTATGACACTCACTGAAAAAGGAAAGATATCTTAACACTGAAAAAAATTTATGGGCACCTGGGTGGCTCAGTTGGTTATGCGTCTGCCTTTGGCTCAAGTCATGATCCCAGGGTCCTGGAATGGAGCCCCTTATTAAGCTCCCTGCTCAGTGGGGAGTCTGCTTATCCCTCCCCTGCTGCCTTCTCCCCAACCCCCTACCCTGCTCTTTCTTTCTCTCTCAAATAAATAAATAAAATTTACAAAAAAACCTTATAGCAGTTACTTTTGTGGTCTAGGCATAGAAAGGAGGCATTCTATTAGCAACAGATTTCCATCTTTTTTCCTGAGGTTTTCTTGTGCCGTGGAGAGCTGTCTGTGTACAACAGTCCAGAAGAGTTAAAAATTTAATACCTGCATGAAACAACCTTAGAAAATTCTTTTTTTTCTTAAGATTTTATTTATTTATTTGACAGAGATCACAGGTAGGCAGAGAGGCAGGCAGAGAGAGAAGGGGAAGCAGGATCCCTGCTAAGCAGAGAGCCTGATGTGGGGCTGGATCCCAGGACCCTGAGATCATGACTGGAGCTGAAGGCAGAGGCTTTAGCCCACTGAGTCACCCAGGCGCCCCAACCTTAGAAAATTCTGAGGAGCCTATTTTATTTTGGCTTTCGGGTTGTTCTCAGCAGGATTAAGTTCCAGTCATACACAGTGATTCCTGACTGGATAAAATGCCTTGTATTGGCTCTTCTCTGTCTTACCTCTTCTCATACTGCTACCCTCTCCTCTCAATGAGCCACTTGCACTCAGATTTTGTCTCACAGTCTGTTTCTGAGGGAACCCAAAGGAAGGCTCATAGTAAACTCCTGGTAGCATGGTCAGAGTTTAGGCTGAGTACGTAGAGAGCATATGGGGCTTAGAGCAAGAACAGTGGCTGGAAAGGAGGATTAGAATCAGGGAGCTTATATTCTTTTTTTTTTTCCCAAAGATTTTATTTATTTATCTGACAGAGAGAGATCACAAGTAGGCAGAGAGGAAGGCAGAGAGAGAGGGGGAAGCAGGCTCCCTGCCGAACAGAGAGCCTGATGCGGGCTCCATTGCAGGGCTCAATCCCAGGACCCCGAGACCATGACCTGAGCTGAAGGCAGAGGCCTTAACCCACTGAGCCACCCAGGCACCCCAGGGAGCTTGTATTCTTAGTCAATTAATGTTTTGCTAGTAGACTTAATCTTCTTAGTTCTTTAATGCCTTGGCATTCGTGGGTGGTTAGTGTATATTTATAAAAAATAGACCTTCATCAGTTTAGGGGACAGTTTAGTTGGCCCATCTATTTAATAATCAAATTAAATTACTGTGGAGACATACCTTGTTTATGCCTCCTTTTCTTTATTCCATAGCTCATCAATTTCCCATCATGGTCCCCAGGGACACAGAGTCTTTGCAGAATCTGTCAGCTGCAGCAGCTGTGCAGTGAAAACACAAGCCAGTCCCCAAACTAGGTATCCCAGAATTTGTGCTCAGCCTTTGGTAGCCATAGGGGGCATGGTGATAACAGTAACAGTTTCTGAGTGCTGGCGAGAAAAGGACTTTCTCTCTTCCAGTGGTATGTACCTATGGGCATCCCACTGTACAACAGTGCTGGGCTCCTGAGTCTACCACTGTCTGCTTAACGCAGGTCTTTAACTTCACCCATACTTTCCTTGCACTAGGCCTGTGGCCCAGACAGGATCCATCACAGGGAATTCCTAATAATGACCTAAAGTTTAAGGAACCAAATATCCCATTTATTTCTCTTGGTTAAAATCCTTCTCCTCCTTAAAATGAATTTCTCTTCCAGTAACTTTTGGCATTCCACAATGATTTTTTTTTTAAATCCTTTGTGACAAGGCAACTTCATTGGAGATATGTCATCAAACTATTTTAATGTCTTTGAAATCTTAAGAAGGAAAGGGTGGGATCTTGAACTGTTTCTTTCCTGGAAGCTTAGGAATTCCATAGGAGTTTTCCTATCTCTGTCTCCCTCTACTTTTGAGCTTCACAAATTTATGTGTGAAACAGTGGGCACAGGTCTCTGGCAAGGCCTCAAACATCAAATCCAAATCTCTCCATAGAAAGCAGCCCTCAAGCTGTCTTTTGACAACCACTGAAGCTCCCTTCCAAGGTGACTGGGTGTCTTCACTTTCCCATGCCAGCAGTTAACAGAGCTGTCTCTGTTAGCACCAAGGGACCAGATGTGGCATTTAAATTTTGTGCACTGGTTTCTATGATGTAAGTTTGGTCTGAAGTGATATGCTTTGATAGTCGTGGGCGATATATATATAAGTCCCTGATTTTCTAAAACAGTTTTACTTTCAAGTAATTTTTTTCTGTAAATAGACTTTTTTCCCCAAATCATAGTTTTTATTTCCCAAATACTTTTATTTCATTTTTTCAGTGTTTACAAGATTAATTGTCCCTGCACCACACCCAGTGCTCCATGCAATACATGCTCTTCTCAATACCCACCACCAGGCTCGCCCAACCCCCCACCCTGCCCCTCCAAAACCCTCAGGGTGTTGCTCAGAGTCCACAGAGTCCACAGAGTCTCTCTCCTGGTTCATCATAAGTTTTTGAGTTGAATGTTGCCTCCCATTAATTTTCCTAGCTAAAGAAAGCAGTAGAAAAGAGATGACATAGACAGGTGTGTTTGATGGGGGGCTGCATAAGAACATATTTTGAATAAATAACTGCATAGCTCTGGCTGTAATGTGGAGATACGGTTAGAGGTAGATATTTAGATTAATTAGGGATTTTGTAGGGTATTTTGAATGACTGGTAATGAAAATCTTATTATGGTATTTTAGCCATGTTAGGGGTATAGAGATTTTGTGTGCTAATACTGTGTGGTGCCATTTACTTTCTCCTTTGGTCGAAAAAATAGGCTGGGTATGTCCAGAGTCCATCCTTACTGTTTTCCCTCTGCTGACATCACAATTTTGGAAAGTAATCCTGAGGACTGGAAGGCTGCTTCTTGGTCTGCTCACCTCCAGGGAGATGGAGGCCCCTTGTCCAAAGCCGGCTGCCCTGAGGTTTGTTATCCACAGGGCGTTTATCGCTAAATTAGGGGTTTTCTACCTTAAAGTGGCATAAATCAAAGTCAGGGTGCTTCCCGATGAACGTAGCAGACCAAAGGGCACCACACACCACAAAATCATTTTATGAAGACTTTCACCAGAACAGAATTTATTAGCTAGTGCCTCTGCTCTGAAAGTTAAGGGAATGGGGTAGGATTCCCTATAGATTACTGAATCATGACCATACACCTCAGTTGAGTTTTAGGTTTTCTGACCCCTCTCCGCATATCCCACATGCAAACTTACTTCCCCCTAACCGAGAACTCCACTCCAGTTGCACTGGTTTCTTCATGTTTCTCAAAAAATCTGTGCTGCTTTCTGCCACATGCTTTTGCTCATTTTAGTCCCCTCATCGGGAATATCTTTCCCCCTTTACACTCTAATTTCTTGAACCCACCATATGCACATGTGGCAGAATCCCATGATGTGTTTAAAGTGGAAGAGAAAATAGAGCTTTTTTTTTTATTCACATATAATGTATTATTTGCCCCACGGGTACATGTCTGTAAATCATCAGGCTTACACATTTCACAGCACTCACCATAGCACATACCTTTCCCAATGTCCATAACCTAGCCACCCTATTACAGGGGAGCCCCCGTACCTCCCAGCAACCCTCAGTTTGTTTCGTGAGTTTAGGAGTCTCTTATGGTTTGTGTCCTTCCCCATCCCATCTTGTTTCATTTCTCTCCTCGACACCTCATGACACCCCGCCCTGCCTCCCAAATTCTTCACATCAGAGAGATCATATGATAATTGTCTTTCTCTGATTGACTTATTTCACGTAGCATAATATCCTCTAGTTCCATTCATGTCATTGCAAATGGCAAGATTTTGTTTCTCTTGATGGCTGCATAGTATTCCATTGTATATATATACCACTTCTTCTTTATCCATTCATCTGTTGATGGACATCTAGGCTCTTTCCATAGTTTGGCTATTGTGGACATTGCTGCTATAAACATTCGGGTGCATGTGCCCCTTCGGATCACTACATTTGTATCTTTAGGGTAAATACCCAGTAGTGTGATTGCTGGGTCATAGGGTAGCTCTATTTTCAACATTTTGAGGAACCTCCATACTGTTTTCCAGAGTGGCTGCACCAGCTTGCATTCCCACCAACAGTGTAGGAGGATTCCCCTTTCTCTGCATCCTCACCAACATCTGTCATTTCCTGACTTGCTAATTTTAGCCATTCTGACTGGTGTGGAGTGATATCTCACTGTGGTTTTGATTTGTATTTCTCTGATGCCCAGTGATGTTGAACATTTTTTCATGTGTCTGTTGGCCATTTGGATGTCTTCTTTGCAGAAATGTCTGTTCCATATCTTCCGTCCATTTCTTGATTGAATTATATGTTCTTTGGGTGTTGAGTTGAAAACAGAGCTTTTTAGGAAGCAAAAGATTCATGTTAACTAAATTTTCCACTGTTAACTTTTTTTATATATATTTTTTAATTTTATTTTATTTTTTCAGTGTCCCAAGATTCATTGTTTATGCACCACACCCAGTGCTCCATGCAATATGTGCCCTTCTTAATACCCACCACCAGGCTCACCCATCTCTCCATCCCCCTCCCCTCCAAAACCCTCAGTTTGTTTCACAGAGTCCACAGTCTCTCATGTTTCGTCTTCCCTCTGATTTCTCCCAATTCACCCTTCCTTTCCTTCTCCCAATGTCCTCCATATTTTTCCTTATGCTCCACACGTTAATGAAACCATATGATAATTGACTTTCTCTGCTTGACTTATTTCACTCAGGGTAACTTCTTTTTCCAGTTGTGTGAAAGTGATATGACTTGTCTCTCTCAGGGAGGTAAGTTGTAAGGGGAGAAACTATCTTATATTTCTTTTATCTCCCAATTTCACAGTGATGATAAAAGCTCAGTAGATACTAGAGAAATGGTTCATGATCCATCTACTATTTATTCTATTATGTCACACCATGCCATAGCATCTGAGTCTCTCTCAATTTCTTCTTCACACTAGCCTATAAAGTAGGTGTTATAATTATCTCACAGCAGTACCTTCTAGAGTAGGGGTAGATTGCACTATAAGTCTGACTGAGGACATAAAAACATTCCCACAATGGTGGTTGAACTTATGGCTTAGGTATGAGGCATAAACTATGGTTGCTTTAATTTGGAATTATAAAAATGGAACAAATCACGTGTTTACTGAGTGTCTCTGCCTATAACTAAAACATTACATTATAGAACTATAGTATTGATATTGCTTTAATAAATCTATTCTTATTCAACTCTATTGTTAACGAATTAAATAAATTCATTCAAAGCAATCATTACAGACACAGTCATCATATTTGCCAATGAGATATAATAACTGAAGGGGAAAGCGTTCCTACTGTAGATATTAATAGTTTTGTAAATATCTTTTTTTCTCTCTAGACTGGTAAGGGAAAGGTTTTTGGCAAAATCAAAGAATTTAAAATTCCTTGTTTAAAAGCAACATATTATTACAAAGTTTAACCAAAAATTACATGTGCATATTTGTATGTATATTTTCCCTTGTTAAGTCTTCTAAACCTTTAAGTACAACTAAAATTATTTTAGGTTAAAGAAAGAGAAGCTTTTATATGGCAAAGTATAGTTTTCCTTTATTACCCTTAAAATCTAGAAGAAGGCCGTATTAGTAATTATTATCTTTCAATAATACAATCTTGCCTAATACCAATGAAACCAATAACTCCAGACATAGCAATATAACCTAGTGAGAGAGGAAAGAAAGCCTTTGAAGTTTTGTTAACTAATTTGTATAATAATCCTTTTGTTTTTTGAACAATTGTCTGTAATATTATTTTGTTGTCATTGTTGTTCCAATGTATTCTTTCTTGATCCTCTGCTCAGGGGTAGCATGGTCTGGGAAGAGTGGAGAAAGGACACAAGGTCTTGAGGCAGATCGTGTGCTCGTAAAGTTATAATGGAATTTCGGATAGCTCAGGGATATGACGTCACCAAGATGGTGGGACAGAAGATGCTGGCCTCCATCTTCATATAAAGAACAGTTAGACAGCAGTCCAAAAATGAAAATACTTTAGGAGATCTCAAGATTCCACCTAAGAAGTTTCAGCAAAATAGCAGAGCAAAATAACCTAAGAATGACCACACACAAATGGTAGGAAGAGCAGCTTCATTTTACCTACATTATCTTGTCCCCCAGGCCTGCACAGCTCAGTGGCAAGAAGGAACTCCCTAGCCAGAAAGGGTTCTCAGTGCCGGCACGAAGAAAGTAGAATGAGTGACCAGATGAGTAACGTTTTGGAGTTACACAAAGGACCTGGCCCCGATTGCTGTCACTGGCCTGCACCTCTGTGTACCAGCAAGTAGCCCCTGTGAAGACCTGCACATGCCCACAGCTGGTTCCAGTCTCTGTAATGGACCTTCGCTGTGTGTGTGCCTATGGCCAGCTTCTGCAGCCCAAGTGCACACAGATAGCCAAACTCCCCACCGCTGCATGTGTGCCTGAAGCCAGCCCTGACCCCTGTCACGGGCCTGTACTGCTGCGGCACTTGCAAATAGCCCCTGGAGCGCACACCTGCTGCTGCTGGCACTGACTCCACTTACCAGACCCTCCAAAGTGCCTGGGTCTGCAACGAGCCCCTGCAGCCACCTGGCTTCGCTGATTGCCCAAGTCCTGCAGCTATTTAGGCACCCACAGTTGGCCCCAGCCCCTGCTGCTGGCCAGGGCTTTTGCCAGTGTGTGCACACCTGCAGCTGGCCGCTGTCACTATGCAGGCACCTGCAGCCAGCAACACAGCCACGGATGTGCACACCACCAGCTCTGGCCACCACCGCCACATATCCTTTTCCTTTCCTCTGAGAAGGCCCACAGCCATTCCAGCCGGTCAGGACCCCACACAGCTCTCGCTGTCAAGGATCATGCAGTTGTCCATCGACAACTTGTTGTCCATCATGCATCTCAGCTGCCTAAGCCAACAAGATACTTTGCTGCCTTAAATCTTGACGTATTTGTGAATTTTAGTTTTCACCTTGCCATTGATTTCTAGTTTCATACCACCATGATCAGAAAAGATGGTGGTTATGATTTTGATCTTCTTAAATTAAGACTTTTTTGGTGGTCTAAAACCTGATCTATCTTGGAGAATGTTTCAGGTGTGCTCGAGAAGAATGTGTCTGGCTGCTGTTGGCCAGAATGCTCTCTAAATGTCTGTGAGTTCTATCTGGTCAAACGTCTAGTTTAAGTCCAATGTTACCTTATGGATTTTCTGCTTGGATAATGTATCCAATGTCGAAAGGGACGTTAAAGCTTCCTACTATTATTGTATTGCTCTTTTCTTTTGTCGGGTCTGTTAGTATTTACTGTATGTATTTAGATGCTCCTATGTTAAGTGCATAAATATTTACAAATTTTATATCCTCTTGTTGGTATCTCCTTTATCATTGTATCATGACCTTCTTTGTCGCCTATTCCTGTCTCTATCTTATATAAATTAGGCGACCCCTGCTTTCTTTGGGTTGCTCTTTATGTGGAACTTACTATTTTCCCCTCTATTCACTTTCAGTCTGGGTGTGTCCGTAAAGCTTCAGTGAGTGTCTTGTGGATGGTATATAGCTGGGCTTGTGTTTTTATCCATTCAGCCACTCTATGTCTTTTCATTGGAAAATTTAGTCCATTGACATTTAAAGTAATTATGGACAAGCATAGACTTACTATAATTTTTTTTAAGATTTTATTTATTTATTTGACAGAGAGAAACACAGAGAGAGAGGGAACACAAGCAAGGGAAGTGGAAGAGGGAGAAGCAGACTCTCTGCTGAGCAGGGAACCTGAGGCTGGACTTGGGATCATGACCTGAGCTAAACCACTTAACAACTTAGCCACCCAGCTGCCCCAGGCATAGACTTACTATTGCCATTTGTTAATTGTTTTCTGACTGTTTTAGAATTCTTTTGTTTCTTTCTTCTCTTGCTGTCTTCCTTTGTGATTTAATGATTTTCTCTAGTAGTATACTTCAATTGCTATCTTTTTCTGTGTGTGTACCTATTATAGATTTTTTCTTTGTTACCATAAGACTGCTATAAAGCATCTTAGATGTGCAATAGCTGTTTTAAGCTGATAACAACTTAAATTCAAATGCACACTAAAACTTGATATTTTTACTTTCCCACTCCCCCCATGTTATGTTTTTGATGCTACAACTAACATCATTACCTTATATCCATTAAAAACTCATGGTTGTTATTTTTAATATTTTTGTCTTTCAATTCATACTTGATTTCTGTGATTTATCCACCACCATTAAAAATTAGACTATTCTGGATTTAACTATATATTCGTCTTTATTGGTGAAATTTATCCTTCTGTGTTTTCCTGTTACTAATTGTCATCCTTTTGTTTCAGACTGAAGAGTTCCTTTTAACTCTTCTTATAAGACTGGTCTAGTAGGGGTGAATTTCTTCAGCTTTTGCTTGTCTGAAAAACTCTGTATCTCTCCTTCAATTCCGTTTTGTGCGTGTGTGTGTGTGTGTGTGTGTGTGTGCAGTTTAACGTGTTTTTTTTTTTAATTTTTGTGCAGTTTAACGTGTTCTTTTGTGCAGTTTAACATGTTTTTTTTTTTTTTGGTGCAGTTTAACGTGTTGTTTTTTTGTGTGTGTGTGCAGTTTAACGTGTTTTTGTTTGTTTTGTTTTGTCTTGTTTTATTTTTGTCTCCTTCAATTCTGAAGAACAAATTTGCTGGGCAGAGTATTCTTGGTTGGCTTTTTTCTTTTTCTTTTAGTACTTTGGATATATTATCCAAGTCTCTCCTGGCCTGAAAAATTTCTCCAGAAAAATCTACTGATAGTCTAATAGAGGCTCTCTTATATGGAACAAGTTGTTTTCCATTTTGCTTTCTTTAAGATTCTCTCCTTGTTTGTAACCTTTGACGATTTACTTACAATGTGTTTTGGTGTAGTTCTTTGATGATGTAGATTCATCTTATTTAGATCTTACAAGTTAGGGAAGTTTTTAGCCATTATTTCTCTTTTTTTTAAGATTTATTTATTTTTAGAAAAAAAGTGCACACACTGAAGTGTGAGTTGGAGGGAGGGAGAGAGAGAGAGAGAGGGAATCTCAAGCAGACTCCCGATTGAGACTGAAGCCTGACCATGGGCAATTCAGAGTTCAGTCCCATGACCCTGAGATCAGGACCGGAGCCAAAATCAAGAGTTGGATGCTTAACTGACTGGGCCACCCAGGTGTCCTACCCATTATTTCTTTAACTAAGCTTTCTAATACTTATGATCTCACTCATATGTGGAATCTAAGAAATAAAACAAATGAAAAAGCAAAAAAAAAAGCGGAATCATACTTATAATACAGAGAACAAACTGATGTTTGCCAGCAGGAAGAAGGTTGGGTAATGGACAGAATGGGTGAATTAGTGTGGGAGATACAGGCAATGTATGAGTCATGGGACTTAAAAGGCACAACATAGGGAATATAGTCAATGATATTGTATTAGCGTTGTATGGTATCAGATCATAGCTACACTTGTGGTGAGCATACCATAAGGTATAGAGATGTTCAATAACTATGTTGTACACCTGAGACTAATGTAACATTGTGTGTCAACTGTATTAAAAAAAAAGATGTTTTTAAAGTTTTCTGTCCCTTTCTCTTTCTTTTCTCCTTCTGGGGCCTCTAGAATGTGAATACTGATCTGTTTGATGGTATTCCACATGTCTCTGAAACTGCCTTCACTCTTGTTTACTGTTTTTTTTTTCTATTTGTTCTTCTGATTGAAGTCATATCTTTGAGTTTGCTGATCTTTTCTTCTGCTTGATCCGGTCTGCTATTGAAATCATCTATGGGATTTTCTAGTTAGTTATTGTATTCTTCAGTTCTATGATTTGTTTGGTACTCTTCAAATATTGTCTCTTTATTGAAATTCTCACTTTGCTTATGCATTGTTCTTCTTATACTGGTGAGCAGCCTTATTATTTTGAGCTCTTTATCAGGTAAATCATTTATCTCCATTTCATTAAAGTCTGTTTCTGGAGTTTTATCTTATTCTTTTGTTTGGAACATATTTCACTATTTCTTCACGTTTCTTCACTATCTGTGTTGGTTTCTGTGCACTAGATAAAAATTGCCATTTCTATTCTTGATGAAATTGTCTTGTATAGGAGACAAACGGTATTATTCAGCCTGGCTCTAGTTCTTGATTTTCTCTGAAACCTTTGTGATTTGGCTTACAGTAGTTGAGGGTGTGGCAAGACCTGTTAGTGTCCCAAAGGGGAGAATCTCAGTCAGCAAGTAGATGTGAGGTGATTGGAAGCAAGATCTTTAGGCAGAAGCTTTTGAAGTATGCAAATAAACCTCTTTCAGGAAAAGACTAGGAGATAGGTATTTCTATTGGCTTCCTTTATTTATTTATTTGTTTGTTTATATATCTATTTATTTATTTATTTAAAGATTTAATTTGTCTATGTGAGAGAGAAAGTGAGAGAGAGCACAAGCTGTGGGAACTGTGGAGAGAGAGGGAGAAACAGGCTTCCTGCAACCCCATACAAGGTTCCATCCCAGTGCTGGGATCATGACCTGAGCTGAAGACAGACACTTAACCAACTAAGCCACTCAGACACCCCTTCTATTGGCTCCTAAGTGCTGAGCCCTAGAGGGATAGCCAGTCAAGAAACATTTCTTTGTTTGCTATGGTCCTGTGAAACTTGTGAATGCAAGCTCCATTGGCCTCCATGGCCAGGATATCAAGGGGTGTGTCCCCTGGGTGGCAGCTAAAAAGCTGGGGTGCCAGATACGTATATAAATTCCTTCCAGGATGATATTGGTCGTTTGGAGAAGGCTACAAGGACAATGCTAAGATCACATCTATTGGCTTCCCTGTTCTCTGGGGAGATCCATGTTGTATTATGCACTTACCCCTCAGGCAGCAATTATAAAGTATGTAAATAGACCTCTTTCAGGGAAAGACTGGGAGATTGGCATCTCTCTGCTCATTTTTTCACTGAGCCCTGAGGTGAGAGCTGATTAAGAAGTGTTTTTTTTGTTTTTGTTTTTGTTTTACTATAGTCTTCTGGGAATTCAAACTCAAAAACAAAGGCCCCACTGGCCACCAGAACCAGGCAATCAAAGGGGGGCATCTTCTGAGTAGCATCTATAAAACCTGGGCACCAGATAGGGATGCACGCTCCTTTTCAGGAGACACTGGTGACCTGGAGCAAGGAAGAGAGTGAAGATGGTGAAGATGACACCTGCCAGCCTCCTCAGTCTCCGGAGAGAATTACACATGGATCCTAGATTGGTGTTAAATTAGAAGCCTGACTCTCAAGCTATAGCTTTTAAGATATGTAAACTGACCTCTTTCAGGGCAAGACTGGGATGTAGGCATTGTTTGCTTTCTACCTCTTCACTGAGCCCAGGGGATGCACAAGTCCTCACAAGCCCCTTAAGAGCTGTTTCTTTATTTGCTATAGTGTTGTAGATCTTGTGGACACAAATCTCATTGGCTTTGGGGGCTAGGTGTTTTGAGGGCCTGCTGCTCGGGTAGAAGTCTGAAAAGGCAGAGCACTCCATGTTGGATCCAAACCGTTCTCTCCTCAGGGAGAAAATGAGACTTGGTAGTTTTTTCCCAATTGTATGTTGCTGTGATGTGATAGTGTTTATGGTTAGAGGGTGTCTCGGTCTTTCTTACACACTACCTCCCTCTAGGTTTGTCAAGATAAGATAAGATATTTACATGTAAAGCGCTTTGAAAAGAGTGGGGCTTTAAATACGTGGGATTGTTGCTTTGGCTTGCCTGAGTAAGAATGAATCCAGAGTGGATGAGAAGAATATGAGTATGCCTCATCTTTTTCTACTTCATGGCAAGACCTACGCAAATGTCCCTCTTGCTCAGGAAGCTGCAAGTAAAGCCAGTGTAGTCTAAGCATTCTATCGTGAGCCAGGTGCCTTAGAAGTCCCAGTATTTGTTGTCAGGTTCTTTTTGAAAGAAGTAGCAAGGTGGCTGGCTTATATTCCATTTGTTTGAGCTGCCAAATGACTCTTAAAGCAAAACAAAACAACTTTCTCCAGCAGCATACAGTGAAGTTGCCTTTCTCCTCCCTCCCCATTCTTTCATTTTAATCTTTTATAATGTGTGGTTTCCAGATTCCAAAACTGTAAACAAAACATGTCTGTTCTATAGTTTCCATTATCCAGTGCAAATTGAAAAAGAAACCATAGTGCTTCTTAATCTTCCTTAAAAATTCCTTTTTGCAAATAATTTATTTCCAAATACTGGCGTTTCTTACATGATTTGGATGTAGTGAGGTGGAATAGAGACAGAATTCATATCAACCTATTACAGATAAGGTTTTTCCCCTGAAAAACAGCATAATCAGAGTAGGCAGTTTCCCAGGATTTTTGTGATCACTATCCTGGAGATAATGTTCTGCAAATAAACCATAGGCTTTGGGGGGAAAGTGGTTACTACATTTGGGAGAAAAATATCTCAAAGAAATAAAGGGACACCAAAAGTGTTTCTTCTCCCTCTTTCTTTCTGAGAGATGTTTTTTTTTTTTTCAAGCATTTAGAAGAAGGTCATATTGAACTAAATTTTTATCATGACTTAAACTGTGCAAACACCTGGGAATTATAACTTTTAAATAGTAAATGGAATTTGACCCTTGTTGAATACGTAGATTTGAATATTTAACATCATATTCCTTGTAAGTTGTATCTTTTACGTGTTCTATAGTGTCTCAAGTTAGTGTGCTAATTTCCCCTGTGTAGTTTCACAAGACAGTATTTTCATTTACTAACAACATTTCATAGTACGTTAATAACATCAACACAGCCACATTTCCCTGTGTGCCATTTGTTAAGCCTAGGTAAATATTAAATATCAGTTGGAAGAGAGGGAGAATAACAGTTGCATTTGCCGCCAGCCCTAAGTTCCTTTGAGATGTATATGAATGCATATGATTTGTTCAGTCTATAAAGCAGATGCTGGTTCAGTTCTGGAGCATATGTTGGTTTTCAGACAGTTTTGGAACATGGTGGTGAGAGGGATATGCATATATGGAAATTCCAGGTATAAGTTTTGAGGATGCCATTCAAGTTTTTTTTTAACTTTAATTTAAACATTGACCTCAAAGGCAAAAAAATGATACTACTTTTGGTAGAGTTTGGAAAAGTAATTAGAAATAGAGTAAAGCATTAAGGAAAATAGTAACTAAGATTTTTTTTTCTCCCCAAATTTGTTTATTTTAATTTTTCAGTGTTACAAGATTGATTGTTCATGCACCACACCCAGTGCTCCATGCAGTACGTGCCCCTCTCGATACCCACCACCAGGCTCACCCACCCCCCCAACCCCCTCCCCTCCAAAACTCTCAGTTTGTTGCTCAGAGTCCACAGTCTCTCCTGGTTCAACACCCCCCCCTGATTTCCCCCCATTCGCCCTTCCCTTCCTTCTCACGATGCCCTCCATGATTTTCTTTATACTCCACACGTAAGTGAGACCATAAGAT
>CM052799.1:115019168-115197743 GCA_028533885.1 Nasua narica
ACTGTCTTTTTTCCACTGGATATTTTTGCCTGTTTTGTCAAAGATGATTTGACCATAGAGTTGCGGGTCCATCTCTGGGCTCTCTATTCTGTTCCACTGGTCTATGTGTCTGTTTTTGTGCCAGTACCATGCTGTCTTGGTGATCACAGCTTTGTAGTAATATTTTGGCATTATTTTAACTATTGCTATAGTTATTGAGGAAATACATGTATGCCATTATTCTCTTTGGCTCTATTAATTCATACATATGCCAACAGCAAATAGATTTAAATAGATAGATGCAAACAGAGAGCCTCATTTTGATTTATCTGACTGACCTTTATCCCAAGATGGTCATGAATTTTTACTTCATTTCTGAAATATATAACTAGTCATTCTACTTCATGTTTTCTCTTGGTGGAGAACTCGTATTTGTGAATATTCTTGAATCAGAAATTTCAAAATTACAATAGAATTTCTACTCTCAATTCTTGTAAGCTCTTCCTTTATGGGAGAGGAAATGTTCAAAGTATAAAAATGAGTGTGACAAAATCATATGTAGTTTAAGAAAATGGGAAAATTGATCATAATGATAACCATATGGAGAAAAGATAAAAGTTTTAATTACATTGTATAAAAGAACATTTGGTGAACAGGATTCATTTTTTCTAATGTTAAATAACCTTTAGAGATGTTATTCATGTAAGAATCTCACTCTTTAACCTGATGGTGTTATGACAATTCTCATCAAATATACAAGGAGGAAGTCAAAAGTAATTTGCTTTTCAAGGAAGTTGTTGACAGAAGTTCATTGTATAAAGCTAAATATTTCATTTAGAATTTGGATCATGTCCCAGAGGATACTGCCTCAACCAGTGTCACTAAACACCGAAACATTATTTTTGGAATATGTGAAGAAATTTTCTCCATAATTCAGCATTAGAAGATTCAAAGATTTTGAAGTCCTACAATGTTACATATAAAACGTGTTTTCTCATAAATAAACCCTCATTAAACATTGCTCTGTGCAAGCATACTGATGGAAACTGGCAATATAAGATCCCTACATTTAAGTAGTTTAAGATGCAAACTATATAAATCATAAATAAAAAAATTTGAAGAATACTTAAGAAATTTCCTAATGAATACTACAAGCAAGAAGTATTATTGGGATTCGGTGAAGAGAGAAGTTCTTACCTTGTGATGGTCAAAAATGACATTTTAGGGGATGGGGGCATTTATCTGGGCTTAAGGCAATGGTAGGATGCCCATTAAATTGGGGAGTGCTATAGATTGAATGTTTTTCTTCCCCCAAAATTTGTATGTTGAAGTGTGATCCTTAGTGGGATGATACTCAGTGATGGGACCTTTGGGAGTCTCTATCCTTCCTCATGAGTGGGATTAGTGCAATTTTAAAAGAGACTCCAGAGAGCTCCCTTGCCATTTCCTGCTTGTGAAGACAAGATTTCTGTGGACCAGGAAATGGCCCCTCGCCAGATGCCAAACCTTTCAGGACTTTGGTCTTATAACTTTCATCCTCCAGAACTGTGAAAAATAAGTTTGGGTTGTTTATAAGCCACCTAGTCTGTAATATTCTGTTATAGTCTCCCAAACTGAGTAAGAAAAGAAGCGCTTCCATGAGAGGATGGTAGGAAGAGAGACACAAAAGAGAGGTTGTGCATCATTTGGGGAGTAGAGAACAAGAAGTGGAATAGTTTGGATGGCTATTAGGATAATAATTAAGGGGAGTTATGAAGGAATCAAATTGTGGGGTAGTTTAAATTCTCTGTGGAGAATTCTTCTTACACAGAAGAAGCCATGAAGAAATCTGCATCATTAGGAAGATATATCCTGTGCTCCAGATCGGGCGCCCTGAGCTGGAAGGGAACAGAAATCTTCGGGGAGACTCTGGGTGTGAGAACTGCTTGGTGTGCTGAGAACCTGACTGAGCATATTAGTGTCAGGAATGAAGAGCAAAGGCCTGATTTGGGAGACGATGCTAAGGAAGAATTAGTGCATTTAGGGATTGAGTGGCTTTGAGACTTTTATTTCAAGGTTGTCTTTTAGGATTCCTCTGGCCTGGGCAGATGAAGCAGGGGTGAGTAGTGGCAGGCACTTCCTCTCTGTCCCTGTTCCCAGCCACTTAGTCAAGGCGCTCGGTGTCGCTAGGTCTTAGGAGGGTGATTATATGATCATTTGTTGATAACGATAATTTCTAAACCCCCGTTTAGCTCTAAGACTCAGATTCAGTGGGCACTCACAGTATTAAGCCTCACCTCTATAATCAGGGAATTCTTCTAATACTGTGGGAGGGGAGCAGGAAACAATACAGTGACGGATTGCCATGATATAATGAAAAGCTGCAAAGTGCTTCAGAGATACTGAGGTTAGCAGGCAGTGGGGAGCAGATGAAACAATGTATATGATCAGGGACCATGTAAGGGAAAGTACATTGGAAACTACAAAGCTTCTCAAAAATACTACTACTATCAAAATCCCACTATGTAAAATTTGACTCATTGCCCCTGCATAGGGAAAAGATTATACGTTTTCTTAAAATTTCTGACTCTTTCATCTCTCCTCTTCCTTTACTATGACTCCAATATGTACCGCTCTACTACTCTTGGGAACTGGCATTGTCTGGAGATTGGAGCTTGTGGCATCTGTTTTGTTGTTGGATTCTTTTTAACTCCCTTTAGTTATCATTCTGCAAAGGCAGAGTAAGCAGTCTGACCCAGTGAACCTATTCATTCTCTACTACAATATATATTTTTTAAAGGGAAGAAAGAAATGAAGTCTTTTTTTAGAACAGTTTTAGGTTTAGAGAAGAATTGAACAGAAAGTGCCGTTTTCATGTAACCCTTCACACACACACACAGAGGTCCCCCAACCACAAGGCACAGTTTCCCTATCATTCCTATTATTCTTGCTACAGTGTGGTATATTTTTTACAATTGATGAGCCAACAATATATTAGTACTAACTACAGTTCATAGTTTATGTTTGGGTTTCTCTTTTGTATTTTACATTCTCTGGGTTTTGATAAGTGTATAATGATGTGTAGCCACCATTACTGTGTCATACAGAATATTTCACACACTAAAAATCTATGCTTCACCTTCTATCTCTCCCTCCTTCCCACCTGAGCCTCCAGCAAGCACTGGCCTTTTTCATGTCTCCAAAGTTTTTCCTTTTCTAAATGTACTATCATTTGATCACACAGTATGTAATCTTTTCAGGTTGGCTTCCTCAATTAGCAATGCAATTGAGTCTTTTCTATATTAATTCATTTTTACCACTGTAATAATGTTTCATTGTATGGACATACCACAGTTTGCTTATCTATTCACCTTTTAAAGGGCACTTGGTTTCTTTCAACTTTTGGCAATCACCACTAAAGCTGCCATATGTATTCATGTGCCAGTCTCTGTGTGGATGTACACTTCCATTTGATTTTGGTAAATACCAAGGAGCACAACTGCAGGATTAGCCTGTGTTTCTCTTTGTAAGAAACTGCCAAACTGTTTTCCAAAGTGATTGTAGCATTTTGCAGTCCCCCAAGAAACTTCTGGTTGCTCCATATCCTCACCGGCATTTGTTGTCAGTATTCTGGGTTTTAGTAATTCTAATAGATGAATATTGGTATCTCATTATTTTAATTGCAATTCTCTAATGAACTATGGTATTGAGAATTTTTTCATATGCTTATTTTCCATCTATGTATCTTCTTTGGTGAAGTATCTTATCAGATCTTTTGACTCTTCTTAAGTTGTTGGTTTTCTTATTGTTAAGTTTTAAAAGTTCTTTTTATATTTTGGATACGAGTCTTTTATCAGATGAGTATATTGCGGTATTTTCTCCCAGACTGTGGCCTGTTTTTTTGTTCTCTCATCAGTCTCTTTTGTGAAGCAGAAGCTTAATTTTAATGAAATCCAACTTATCAATTTTTTCTCTGAATAGGTTGTGCTTTTAGTGTTGAATCTAAAAGTTCATCATCAAATCCAAAGTCACCCAGATTTCCTCCTATGTTGTCTTCTAGGAGTTTCATAGTTCTACATTTTATAAACGGTCAATGATCCATTTCGAGTTAATTTTTGTGCATAGTGCAAGGTCTATATCCAGGTGCAATATTTTTGTACCTGTCTAGTAGTTTCAGTACTAATTATTGAAAAGACTATCCTTTCTCTATCAAATTGCCTTTCCTCTTTGCCATACAATATACTTTAATATTGCCCTTTACTATCAACAGCTCACTTGTTCACAGAATAGCTTTCAGAACTAAAAAGCATCATGCAACAATGATATTGTTTGGGATTTATAAAAAGATTTGGGATTTATAAAAGTAAGAAGGGGTTTGAATAGGAAAATTTTTCTTCTATTACTTGCATGGCCTAGAGCAAGCTAAATAGTAACTCTGAAAGTCAGTTTCTCAACAAAATAGAAAACCTCAAAAGTCTATTCGTATTACGATACATTTAGATAAAATACTGGGATAACACTAGATGAAATAAGGATAAAATGTGAGAAAATAATTTATAAACTCTAGAATTCTATACAAATATCACCCAAAGAAGTAACTTTTATTCCATTCTACTGTTTTTACTTCTGACTTTGATAATGTTCTGGATTCCAAAACTTCTTCCTCATCTCTCTTTTATCCAAAAGAGAAATATTTAAAATTCAGTAACACACTTCTCTTTCCCCAGGATCAATAGAGTGAAATTTTTCTTTCATTTTTTATTATATATTCCTTTCCCTTAAACATTTGCTAAAAGCTTGTATATTGAGGAATTACAAAATCCCACAGAAAATAAAAAAAGTTTGGGAAGGGATAGAATTAAACATGCAGTTTTAAAAAAGAATAAATATAATATTTGAAATGTGTTAACTTCCAAAGTAAATGTGGACACTCTAAAGGACAAACCTTTTCCAGTAAGAAAGACTTCTTTCAAACTACATTTTTGTATGTATTCAGGAAACACTGAAATTGTAAGCAGCATAGTCTTTTGGGGTAGATTCTCCCTTTTAAGTTTTGAAGTTTTGAAGTTTGAACCACTTTTTAGATTTGGGTACCAGCCATTTCATGCTTGAAATTTAATATCTTAAAGAATATACATTCTTCCTAGCTTATTTTAGAAAATTTCCCCAAAATGTTTGGCGTTGTCACAAATTTTTAGAATCCTTAAAGGGCATGAGTTCTTGAGGCTACTGTTCTATCCCTATACCTCTTTTCCTCACTTGCCCCTGTACTAGGCTAAATAGTCTTAAGAATAGGGGTACCTGGGTGGTTCAGTCAGTTAAGAGTTTGCCTTCAGGGGCATCTAGGTGGCTCAGTGGGTTAAAGCCTCTGCCTTCGGCTCAGGTCATGACCCCAGGGTCCTGGGATCGAGCCCCGCATCCGGCTCCCTGCTAAGTGAGGAGCCTGCTTCTCTCTCTTCCTCTTCTGTTCCCCTCACCTGCTTGGGCTCTCTCACTCTCACTCTCTCTTAAATAATAAAGAAAATCCTTAAAATAAGTCAATGAATCAATAAATAGTCTTAAAAACAGGAAAGCACTAACTACTTCTATCTCCTTTAAGTGACTGCACTAAGCTGCACAGACATAGAAATTTTAAACTTCTAGTGTACAAATAGAAAACCATGGGATGTTAAAACTGCTCTCAGCAAAAATGTGATTGGCAAAGATTTTCTATTACTAGACAGCTGCAGTGTATGAGTGTGAAATACATCACCATGGCCTTGCATTTGTACATTGGATTATCTGGGTTATCTGGGTAAGAGGTTATCTGGGTAAGATCCCATGTTTAGTCTGTACATATTTAGAGCTAGCAGTTAAACAGAAAAAACTAATAAGTGTTTCCTTTCCTCCCCATTATGAAATAGACAGACAGACAGACAGATAGACATATGCATTGTTGCGCTATTAACTGATTATTTGGGATTAGAAGATGATTTTACCAAAGGATCAGAAATTTCGTGTGGCTTCGGGGAAAAGATTCAGTAATCCTCCCATTGCATCTGTATTGCAGCATTTTTTTTTTAATTTATTCTTATTTGAGAGAGAGAGAGAAGGAGAGAGGGCAGGCGAGTGGGGGGTATAGGGAAAAGGGGAAAATCTTCAGACTCCCTGCTGAGTGTGGAGGTGAGGGTGCTGGATCTCAAGACCCTGAGATCCTGACCTGAGCCAAAACCAAGAGTCAGATGCTTAACCAACTGAGCCACTCAGGTGACTGATGCAGTGGTTTTGATTTGAGGGTGTGGGGAACTGAGAAGGAAATAAGCATGAGGCAATTTAGAATGCTAGCTGCTTGGCAGAAATGGAGCTCTAAGAAAGTGAACATCCTCAAGCACCATGATTTGAAATAAATTAAAGGCTGATTATTATACTTAAAACAAAACTACTGGTTATACTATAGCATTATCCTATTGTTCTTTCCAAATATGTGGTATTTTAGCTATAGCACAGTTAATCAAGTAGTCTGTGGGTGCTATGCAAGCACCTACATTTATAATATTATTTCTTTGGGGGATATATGTGAGTTCCAAACAACCATGTTAATCAGGAGGTTTAGAAACACATACCTATTTGTTAGTTGAAGGACAGTGTTTATATCTGCTTGTACCTGTTGGAGGGCGGCGGTGTCTGGTTTTGTGTTATAAAAACTGTGGGAGCAGGTTGATAAAAAAGGAATTCCTTTCTGAGATGTTGGAATGGCCTGGAAGAAGTTCAGAGGACAATTTCAAGCTAATCTGAGCCAAGACGATCTTTTGTTAGTATCCTTAAAAGCAGGAAAATAGCAATGTAAATGTCAAGATGCTTCCGCCTTGAGCCAAGAATAAACAAAGCAAGCAATCCATTAAAAGTACTTTTCAAACACATAAGCTCCCAAAACTTTGCTCTTGAAATATGTTAGAACTAGTTTACACTTAGGCAAGCAATGACATTAGACAGAACTGTTAAAAAACACACTTCCCAGATACCCTGTGATCAGGTTTCTAGCTATGTATTCTATACATACATTTGATTTTAAGAATTTTAAGAGTGTGAGGGGCACCTGGGTGGCTCAGTTAGTTAAACATCTGCCTTCGGCTCAGAGATGTGATCCCAGGGTCCTGGAATAGAGCCCCAGGTTGGGCTTCCTGCTCCGCGGGAAGTCTGAAGCTCCCCGTGCCCCTCCCCTGCCTGTGCTCTTTCTTTCTCAAATAAATAAATAAATTAAATTAAAAAAAAAAATTCAGAGTTTGAAATCTAACTCTCCCCCTGCAAAAAAAAAAAAAAAAAACCACATTTTAGAATAAAGTGATTTCATTATACAGTTTTCATGGTGTTTTAATTAGAGTTAGCTATATAAGTACTAATAGAACCTCATGTTCAGAGTTTGATTGGGATAATAAGTACTTTGTTCGGGTTGTACTCTTTCTTTTAGCTAGGTGTGGGTGGTCTGAATGGAGCTAAAATCCCACCATTGTTTCTCTTGTCATTAATTCTATCAGCAATGCCTCTGATTTCTTTAGACTATGAAAAAATAACTAGTGATTAAGAATTACCATAATGCTTTTAAAATATTTTTCATAGCGGCTACTTGCACAAAAGAATCTATGTATGAATACAGTTTTATAATCTACACAATGTAAAATTTCCAGAAAAGGATTGAAGACCTGGCTCATGTACAAAATCTTTATAATGCTGATCGTTATATACATTCTCTATTCCTTTTTTATGATAAACATATACATTAGCTTAATAATTATGTATTCCTTTCATATTTTTAAAGTTTCTACTTCTAAAAGGAGCGAAAAAGCTCCCAAATTGAAACAAAAATTAATATACTGCAATCCAAGCCTCTTTTTTTTAATAGCTCATTTTTTTAGTACTGAAACAAAGAATATATCCCATTTTGACAAATAATGTTCACTGCAGTTTGATTGACATTGAAACACTTGTTTAAAAAATTTCAATTGACAACAATTACTTTATCAGGCTAATTGGCCTAAAACTCAGTCTGCTAGGATCAAAATAGAAATTCATGTGTGCACAACTCTTTAAATTTTATAAAAATGTGTCTCAGATTTGAGGTTTCTTTCTATATAAGGTGAGAAAAATTATTGTTGTCGTATTTCCAAAACAGGACACATTGCCAGTCTGAGAGTGAGTTGTGATTTTATGGTATATTTAATAATATTATGAATAAGAATAATAACCATATTCCTCACAGAGGAGGATTTACTTTGTACCAGGCACTGTGCTGTACATTTTCATATATTATCTATAACACTTTTAACACTATTGCAATATCAGTTCTATTAGCCCCTGTATACAGTTAAAAACCCTGAAACTTAGGAAAAATTAACATTTGCATAAATGGGATTTGAACCTATCTTGTTTACCCTAAAACCACTAGTCTTCCCACTAGGTAATTCTGCATATGCTTGATCCAAATTATTCCTAGTTTTCTCAGAAATCACCAATAAATTTGGTTAGATTTTGGTGCAAATCTAGCCAGATATTAAAAGACTCAATTTTCATAAGGGCTTGTTAAGTTTCATTTGTTTTACATTGACAGATACATATCCCAGCCCTGAAGTTTGAAAAAGTAAAGTTTCCATGTGGCACCTCTCCCTACTTCTGGAAAAAAGATATGCCTTATTGTTTGAATCAATAAAATTACCTTATCCCAAAATATCGTCTACCCTTTCTGGTTTCCACGAATCTTAAATGCAGTTAAAAGAGGGGAGACATTTGTCTACTAAATCTCATATATCATAGTTAGAAATGTTTTTACATAAATAACAGTGCGGTATAGAGAAGGAATCACTAGACTGGGACATTAGAGATATGGGCATAAAAGTCTTGAAAGGCCACTGATAAGGTAACTCTACCAGTCATTTAACTTCCATGGGAGTCTTTCTTTTTAATTGGTTAAGTTAGAGAAGATAAATAGAAAGATTTCTAAGATAATGGAAATGCTAGTTGAGTAGCTATTTATAAACTAATGTGAGTCAGCTTTTGATTCTCTTTAACAATAATTATTGCAATAATTATTTCAGGGAGGGAAGAACAATAATAAAATTTAAGTTCTCCATGAAACCATGTAAAACATTTTAGAATTTGTGTCTCTCTCTTTTATCACCTATTTTATCTATCAGTATAACGTATTTTAGCAGTTCCATGTATATAAATATCTTGTTGATTTAATGTGATGCAAAGAGAATTAAGAGAAAAGATCATGCTCAGTATTTTCTTTGTACCCACTACAGTACATAATATTTTGCTACATAATGAAACTAAAGTACTTGATTGAGGTGTCGAACATGTTTACTAGAGCAAAGGCCCAGAAATCATTGTATTTGCCAATATCTAGATTATTAGTAGAAACATTTATTCTTATAATAAGAAAGTAGATCTCTATACCACACACATACACACACACACACACACACACACAAATATGCAGCAGGTACAACATATTGAGATGGCACAGGTAGAAAGGACTCAGAACTCATAGACACAATTGTGTAAAGGACATATTTATTCCTGGAACCCACCCCAGTGTAATATTTTGTTCAAATGACAGATTACATAAGCCACTCCAGGTGAGGAGGAAAGGGGTACAAATGTCCTTTCTTCTTCATGGCCACCACAAGGGCCTTCATGGTTTGCCAACCATTACGTTTGGTTGTATTGTTTATCCAGTCTGCTTACCAAGGTCACAACACTATAACATTTTCATCTCATGGACCAAAAAATAAAAAAGCGGCTGTGAATTTATAACCATACTAAAATGACATCAACTTTGAGAGTTATAAGGACCAACCAACTGCGCCACCCAGGCGTCCCAAGAATTTTTAAATTTTTAAATGGGCCATTTGGGTGGCCCAGTCGGTTAAGCCTCTACCTTTGGCTTAGGTCATGATCCCAGAGTCCTAGGATCAAGTCCTACATCAGGCTCCCTGCTCAATGGGGAGTCTGCTTCTCCCTCTCCGTCTGGGGCTCCCCCCAACCTGTTCATGAGCACTCTCTCTCTCTCTCACTATCTCTCTTTCTCAAATAAAAATAAATAAAATCTTTAAAAGAAAAAATTTTTAAATGAATACTAATCATGTGTCATATCAGACATTTAATATACTAGGTGCTTAGTTCCAGTCTTCACAACATGCATAATAATTGTGGGAGCTGGTAGTTTTACCCAGGGCTTTTTTTTTTTTTTTTTTCACCCAGGGCTTTTTTGTTCAAAGCCATCTCTTACTCTACCATATTCTCCAAGGGGTTGTATGGAAGGTTCCATTATTTTCTTTGGTGTTCTCTATATAATTTTTCTGATCTGCCAATCACTCCTCATTTTCCAGTTAAGGACCCCAAAATTCAGAAAAAATAAGTATTTCCCCAAAGTTGCCAGAGATGGTAAATGACGTACATGAGTAAGCAATAAAACCTGATTGCAGCCACTCTGAATTTTATTTTTTAACTAAATTAATGACTACTTTAGTAGTAGTTTCACTGATAGGAGGAGAATAAAAGGAGAATAAAAAGAAAAAAGTTGGGGAGCGCCTAGGTGGCTCGGTGGGTTGGAGCCTCTGCCTTTGGCTCGGGTCATGGTCTCAGGGTCCTGTGATGGAGCCTCGCGTCAGGCCCTCTGCTCAGCGGGGAGCCTGCTTCCTCCTCTCTCTCTCTGCCTGCTTCTCTGCCTACGTGTGATCTCTCTCTCTGTCAGATAAATAGGTAAAATATTTAAAAAAATATATGATAAACTGAATGAAATAAAATTTATGAAAAAAAGAAAAAAGTTGAAGTGAATAAAATGATCTTATTTTAAGCCAATAAACAGAAGCAAAAACATGATACATTTTATCTCACAAAAAGTAGTTATTTAATCCTTTGTTATTACTCACACCTCAGCTGTAGGACTAATGCTTATGGGTTAGGTGACATTTTGTTTCTTGCATTTCCTATCTTACTGTCTTTCTAATCTGTAAGTTAGAAATTGGTGCCGCTTCTTCAAAAATACTTATCTAGATTTACTACTAATTCCATTACTACTGATTCCACTTATTAATTCAGCAAAACCTTACTATTCACTAAATGCCCCAACTACTGAGAATACTATGCTCAAAAATATAAATATCAACCCTACCCTTGCGAACCTCACCCTTTAGTGGGAAGAAACAGAATAGGCAGACAACAAACCAACTAAATACATAACTATAAACTTTTAAAGTATCTAGAAGTAAAAGAAAAAAATTAAGAGGAGGAAGAAAAAGAAGAAGAAGAAGAAGAAGAAGAAGAAGAAGAAGAAGAAGAAGAAGAAAAGGAGAAGAAGAAGAGAAGGAGAAGAAGAAGGAGGAGAAGAGAAGAGGAAGGAGAAGGAGGAGGAGGAGGAGAAGGAGAAGGAGAAGAAGAAGAAGAAGAAGAAGAAGAAGAAGAAGAAGAAGAAGAAGAAGAAGAAGAAGAAGAGAGGAAGGAGGGAAGGAAGCAAGGAAGCAAGGAAGGAAGGAAAAACCCAGGATTTTTTTTTTTTAAGCTAGCCAAATGGATTGGAGGAGAGCAACTTGGGTTGAGAGTGAAAAATTCGACAAAGGCCTAGAGGCCAAGAAGAGGGAGTTAGATGTTATTTTCAATGCATTTGAAATCTGATTTTAAGCAGAGGATAACATTATTCTGCCTATTGGTTTGTCTATCTACCAATCTCTCTTATATTCTTATCAGCTATGTGGAGAGGGAATTATAGAAATAATGGAAGAAATGGAGAGATTAAAAATGATGCGATATTTGTGATATTTTAGTGATCTAAGTGTATCCATCAGAGTTCTTCAGAGAAGTAAAATTAATAGGAGATATACATAGAGACAGATAGATAGATGGATGATGGATTTTAAAGAACTGGCTCAGGTGATTATAGAGGTTGGCAAGTCCAAAATCCATAGGGCAAGTAGGCCAGAAACTCAGGGGAAAGTTAATGTTGCAGTCTTAATCTGAAATTTGTAGGGTAGGCTAAAAATACAGGACTGATTTCTATATTACAGTCTTGAGGCAGAATTCCTTTTTTTTTTCCCAGGGAATCTCAGTTTTTGCTTTTAAGGACTTTACCTTATTGGATGGGGCTGACCCACATTATCAAGATATCCTCCTTTACCTAAAGTCAACTGATTATAAATGTTAATCACATCTACAACGTTCTTCAGAGTAACATATAGATGGTGTTAGACCACACAACTGGGCAGTATGACCTAGACAAATTGGTATGTTAAATTAACCATCACCAAAGGTTATATTGATGGAAGTAGAAACAGAAAAGAAGAATTGGTAACATTCTGGAGATAGAATCTACAGAATTTGGTAATGGATTAGATGTGAGGATAAAAGGTAGGGAAGGGATCAAGAACTGCAGATTTCTTACACCAGCATTGGATTTTAATAGCTATGATGTGGACCAAATGAGTTTCTCTGTTTTCTGATTGGAGTTCTTAAGATTTCAGCTTAAATAAATGACTGACAAAGTGAAATTACTTTTGGAAAGCAGTTTAAATGGAAGTCTTGGGAAGAAATTCTGTTTGTATCTGCCTGGCTCTATTTGGCTAATCCTAATGTAGACTAAAAATTTACCTTGCCTTCTTTTTCTCATCCAGAAATAATTACATGCAAATAGTAATTGGCTCTTTATACTATAATTTGAAATGGGAGGAAACATGGCCAAATATTTTTGGAAGGAACAGCCTTCTAATGAGCCAGTTAAAGTGTCTCCAATTTTTTTTTTTTATTGCTAATCATAGTAGGTCTCATTTTCTAATCAAAGCTTACATATGCTTCACCAGGGAGCTTGGAATATATGCTAACTCAATCTAATTTTACAGAATATCATTCAAAATGTAGCTTTGACAGATAGACAAGTTTAGCAAGAAAGAAAGTAATATATGCACCAAATGTTAAGTACTCTCACTGAAAATTGTTGAAAATTCCCCCGTGTTCCCAATTCTGTCCTTTTCTTAACTATTAACTTTGAAATTAAATGGACAGTTTTGAAAAAAATAAAGGGTAGACATTTTCTCAAAGCTGATTACAGTGCCAGTTTTTCTTTCTAAAATGGAATATCAGGGTGCCTGGCTGGGTCAACAGGTTAAACGTGTGCCTTCGGCTCAGGTCATGATCCTAGGGTCCTAGGATTGAGCCCCACACCAGGCTCCTTGCTCAGTGGGAACCTGCTTCTCCCTCTCTCTACCTGCCACTCCCCATGCTCTCTCTCTCTCTCTCTCAAATAATAAAATATTTTAAAGAAAATGGAATATCGAATAATAGATAAGCATTCTGGACATTGGAAATAAAGAATTAAAAATATAGCAAAATATTTTCCTGATTAGTTTCTAGAGGTTTATGAATACTTTTATTTAATTTTATGTCAGAAAATGTTTGCTTTTCTATTTTACATATTTGTTACTATAAATCCAAATGAAAACCTTGATAATTGATAAAGTCAGATTTCTTCTAACTGCTAAATGATTTAATTTTTCATACAATTTAGATTAGGTTTAGTCAAATTTCATTGCCTTCAGGCTGCTAGTGATATTTTATATTGATAAGTGTTTTAAATAAATGAAACTTCCTCTAAGTTATCATTTTGTCTCTTTATTATAAAGTGTATGAGGTATCTCATATATAAGGCATAAACTAAGTTTACTAGTTTCCTGTGACTTAAAACAACGGAAACTTATGTTCTCTCAGGTCTGGAGGCCAGATGTCTGAAATCAAAGGTTGAGTAGGGCCACACTCTTTCCAGAGACTCTAGGAGAGAATCCATCCCTTGCTTCTTATAGTTTCTAGTAGCTGCTAATATATATTCCTTTGCTTTGGCCAATCTCTACCTCAGTTTCCACCTTGCCTTCTTCTCTTCTTTGCATATCAGTGTAAGATCTCAGTGTAAGATCTCCCCATCTAGATTGTGCAGGATGATTTTCTCACATAAAGATCCTTAACTTAACCACACCTGCAAAAACACTTTTTCCCCCCAAATAAGGTTAACATGTATACAGGTCCCAGGGATTCTGATATGGACTTATCTTTGGGGCCACCATTCAGACTGCTACACCAGATAATGTAAGGGATATAAGTGTGGATTAGACAATAGTTTTGTTTTCATAAATGTGCCAGTTACTAAGTTTTAGCCTTTCAGTTCCTACCTCATCCTATATACTACTCTACCATGAACTTGGAGCTGGGAATCTACAAACCACATCTCTACTTGGCCAGACTGACTCCTCATTAGACCCTTATGGGAGGCGCTAAGGGAAAATGGAAACTTGAAGCAGAAGAGATGCAGTGTCCTATTTGCATTTTGTTCTTGTTTCCGCGTTTTTCTTGTGTCGTGGACACCCTAGCAAGGCTTCTTCACTCTGGTAGTGACAGTTCACTTTAGTAGCAGCAGTTAATTCTCATTTGCACTTTTCCCAACATCAACTAAACCAATTTCATGATCCTCATCAGTGATACCACCAACTGTCCAGACTGCCTTCCTCATAGGCCTGAATCCCAGTTTCACAGAGTCTCATCCTGGATCTCAAAGACATTAATAATAGCTGAGCAGTGGCCTCTCTTCAAAGGTCTGAGTTTTGGCTTCATAGGACACCTCCTTTGAGGTTTTAAGATTTAATAATTCCAACCTTTCCATATCCCAGGGATTAGTGACCCCTTTTTGCTGTTGCAACCTCTGATAGTTTAGTGTTTCCTCTATTCTTACAATCTAATACAGATATAAAATATCTTTAAAAATAACTGTCAAATAAAGTTAAAAGTAATCTATCCTAAGAAAGAAACAGAGTTGTCATTGTTCAGAAGAGTGATTTTGTTTTTTTTGTTTTTTTTTTTCTTTCATCTGGGTAAGATCTAAGCAGGCATCATGGGGAGGTGGTGATTCAGTAGGATCTTACAAATTGGTAGACTGATCTATAATAGATAGGAATGAAAGTATGGGAGGGAATTTCTCGAGAAAACATTTCAAAAATGTATCAGTTTGTTTCTCAAAATATATGTATATGTAATAATATGTAAGCATTCTCCGTCCAAAGAGAGTCATGTGCATTCTCTTATAATATTACAAAGCCCTCAACGAATGTCGAGTCATTTTTCCCAATGACCAAATAATGATAGATGATCTGCTGCTGCAAATTAGAAAAATGGGTGAGTAGTTCAGTGTTCTGTTGTGTATCTTGTTTGCTACTGCTTTTGTTAGTTACTTCTAATTGATGTCATTGTGGTGAGCTGCCGGAACCTGCTGGTGACCGCCTCAGTTATTCAATATTACCCCACTTCCCTTCATAGACAGTCTTTTGGGCTTTGTGATGGTTATTTATTCATCCAGACACTAGTATAGCTTACTTAAGCTTGATTGTTATGTTCTAGAAACATGATCTCCAAGTAAAAATATTACTATACATAAATAATCATCTCTAGCTGAGCTTTCCTTCTCTTGTTCAGGAGAGTATACATTTTACTTTTCACGTAGTTCAGGGGTATTCATCTTATACTGATAATCAGAAAAAAACAGTTTGCTAAGAGACCTTTGAGACCTAAATATCATAGACTTACTAGGTTGGTATCTAAATTTCTCTAAAATGAACCTGCATTATGAAATCATAAATAATAGAACTGAGGATAAACATTAGCTACTTGACACTGACTGAAAAGTGATGTGTTAACATAAGTGAATTTTGTCTTAAGGTTGAGTGAATTTGAGGCTATGAGGCCAACTATATATCTCCCTTTCCTCCAGGGAACATATGTGGTTTATTGTGTCCACACAGTCTCTTTTCAGAGACTGTAAATTATATTATTTATGGACTCTTGATGATCAAAACACAGTTGGAGCTTGAAGGTCAAGGCAGAAAACTGCATCCTAACTTCCTAATTATTGATGATGCATGGTACACATAGCAGCACACTTTGTGCTGCTACAATTAAAGATCTGTCAACATTTCTAACGGATACTGTGATTTCAGGTTTTGATAATGTGGTCATTTATCCTTACACTTTCTTGACTTATGTGATGCAAGCCCTCAGCTGTGGGAAGACACCTTTAAATTCTTTCAATAAGATTGTAAGACATTTATTTCTTTTGTTTTTTTTGTTATTAAAATACTAAATAAAAGTTAAGATAAGCTACCTTTAAGCAGTCTTATAACTCAAAAACAACACCTATATTCAGGCCACATATTTTTTACCCCCAAACACTTGACTTATGTGAATGTTATGAAACAAACTGTTACTTCAGATTTCAGTTGTTACTATTATTTGTTTTAAAGGAAAACCTTGGAATATTTTTTAGTAATCATTTTTTAAAATGTTTGGCTTCTTCCTAATCTATTTATCAGATATTTATATAGAGCCTAATAACACAGTAAAGGAGAGACAAGTTTGACTCATTGGTTTGTTCACATCAAACAAAACTATCGTGAATAAAATTAAGAAAAGTTTCAAATAGCCGGTTAAATTAAAAATAGTTTATAATTATGTAATCTGAACCTCTAGATCTATGCTATTCAGTATGGTCTCCACTAGCAACATGTGAGTACTAGTAACTTGAAATATAGTTAATCCACTTTGAGGTATTAGAAGTATAAATTACACATTGGATTTTAAGACATTACAAAAAAAAAAGAATGAAGTACAAAATAGCACATTAATAATTTTTATATGGTTTCATGTTGAAATGATAATATTGAGTTCAGCAAATATAGTAAAAGTAACTCACCTAATTTTAAGTAAACTAATTTACTTAGTTTAATAGAGCTAAATTAAAAATTCTATATGTGACTCATACTACATTCTATAGAGCAATAGATGTTCTCAAGGATCCTACCTCTTTTCTTGTAGATGAAACCCTCCCATCCATTTGAATTGACTCACAGCAGTATCATCTTTTAAAACTTCCAAGAGAGTAATAAGCACTCCCTTTTTAAATAAATTCTCTTACCCTACACCTCAAACACTGTGGTGATGCTGTTGGTGATATCTCTAATGATGGATGACAAATATAGGGTAAAGAAAATTTTAAAAGAAAAGTTAGAGGCTCCTGGGTCGCTCAGTGGGTTAAAGCCTCTGCCTTTGGCTCAGGTCATGATCTTAGAGTCCTGGGATCGAGTTCCTCATCAGGGCTCTCTGCTCGGCAGGGAGCCTGCTTCCCCCTCTGTCTCTGCCTTCCTCTCTGCCTACTTGTGATCTCTCTCCTCTCTGTCAAATAAATAAATAAAATCTTTAAGAAAAAAAAAAAGAAAAATTAAATATGGGAGACCATAGGAGTAAATGAAGTATTAACCAAAACAAAACTCAAAAAATCTCAAAATATTTTAGTTGAATATAAATCTACTCATCTATAATGCTGAATAAGATAGAACAAAAGACTATTTTGTTTATCCATGAACAATGTAAATATGTTTTAGGTGAAATTACTTAGAGTAATATTAATATTTAGATTACTCAAAATTCACTTTGTACCTACTTAATTTTTAAAACTGCCATCTGATTTCTCTAGAGTCTCACTAAAGCAAACTGACTATTTGCTTCATTCATGAATTCATTAATTCATTTATGTACCTATACTGATCTGGCATATGCTTAGAACTAGATGATTCAAAGATAAAATATTTTCTCTTTCCATCCTCTTTGGAAGGTTCTTTCACATTCCTCTGCTAATTTCCAACATCTATTAGCTTGAACTCTTCCAAGTCTCTACTTATAAATGAAATTGCATTGGAGACCACATCAGAATCATACACACCTAACCCCAATGTGTTACCATGCAAGGATGTCACAAAGGTCAATTGAGAAGTACCAAGGTGCTAGCACCATGGGAGGCCCTGTGGACTGAAAGAGCTGCAGCAGTGGGTGGGCAGGATATTTCCACACCTGGTAGCAAGTAAATGCTAAACTATTTTAACTGAACTAGCAGTTCTAGTCTTATAGACTAGAGAAACTAGTCTATAGTTTCTCAATTATCTTCAACTCAAAATAATTCTTATTCCAAAATGGCATGTTTTGGGGTGACATATTCTGATGCCCTATAATATATTAAATGCTCAACAAATATTAGCAACTGTTATTACTACCATTATTGATTTATGCAGCCAAATTTATTCTATATCTACTTGTTAGAAACATGGAGAAATATACAATGAACAAGAAACTGTTTTTGAATTCTGCCTAAGGATAGAGAAGTATTCATCAAAGATTAACAATGGTGTGTGATCAGTGTTATGATGAAACCATTAATCACATGCCATGGTTGCACCAAGAAGAAATCAACAAAGTTTAGCCTTGGGTTCTTGGCAAAACATGAATAGTTGGGCTTCTCTCTGAAATTCATGTTCTAGCTCATCTAGACCATAAGAAACCTGTCCTCTCATTATTACCTCTCGTAGCCGAAGTAGCTGGATCTCCTCCCATATTCCAAGTCAGAAAATATTAAAATTTATTCATTAATTTACCATGATCCTTTAAAAATTACATTTTTTATTGGTTTACCAATGTACCAAGATACATTTTCCATAATAGTTTAAAATAATGTTTAACAACATATTTTGACAAACTTGTGTGTGTGTGTGTGATCCCTACTGTCTATCTAATTATGCTGACCTGCAAACACATTGTAAAATAATCTTCCTCTTTCAAATATATTTACTGAAAAAAAGCAGCACTAGGAAAGTAGAGTGATTATAACAAAAGTGAATGCGTGGGCATTTTTGATAGTTAAAGGTATGGTCAAATATAAAAAGACAAGTAGTTTCGTTGGTACGGACTCTGGCATGGGGTGATATATATCTTGGTAAACCCTTACAGTGGTCTTTTCCTTGTTCCCTGAAAGTTCCTTATGGATGAACTGTTTCCTGGGCAGGAGAAATCATCTGGTGATCTCACAGTTCTATGATACTAAGGACAAAGTTAGTTGAGAATTAAGAGGGGTGAGGGGAGAGAAACCCAGAAATGTTAAGTAATAGTAGCTACCACTTATAGAGTATTTACTGTATATGCCAGGCATTAGCTAAGCACTTTACATGTTTTAACTGATTTAATTTTTTATAATAATTGTGAGTAATAACTGTAAGTAATGTATGCTATTTTCCTAATGGAGAAAGAGAATTTCAGGGAATTAAATATGTTTGATGAGCTCCAACTCCTGGAGTTAAGAAGTAGTGGTAATGGGTCAAGAGGTTTAGTGTGGAGGGAAAGAGCATGGATTTTAGACTCAGATGGACATGATTTTGATATTGACCATTTAGTATTTCCTTCATATTTTTAATTTCTCTTTATTGTTGAAATTACTTTTTAGATGTGATACATATTTTCTTTTCAAACATTACCCTTCTTAGATTTTCCTTCCAAAGTATCCAAAGATCACAGTGGGTCCTTTACACATTGAGCATATCCAGGTAACCTCAAAGTATGAAGTCAGTAAAAAAAAAAATTTTTAAAAATTAAAAAAAAAGGATGAAGTCAGGTAGGATGATGATGAGTAATATAATAGAATTTCTATAAAGAAAGTCTTATTTTGATAAGGCAATAATGAGAATTAAAATTGGGGAAAATGGAAAGAAAGTTAGTAATTTTAGAATAGATACCACGATGGTTGCTACTAAGTGTTCTACAGCCTATAAATAATGTAGAATTTTCTGTTTTTCACATAATTACTTTGATGTCCATAAAACAATGTAATTAGCCCTTTATCTAGTAGAACATAACACATTTGTTTAGTTTCATTGTCTCTTATTCTTATTGATTTGTATTACTAATAAATGTGGTATTTTGTAGTATAACAAGAAGCTTACTATTCAATTATATGATTTAGGAGGAGGACATATAATTTAGACTTTTTTCTTCATAGTCCAGTGTGGGACAGATTATATACCCATCTCTCTCTTTCTCTTTCTCTCTCTGTATGTATGTATATGTATTTGAATATATGTGTATACACATATATTTGCAAATATATACAATATGTATTTATATACAATATAAATTTATATATACATGTATTTATATATACACATATATGTGTACATACATGTATCTCAAAAATGTATAGACAAGTGATATATAATTAAGTGATACTTAAATAGCAAGAATGGGAAGGAAATTATTCCAAAATACTACCAGACATAAGTTTTTTTTTTTTCTGAATTGATGTTTTATGTGTTAATAAAACCACAGGAGTGCAGAGCAGGTATGGTTTATCTTCAAAGTCTTTATTTATTCATTGCTGCTCAATATAACAACTGATATCACTGTACCTCATCTCCATTTGGGAAAGGAATAATAATTTCCAAATTCTACTGAAAAGGAAAAGCAAAGTTTACCTGATTGTATAAAATCTCTTTTTAAATATGTAACATCAAAATCCACAAGATTAAGACATGTTTAAAAATATTCTGTGATGAATGTGTCTATATTACAATTATTTGATTTACTTAAAGATTAAAAAGTCATTATTTTTGCTCTTGTCTGGGGTTACCCTGTCTTTGGGTTCAACTGTTCATTATTTTTAATAAGCACATAAGAGACTAGTGTTGAAGCTAATTACTTATTACACGTTGCCAGCATGCTTTGTTCTGATAAATAATTTTCTCTTTACTTGGAAATAAGTAATTTGAATTTTATAGTCAACACTGATTTTTAAAGGATGAAATATCTGAAAACTCAGATAAAAATTAAAACTTAAATAAAATTGTGGGGCACCAGGGCGACAATTGGTTCAGCAGCTGACTTTTAATCTTGGGTCAGGTCCTGATCTCACAGTTGTGGGTATCAGCCCTGCACTGGGTTCTGTGCTGGACATAGGGCCCACTTAAAAAAAAAAAAAATCAAAACACTTAAATAAAACTGATTATGTACTTGTTTGAAATTTATATTCTCTTCTAATTATTTCTCAAATTAGCAGAAAGTATATAAATATATCTATATTTACATATTTATATGTATTGGCATTTACTTTTAATTGGATTTTTCTGAGTGTTTCTAAAATAATGGAGAAAAAACTAGACCTACAGTATATTTTAATTCTAAGTTAGTAGCCATAGTATTAGTAGTTACTGCTATTTGATGATAAGATAAATTTCTTGGGAACTATGAACATCTGACTCTATATATGGTGACGAATTATCAAATGTTATTAATTATGGAAAATAAAACCATGTAAAGTTATATAATGATCCCTGATGTCCATTCAAATCTTTATCAGTCTATCGATTTTTGGTATCTACATTTTAGACATGATCTTCTCTGAATTGTGTCTTTCTTAGGGAAAAAAGACAAAATATACAAAATCATTAGAAATTTATTTTACATTCTGAGGTTTTTTGAGCAAGAAAAACTGGTAGAATTCTCTAATTTCAGAGTTTTTCTTTGATTTAAATATGTTAGCCACATATGCAGAAGACAAGAACTCTGAAACTCTTTTCCATTTAAAACTTTGAAATTGAGGTAACTTCTCTAATTCTTTTGTATCTCACATAGTCCTTGGTGCTTAATAAATACTTCCTGAGTGAGCTCTCAAGGTAATTACTTTTCTTTTGATTTCTATCATCTTCTACTCTAAATTTCTTCCTAGAGTTTCTTAAATATTATGAGATTAGTATGGTTGTTATCACATTCTTTCTCCTGTTTTTATCCAAAAGTAGATTTTCTTAGATCTGTCCTTATTTTAATGTTAAAATACTAAAATTCTATAACATAACCATATATATATGACTTAATCATGTCAACATAATTTATGAAATTGAACAATCCTCTCACAGATTGCCCAACATTTATATACTTTAGATACATTCTGCTACTAGAGGTCCTTGCCTTTATATGGTTCAGAATTCTCTTACTGATATTTTCAGATTATTGGATTAAGGTGTCTGCCAGAACATTTATTAAGTTTGGAACAAAATTTCAAAATGATTGGTATCCAGATGTCCAGTGCAAAGGACAAATTACTTTTCTTCCTCTCTACTTGGGGCTACAGTTGGAAGAGTTTAGTTAAGAACCACATGTGATAGCTTTTTGCATATATTAAATATTAGGATCCAAGAAAGAAGGTAGATATAGATTAATGTAATTGAACTCATTGAATAAAGTCAATTACTTCAAAAACTAGTTGTTACTTTAGTGACATTTATACCTTGCAAAAGAGCTAATATATGTGAAACAAAGTTATTTAAGAAAAATACATAAATTTTAATTGTTTTCTTTAAGTATAATATAATTGATTAATAACAAATTGGACTATTGCTTAAACAAACAGAAATCCACAGTCTAAAGCACCCAGTAAAGGAAAATTTAGGAAGTATTTAGTTAATTCAATTAATAAACCTGAAAACTAGGGAAGTTGGAATGTAAATGAAGAATGGATTACTGGAGTTGCCTATATGTGAATTAGCAAAACCAAATAATTATTATTTTCTCCCCCCTTCGTGATAGCTTGGTTTATACATCTATTGATTACGTTAAGAAACCTATGCATTATTACCAAGGGAATGGAATAAATATCTTAAGTGAAGGAGGGTTTACAAATAAAAGTCTAAGTAATAACAGATCTCTTTTATTTTGGGGCCCCAAAGGGGCACAAATCCAGGTCAACCTAGCACTTCAAGCCACAGCCACCAGTCTATGAGAAATGGAACTCAAAACGACACCTTTTTGCCTTCTTATTATAAGGAGTAAGATTTGATTATATATTGCCTAAAAGGTACACATCTGGGGCACTTGGGTGGCTCAGTCATAAGCATCTGCCTTCCACTCAGCTCATGAATCCCAGGGTCCTAGGATCAAGCTCTGTAATGGAGGGGATCCCTGCTCAGCAGGAAGCTTGCTTCTCTTTCTCTCACTCACCCTAATTGTGTTCCCTCTCCTGCTATGTCTATCTGTCAAATAAATAAATAAAATCTCAAAAATAAAAAGGTGTACATCCTTTTATCTGACATAATCAGAACCCATCAATGGTCAAATGATTGAAAAGGCAGTTCATTTTAACTGAAATGTTTCACCAGTTATTGATACAGGACCAGGGACTTTTTTGAGTACTCTTTTAAGAGCAGAAATTCTAGATTTACTTTCCTGTTTAAGCCACACTAAGGACGCATCATTTAAGATTTCCAGGTTGTCTCTTCATCTTGGAGCAGGAAATAGTTGCTTGTAAAACAATCTGAGGGCAAATTTTTTTTCCCTCCATTGTCACTATATTCTTCCCTTTCCTTTGTTAATGATCTTTTCAGTGATATCTCCACATATAATACAACATTTTTGTTTTATCAGTTAATACTTGTGAGTCTTCCCAACACCTTAATTTTTTTTTAAGATTTTTTTTTTCTTTATTTGACAGAGAGAGAGAGAAATCACAAGTAGGCAGAGAGGCAGGCAGAGGGAGAGGGGGAAGCAGGCTCCCCGCCAAGCAGAGACCCGGATGCAATGAGGGCCTTGATCCCAGGACCCTGAGATCATGACCTGAGCCGAAGACAGAGGCTTAACCCACCAAGCCACCCAGCGCTTCAATTCATTCAGTTTTATTTTTATAGAAATAACTTTCTTTTACACTTAATATGTCATTATTTACATAATGTTAATTAAATGATGTAATTTTGTATATAATGGCACATGTCACTGGAAGAAACCTGTTTGGAAACAAAACAAGACCTCGAGTAAAAAACTCACTGGAGGGAACTGCTAAGAGTGTGTGAGTTTCTCCTAAATAGTTTAAGAAACAGAGTAGGAAAAATGCAGACTCCTCTAATATATCTCAGACTCATTGTATATGAATTTCTTTAGCAGATTTCAAGTTTCCTCAGGTTATTCTTAAGCACATTTAATTCATAACCACTGCTGGAATATTATAGAATACTTGCTAACTTTTAATAGAAAGGAAGAAAATGCTATGAAGTAAAACAGCAATCTAGAGGATTATTCCAAGAGAATCCTGTTGGAATATACTTTCCCTTTCCATCACTAGTGTAGTAGATATCTGTTGGGTTGATATTCTAAAATTTATTACTGCCTAATATCAGAACTTCTTTCCTATATGAGAATTTCCCGTGAGCTTGGTAGGAAGGAAGCAATGCTTATCTCCCCCCACAGAAGTTGAATAGGTCTAGAAGTTTGTTCCTGAGTGAGGGGAGTGAGAGGACAGGCATGTGACCTAAGTTAGCCAATTGGATGATCTCTCCCAGGTCCTTAAATCTGAAATAAGTCACACAAAAATGTAGGGGCAATTCAAGATTATTCATGCTAGTTGTGGATCAAGACTCTGACAGTGGCAGAGTGAATGTTAAGAGACAGCAGCAATGCTGCCATGATAAAGGTAAATTCTCAATGCAGTGGTGTTGGTATCACTGTGTCAAACAGACATCAGTGTCGTGAACTTGTTTCTATAGCAGAATCTTGGAAGTACTCTGTGATACTTAACTTCTCTTGATTAGTGCCTGAGTCTCAAAAGTTTTTCATCACTTCTGTAAATTATAACACAGACACACACACACACATACACACACATATATATATTTACTGTAAATGTGTATATATACACACACAGATTTTTTACATATTTTAACATGCTTATTTTTTCCAGTTTTATTGAAATGGAATTGACATATAATATTGTATTAGTTTAAAGTATATAACATAATTAATGTATTTATATATTACAAAAAAATTACCACCATGACTTTAGTTTACAGCCATTACCTCTTGTAGTTACAGACTCGCGTGTGTGTGTGTGTGTGTGTGTGTGTGATGAGAACTTTTAAGATCTGCCCTCTTAGAAATTTTCAAATATCCAGTGTAATATTAACTATAGTCACTATCCTGTATATTTCATCCCCAGGACTTATTTACCCTATAACTGGAAGTTTATGGAAGTATGCATCTCTTGATCACCTGTGCCCTTCCCCCTCCCCACACCCCCTAATCCCACCCTGCCTCTGGCAACCACCAATCTGTTCTCTTTCTATACTTTTGGGTTTTTTTAGGTGCCACATATAAACGAGATTATACAGTATACACATTTTCAATAAATTTATATTTTCTTAAATTAAACATGATTAGTTTTTAATTGATATAAAAAGAATGCACATGGACTTTGAGTTGGGTGCCTGTGGACCATTTTCAGCCCTCTGACATCCATGACTACGAGTGCAAATGATTACATCTTCTTTTCGAGTTTCCTAAGCAAAGAATAGATATTTCTACTATTTATTTACAATGTGTATTTTTTTTACAATCAACTTCAACATAATAGAAATTTGCCTATGCAGTACTTACATTTTAAAAACAATTAATAAATTAATAGAACTGTAAAATTAGGTGATTTTAGGGGTTTTTTTTCTTAATTTGCATAGTAAACTGTATATGGATCCATTTGTTTACAGGTACAAATCACAGCATTTTATTTCTTTATTCTAGCAAAAACAGTTATAGATAGGAATACTCCTGTAAATTGTGAACAAATTTACACAGTTATGGAATAGGACCAGAGTTCCTTTAAAATATCATTTTTTGTCACATTTACGAAGTGAATGTTTAGTAAGTTAACATTAACAATTCTGTAAAATGTGAAAAATACTCTCCCCTAGTGTTTAGAGTAATTTTACATTAAAACATTCATTCCTTCACTAAATTCCTTCAACCCTTGTGATCAACATTCACAGTTAAGGATTAACTTTTAGTGGTTCTCTCAAAAAAGCAAGGAACTACAACTCAGAATCCTGCAGAAAGTCTCCTTTAAATTCAATTCCCAGCGTATGCCCATTGTTGAAATAATCCATTTGATTAAGGAATTAACATATGCTGACTTGATTAGGACTATGTTATCTGAATCAATATTATTGTGATTGGAATCAGATGAGTCAAGTTTAACTGATACTATCAAGATCTACCCCTGGAGATTTTCCCACAAACCATAAAATATGTGGTGAACACTGCATAGAATATTTATAGAAATTTTACTATATGGGGGTGCCGGGGTGGCTCAGTGGGTTAAAGCCTCTAACTTCGGCTTCAGTCATGATGTCAGCGTCCTGGGATCAAGTGGGATCAAGGGCCACATCTCATGGGCTCTCTGCTCAGTGGGGATCCTGCTTCCCCCTCTCTCTGCCTGCCTCTCTGCTTACTTGTGATCTCTCTCTCTCTGTCAAATAAATAAACAAATAAATAAACAAACAAACAAATAAATAAATAAAACTATATGCCCATAAAGGGTATAGACATAGTTAGAGAGATAAGATACACAAAAACAATGATAACAAAGCCAATATTTTCTAATAGTCTAAGATATATAGACTTATGTACATACTTACAGACTTTACATACATATAAAATAAGGGGAAAAGTTTTGTAAAATATGAAATTAAATAATCTCATACCATAGAATGCATTCTAAATGCATTATATAGACAATATATTAAAATAATAATTTATTCATTATGTGCTTAGCTTTTAACATAGCCTGTAAACTCTTTTCTATCCTTGAGCACCTAACACATCAACTTACTCATATTAGATGTTTAATAAGGGCTGTTGAGTAGAATAAGCAAAAAGATCAATATTGGATCAATTACTCACTTTGTTTAAATAGACAGAGCCTACATTATAAACTTTTGCCTTTAGAGTGAACTTTTCAAAACAAATATTTCACACCCCTTTCATTACTGGAATAAAAAAATAAATGAAAAATCTGAATTATTTTGTTTGGTTTAGTAGCCTCAGCATTGCTGTTTACTAAAGGTAATGAAGGTTAGGAAAGAATAATGGAGAAAGGGAAAATGCAAATATTTGGAGTATAGATTAAAGGAAATGTATTTTTATATTAATTGCCAAGTGCCCAGAGGACATTCAAATGAAATTGTCCTTGGAAGGTGCTGATGATAGAAACTCCCATACTAAGAGAAAAAGAGTTCTAAATAAGTTAAGAAAGAAAATTCACCTAAATATTGAGGTCTAAGCCATACATACAGGGACAGTAAGATGGAAAGAAAAAACAGTGATGATGTTAAGACAAGGAAACAATTACATGAATGTGGAGAAAAAATGGTCAAATTCTGGAAGGTGCTAAGGGTATGTTAATCTTTGTCTGATTTCTGGGACCCCTTTTGATTCAGTGGCAAATTTTGGAGTGCAAAATATAACTTTTCTTTATTAGTAAGCTATTAAGCACTGGGGCATTCAAGGTAGTCTTCCTTGAATATCTTAAAAGATATTTTCTTCTCAGGGAAATTGTCCTGACAAATAATGTAATTAGATGAACTGAGAAGTCTTGAGACATAGAATACAGTTGTTAAGTCCTTCTGCTGTTCTCTGCTGTCTTTTATATGTAATTTTAATGCAAACAGAATTATTTTTGTTCATTTCTTGGCCTGTACCTCAGCAAGATGATCCTCAAAACAAAACAAAACAAAAAACAAACCAAAAAAACCCAGTGTGCTATAATTATTAACTTATTTTTCGATTGGTGAAAAAAAATCTCGCCTGATAGTCCAAGCAGATTTTAAAACTTCAAGTGAATGAACATATTCTTTGTAATGCATACATCCTGGGGGACTATTTAGCATGATTTTTCAACAGTGTCTTCTGAATTCAGCTAGTCATTTAAAGAACTGTCAAATCTACAGCATACATTGTACTCTGTCAATGCTATTAAAAGAGAATAGAGATCTGATTCCTATAGCAACATTAACCTTTCCTTTCCCACAAGGAAGAACACCACAACTCATATGGATCATTTATTGCCCCATTAAAAACCACTCCCAAATTTGGTAGCTTAAAACAACTATTTATTTTGTCTGTAATTCTTCAGTATGACCGTCTAGGCTGGGCTCAGCTGGGTGATTTTTCTGATCTGGGCCAGGCTGGGTATCTCTTGGCTATGTTTATGTCTGCACCCAGTGCTTTGGCTGCCAACTTGGCTGGGGACTAGCTAGTAGGAGGGCCTCACTCAGCTGAACAGCCCCTCTCTCTCTCTGTGTTCTCCTTTTTTCCACAGGCTAACAGGATCATTCACAGGGTGGTTTGGCAGGCTTCCAAAGAAAGAGATGAAGCATGCAAGACCTTCCGAAGCATAAGCTTGCCACATAAGCCACATTCTGTTGGTCAAAGCAAATATTAAGGCCAAACCAGAATCAGCAGGCAAGGGAATAGACTCCATTTGTTGATGGATTGGAGCTACGGTCATATTTTGAGGAGGCTTGCGTAGAAGGAGGGGAATAATGACAGCCTTTTTTGTAAACAATCTACACATGTTATTTCATTTTCAATTATCTATGGAGTGAATCTGTGGCTTGGTAATATCACAATGGTCCTAACTCTCATAGTGCTTTTGTGAGTATAGACCAAATTCAAATTTAGTTGAAAAGATATTTGTACTATAAGTAGTGCAGCCATGTATTTTGTGACATCTCATGGACATAGTATCCAAGTCAAATGGTCTTTCTTCATGTTGATATACCTGTAGCAATCCACTACTAACTATGGAATACAGTTAGTATAATCCTTCAAAAGAATTAGCCACAATTGTAAGTTTCGAGCTGGCCTTTTGTCTCCACATGCAGCATGTATTTTGAAAGACATGGTTTACTATTTACTGTGATTTCATTTAGAAGTTTCTCAACATGAACTGTAATGAATGCTAACTCAAGTTTAAGATGGATGGCATCCTGTGCCCATTTATGAATATAAGAAGGAACATTTTAAAGAGATTCATCATTTCCATCTTTAATTTGCTAATTCACAGACAAGGAAATGACTCATGAAGACTTTAGCTCCCTTTGTTTCAAAATTCCTTTTCTTCAGTTTTCTTTTGCCTTAGCTGAATGGGAAAGATTTCTCAGTTGAGGAAAGATGCTTCATCTCCTTCACTGATGCTGCGGGAGTTATTAATTAGGTTTCTGAGTTTGGCACTGCTCTTCCCTGGTCACCGTGATGTGTCATTGAAACAGACCCATTAAAATGAGTGATGTGTGTTGTAATTTCATTAGTGTCATCAATAATGTATTACACTTTCCTTTTAGTAGTCTCTTTGTGTTGTGTGTGGGTCAGGATGACTGTATGAATTACATTTATAAGATCCAAATTGTTACAGATGAGGGAAGATAGGCATGAGGGTGGAATTAATGTTATTTTAAACACGATAACCACAAAAATGATTTCAATTAAATAATATTTTAATTAGGTCTGATGTCTCTACATGCCATACTGAGATACATGTTGTGTGTATGCAAATAAGATGGTGATTTATTGAATTAATAACACAATTTATTCTCTCTACAAGGAAACTTTCTGAACTGGACTAACGCAGGTGTGTATAAGAGCAGGAATGGTTCCTTAAGGAATATAATTCCTTAGTGGTTGCAAAAGGCAGACTCTGACATGGAAACTCTTCAAGTGTATTTTCTTACTTTCTTTCCACCCTATTTTCCTGCAAGACATGTGCCTTTTGACTGGTTATTTGCCAATTCCCAGTCTACTCTAAGCTGAATAATATGACCCATCATCGAGAAAGCAAAACATATTTGAGTACTCTGATATTGGATATATTGTTGAAATCTTTTAACTCCATTTAATTGAGGTTTAATTCTGGAGACATATATGAGAATACAAAGGGTTTTTGGCTTAGAAGCTGCCACTAGAATCATTGATCTAATTTGAAATATTTTCAAAGGCAAGAATCATCTGTATATTAAAAAATGGTACAGTAGTTTTGTCTCCCCAAGAATGATCCTGGAGTAGGTAGAGTTAATCATTGCGTATGTACGAAAGTTCTCAGAACTAAGAAATTCATGAAGATGTATGTGATGAAATGTAAAAACATGGCTGGGCTTTGATTTTTGTCTTCCATTTAATATTAAAGCTAAAATACTATGGGGATACTTCTTTGAAAGAGTTCCAAATACAAAAATTTATTTTATATAAGTGGGAAGCTAAATGGTAAATATTTAGTACACAAAAGAAAAATAGGAAAAGATGAGCTACTTCTGGAAATCAGTAGGAGAAATTATTTTTCTTATGAAAATTTAAAGAAGATATTTTCGTTATCCCAAATTTGTTCATAAGATAAAGCAATCTATCCAGGTTAAAAAAAATTCTATCACAATAAAGATCAACTAATTTAAGTTATATCAGCACTCCCCCCCCAAATGAAAGTTTTCTCTTACATTATGATGAAAGAATTTGGTCACTTATCTTCAAGTAGAATCTCAATATCTGTAGTTTTATGCTGATTTGTATTCAGTTTGGGTAGAAATGGATATGAGTGTTTATCTTACATAATAGCTTGCCATTGCTTACTACTTGAATCATGTAGCATATGGAAAATGTGTTTAGCTCCTTGCGGAATTTCACAAACCAGAAAAGGACCCATTTCTATTCATATGGCTTGTTTACAGTCATTATAAAAGTATGTTACTGTGTTGCCTACTGCGTAGAAAAAGCAAATGTTGGTACACTACTGACTCTATTGCATTGGTTTTTAAGAAGTACATGTATTGCTTTACAGTTAAAAAAGGAGAGATTATATTTCTTGTGTTTTAGACCTAAGCATCCTTTTAAAGATATATTTTTATTCTTCTACCTTGTCACTCTTCTAGATACTTTAGTAGTAGTTATGCTGAAATTTTACATATATATTAGAGATTGTGCTCATGCTTAAATTAATTGTCATTGAGGGATTAATCTTGTAACCTTTTATGAGCATGTTTTATTAATATCTTATCATTAAATTTAATATTAATAATATTTAACATTTAATAGCCATAGAATGTATATGTAGGAATGTATTTTGTGCCAGTGGGTTTTGAAAATGTGGAAAGGTCACTATACTAGTATAAAAATTATTAAACATGCTCCCCATAATATATTAATTGCACTTATTCAACTCATTTAAGAAGGAGTTCAGGATAACAAAGATTATAATACTTCTGTTTGTCAGCGTGTTTAACAATATGCCCTCCAAGAATGGAAGTGTTTGATACAGCTTTTCAAAATATCTTTTGTGCTCTTACATTCTGGAAATATATTTGCCATGGACTATTTATAATTAAACAGAAAACTTATTAAGTGGAACAAGAGAATTTAAAACTATTCTATTATACTAATTTAGTTATTCTTATTGGCAAACAGTATAAGTTGTCTATAAAAGAATACTTTTTAATGATTGAATAATTAAAATATAAACTGTTATTATTCTCAAAAGACCTCAATTATTAAATATTTTTCCTTTATCATATATATGATATGTATATATATATATATGTTTGGTAGGTATCCTGACACTAAAAAAAACCCACTCCTTTTTTAAAAATGGCAATTGAAAAAGATTATGTAAAGATGAAAAAAGTAACTTTTGTATAGGCTGTCTCAGGTAGGAGAATACATATGACTATCTGAGGCAGTTTTATCTCCATCTGGAAAAATTTCCATGGTTGTATCAAGGTCCCTCTGTATTATTTGGTTTCTTTCATTTCCTAATCCCCCTTAATGATGTAAAACTAGTAAAACTAATATTTAGGGAAATTGTCATTAAGTATTTCACTAATTCTCACTATTTTCAGTTATTTTAATAAAATAAAAACTTTTACACATAGAAACGTGTACATATGGATATTATATGCATGTAGATATATAATATACATGTCTGTAGATATATAATATACAATCTGTACATATATGTATGTACATGATTATGTTAGCATGGTTGAATGGCTTCTTCTTACAATCTCTTTAATTTTATGAATACTATAGGATTGGCAGAAGGGAAATCTCTATTTTAAAAAGAGTGTTCTAATTGTGGAAATAGATCCAAATTTTTCTCAGAGTATAATTTGTGACGAGAGAATTATACATGATCCACTTGCTGCTTCATTTGGAAGACGTTTTTCTCCCTCCCATATTTAGGGAATATATGTTTCTTAATACAAATTTTATACCTGAATTCAAGAATATTTGGGGGTTGGGTGAGCCTGGTGGTGGATACTGAGGAGGGCATGTATTGCATGGAGCATGGGTGTGGTGCATGAACAATCAACCTTGTAACACTGAAAAAATAAAATAAACATATTTGGGGGAAAAAAAGAGTATTTGGAATCTAGATAGTACCTTTCTTGCTCTGCTATCTAATTCATACAATGCCAAGTTTACCCATAGGCACAAAAGTCAAGGATATTGGATTATTAGGGATAGTTCTCATTTTCAATGATCTGTTTTGAAAAATTCAATGAAATAGCCTCTGAGTTTAAGGATCTTCTGCCCTACTGCCTCCCACTATGTACTTACTGTCAACTTAAATTTTTCTCCAAAGGCAGAAATTTAAGACAGTTTTATTCTTAAATAGAAGGCTTAAAATGCAAAATGAATTGGATTGATGTAATTTACACCAATATGATTGAGGATCTACTAAGTTCCCATCACTGAACTAAGCCTGATAAAAATTTAGGTAATTAAATCACCGTGACTGAAGATCTGCTGTGTTCACAACACTAAATGAGACCTAATAAAGAAGTAACATCTTTTCTCAACCCTGGTGTGAAAGCAATGATATCATGGCATATCCTTGAAATTATAGGGTGTAGGGTCCCACAGCAGAGAAGAAAAGACACTGAAAAGATGGGGAAGTCAATATTATCAGAGACCATTTAGATACATAAGGAAAAGAGATGACTTGCAGGGTTCTGGCATGAGTGATTAGGTAGATTAGGTAAACCACAGAATACAAAGTAGGAAGTTCAGGAGAAGCTGAGGTAGAAGAGTTAGGATGAGATAGAAAACAAGAATTCAGAACTCTATAAATGGAGGGTAGTGTCAGGGAAAGTGTAAGTTAGTTAAATCTGTACCATGGCCCACACTTCATCTTTTCAAAATTAACCATCACTGTGTAACTCACATCTTTGCCACCTTTCATCTGGACTAAGTGGTTCTCCAGGCTTTATATTACAAAGAGATCATGCCAAATAAAATCTCATAACCTTTGTTTTGTGCTTAAAACCTTTCACTGGTTTCTTATGCCTGTCAGGAAAAGTGAGATTTCCTTCACTTGGTAGAGAAGGGGCACTAGGATGGCTGGATTTCCTCTCCCAGCTCCTCTATAGCTGCCCACTGGCCTTGCACATTGTTCATACAGAAACACTGACATTGATCTACTGGGAAGACCAACTTATTTTAGAAATGTGTACCTTTGCATATACTATCCCTCCTGCATAGGATGCTATCTCTGCTTTCAACCTTGTTTCCTTTCCTAAACCTTTGTAACCCCTGACTCAAGAAGATGTTCAAATATTTTCTATTATGAACTTTTTTCTCACCTTTTTTAATGGTGACACTTCATCTATTATCACTACACCTTTCACTTTTTAATTTGACAGACAACTGTATTTTAATTATTTATATCTGCTTCTTTCATTAGACTATGGAATTTCAGCTAATTTGGACTAGGGATAAGTTAAATGATCTAATAAACCATAGTTTTTAGCCAAAATGCATCTCTTTCTATCTATCAATGATAAAAGGGACCACTGTAGATTTGCCCAAGGCCAAATTCTTCTTTCTAAGAAATTTGGATAAATTCCAGGGCACCATTTAATATACACTCCACACTTATGAGAAGAAAGTATTCTAAATATCAAATACATACAAAAGAAGAGAGAATGTATAATGCATTCTATTATCCAGTTTCAATAATTTTTAATTAACGGTCAATCTTGTTCCATCTATACTGTCCATGGCTCCACTCCCCTTTTCCTCCCAATGTTATGAAGCAAAATCCTAGACATGATATAATCTTTCATTTATAAATATTACTATATGTATTTCTAAAAAATAAGGACACTTTTTGAAAAAATACTGATGATAACATCATCACATCTAAAATATTAACAATTCCTTAATATTAACAAATCTCCAATTAGTAGTCAATTTTGCACTGCTTCTCATTCTTTAAATAGTTTGAGTACAAATCTGGTGAAGTCTATACTTCATGACTGGTTGATATGTTTCTTTTGGTCTAAAGCAGTAGTTGTCCATCGGGGGCAATTTTGCCCTATGAGGTTCAGTTTGGGCAATCTGGAGACATTTTTGGTTTTCACAACTGCTATGGACTGGATGTCTGTATCCTCCCAAAATCTATGAGTTAAAACACTAACCCCAATGTGGTGGTATTTGTAGGTGGGGACTTTGGGAGCTATTAAGGTTAGATGAGTTCCTGGGGCCCTCATGATGGGATAAATGTCCTTATAACAAGAGGAAAAGACACAGGATCTCTCTCTCTCTCTTTGTGCACCATGGAAGGACTTGTGAGAATGGAAACAGGGAGAAGACTCCAACCAAGAGCCCAGCCATGCTGGCACCTTTGACTCAGACTTCTAGCCCAAGAACTGTGAGAAGTAAACTTTTGTTGGTCAAGCCACTCCGTGTTGGTATTCTGTTATTGCAGCCTGAATTCATTGGCACAATCAAAGGAGAATGCTACTGGTATCTAGTGGGTAGAGGCCAGGGATACTGCTAAACATCCTGCATTGCATAAGACAGCTCCACGATAAAGAGTCACCCAGCCCTAAATGTCAAGAAGTCTGAGGTTGACAAACCTTCGTCTGGGGATTTTTCCTTCACCTATTTTTTACTATAATTATTTGTGGAATAAGCTGGGTCATTTGTCCTGCAGAGTTTCCCACAGTTCGCATTTGCTAATGACACATTGTTGTATCATTTAAGTTATTTCTCTGTATCTTGTATTTATTAGAAATTAGATTTGGAAGCTTCATCAGATTCAGATTCAACTTCTTCAGCAAAATACTTTATTCTAGGGGCACCTGGGTGGCTCAGTGGGTTAAGCCTCTGCCTTTGGCTCAGGTTGTGATCTCAGGGTCCTGGGATCGAGCCCCACATCAGGCTCTCTGTTCAGCGGGAACCTGCTTCCCCCGCTCTCTCTGCCTGCCTCTCTGCCTACTTGTGATCTCTCTCTCTCTGTTAAATAAATGAATAAAATATTTAAAAAAATACTTTATTCTATTTCAGAGATAGTATTGTACACTTCCATGGGGGGGGCATGTAATGTCTAATTATCTCTTATCACTATGGGAAACTCGATGACCAATGTCTGATTCCAGTAATTCCTTAGAGGTTGGAAAATGATGATACTGTATTTTTATAATTTCTTCATTTACTGCAAATGTCCCTGTTTTTTGGAAATAGTTATAATGATGCTTGATATGAAAAGAGCATCGTGCCTAGGACATTTACATATTCCTTATTTCTTTTTAGAAATATCCTGTACCACCTCGATGAGAAGACAAGCCAGTTTTCAATCCTCCTGGAGGCACGGGAGCGCTGCCAGCTACTTGCCTCAAATGAGACCCTTCAAGAAACCCTGTCAGAGGTGCTGAACAGCATTAATTCAGCTCAGGTTTACTTCAAAGCAGGACTTGATGTGTTCGAGAGTGTCTTGGCTGGAAAGAACTGAGAAAACTCTCAGCATTTTAAAAAGTTTGTTTACAATTCCTCCAGCAAAAGCTCTAATCTAACCGGATTTTCTGACATTGAAGACTTTCCCTCCAGTGACTTTTTATACAAGTCTAAAGCTATTATGATATTGTGTTTTTAAATGTACATATAAAAGAGCATTTTGCACATTTAATATTTTCTTATATCAACATCTCTGAATATGTCAAAGCAAGTTATTGAAGTAATCCTTAAGATTTATCTATTAAAAAGAAATCTGCTGTATTTTTATATATATAAAATATGTGGGGGGAGAAGTTCCAAGAAGTTCTGGACAATCTTCACTCCTAGGGATAAAATATATAGGAATGGAAGTTTTCCCTATGTTACAGCTATTAATGACCTAGTTTCTGTAATAGAAATGGAGAGTTGATATGGTTTCAGATAAACTTCACTAGTAAGTATTCAATATGAAGAATTCAAGTATTCCGACTGACTGATTGGTCGACCAAAACCACTCTGAATGTTTCTATTTTATGAAATGAAGTGCCTGTTCGTAATACAACTAGATGTAGTAATACACTGGTTATGAAATTGTATTTTTAAAGTATTAATGAAAAAAAGAGCCATAAACATTCCAGGGGAAAATCTCAAAGTAGCTGCACAGAGCAATTTAAATGCAAATTTTTCCTAACAACTTGTAAGGTGACTAGCTTTGAAATCCCTAATTTGCCTCAGTTGATTTTGTACAAATTTCAGGAGTGATATATGTCTTATGAGGGAGAAAATATTTCTGATTTCTTCTGTTGGTTCTGTTGGAAGCACTGAAACTCAGCTACTCTAAAATGAAAGCATTTTGCATCTCTCTTCCTTCTTGTATATTTTCTGAAACTCCTTCCTGTAAGGCGGTTTTAACAGAATACCATGTAATTTCCACAGGAAAGTAGCAAAGTTTCTTTTTGAAAAAGCAAACTATCTTAAAAAGCATCAAATTGCTATTTCTGCCACTGACAAAAAGGACTTACAATGAAAGGAAATAGTTGTTTGATCAATGAAAAACTTCTTAATTCTGTAAAGAAACTTTTGATATTTTTCCTTCTTTATTCTTCATTGTGACTAAGATGAAAGTGTAGCAAATATCCATGCTTCTAATTTTATGTAGAAAATACAGTGTTACTATGAGAGTGTGTCTTTCCCACACCTGAATTCTTCTCTCATGTGGAAATGAAGTTTTTCATATTGACATTGTCATGAAATGGTTCCAGCATCCACTATTTCCCCAAAAGCCTAAAATTCTGTCTGTTAGGTAACAGTTTAAACTATGAGCTTTATCCTTAGAAATGTTCTTCTGGTATTGAATAAAGAAATTCCCCTTAGGAAACGTAGCCTCAGTATATTTTATGTGGATTGTCTCTACCTAACACAACACCCAGACACACTTCCCTCTGTAGATACTCCCCAGAGCAACACTACCGCCAATGTTTGTGTGTCGAAGTCTCCAGTTTTTATGGATGAGCATAAACCTACTCTTAGTTTAAAGGAAAGCTACAGTCGAGGGGAAAGAATTAATCAGTATTGATTAATTGATTTATAAGGGTCAGCCATTCCTATCAAAAGTAATGTTGATATGCTCAAGGCGAAGAAGAGAATTGATGCAATTAGCTAGATAATTCGAGCAGAAATCCATTTTCCGGGCGCCTGGGTGGCTCAGTTGGTTAAGCGACTGCCTTTGGCTCAGGTCATGATCCCGGAGTCCCGGGATCGAGTCCCATATCGGACTCCCGGCTCTGCGGGAAGTCTGCTTCTCCCTCTGACCTTCTCACCTCTCATTCTCAGTCTCTCTCTCTCTAATAATAAATAAATTTAAAAAAAAATACCTTTAAAAAAAAAAGAAATCCATTTTCCTATGAATTGCCTGTGTGCGCATATTTTACGTAACAAATGAAACTACCTTACACATTTTTTTGAAAACAGTGTGCTTGTTTGAAAATATTTCCCATGTTGAGGAGTATCTACAAGGAAAAGCAAAGAGGACCAGCCTCTTGCGTACCTCAGCGTCACTGCCCTGATTTCTACTCCACAGAAATCAATAGCAGAACAGAGGGTAGAAGACACACACAGACACTGTTTGGGGCCAAATAAGTGAATGCTTTCTGCCAAAGGATATTCCATATTTAATCAAGGTTTCGTGTGTTCCTTCTAGTTCTTCATTATAGTAGAGGTTAATGTAAAGCAAACAATATTTTGAAGTTGAAGCTGAATTTAAAGCAAGCAAAAACAAATGATTATTCGGTAATTTATCATTTGAAAACAAAATCCTAAGGAAACTGACTCCCTTAGTCTGTAAGACTGTCGAGAGCACAAAATACATGTTTGTATGTTTTTGTCTAAAGATTGCATACCTAACCCAATTACCTAACAAACATCTCAATATTAGGTATTCTCCCTTCCAGATTATATGATATTTGCTATTTAAAAAGAAAACTAAACTGAACTATGTACTAGTGTGTTTTTATCAGCCTATTTAAGAGGTTATGTGAAGAAAGTAAATTGTAATGAAAATGGATGTCCACTAATTCTATGGATGCTGCTTTAGATCTTTGACGACAACAAACCTCTTAACTAGAACATCACTGCTATGGTGTTCCTCTAAATTTATATCATTTTAATTTTTTTCCCAAACAAATCCAAGTAAATAAAATCCTACACCAGTTAATAACAAGTGTTTCAGGTGAATTGATAGTAGGTTCAAACTGCGGAGATATCTGGGTGCCTGGTACTTCTTACAATCCTTCGTTCATAGAAGGGCCCCACGGCACAATGAGTCATGAATGGTTATTCTCCCAAGAAAATGTGCCAGATGTTTACCACTTAAATTTGGGTTCAGGAAAGGTACGTGTGAGCTACCACCCTTTGGAAAAGCAGAGGTTGTGTGAAAAGAAAGCCTAAGAGACACTTTGGTCTAAGCCCCAGGAAATTACTTTCAGGTAGGGATAGCATCATCATTCTCATCACAGGCAGTGAGTGAAACCAAAGTGATTAGCAACATGGATATAGCGACAGGGTTAGTTAGTAGCAAAAACACTAAACTAAAAAGCACTGGAATTTAAGTTTCTCTGCTTTATCATCCAATATATCCAGCTCTCTCCCTGAGGTGCCAGGGCTATAAATGGTTTTTTCCAGTGTATTCCATGCAACTAGTGACTTAACCAGAGGCTATATGGGATGGAATCACTGCATTTAATTAAGGGCTAGTTTATTCTCTGACTACACATGACAAAACTGCCTATCCCAGGGAACCCAGGAAAAGAACACCAAGACTAGGTACTTGGGGGAAATGGGGAGGGTCTCTACATGACACCAGAAGTTAGTAAGGAGGGCATTGAGTAAAATGCTTCTAAGAGAGGATGTTTTAGCTCTATATTAAATCAGCAGTCTAAATCAGTATTTCCCAAAATGTGGATTTGGAGGAGTGAGGCCTAGGAATACTCATCTTTAGCAAGATTGCCCAGATAATACTTAAGTACACTGAATTTTAAGAATTTCTAATCTATACTGATCCTGGGTCTTGAGAAACATTACTTGGTAATATATATAAATAAAATAAAGAGTCACAATAACAGGAAGGACCTAAAACTTTGTTGTTAATGGCACCATCAGAAGAAAAAGGACAGAGAGAAACCATTGCGTCTCTCAAAAAAGGATGCAGACACAGCTAACATCTACATGTCAGGCAGTATTATAGACTTTTTCACATATTTATTTCTTCTAAGTGAACCCCCACAATAACCATTTTAAAAGTGAAGACATTTGATTGAGCAACTTGTGCAAAATTCCACAGCTAATAGAAATGGCCAAGGTGTCTCCCTGCTGAGCTCTCTGGGATTCAGTCCTGTGTTCCTCACACTGATCCCTGCAGAAAACATCAGAAGAATCTTTTGGTTACAGAACGTGATGTAACTAAAAATTTTAATGTATTTCTGCACAACTGATCAAACTGTGTAGCCTGCCACTTTACTGGTTTAATTAAAGAGTTTGAAGAAACAAATTACATCATTCCTCATGATGTTGGCTCACCCTAGCAATGGTGGGCGTGTGTAGATAAATTAGAAGCTATCTATAAAAGCATTAAAAATAAGTGTACCATTGTAAAATACCATGGTAACTAGATGAAACAACATAAAAAGAGACGAGAAAAAAAAGAAAGACAGAAAAAGGAAAAAAAAAAAAAAAGAGACGAGAAGCCGCATTTTTCACAATTTCCTCCTCAAAATGCCTGTATAATTTCACTGAAAAAAAAGCAGGTGCTGGGATTTACAACCATAGTTTTATATTATCCTTAACGATTCCGAAAAACTAATTGACTTCTTAAAATACACACACACACACACACACACACACACGGCATACAGTAGATTTCCCCATTGAAAAAAATAAGTGCATGAAAATAAAGTAAACAATGATCTGTTACCATCTGCCTAATAATGAATCAGCAACTTTGCCTCCAATGAAAAACTATAATTATTTGCACAATAAATTGGTAGACCTAGCCAAAAATGTTCTCAAGAGACATTCAGTGGAATGTGTAATTTATTACTTCAAAAATTAAGCTTTCTCTGAGGGTAGCACATTGTCATCTCATTGGTTTAATAGGCTATTTAAATGTGCCTTAGCCACACATTCTCCTAGTAGAAAAGAATTATTTTAAATGGCCAATCCACGTGTTGAGCGGAAGGGAAATGGATCCACATATTCCAACAAATAAATCAGCTATAACTGATATATTTGATATAACTAACAACATAACTGTTCCATCACAAGATCATGGATGTAACCCAAGGGAAAGCTAAACAAACAATGTGATATTTGAGAAAAGAAATACTCTGCCTAGCTGCGAGTGAATCTGTATTTCTTGCATAAATTTAAATTGTGGGCTTAAAACAGCCTCAGAATCTGCTATTCTGAAAGATGTTTTAAAATCACAGAGTTCTAAGCACCCCAAATACTTTTCAGTTAAGTAAGTTTGTTTTATGCAATTCAGAATTACAGGTGACAAGAACTTGAAAGGACAGTTGCAAAAGAAATCTTTAAAATGTAGCCTTTTCTGGTCATCACCATATCCATTCAATTTCCTGTTTTCTCTTTCTAACTATACTCTAGCAATGGGATTAGGCTTTTTTTTCCCCCTGAGAAAGTAATTTTAGGATCTATTCCTCTCAATATATATTCCTCTCAGCCAGAGTTTTATTTCAATAATTCCTTTCCATTATCCTTTGAAGATACACACTGAAGTGCCTTTAGCATACCTGGGACTGCCAAGAATCTTGACATCTTGCTTATTATGAGGTGACATTTTTCTTAAAGACATTTACAATCTCATATTCAGATTGTATCTAAATTTACAAAGCAAGGAATTAAATTGAGGCACTTTCAGGTAGCATTCAAGAAAAAGGAGCTGCTTCAAATTTTAATATACTTCTGGTTAGATTATTCTGTGTTTAGATTATATAGTCATAAAATTTTCTGTAACCAAAATGGTAATTTTGAGGTTTTCAGCCAAAACCCAATCATTGAAGCCAAGGAAATGCATGGCTACTCTAATTTCTTTAGCAGGATGCTGTCAATAATTAATTCAGGAACAGTTGATCCGGTGCTCACATCTAGACAATGCTTTAATGAGTATAGACAGAGACTAACAGTATTCTGTCTACTTCCTTTGATGTTGTGAGCCAATAACCACTAAGGTAGCTTTTTTCAGAAAGAAACAGATTTTATTTCCCAGGGGCTAATTAATATGCACCACCTCAGTCCCCAGAGAACTACACAGGTGCCTGTACTATGCCATATGTCATGTGCTATATTCCAGCAAGCTCAAGAGATTAATATACAATCATTATTATGAATTATTATGTTGCATTGAAGTTAATGTCAGTCTTTTGTTCTAATTAAAGTACAAACTTGGCATCTGAATAGAAGCTTACCTAGAGAAGTGGAGTTAGAGTCTCTGTTTTAATGAACTACATATATTTTTCAATCAAAATGTGTAATTATTTAATTATCTGGTCTGCTCAGTAAGTATATAATTCTTCCTTTAAAGAATCTTAGTCAATATGTTACTATGCAGATGAACACTACTCAGAGTGTGTTTTATCTTTTGAAATTCGTAGCCATTGTTGAGTCATGCTTTCATTATACATGCGGTACTGTTTTATTCATGTTAATAATTATTATTTCTTTATCTTTACATCAAGCTGCTGCATACTACCTTACTCAGGAAAAAAATGTGATTACTCTACAAAGGCAGTTTTAGCATATCTGTTTAATAGGAAACAAACACACAAACAAGCAAATGGAATATTTTACCATACCATTGCAAATTGTCTGTAGGCAGCAAAATACCCAGACGGTTAAGTGTAGCTCATTTAATTATATTCCAAAGATGTTATAAATAATTCCATTTAGAAGTTGAGATAGGACTCTATTAGGTAATTTAGTGTTTACATTTCACACAGAAAGGTTTAGTAGCAAATATATCACACGCATTTTAACTTGCTACTTGGAGAGTATGAATTGTATTCAGAAAAGAAAATAAAAGATTTCTAGGACACTTTGAAGAGCTAGTATGTTTTTGTAGACCTCTAGAAAAATCAGCACATCATTTTGATGATTGTTTCCTATATGTGTTTAAAATGTTAATATATGCCATGCATTTTTAATCATGTCTTCAGTGTAGCTATATTTAGATATATAAAATAATAAATAAAATTCTCAATTGTAAAAAAAAATTGTAAAAAAAACCCAGTAAAATAATATGGCCTTTAAGAATGGTGAAGAGCAGAGTAGGATTTAGAAATTAACTTGGGATAAATTTGGAGGACAATCTCTGCAATTAAATTTGCTTCGATTAAAAACAAATATCTCTCAAGGGGTACCTCAAATTGCACAAAACTCTTATAGTATCGAATATTGTTTAAAATAATTTGATTATCATCTGTGATTCGGAAATCTGTTTTTCATACAGAAATTTCATTGTCATTGTCTTTGCTATGATTGATTTTTAATGACATTGATTTAAAGATACATGTCTGTGATTTTTTAATTACCATATAAAGTTGAAAGTCTAATTTCTATGATGTGTAGATGCCCATCAGGAACTTAGTGCTTTCTCTATTTAGCCCAAGTGTGAACTTTATTTATTTTACAACATTTTTACATATTATTCCCATGACTCAATATGCAGCTTACAAGGGAAAGTATGTTGTGATCTGGAGTGACAAAAAATGGCTTGGAATACCACATCCATTAAGAATATGAATGAATATTTTATATTTCAGTTGCTTAAATATTTGCACATAATTGAAAACATAGTACTATGAAATAAAGGTATCTTTCAAGAAATATGTTCTGATTCAGAAATGCAGTGAGTATGTGCAGTGAAATGATAATGTTTAAAGCACCCATTTAACAATATTAAATACAGGTGAAAACCATTGCTATACTGTGTTTTGTTATGACAAGATATATAGTATTATAAAAATGCAAAATGCATATTACTAATTAGTGTATTCTTACTGGATTACCTTTGTGTAATACATATCACACCCAAAGAGGAATAAGCCTGGCCCAGAGAACATTCCGTAAGGTTTTATCATGTTCTACTTTGCCTTCCATTCTTTTCTCAAACATGCAGTTCTCATACGGGGCCATTCAGGTTTGCAGGTTGTGCCAAGTTTCAACATCAAGTGACAGTACTCCTATCAGCTCCCATGCTAAAGAATTTTGTTTCCTAAAATTAGCTCAAAAAAGGCTGTCAGTTATTTATCACACAGAAAGTGTTCTCTATTTGCATGATGCAGATTTCACTCATTCATTCATCAAACATTGACAACGATCTTATTCTAGGCCCGGTGCTGTATTAAGTGCTAGAGATAACGACGACAATTAGTAAATTTGACTTTCTAGGACTTCATAGGATGTAACCCTTCAGTTTAGCTAATGACAATACTACATGCAGAGGACTCACACATAGTGTATGGCAAGGGTATTGACAGAGCAAAACACCATATGTTCAAGATACAAACCCATCTCAGTGGGCCTTTGCTGAGGCTCTTTAAGGAAAAGTGAGTTTCTCCAAAAACCTTGCTATATGATAGTCTGTATTTACTGGGGGCTTACCATAGAGTCAGGTATAGATATATAAAAATGCAGAAAAAAACTATCTGCAGAATAATATATTATTCTATCCATGAAGTTATTTTATATATTAAAATATACAAAATCATATATTATTCATGGGTATATATATATTTTTTTTCAATGTATGAAAATACAGACTAAAAAATAAATACCTAATTTAATGCATGGCAGTAGGTGGGAAATGGGTGCTAAAGATGGGGTACAGAATACAACTTGGCTGTGACGTTTTATTTTCTTTTTACATAAAAAGGAATCTAAGCAATATACTAAAAGAGCAAAGTGGTAAATTAGATTATTATTCTCATTTCTTTACCTCCTCCCTTGTCAGTTTGGATGGTGGTTATATGTGCTGGTTATAGAATTTTTACTAGCTTTCTGGATTAAAAATTATATCCTTAAAGTCACATAAACTCCTAATAAGATAGTCTGATCCTAGAGCCCACACGTACAACCATGAACCTAACTTGCCTTTCTAAATGGCACCATTTTATAAGAACAGCCCCTTTTTCTCTTCCTTATAAAGGCAGAAGCATTCTTTTTTTTTTTAAGATTTTATTTATTTATTTGACAGAGAGAGATCACAAGCAGGCAGAGAGGCAGGCAGAGAGAGAGGGGGGAAGCAGGCTTCTTGCTGAGCAGAGAGCCTGATGCGGGGCTCGATCTCAGGACCCTAAGATCATAACCTGAGCTGAAAGAGGAGGCTTATCTTACTGAGCCACCCAGGCGCCCCAAGACAGAAGCATTCTTAAATTCTGATATCCTAAATGCTCACAGACCTAATTTCTGGACAGTTACATTTTTTACCCTTTTTTTTTTTTCATCTTCAATGCTTTCCTAGCTCAGTAAATACACCAGACTTTCTAATCAAAAAGTGGAAATCACCTCTGATCCTTTCATTTCTCTTCCTCCCTACATCCAGTCTATCAGCTAGTTGTATGGCTCTGCTGCAAAATGCCGCCCAAATCTGTACACTTCTTCATCTCCATTGCTACTCTCCTACTTCATGCCAATGTCTGCTCTCCCCTCCCCCGCACTGGCTGGTGTGAGTATTTCAAGCAAAGGGGATTTTATTTTATTATTATTTTGTAAAGATTTTATTTCTTTCTTTCTCAGAGAGAGACAGAGAAAGCACACAAGCAGGGGGAGCTACAGGCAGAGGGAGAAGCAGTCTCCCCACTAAGCTAAGAGCCTGATGTCAGACTCCCTCCCAGGATCCCTGAACCTGCAGACACTTAACCGACTGAGCCACGCAGGGGTCCCAACAAAGGAGATTTTAAAGTAAGAAAATGGTTACAAAATTATTGCAAGGGGTAGTGTAACCAAGAGTTGAAGATTCTGTTTCTTAGAGATCAGTGATCACAGGAAACTGCTACTGACCTTACAGCTGGAGGAGTGTCAAGGAGAAAATCTGTGGAAAGCCAGGAACCAACCTTCTCCTGACAGCTGGAATCTGTTTTGCTACTGGTGGTGGAGCCACTGAGCACAGCATTTAAAGAGTAGACACAAAGTTGATCAAAGTCTAGTAGCTCTCACACCCTCTGTTTCTCCTACCAAAAGCAAGGAAAAACAAAAATCTTCTATCCTTTTTAGACTTCTACTCCCTTGCAAGTGCCTGTTATTGGAAGATCAAACGGGAATCCAGCCAGCAGAGGAGGCTCTGAAATGTGTATACGGTGTATATGGGGGTTGTATATGGGGGTGTCTATGGGGGTGTGTTATTGGCGGGTGTGGGACAGTATTATGGGGGTGTATATGGGGGAGTGTGGGACAGAGTTCACACAGACCATGGCTACCACAGTCTCCAAATAAGCCTCTATTCTTCCATGAATGACCTCTTTTAGCCACATGTTTTAAGATCCCTTGAATTTTTTCCTAGTCTATGGATGCCACGTACCCACACAATCTCTAATAAAATAACTTGAAATGACTTTAGTGTAATATTCCTACACCATTCCATAACCAAAGGAATGGCTAGCCCCTTAGTGCAGAACTGAGAGCACAGACCTGTAAACACATAGCTACAGTGAAGCCTTAAGTCTTATAATGGAGGCCGAACAATGATAACAGGAGAGCAGAGAGTAAAAGTAATTAAATCTTATAGACCCTAAGAAAGGTTTCTCAGAAAAGGGAATATTTGAGTCTGACGAGTGAATAGAAGTCCTTCGAGGAGAAGAAGAATGGCATCGCCGAGAAAGGGAGCAGTGTATACAAGTGACACAGGAGAGAAAGCACAAGGCATTCTTATAATTTTTTGCTTTGAAGTTTTTGTTTTTTTTTTAATTTTTTCCTCAGCTTCAGTAAAGCTTATGATTTTTTATTGTGGTTTTTATGTGAAGAGCAACCTGCAGACTACTTATTTATTATTTCAAACACCATTTGATTTTATAAAATCCCTAAGTTGGCTAATTTACATATGGTACATACCTAACAGATTTCCATAAAAATACGGAAGGTGGTTTCCCATTATCTTCAGCATTAAAATCCGGTGCCTGAGGATGATATCGGAGATCCTGCATGGTGACTCCCACTCCTATTGCTCTTCCTTTGTTATTGCCACATCTCCCCATCTCCTTTTCTACCCGAGCTGATGGACTTTCTGTTCCCCGCGTGTGCCATCCTTTCTCGTGTCTGCTTTCATTCTTCCAGTAGAACGACTCGCATTCACCTACATATGAATCCCATCTCTTTCTTCCAAAATAAATCTTATTAATGAGTTATCTCAACCTGACTTTCTTTGAAAAATTATTCAAAACTGCCTCATCGCACATGATTTTATCACATGGGGTTCTTACATTTCTTGGGATCTGATAAGTCAGTTCTTTGCTGATTCGGTGGGCCACCATGAATTATGTCTCTGAGGTTGTCTTTGATTAAGCAACTGAGAGTTGATTTCTCTTTTTCCCCAAAGCAAAACAAAAACAAAAGAAAGAAAAATTGGGAAAAAAAAATCCCACCAGATTCCTAGGCAAAATTTATACAAACCCAGAAAGGTGGGGGTGATCGGTTGGGGGTGGGGTGAAGGATGAAGTATTGAATACTAAATTATTATCTGCTGTTTCCAAATCTTCTTGTATTTAAGCTTCTTAGACTATGGAAAAGTTCTTCTTTTGATATGTTTTGGTATGTCTGATTTAGGAGGCAGAAAGTTTTGCTCTGCCTATTTAACATTAAAAACCTGAACTATTTGAAGCAATCAGAGAAGGACACAAATAGTCAAGGATCAAGTAGTTGATCCTTGTAGTGCAAAGTTTCCTCCTTCCTTCCTACACATTAGAGCAGTCTTACATATTCAACCTCATTTAAGAAAAGACAATATCAACAATAACAACAAACATCAACAGCTTTTCTCAGATCTGTATCTCTCTTCAGGCACTAACGTTTGCCTCCCCCTCACAATTAAACTTTTTTTTGTTCAGAGTTGCTAAATACCACTGACCCCTTCCCCTAATCTCCCAATAATGCTTCATGCCTTGAAAATATGACTTGTGTCCCTGTTACTCCACTCAACATAACTTTAAATAGGCACAAGGTAAGCCGTCTAAGCAAGGTGAACTGTAATTTATTGTACAGACCAGGACTCCCCTTAAAAAGTAAAAGTATGCATTATGAATAATTATGCTGCAAAATCAGGAGTCTGGAATATCTGGTTTAGGAAATGTATTCAGCCTTTTATCTTTAAGGCACTGTGTCCAATGAATATGCTTCAATTCTCATCTCTTTTTTTAAAATTTTTTTAAGATTTTATTTACTTATTTGACAGAGAAAGAGAGATCACAAGTAGGCAGAGAGGCAGGCAGAGAGGGAGGGGGAAGCAGGCTCCCGGCTGAGCAGAGCCCGATGTGGGGCTTGATCCCAGGACCCTGAGATCATGACCTGAGCCCAAGGCAGAGGCTTCAACCCACTGAGCCACCCAGGCACCCCCAATTCTCATCTTTTATGACTCCAGTGATGCTTAAGTCTCTTGACATTTCTACTTCCTTGGAATAATATTTTCCCTTGGCTTCCATGAGACAGCATTCATTAGCCTGGTAGTTATATGTATTACATATGTATGCATGTATTTATTTATTTTCTGTCTACTACACTTTTTCTTTATTTCTGGGTTGTCCTCCTTTATTTAATAGTAAGTGCTACATTTCTGAAGGTTCAGTCCCAGGTGCCCTTCTCCTCTCATGATACTTAGTAGAACATCTGGAGATATCTAAGCCCATATCTTTTAAGAAAGCTATTTTTAAGCAACTAATAAATTTCTATCCCCAATCCAGATGTTGCCTACTATCTCTAGCCACAAGTACCTTCCTCACATTCTGAGCTGAGCTCAGAAGCAGCTGAATTCAACTCATGAATACTCTTTTTTTTAGGAATTCTTGTTTGTCTAAGTGACTGGCTCCACTATCCATTCAATTTATAACATAGAAGCACAGGATTCAGCAGTGGCACCACCTTTTCCCTCACTCACCACCCAACCCAGTATCAAGTACTTGTGATTTTTTGTCTTAAATGTCTTAAGAATCCACTTCTGTTTCTCTAGTTTTTCATGCCACTTCCCAAGCTTTCAAACTACTTACTCTTTCATCTGGATCAGTACAGAAATAACTCAACTAGGAGAACCTGGATGGTTCAGTGGGTTAAACGGCCAAGCTGCCCACTGCTGATTTTGGCTCAGGTCGTGATCTCAGTGTTTTGAGATTGAGCTCCACCTCACTAAGATTCTCTTTCTCTCCCTCTCCCTGCTCACTTGCCTGTCCAGGTGCACGCGCTTTTTTTCAAAAAAAAAAAAAAAAAAAAAAAGTAAAGAAAAGAAAAAAGAAGGAAAAATAACTCAGCTACTCAGTCACCTTGCACAGACTCTTGCCCCACTCAAATTCATCCTTCTCATTGAATTCATTAACAACTATAGATTTATCATTCATCTATCATGTATTTGATTTGCAAAATGAACCAAGTCACTTTTATTACCCAGTCTTCGAACAGTTTCAAAGACCATTTTCGCAAGACCTAAAGTTGACCCTTTGAGGAAATAAGACCATAGAAGAAAGAAGTTTTGGGGTACTTGAGTGGCTCAGTGGGTTAAAGCATCTGCCTTTGGCTCAGGTCATGATCTCAGGGTCCTGGGATCAAGCCCCACATCTGGTACTTGAGTGGCTCAGTGAGTTAAAGCATCTGCCTTTGGCTCAGGTCATGATCTCAGGGTCCTGGGATCAAGCCCCACATCCGGCTCTCTGCTCGGCAGGGAGCCTGCTTCCCCCTCTCTCTCTGCCTGCCTCTCTGCTTACTTGTGATCTCTCTCTGTCAAATAAATAAATAAAATCTTAAAAAATAAGAAAAGTTTTGTTGAAGCCTGTGGATTCATTAAAGATAAAATTCATATCTTTAGTGGGTTCACTAAAGATATTATTTCTCTCCTTCACCATTCCTTTAAAACAATAGTTTAAAAAATGTTTACAATAATAACCATTTATAGGTAGAGTCACAGAATAAGAACTTTCAACATCCCTCCCTGCTCCACCAAAATGATTCTTCTCTTAAGAAATTGAGAATTGATGGGGCGCCTGGGTGGCTCAGTGGGTTAAAGCCTCTGCCTTCAAGCTCAGGTCATGATCTCAGGGTCCTGGGATTGAGCCCCTGTATCAGTCTCTTTGCTCAGCAGGGAACCTGTTTCCTCCTCTCTCTCTGCCTCCTTCTGCCTACTTATGATCTCTCTTTCTGTCAAATAAATAAATAAAATCTTTAAAAAAAAGAAATTGAAAATTGGGACAGCTAAATGTATATATTTTTATCCTAATGAAAAGATCTCTGCATTCTGGCATTTACGCCTCTACATTATGCCATTTATTTATGACATGGTCCCATAAAACAATGACTGATTTTTTATGTGCATACTTTAAGCAAAATAAGCCACTGTACACTGTGCTTAAGATGAAAAGGGCTCACAATAAGATCTTTATCCACTCTTCCTTAGATACAGAGAGAAAACAAAGAATCACCAAACTATTAAGAGAAGCCGAAAACAGCCAAAGAAATAAAAACCAACAATTGTCTAAAGAAAAAGAAAACCTCCCTAATTTTTAATCAATATATTATGATATGTTTGAGAAGATGTTATTTTCATAAATATATAATGAAGAAATCAGAAGACAAGAACAGTTCTTGAAGATTAAAATAGGATTGTAAAAATAAAATAAGTCATAAAATGAATATGAGAGGTCACTCTCCCGGGGAAATTGGACCAAAAAACTAGTAGAGAAAAAAATATAGCAGAGAAGAAAAAAGATAATATCAATCTATGAAGTCCAACAACAATAATAAATAAATATATCAACTAATGTGTGTATTCATAAAGAATTAACTGCTTTAGAAATTATTCTCCCACCATAAACAACTAGAAAATAGGATATACTATATGAAACAATTGTTTTGAGACATTAGACAAATAGCAACCACAAAATGAAGTATCTGAGGGAAGTGAAACAAATAAGATAAGCCCTATAATTGCTCCAGCTTACTGCCAAAAGGCAATTTCCAAAACATAATACGAAGAGGAGAATGATAATAGAGAAGAGAATATTGGACAAAGACAGCTTTCAATATCTGAGATATAAATCTTTGCTTGAATACTGACATTCTATATATTGGGTAGAATTCCAGGTGGCTCCTAAAAGAGTCACCAGAAAATAAGAGGCTGAACAAGCTCTGTGATGGTAATAGTGGAGAGAAGTTGCTATGCTCAGGGTAGAATCTTCCAAAGTCCTCATTAGTAATGAGCAAAATGAATACTAGGCCAAAGGCTGAGCTGGCACTTCCAAACCAAACTAAAAGCAAGATTTAAAAGGATTAAACTAATCCTAAGTAGTTTAAAGATTTTTTATTTATTTATTTATTAGAGAGCGAGAGACTGAGAATGAGAGGGGAGAAGGTCAGAGGGAGAAGCAGACTTCCCGCAGAGCCGGGAGTCTGATATGGGACTCGATCCCGGAACTCTGGGATCATGACCTGAGCCGAAGGCCGTTGCTCAACCAACTGAGCCACCCAGGCGCCCCAATCCTAAGTAATTTAACTGCATGCCTGAACAAAGTACACTTTTTAAAGGAATACAGGAAAATCTAGTACCTAACAATGTAAAAACTGCAACGTGAAGCATCCAGTAAAAATTGTGTGTGTGCATAGGAGCCGGAAAATATGATACCTAATTAGACTAAAACCAGTCAGTGGAAAGAAATTAGAAATAACAAAAGTTATGGAATTAGTAGGTAATTATATTAAAATAGTTATCATAATACTCTCCATAAGCTTAAAACTATAAAAGGAAATACAAAAATGATGAGGAGAGAAATGGAAGTTATTTAAAGAAACCTAAATAAAACTTCTATAAATGTAGGGAAATAAAAATATATATATACTCAAATGATTACCAGTAAATTATACATTGCAAAAAAAATTTAATGAAATTAAAATCTTGCAAGATAATCTACTCAAAATAGAGACAACAAAGACTGAAAGAGATAAATGAATAGAACAGCAATGACCTGTGGGGTCAATGTCAAGTTATCTAACATAATAGAATAGGAACTGGTGGTCCAGAAGGAGAAGAGAGACATGGGAAGAAGATGAAAATGTTTGTAGAAATAATAAAATGACCACCAAAATTTATCAAATTTGATGAAAACCATAAATCTAAGATTTCAAAAAGCTAAGCAACCCACACATGGGACAAACATATGGAAGAGCACATTAAGATACATCATAATCTAATGATAAAATATCTTAAAACAATTGGCAGGAGGAAACTAACACAAAATAATGGAGGATATTTTGATAAAGTGAAAGCACGGTCATTGTGAGTTCTCACTGATTTTCCAACAAAATAATGAACAGTTTCTCATCATAGATATGCTGTAAAATTTTAAAGCACTAAGTTTAAATAATCCTAAAAGTTCTAGAATGTAAAGCAAAATAAAACAATATTTTTTAGAAAACTAAATTATTAATGGTCCTCTATAAAGGAATGAGTACTAGTGAGTACTAAGCTAGCATCAGACTTTCATCAACAACTCCTTCTAAATTTTATTCTATGATTCTGTGAGCAATTAACTCTTTTTTTAGTTTTTCTTTTTTTGTTTTTTGTTTTTTGGTTTTTTTTTAGACATAGAGCTTGTGCAGAGGGGAAGGGGAGAGGGAGAATCTTAAGCAGGACCCACTCCTAGCATAGAGCCCAACACAGGGCTAATGTCACAACCCTGAGATCATGACCTCATCCAAAATCAAAAGTCAGACACTTAACCAACTGAGCCACCTAAGTACCTTAGAAATTAACTCTTTTTTTTTTTAAGATTTTTTATTTATTTATTTGACAGAGAGAGAAATCACAAGTAGGCAGAGAGGCAGGCAGAGAGAGAGGAGGAAGCAGGCTCCCTGCTGAGCAGAGAGACCGATATGGGACTCGATCCCAAGACTCTGAGATCATGACCCGAGCTGAAGGCAGAGGCTTTAACCCACTGAGTCACTCAGGCGCCCCGCAATTAACTCTGAATATGATGATGTATTAGTCAGGGTTCTCCAGAGAAATAGAAATGATAGGAGATATATAGGTGTGTATACCCAAAAAATGATCTATTATATTTGTTCATGTGAATATGGAGGCTGAGAAGTCTCATAATTTTCCATCTGGAGCTGGAGACCCAGTCAGTCAGTGATTTTCTTAGAAGGCCTGAAGTCTGGGAGGTAAAGATATAGATTCCAGTTTGAGTCTGAAGGCCTAAGAACCAGGAATATCCAGGGCAGAAGATTGATATCTCAGCTCAACAGTCAGAATGAATTTAACTTTCTCTGCCTTTTTGTTCAATACAAGTCCTTCAAGAATTAGATGATGCCCACTCACATTAGGGAAAGCCACCTGCTTCACTCGGTCTCCTAATTCAAATACTAATCTCTTCCAGAAACACCATCATAGACACACACAGAAATAATGTCTAAGTATCACAGATACGGCATCTGTGGTTCAGTCAAGGTGACATAAAAATTGACCATAATACATGTCTTAGGCTGCCATATGTGTTTTGGCCCTATGCATGTTTCTAGTTTTCTATTCTCTAGTCTTACTGGCCTTTTGTTATAATTTTGAACTTTCCCAGCACCTCCCTGGCACATTGCTTTACACACACTCTTTCCACTGCTGGAGGTTCTCTTATCTTCTCTGTTTACTAGTTAACTCCTCCTGCTTATTCTTCAGATTACAGTTAGATTTCACCTTTTCATGAAATTGTGCCAAAACATAACAAATACCTTATTGTTGGTTCTCATAGCAACATGTACTTGTCTGTGGTAGAAATTATTACACCTGTAATTTTATATTTGTGTGAGTGTGTGATCAATCACCCTAGTAGAATGTAGGTTTCTTAAACATTGCATCAGTCTTTTACTCACCATTTTATCCCAAATGCCTCATATGTGTAGCACCAAGTACTCATCCAATATATATTTGTTCATTAAATGGTTAAAAGAAAATATAAATTTAAAAACCTGCTTGAAACAGTCCACATGGTCTTACTCCACCTGTCTGGAGCAAGAAAAAGACAGTCACACAACTCTTTGTGGTTGAACATGCAAACAAGCCCAGGAAAAGTTTTGTCCCAACCTGACCAGTTAGTATCCACCTGGCTGAGCACTGTGCTAGATCTCCCCTTCATAGGAGAGGTGGAAAGAAGCAAAGAGTAAGAAAGCAGTGTCTGTACTTTTTTCAAGTCATCTCTAATGTCACTTCCATCTTTAGAGTTAGATGATTATGTGCCTTTTCCTTGGAAATCACACCATTTCCCACTTTAAGAAATTTGTGGAAAACTCTTGTCCAGGAATGCATTGTTTCTGTTTCATTTGTTGCTACAAAGTTTCATCTACTTCTAACTGCTTTTATCATTTTAATAGAGTGTTAAAATGGTAAGGGGAAAAATGTTTTATCCACCATCTTGAAATGGAAGATGTCCATGCAGTCTACATTTGAACAGCATTTTTAAAAATATTTTATTTATTCATTTGAGAGAGAGAGAGAACATGAGTGAGGGGAGAGGCTAAGAGGGAGGGAGAAACAGACTTCTCACAGAGCAGGGAACCTGACAAGGGGTTTGATTCTAGGACCAGGAATCATGACTTGACCTAAATGCAGAACGCTTAACCAACTGAGCCACCCAGGCACCACTTGACAGTATTTTCAAGTTGCTTTACAAAAAAATACCTATTTCTAATGCAACTGACAGTGAGTAAAAAATGCATATTTCTTTTTTTTTTTAAATGCATATTTCCTTCATGTCTGACAATGAATGGGAATTATGGAAGAGAAGAGACGTTATGAGGATATTAAAGTGCAAAAAATATTATAAGGTTAAAAAATAATACTATAAATTGAGATTCTAAAACAAAGACCACCTGTGAACAGTTGTAGGGTAACATAATCTGAAATAACATTAGAACTTGAGGCAAATAGGAAGTAAATAGATTTGAAGCTATAAACTCAATTTTTTCTAAGGCAAAGTAATGATTTGCAAAAGACACCTACATCAATATATACTATTGTCCCAATTTCTCTAACAGGAAGTTATTTAGATCATCCAAGATAAGACTCAGGAGGTATTTTGATCATAATCGAAGTAAGTATAAAACATATTGGCTCTATTTGCTTAATGGGTGCAACTAAATTTATGATGCACATAACAACATCAGCTTAATTAGGAAATATAATTCTTATTTCCTTAGGTTAACTATGGCTAGAGATCCTTGATAAAATTATATTTTGAAACCTTAGTCTCTTTCGGGCACCCTGGTGTGTGAAAAGCTGTAACTAGAAACTGTTCTGGGATTTTTCTCAAGTTACCTGTACCTGAAGACTTTTTATGAGTACATAACACCACTACTGCCTTAAAACAAAAAGACAATTACTTATCAGAAATAGCAAATATAGTCAGTCACTTAACCATTGTCTTTCAGGTCATCTTATTTAATTCTCTGCAAAACAATATCTCACTGATAATTGTTTTTTGAAATGTGTGTGTGGATAGTCTTACCTCTCTCACCAATAAACTCCATGAGAACAGGAAAGTTTTGTTTTGTTTTGTTTTGTTTTACTTGCTCTATCACCAGAATCTAGAGTGTGATTTGGTACTCAATGAATACTGAATGAGTAAATAGTTTCCCTAGAAAAGTATTGAAAATAACAAAATATAATTATTTAGTTGATGTAATATATAAGTTGTGTATTTAACAACAAAATGTAGTTGTCCTTTATTTTTAGGTTTGTCATATTGATAATAATTTATATAAAAATGGGAAGTGATAGGTTGTAGGCTATACAACAGACCAAATCCCAAAAACTTGAGCTAAAAAAGTGAAATGAATCAAAAATATAACTGCAAAACTGCAAGATATAAGCTACTTAACTTAGCATCAGTATATCTATCAAAAAATATTAGAAATTAAAAAGGCCTAGTGGTGTTCGTTGATTTAATTTCCATAAAAGCAAATGTGATATAACTGTCAAAATGTGTTAATTTAATCTTACACTGTATTCATAGGGCAAAGGAGGTGATGGCCCACCTATTTTTCATGACAGAACAAGGAGATCATTTTATTCAGTACCATGCACCAATTTAAAAGAAGAACACTGATAAGCCTTACTTAATACAGAGGAACATGATCGGAATGTTGAAAAGTAAAGGAAATATGTTGGTTTCCACCTAAAAGATAGATATCTAAAGATATATTATAGCCTTTCTGATCCATCGTGAATCCCCAAAAAATGAAAGGAAAGAAATGAATAACAAAACAAGGAAAGGAAAAAATTAATCTAAGCTGGAAGAGTTTCTCTGAGTGGATCACAAACGATGAAAAATTCCAGAAATCCAACAATACATAGAGAAGAACAATATTAAAAGATGGTCATTATAGCCTCAATGGGGATAATCAGAACTGGAGGAGAATCAGAAGAAATTGAGAGGAAGAAAATTGAGGACCAACAGCATTAGCATTGAGGTGGGTCAGCATCTGCAAACACTACCACCATTTTCTCCATACACCCCCATCTGGGTATCTGCGTACATGTTTAAGCCGTTGAGGGCAGGGACGCGAGTCAGAGAGACAGAAGAGTGCTCTTGAGGATTATCCATACCAGGGGAACATAGAGAACCCATTCTCAGAAGAAACATATTTTGCCATTCCCACAAACTTGCCTTCGTGTCTACCACCACTACTCAGCTGTAAAAATTAGTGGCAAAAGGGTCTAAAAGAGAATTTCTACAATCAAAAGTAATATTAAATATTTAAAGTTGTGAAAGCTATATGAGGATATTGCCATCATAAAATTCAATTAAGTCACATGCTTCCAATAAGAATATGGTGGCAGCTGAGATTTGAATATCCTCATATTCTTCTGAAAAAAAAGAAAGAAAGATGAAAAGCACACATAAATTATGTGTTTATTTAAGCCTGAAGAAAACTTAGAAGCTTCAAATTACAGGTAAGTGAAGGAAATCAGAGGCTGGCAGGAAGCCCATACAGAAAGTTCAAATGATACCGTGAGGACAAAAGGGACTGCAAAGAGTCTGATCAATGGAAGATTTCAGATATCTGAAATCTAGAAAATTAAGCAGTAGGAAAGCCTATCCTGAGAAGTAAGTGCTGTGAGTTCAGCTGAAGTGGAAGAGTTTAAGCACTGGGGAAGGAAGGAATAGGTTTGCAGATTGTTCAGAGGACTCAGAGGAGGTAGAGCTAAGAAAATATCAGAAAACAAGTGACAAGTTCTGGGTCACTCGTTGATGGCAGCCTGTGAGAAAATTGTCAAAGAACGGAGCTGAAGGGATAAACTCTGAACAAAGATGGGTTCTGAGAATCAGGGAGGGGAGGGGTGCCTGGATGGCTCAGTTGGTTAAAGTTAATCCTCTGCCTTTGGCTCAGGTCATGATCCAGGGTCCTGGGATGCAGCCCAGTGTCCGGGCTTCCTGAGGAACAGGGAGCCTGCTTCTCCCTCTCCCTCTTCCCCTCTGCCTGTTCTCCCTTGCTTGTGTTCTCTTCTGCTCTCTCTGCTTTCTCTCTCTCTCTCTCAATAAATAAATAAATAATCTTAAAAAAAAAGATTCAGGGAGGGGAGACTCAGTGATGTCATATTATCAGAAGGAAACAATCTATTGATGTAGAAGGGAGTGGGAACCCTTGAGCCTGAAGTCTGAGAAACCTCTCTGGTCCCTCCCTGCTTTTCTGCAGAAGAGTGCTTGTGCTAAGAGTTCAAGAAAATCCAACTCATGTATTTATGAGAACAAAAGAGAATATGCATACGAAGATGCTATAAGTAAAAAAAAGTTAATAAAAGAATACAAATTACAGATTATAAAAGATTCTGTAGAAAACAATTCTTTTTCTCTAGCTATGGATTGATCAATTTATCATTCTACCTGCTTTGGCTCACAAAGAACACCATGAGATGAAAAAGAAAGGAAAGTGAAGGATAGACTGGGCGATACCACCCAACCACCCCCCTCCTCCTTGTGCTCCATGATATTGGAGCTGAAAGTCTATGTACTGCCTAGAGGAGAAAAGCTTTGAGTCAAATAGATTATGATTTTTTCAAACTTTGAAACAAAGTCTCTGCTGTAATGAGGTGTTTTGTTTTGTTTTAATAAAAAAAGTAGAAGAAAAGATAGGGAATCACAGAGAGATGTCCTTTTGAAAGCTCCTTATTCAGCTGTTGATGGGAATTTGACAGAGCACAGTAAGAAGCAGCAATAGAGAAAATAAAAGTTTTCCCTTAATCAAACCAATCACATGATCTCATTTGATTTCACAGCATGAATGCAGGTTTTAATATTTTCCCCATTCTATGGTCAAGAAATCTTGGACTCAGCAAAGTTAAGCTTGATCTTAAGTGAACTGACTGATACACAAACCTAAATCTTCCAAGCTTAAAGGCTTTGCTATTTTACTCTCCTGCTATCTTGAAAAGTGTACAACCAATATAGGCCATTTACGTCTATTAATATAATAAATTTCACTATATCCTCACATTTCAAACTACTTTCTATACTTTTTATGTTGATTTCAAATATTATCTTTTCCCTAAAACCTACAATCCTTCAGAATTCATCTTCCCCCACTGAATCGATCTCTTCTCCCACAATTTCATAGAATGTTAAGACTTTTGTACTAGTTTGCTTGTGTTAGTGTATATATGTCTGCTCTGTTCCCACTAGATAGTTTTTTAGTAGTAAAGCCTCAGTATACTTTTTTTATCTCACTAACAGTACACAGTACATTATTTTGTATCTAGTAAGTATCTGAGTTTGTTTAAATTAAATAATACACACAGGTACTTTAAATGTCTTGAAGAATAAGGCTATTGAGTGCCTAATCCTGGTTTGATTTATAGACTTTTACCCATGGTATTAGTTGTTCACTAATTTACTTATTTGAAAGGATGAATGGGTGTTAAGTGGTATGAAAAATTAAGGATAGGAAAATTTAATATAAATATTAATACAAAAATAACAGAATGAACTATTAAATGTGTAGACAAACCTTGGAAATGTTCGCTCATTCTCTGCTATGGATTAGGCATTATCTTAAAGCAGATCCATAGGAAATGACTAGTATCTGCATAAAGTCATCTGTTTGTTATCTCTCATAATGGTTAATTTATATGTCAATTTGACTGGGACACTGAGTGCCCAGATCTTTGGTTAAATCTTATGCTGAATGTGTCTGTGAAGGTGTTCCTGGTTGAAATTAACTTTTGAATCAATAGACTGAAGAAAGTAGATTGCTCTCCTCAGTGCTAGTGGGTTTCATCCAATCCATTGGAGACCTGAGTAGAACAATAACAAAAAACTAAAAGGTTATTTCCTTTCTCTGATTGACTATCTTTGAGCTGGGACATCAGTCTTCTCCTACTTAGACCCAGAATTGAACCTAAACCTACACATCGGCCCTCTTGAGACTCCAGTTGCAGACCTTGGGACTTCTCAGATTCCCTTACTACTGACTCTTGTCTCTGTCTCTTTCTTTATCATATCCTATTCCGTTTTTCTGGAGAACCAAGACTAATACACCCCTCATATCTCTGTGTGAGTCTTTTATTGGTATAAGCAAATCACCACAAATTCTGCAACTTAAAATAACAGTCATTTATGATCTCACAGTAGATCAGTAGTCCAGGCACAACATAGCTGAATCTACTGCTGTCATGTCTGCCATATCTGCAGTCGTATTTGAGGCTTGAAATCCTCTTCCAAGCACATGTGGTTATTGGCAGTATTCACTTTCTTGCAGCTATGTAAGTCATGGTGGCTTACTTCTTAAAGGCAGAAGGAAAATGTCTCTGAACTCAAGGAAAGATTAATCTCTCTTTTAAAGGGTTCACATGATTTGGTAACACCCACTGGATATTTGCCTTTTGAGTAAGTCAGAGTAAAACCAAGTAGGAACCTGAATTATATCTGAAAAATCTGTTCATTTTTGCTACATCCTAAAATTTTGCTTACCTAACCCAGTTAATTGTTTTAGATGGTCTCTGAAATATTCTTCAAATCTTCCTTGCCTTTAGTGTCTGCAGATTTGCTGATATAAAAATTCTAGAGAATCTAAGAACTTCAAAAATGAAATGCTTCTTGAAGTTAAAGATCCACAGAAATATCCAGAATGAATGTGAAATATCAGAATATCAGAAAAATAAGTAAATAAAGCCTCAGAAAAGACTGAAAAAATGGTGACAACAACTTTATTTCTTACTATTCATTAGAGCAGAGTGTTCTATAATCTACATAAAGTGAGGTTAAAGACATTTAATATTAATATATCCTGTCAAATTAATTCATCCCCCTTAAAAATATAAAGGTGTAGTTAAAACATTAAAAACACATTTATTCTTCTATTCCTTATAATATTGAATGAAAAAATTACATAGAAGATGGATTTCTGTCTCACGCTGAATATTTTCTTTAAGACCAAGAAAAATGATTTTATAGGATACTCAGATTGCCAAGCACATAACTCAAACTATCACCATGATTTCTATTTTGAAGATGACAGTAACTTTCATGGCATGCAGTGCTTTTCATTATGTAACAATGCTTATGAAGAAATACAGTTATTTCAATTTCCAGGAAAAGAAAATATTTTCTATCCTAAATCTCTGCTTCTAATACACTGTGTGTGACATATATCACCAATTTGAGTAGAATAACCATATGTCAATCATCTCCTGATTTAGTTTTTTAAAAGTCTCATGTGGAAAACCATACAAAACAGGCTGGCAAATCAGCTGATTCTTCTCTAGGAGGTATTAGCATGAACAGTTAAATTAACTTCACTCATTGGTCTGCCGTCTTGTCTCTATCCCTTCTCCTCTACCAGAGAAACACATTGCATATGGAAGATTATCCAGATGAAATTCAATCATTTAGCAGTTAGTTTAGCTCTGATGGTATCTGACCACACTGAATTTCCTCCTCATTTATTGTTGATAAAAGACAGTAAAGATCTTTCCAGAAATTTGAGTGGATAGATTATAAGAAAGACCCATTAATTTTTGGCTCAGGTCATGATCTCAGGATCATGAGATCAAGACTTGCATTGGGGCTCTTCACTCAGTGAGGAGTCTGCTAGAGATTCTCTCTCTCCCTCTTCCTCCATCCCTCCACCCACTCATGCCCCCTTCTTATTAATAAATAAATAAATAAATAGAGAAATAAACAAATAAATAAATCTTTATAAAAAAGAAAAAAGAAAGACTCATTACTGAATGGATTTTGAATTACTGATTACCTATAGGACTTTGATGTGATTGTTTAAAAAGAAAACAAGCAAACAAGAAAACAGTGGATAGAAAAGGAAAGAATTAAGAACATGAGGAATATTTTAATTACTTGAAAAAAATTATATCAAATTAATCATATCCAGTCATCATTCTCTCAAGAACTAGCTCACTAGGAATAACATTTACACTGTTACATAGGACCACATCCTTGGAGAAAACTTTCACTTTTTTTCTCCAATCCACAGTCACTTGTATATTATATAAATCTTTATATACAGTAATAGTCAGGAACCCAAGCAATCTATCATATTTGATCAAGACAAGCATAAATCACTTATTCATGATTTACCATTCCTAACTTGATTCATTGATTCATCTCCAGACAAGACAAGGTCAGTTCAAAAAAAAATGATTAAGCATCTTGCCCTTAAGAGAGAACAGTTTAACCAACAAATTCGTCTTCACATCTGACCTCATGAATCTTGACACTGGGAATACTGTGAAAATAGAAATAGCCCTATAAATGGTCCCTCAAATAGTAATGTCAGTGTAAGAGAGAAAATAGTAGAAAGATTAACAATGAACTTACCATGGGTGTCACAAACATCCTAGTTGTCATCATGAGACAATCTGAATCAGTTAACATGCAATTACTTTTTTATCACTATTTATTTTCTATCACTATTTATTTTATCACTATATTATTTTTATCACTATTATTTTCAATAATTTTTCTGCTTTAGCTCATGGTTTTGTTTTATTTTGTTTTGTTTTTTTCAGTTTTACTTATCCCCAATTTCCTACCTTGGAGTATCTTAATTTTTCACATATACCTTCATCTCATTTATGTAACAGTGTTTAGCCATGGATTTGGCAAGCTGAGTTGTAGGGGAATAGTAGCATCTTTTAAATGTCCCCATGTGATGCCACAACAACCTATAATCAGTGAGGCTACAATGTAATGGGTTTCTAATCCTGACTTCCAGGATCAAAAAACTCTTCAATTTCCTTAATTTTTCCTTGGGTTCCCCACCCACATATTTCAAACACAAATATTCTGCACATATTTCAAACAGATATATAAACAACAAACTGGTACATAGTATTAGCTCAGGTTGCTAAAAAAAACTGTAGACCAGGTGGCTTAAGCAATAAGTATTTATTTCTACTACTTCAAGGCTAGGGTGGGGCTGGGATGTCCAAGATCTAAATGCCAGCAATTTTGGTTCCTGGTGAGAGTTCTCTTTCTGGGTTATAGGTCATTGGCTTCTGGCTGAGTCTTCAATGACAGAGAAAAAAGGGAGCTCTGATCTTTCTCTTCTTTTAAGGGCACTAATCCTATCATAGGGCATATCCTCCATCTAATTATCTCCCAAAGACCTCACTTCCAAATAGCATCACATTGGGGATTAGAGCTTCAACATACAAATTTTGGGGACACAATTCAATCTGTAGTGTATACCCAGAGCATATAGTATATGTGTTGCTTTAAATGTAGAAAACAAATCTGATGATTATATTCTGTTAAAAAATGCTTAGATAGCTGAATTGATTTTTCATGGAGTTCTGGATAATTTTCAAATTGCTTAGCATAAAATTACAAGATACTTTTACTGCCTGACTCCAATATACTTGGTTTCTCTATCCCCTCCCCTCTGGCATTCTGCCTTTTAGCTGCGATGTGTTTCCATACCCTGCACTCAAAATGTCTGATTCTTTCAACTGCTTTTGCACATACTGTTTCCTCTGGTTGAACTATCCTTCGTCCTCTATGCATTATGATAAATCCTTAACCATTCTTCAAGACTAAGTCCCACCAAAGTCTTTCCTGACCTCTCCTCTTTCCCAATAGAGTTAATTCCTTTCTCTACTTCCACCTCGTTTTGTTTAGACATCTACCACAACACCAAGGCCATGACTTTTCCAATTATTTGGTTATGTGTCTATTTCTTCTATTAAACTATGATATCCCTGAGAACAAAGGTAATTGATAAAAAAAAAAAACCTTTTAATTCAGTGAAACCAGAACTGTGCCAGACCCACAGCAACACTCACTGTATGAATGAAGGAAGGAAGGATGGAACTATTATTAACTGAGGCCACACAGGACAGTAGGAGAACAGTTGATTCCGTTTCCTATTCTATAAGTACTTGCCCCTGTCTCACACAATCTCCACTTTCTAGTCTCTTTAGTTTTGCCTGTGGGTTGTACTATGTCATTCTTACAAATCTAGTACTTAGTTCCATCCTCTCTTGCTGCCTACTATCAGAGAACTAGATGTTCTGACTCCTACATCACCTAAGTAGTGTTTTCTAAACTTGCTTAACTATAAAGCTTCATGATGGTCCTTATTAAAAATACAAATTCTTGAGCCCAGCCTCAGATCTACTAAATATAAAGCTTCAGGAAATGAGTTCAGTAGTCTGCATTTTTAAACATGTTTCCCAGATGATTTTGAAGAAGGTAAGTAAGAATACACAAACAGAGGGTAAAAAGTGCTGTTCCTTCTGTTTTGGGACAACTTCTTCCTCTAGTGGCTAATGTCTTAACTTGGGACCTCATTAAGCAATAGTTCAGCTTCCTGAGACCAAGAAAGAAGCTTTACTTGAATGTCTTCAGGCTTTTAGGAAAATTGGAAACCCCTCCAATGAACCCCAGACATCTCTATACTCCTTCTTCCATGCAGAAGTTAGTGTAGAAAACTTATCTTGCTGCCTGCACTCCTAGATGCTCTCTGAAGTTCTGTTTCCTAGGTGCTGCAGCTGCTGCTGCCAACTCCTGGAACAGCTCTGGGTATTGGCAGTCTGCAAACTGACCTTGAGGACGTGTGACAGCTCATGCTCTGTGGGTTTATCCCTAGTCAGACTAGACCCTGAGGATGTATGGATTCCCTGTAGAAAGTACAGATTGAGTGTCACTCAAGGTTAAAAATGAAAATGAAGACTAAATACTTAGCATAGAGTCTGGTGCAAACGAAGCATTTAATAAATATTACCAATTACTAATATTTCTATTGTTGGACAGACAATGTATTTTTCATCCTTTGATCCCAATCCAAGGAAGCCTATATTATATAGATTTTTAACATAATTCTTGGAAATTTAAAAATATCCTAATGCTCTAAGCAACTTTGGTTATTTAAATTAGTTTTCATTAATCATAAAATTATGGAAGTATAGATATTTTCCAGAGGGTGCCAAAACTCAAGGTGTTTAAATCATAACATTCAGATTGCAGAGGCCATATACTTGTTTTGATGATCCCATGGGCATAATAGTGTTTTAAAATATTTATGAATACTAAATATTAATGCTTGTACTAATTAACTATTACTCTGTAACAAATTGCTCCAAAACTCAATGACTTGAAACAATCGCCATTTATTATCTCTCATGAATCTATGACTTGGCTATGCAGACAGGTTCAGGCTGAACTTGGCTGATCTGGACTGGGCTCACTTGTATATTTGTTGTTAGCTAGAGGGTTTTGTGGAATTGGTTGCTGGGTATAGCTGCTCTAGTGTTGCCTCAGCTAGATTGCTTCTCGCAAGGACAAGGAGATCATTTCAAGTTTATTCAAATGGTGGTCTCAGGGGTGGGAGGAAAAATACATGCAAAGTCTCTTGACCTAGGTTTGGTCAAGACCAATGACCAAAATGACTAATGACTTAACTAAAATGATAATACAATGCCATTTTTACCATACTTTAGTGATCAAAATGAATTATAAGGTCAGCTTAGATCTAAGGGGTAAGAAATTAACTTCATCTTTGATGCGTGTTGCCGAAAAGTATTTTTTCAAAGGATCCAGGGAGACTATTATTTGGATACTTAGTGTAAACAGTTTGCCACATTAGTCATTGTGGCAAAATATCTCATTTTTTGAGTTATCTGAAATTAAAAAAAAATAGATTCAGAGATATGATCAAAATCATACTCTTCCCTCCATCATCACCCAATTGGCTATAATAAAGCCACATAGCTATCAGATAATCATTATTCATCTTATTTAGTTTTAAAAATGTTTAAGTAGTTTCTACATCCAACATGGGACTTACATTCACACCTCCGATATCAAGAGTCACATGCCCCACCAACTGAGCCAGCCAGGAACCTTTCATTTGTTCATTTTAGGATAATGCTAGCATTAATCTCATGTAGTTGTTAAGCCCATTATGTAAAATATCATTATAACAGTGAGCACCTAGCAGTGTGCCCAGCAAAAGGGAAATATATACGTATTTTGAGCTAAGTAAAAATAATGGACTAATATTTCTATTTACTTTCTTTGTAATATTTATTAACTAGAGTCCCCAGTTTTTTTTCTTTGGTTTTCTCCATATATTATCATTACACTGGTTTTTCATGATGTTAAAATTATTTGGTAATCTTTAGCAACATTTGTCTTTTGAACCGTGTTTTCCAATTGATCCTTTTGTCTTGACTGTTGGGTAAGTATCTTGTTGTTATTGTTTTTTTTTTGTTGTTGTTGTTGCTGCTGTTTTTATCAATGGGGCTTGGAATTTGTAAGAAACAGAAGCTATCTACGGCCAATTTAAGTTTAAAAAATATTTTCAAGGAATATTGAAACACAGAATTAGCAAAAATGTTGAAGAACCAAACTCAGGAAATGAGAGCAGAAATGCCCAGCAAAATCATCTCGAATGTCTCCAATAACTCCAGCCTAACTCACAGGCTTCCTGACTACACAGTGGGTGCTCATGAACAATTCTGAACTCTCCTCTGAGCTTCATGTTAAAACCTCAAGATACAAAATCATAGGCTAGAACATCTGAACTTATACTGGGACTTGGTCATATAGCCTCATTACAGCTACCAGCAAACTGAAAGTGAAGCTATCTGCCTATTGTCCATTGTGGAAAGCAAGGCCTTGCCATTAAACTTCCTTGGGGTCCCAATCAAATAAAAGTATGTTTGGATTCTGAACAGATTAAAATAAATGCCCAAGGGTGTGCCTGGCTGCCTCAATTGATTGAGCATGTGGCTCTCGACAGATCTCAGGATTGTGAGTTTGAGCCCCACATTGGGTGTAAAGAGTACTTAAAAATATAATCTTTAAAAAATAAAAAAAATAAAAATAATAAAATAAGTGCCTGTGTAACCTACTCCATTAGTTGCTCGATATCCACAATACTCTTCTTCATACATTACATTTCAAAAGATAATTCTATACTATATAGCATAAGGCAACTACTAAGTCTTACATAAACTTACACTGGTCCCAAAGTGGGACCAGTTCAATAGCTTGTCTCTGATTAACATACATTTTCCCCCCAATATCTATTGTGATTTCCACTTCAATATTCTGAAACCCATGTGCATGTGTGCGTGTGTGCATGCGTGTGTGTGTGTGTGTGTGTTGGAATAGGGGAGGGAATCTGTAAAGTTTATCAACAAAAACAACCTCTTATACTGGCGAGGAGAAAGAAAAGTAAAATTATCTATATAAAATATGTAAGTATGCATTTTTAGTAAGAAAGAAAATATGATTAGACATTATAGTTTAATTTTACAGAATTGATTATAAATCAAAATTAGTATTTATGGTTTTCTTTCTACAATACTAACTTCATATTCACATTTTTCCAGCCAAAACATAATCTTTTTGTCTGTTTGCCCAAAAGCATGTGAAACTCAAAATAGTATTCAACAACTGATGTTATGTACCCTGTGAAAGCATTTCTGTTGGGAATTTTTGTGTTGTCTATTGCTACATTAAAAAAATTGCTATTGAATTTAGTAACATAAAACAATAATATTCATTATCTCATATCTTATAGAAATTCAGGTACAGCTTAACTTCTGACTCAGAGTGTCCCATAAGGCTGCACTCAAGGTATTGGTTGAATTGGAGTCTTATCTGAAGTTTCTAATGAAGGAAGGTCCACTTTTCAGCTGATTCATGTGATTATTAGAAGAATTCAGTTATGGGCTGCTGGACTAAAGGCCTCACTTCCTTACCATGTGGTGTTCTCTATAGAGCAGCTGACAACATGGCATTTACCTTCCATCAGAAGCAAGGGAAGGAGCAATAGAGGTAAGAAAAATTGAAGCCAGAATCTTTTTTAATCTCGGCTAGAAAATGGCATTCTACCACTTTTGCTGTATTCTATTCCCTACAAGCAAAGCATTAGGTCTAGAACCCACTCAAGGGGAATGGATCACACAAGTACTCTGAATACCAGGAGGTATGGATCATTGGGAGCAATCTTCATAGCTGAATTCCATCGATACTTAGACCTATAATCAGCAGAACCCTGTCTTGGGTACAAAAAGCAAATCTCCTCGAGTAGACCATTAGTTACAATCATGACAGACACACTCTTATTTCCATCCTCTGGTTCCTAGACAGTTTTTTGACTTTGGAGAAACAACATGTATTATTTCCTGGTTTAGAGCATATGCTTTATTCATCATAACAGCAATTCAAACGAGTGTCTCAAAGCTGGTGATAGAGTGTCCAGCATCTATTCTATCATTCTGTAAGTCCAATGATTTCTAGGAAATATAAGAGAAGACCATGACTTCCATAAGCTCAAAACAATACTTTATTTATTTCATGGTTAAAACTAATTCCTTAGAAGAAATATTTTGTGATATCCTGGATGATAGATAAAGACGTTCAATCAGTCTACATATTGTGGGGCTTGCAGAAGCCTGATGGGCTGGGAAAGTAAATCTAAATCCAACGTCTATTTCAGTAAAGAAAAAATGTTTTACTGCCTTAAGACTCTAGTAGATTTAAATGATCACATCAACATCACTCCCATGTATCCATGGGAGTGGCATTGTCCTAGAGAATCAGACTTTTTTACTGCTGCTGTCAAACTTAGCCATCACTGTTGGTGGTGACAATGTCATATATGAATCTGTTACCCCTGGTAACTCTGGCCATTTGTTCATGACCTTGTAGAGCAAGCACAAGTGCTAAGGTGAAGACTGGGGAAGAAACAGTATTGACTTCCACAACGTATTTATCATCTCACTCTAATTATGAACAAGCTTTCCTGAAATTCAGGCATTTTTAAAAACAGCGTATTTACATGGCTCCCAAATATTCTACACTCTGGGCCTGTTCTAAAAGTTAAATCCATACATCTGTCTGCAAACTTTTTTGTAAAACCCATCAAAATCACTTCAAGTGGCTTGATTTTGGATAAACCATCAGCCAATTACTTGTGAATTGTTAGGGATCTTTAACTGAGGCCTCACTTCCTTCTAGGAAAAGTGGGTAAAATAAGCATATGCTTTTTTTAAATTAACATATAATGTATTATTTGCCCCAGGGTACATGTCTGTGAATCGTCAGGCTTACACATTTCACAGCACTCACCATAGCACATACCCTCCCCAATGTCCATAACCCAGCCACGCTATCCCTACCCCCCCCACCTCCAGCACCCCTCCCTTCGTTTCGTGAGATTAAGAGTCGCTTATGGTTTGTCACTGCGAGGATCACTTTATCCCTTCTCTTTCAGAATCACAACAAGTGTTGTGGCAGTATTCCTGGGAAGATCTATACTCATGTAGCTAAGAAAAAAAGAAAAAAAATGAGCATAATTTACAGATGGCCCTGCAGGATATACCAACACAAGTTAGATATAGATCACTACACATTCAAAGCTGGAACCTCAAATGTGAAAATATTGCAATATCACCAAATGTTTCTTCTAAACTGAAAAAAAGATAGGCAGTTGCAGTCCTGCTTTTCCAGTTCCTGTCTCCCCTCCCCCACCACCCGTTGGCCTCCCAAACCCAGCTGCTGCCAGCATGGCCACTGCTGCAAAGAAACCCAGCCTAGTCGGGTCCAGCCAGGACACCGGGGAAAAGCTTGACAGCAGGAGCTGATGACCCTTGTGATGTCTGGCCACACAGGACTTTCTGTCTTCCTCGAATCAAACTTTTAATGGGTAGGGACCATCCATGGAGCAGGTGGCACAGTATAGGAAGACCTGAGGTATAAGCTGTCCCTGGAGTTCCCCAGGGGCTACCCTTACAATGCATTCACAGCAAAGTTCCTTAAGTTTGCTACCATCCCAGCGTGGACACCCAGGGTAACATCTGCCTGGACATCCTACAGGACAAGTGGCTGCCTGGTAGGACATCAGGACCATCCTGCTGGCCATCCAGAGCCTGCTAGGAGAATCCAACATTCATAGCCCTTTGAACACACAGGCTGCCAAGCTCTGAGAACAACTGCACAGATTTGACGTAGCTGCAAGAAATCTACTCAAAGCAGGTCAAAGCCAAGAACCCTGACCCTTTAGCCTCTCTCTTTGTATTGTGTTTATTTTTTCCTTAGATTGTTTGTCCCTTCCTTCATTTCTGTACAGGACTCTGTATCTAAGCTGGAGTGTCATTTTAGTTTCTCTTCTTTATTTATTTTATTGTTTTTTAAGATTTTATTTACTTATCTGACAGAGAGCACACGCACAAGTACAAGTAGTGTGGGGGGGGAACAGGCAGAGGGAGAGGGAAAAACCGGCTCCCAGTTGAGCAAGGAGCACAGTGTGGGGCTGAATCCCACGACCCTGAAATCATCCTGGGATCATGACCTGAGCAGAAGGCCAACGCTTAATGGACTGAGCCACCCAGGCACCTTGTTTCTCTTTTTTAAAATTAAGTCTCTGGTTAAGCCCTTATGATGGATATATTAAAAAAATACATTGTTTTTTCAATAAAGTAAAAAATAAATAAATAAATAATGAAAGGATGCAAAATATATATTCTGTTTTGAGAGGATAGCCTGATTGTCTCTGTAGTCCTATCATTTCGCTATTTTGGCAGATCCCTGTGTTTTCATAAAATTTAACTTCCATCACTTAGTAATTGATGTATTTCTTTTTCTAAATACCATAAAAACTTGTGAGATTGCTCTGTCAAGTTGGAAATGTACCATTGGCATATATGTATTTCCTTATATACATCATGGTAAAATAAAAAGTTCATTACTCTGCAAAAAATTAAAAAAATAAAAATTAGCTTTTACCATATGCCAAGTCATACCCAGTCATTCAGGATATTTCCATGACCTGTTTAATTATCCCTATCAAGATGATGGTATTAATTCTAAGAACCACTATATTTTGCTATGAAATTATCAGACAGTTACATTTTCTCCAGAGCTAAGAATATGAAAGACATTGAGGCAAGATGGTGAAGGTATAGCAAAGTTCTATCTAGGCAAAGGCATAATGCTTCTGGTATTTTTTTATTTAATGGAATAGGGAAAACTAGTTTCAAATCAAAAACTGTGTATCATTTATCCAGAGTTATATTCATTAGGTAATGAACTCTGGAAAACAGCTATAATCAGATTAATTTCTGATTAAGTAACTAACATGTAGTGTCATTTTTCATGGACACACTTAAATTTTGTACTCAGTCCAAATTCTGAGTAGAGTGGAACTGTGATAGAAATCATTATTTTGTATCTTCAAGTCACTAATGACAATGTTAAGAATTGCTTGTGATTTATCATTCTTTTTGTAGAAAAGGGGACTGTACTTGACATTTTCTACCAAATACTCTCACTTCATCTTTTTTACCAAGAAAAATCCTTTTTATTATCATCCTGCTTAGAGAGCCAAAGTAGGGCTCTTTCAAATCCCCTAAAGTTATCTCCTAAAGATGTTTATTTTGCCTATCTACTCTGGAGAAATATTAAAGAAGTGTTCACAATTCAACTGAACCCAAATTCCAATAATTGCTTAACCTTTTGAGTCCATACTGTGCTGTGAGATTGCAGTGGAATTCTCTATCCCTAGGAAAATTCTGCTAGGTCACAGCTAGTAATCAATATTTTTCAAAAGGTTTGGATATTTCCTATTTCCAAATACAGAGCTTCCCTGGTGAAGGATTACTGATATCTAAGGAAGACAAGAGGAATGTTCACCAAGCATATATTTGATACAATTTCAGAATATTTCCCAAAGGATCTCTCTTCCTCATAGCGTAAGAGACTTTGGGTTTGACAACTCCTCCAAGTATTGGGATGAATGGCCAAAAATGATCTAGGCTTGTGATTGCGATTCAAGCTAGGCCTCTCTCATGATAATGATAAATTATAATAATAATAATAATAATTATTATTATTATTTATAGCTATTCACCAAAATAGACTTCCTCTTCTCCCTTGGACCACAGCAATGTTTCAGTTCAAGCTTCCTCTATAACAGCATGTGGGCACATGACTGAATTCTAGCCAACTGACATTACTTTAAGTAATGTTTGCTACTTCTAAGCCTGGCCTCATAAAAACTTCTTGCATGGACTCCATATTCTTTTTCTTCCAGAGTTAGCCAGGGTCCCCTGTGAAAGTGTATATTGGAAGTTGGCAGATGCATCATCAGCCTGGACTACTGAATGGCTTTTTGACACCCACCCACATCCTCTTCCTTCCACCTCCAACTTGGAACCACCTTGCATTGTTATTTGGGCAAGAAATACATTTTCAGGGTATTGAGCTGCTACATATTTGGGTATGTGTTTGGTGTTTGTTTTGGTGTGTGCTTTGTATATATTTTCACAGTCTGACCTGCTTTAAGGAATCCAGGCTTTAGTGTACTGTCCATGTATTGTGAATCTATGAAACTTCATGCCCAATTAGCTGCCACCAAAGATCTTAGACTGTGCTAATTACCACAATTACTTTCTTCATCTCATGGTGATCATGACCACTTTGCCTCTTATTTCTATCAAGAATCTTATGTCAGCTGCATCTTCTCTTACTGTTATATAGCACTTATAAAACAAAACAAAACAAAAAATAGCTATTAAAGCACCTTTCAAAGATTTTGGCATGTGTCTCATTATCTTTTCTGGGCCATCTTGGGGAACATAGTAAAAGAGTAGGTAACAATTCATGGATTTTCTTTAACCTTTCTAACTACTAAATCTTTGAATTCCATTATTTTAAAAAGTCTTATTTCAACTTCATTTAGTGTATATTATCATTGAGTCCAGGTTATGGTCAGCAAATTGTATAATTAAAATATATCCAGCTGTTAGAACTAGCATAATTATACCAGAATGTTGTATCTCATATCATATCTATAAGTTAAATGGATAAAAAAAGTCTGAAGATAATGAAAGGCAAGGGGTAAGGAATGAAAATAAACTTTTATTTTTTTAAAGAAATAATTTCTTCAGGTTAGGAAATTGCAGTATTTACAAGCAAAGAGAAACAGTAGCAAGGAAGGAAAACTGCTTCAAATATAAAGTAAAGTTCTGTGGGATTTGGGGCTCAGTATGTCAAATGTCCTCTGAATCTTTCCAATAGATCCAAAACCAGTTCTTGGACTCATGCTTGCTCTAATAGAGCTTTCACTTTCCCAGAAGAGATCTGGTGATTAATTGAATTCAACTGGTGTTATAATTTGTCAGCCTATAGCTTCAAATTTTGCATTTGTTTCTTGGATCCTGCAGGCCCATAGCTATAGCTATAATATGATCATAGAAAATTCTGGGATTTCAGGATATGAATTGAGAATTTAAGGATTTGAGCTCACTTTTCTCTTTTGTCTGTTGTCCAAATAAATACATAAATAAATAACCAACTGACTTCATTATTGTGGAATTCCTCTTTTGTTTCTTAGCTGCTTTAAAGCAGAAGGGACTCAGTCTTTTTTTTATTAAATATTTTTATTTATTTATTTGACACAGAGACGGAGATCACAAGTAGGCAGAAAGGCAGGCAGAGAGAGAGGAAGTGGGCTTCCTGTGGAGCAGAGACCCCGATGCGGGGCTTGATCCCAGGACCCTGAGATCATGACCTGAGCTGAAGGAAGAGGCTTTAACCCACTGAGCCACCCAGGTGCCCCAGAAGGAACTCAGTCTTACAAAGCCTTATTTCTGAAGGACACTTTATTCCTGAAGAACACCATTCATAATTGAATTAGAATATTCATCTCTAAAGTCATAGTCTGCAGAATTTCATCCTTGAAAATCATAGTCTATGAGAAACCAACACGATTTCGTTTAGCTTCAGGACCAAATAGGCAAGATAACTAATTCCAGATTCTTTGAGCATCCATTACCTTCCCTCTACTTAATAGTATACCTGTCATAACATCTCTGACTAACCTGCACAAACAGTAAATGCACAGGGTCACTCTAGAATGGTACAAATATCAACAAGAGACCTAGAGAACTGGTTTTCAGAAGAGGTGGAGACAAAAAGGGACAAGCACAGATGAGCTTATTTCTTAAGCGTGTTTCTTCTGGGCACCACCTGCTTCCAGCAGCACTACCCCTGGACATTCCCTGAGTTCCTGAACTGCTCCATTGCAGTCAGTTCAAGAACTGTACTACTGTACTCTGCTTTCTCTTCTAGATACTTGCACTCTGCTTTCTCATGTAGATACTTGAAGTCATTGGGTTTTCCTTGCGTAGAGTATTCTTTCCAGATGATAAAGCATTTCCATAGGAGGAGCCCAAATTTACAAGTATCTACTACTGTAGCTGGGTAATGAAGAAGTGATTGCATTCTAGGTGTTTTCATTCTTTTATTATCATTATTATACACCAGCATTGAAGAAATAATTTGTTGAATCAATTTTATGCTACCTCATGGAAATATGTGCCCTGAAAGACAGAATCTATTATCTTAAAAATAGCTTTCTATTCAATAGGAAAGGTAGGAATGTGTAAAGAAATGTGGTACATGATAGCAAATAATAAATACTACAGAAACTTGAAAACAATATGCTTTAAAAGACAAGAGAAGAGATTCTTCTTGTTATTAAGTTAAAGGACACTTCAGGAAAGAGGTGATATATGAGCTAGGTCTTATAAAGATTAAAATTTCAAAACACAGTGAGGAAGGAATCCATTTCTACTTGAGGAAACAGAATGAAAGGTTACATGTAAAAATACTTTTAGGTTATGTTCAGTAAACAAGACATCCATTGACTTGATTAAAACACAAACTATGTGCTCTATAATGGCAAATTGGGACCACTTTGTTTTATCCCTTAACTGCTAGTTAAGAGGACTATTTTATGACTTTAAAAATAGTGCAATATCCTGATGATTTATGATGTTTCATCTAAATGAACACGTATTATATATTAGAAGAATAAGTAAATGGAGACAGGGAACTAAATTAATACAAAGACTTCCAGACAAATGTGTAAGATGATTTGTTATTTTCTGCAGAAGACTTGGGTTAAAAAGGGTCAAAATTGATCATAATATTAGTACTAATTTATAAAAATAAGACAAAAAATTATCTTTGTGGTTGTATCTGAAATTTGTATCTTTAGTATTATCCTCTCTGGAACTCTTTCCACATTTCCAAATGTTCCTGAAAATCGTGACATAAAGAAAATATCTTACTTTTGAAAGCTTTTTTAGTGTTCTAAACATCAAATTACTCACTCATTAGTTAACTAATTTTAAAAAATTTAATAAATAACTAGTAATTTCTATGACATAGATCTTGTCCCCAGTAATAATATAGTCTAAGAATGAAATATATAAAATACAAAACAGTGTGAAGGGATTAATGTATTCTTACAGATTAGTTAATGCCTATATATTGTTTCTCTCTCACTGGAACATAAAAAGCCCATAAATAATTTATAAATATTAACTCTTGTTTTCCAATGATTATTTTACAATGAGATCTAAGTTTTTCATGTTTATATTCTTTACTATAAATACAAACTAACTTATATAATTTAAATATAAATTATTATATAATTATATAATATATTATATATAATATATTATATAAAATTATATAAAATATAAACTAATTTTAAAGGGCATTATTTATACTTTATTATTATTTCAATAGAAAACAGTCTTTCTTTTTATTAAAGATGTACTAGAACATCATTATTCTATATTAGAATTGGAGAGGATTTCAAAGAAAACCAAGGCCTAGAGTATGGGTGAGATCTGGTTTTTCTGAATCACAATATAATACTCAACCCTCATTAATACATTAAATAAATATTTATTCAGTTCTTAGCCACACTGAACTTTCTTTGAATAAGGTAATACATAATTAATTTCTAGATATCATGCTTTTGAAGTACTTCTGGTCACATAGTTGTGTGATGTTCTCCAGGCATCTCAAGGTAGGCAGAATTCTAAGGTAGTTCCTAGGAGTCTTATCCTCTGATGTAAATGCCCTATAATATCTCTTTAATGTGAGCAGAAGAATGAATGTGGTGAGATATCATTCCCATTATTAGGTTACTTATCAGTTGACTTTAACTTAATTGAAAGGAAACTTATGCTAAGTGGGCCTGACCTACTCAACCCAGCCTTTTAAAAGAAGATAAATGGCAGAGAGACATTCTTCAGCGAGCATCAAAGATAGGGTAAACTGCCATGGTTTGAGAGGAGAGGACTGAGGGATGCCTCCAGGAGCCATGTAGCTAGCTAATAGCTAATAAGGAAACAAGGACTTCCACTAGACAACATGATCAACATGTTAATTTCAGTCCCATGAGCTCCTGAGCAGTGGATCCAGCTAATGCTCACCTGAACTCCTGACCAATGAAAGCTGTAAACTTGTAATTTGTGGACTTTTTTAAGCACTAAGTTTGTGGTAATTTGTTATGCAGCAATAGAAGCAAATACACATATTCAACAGCCCATATGCAGGAGAAAAGATAGGAAATTTTTGTCTGATATATTTTTCCTGTCGTTTGAAGATATAATAATAGCTCAGTAGAGAAGAAAATTAAAGAAGGGGATTTATAGTGAAAGAAAAAGAGTTAAGAAAGAAATAATCACAATAAGCATAAAGAAAAGGTGTAATAAGCATAAAGTTTGAGAGAATCAGAAGAGTGGGGGAAGTTTGGGTTGGAAGTAGGCTCTAGAATGCATGAATGCAGTGATGAAATAGTTGTAAATGCTACCACTGGGGTCAGCAGTAGAAATGAACCGCTAGAGTGAAGGACAAGTGATGATCACTGTGATGGAGCCATCATCCACATAAACTTGAAGTCATTCCTGGTGATGGTGGGAATGGAGGAGAAATAAAGATTATGATCTGGGTGCCTTCATCTTTGATAGGTAGGGAGGAGGTTAGTAGAGGTCTGCAACTGAAGGGAAAGTGTTATGGACTGAATTGTGCCCCCCTAATATTCATATGTTGAAGTCCTAACCCCAGTACCTCTGAATGTGATTATATTTGGTGATAAGGTCTTTAAAGAGGTCATTAAATTAAAATAAGATCTGTAGGGTAGGCACTAATGAAATATGACTGATGTTCTTGTAGGAGGAAACTAGGACATAATGAGACACAGAGGGAAGACTATGTGAAGACACAAAGAGAAGACACAACTAAATAGAAAGACCTCTGAAGAAGTCAACATGCAGACACCTCAATCTCAAACTTCTGATCTCCAGAATTCTGAGAAAATACTTCTGTGGTTTCAGTCACCAAGCTGTGGTACTTTGGGAAGCCTTTGAAGAGTAATGCAGGGAGCAAGAGATTCCTGTTGATGAGCCAAAATGTTATATAGCTTTTGACCCTGACTAGGATCTAGGTAAATACATCAATTCTTACTTGCCCATGCTTGCATAAAAGCAGAATCAGTTATAGAAATAATTGTGAAGGAAAAACAGCAGCTTTAGTGGGTCCCACTTCCTCCCTTCTGAATTGTTTGTCTATTGCAAGTGAGTTTCATTTTTATATGAATCTTCATGGGTCACTTATTTTGGTTCACCTTTGGACATAGAAGACTTTGTCCTGCTCCCCAGAGAGCATATTATCACATATTATCAAAATACTTAAGCAGAGTTTAGGTGGTTGGATGTAGGAGATGGAATAATTATTTCAAAGTTAGATGTTTAAAATATACCACAGCTATTGTTTTAGGCTGGCTGAGGAAATTGCATGACTTAAATTCTATTCCATGCTTTGAAAAATACGTGGAGAAATGATCATTTTGAAAATTTTTTATAGGCTTCAAAATAGTGCCTCCCTGTATCCACTCTTCTAAATGCTGTTTTAGGCTGCCTCCTGAGCTATAAGATCTCTCATAATTCTAAAACAAAGATTAATTCCCCCCAAGTATACCCACTATTGTATTGGTAACAGTGGTATGGTCCAAGGTGGGAAAATTTTTTCTGATTCATTTTTTCCTTGTGGCTTAAAGCCAAAACTATCGCTTAGTAGGGAAGGAATTAAAGGAAGAAGATTGATACCGAGAGAGAAAATAGAAGAGTTTATTTTTTTAAAGGTTTTATTTATTTATTTGACAGGGAGAGAGATCACAGTAGGCAGAGAGGCAGGCATAGAGAGAGGGGGAAGCAGGCTCCCTGCTGAGCAGTGAGCATGATGCGGGCACCATCCCAGGACCCTGAGGTCATGACCTGAGCCGAAGGCAGAGGCTTTAACCCACTGAGCCATCCAGGAGCCCCAGTAAAAGAGTTTAGAAATGAATAATCACAATGAGAGTTAAGAAAAGGTTGATAAAAATAACATTTGAGAGAATTAGAAGATTTTGGAAAATTTTGGTGTGTCAGTGAATATGTGTGTGTATAAATCCATGTATATTTATTCTATGTGTATACTGGGTCATAATGTTAAGTATATTTTTATATTTAATGCCATAAGGCATTTAATGTTAAAAGACTCTTTCATGTTGCAAGGGAAAGCAGATTTTTTCAATTAGAGGAAGCTCATTATCAGAATGTGCAACAGGGCTTTAAATTGGAAAGCTTCGACTAAGACATCAATCTCTAATAGATGCTTCCTTCCAAAGGAGGTGCTCATCAAAAACAAAGTTTTGAATTAGATAACCAGAAACTAGTTATATGACTTTGAAACCTGTTACCATTAGCAGCTGTACATAAAGGTAAAATGAGTAGGAAATGATCTCTTTGGAAGGAGTGATTGCGATTTCAGCCTCCTCACTTTGTACACAACACACACAGTCCATCTCAAGCCCTGCGTGATCACAGGAGATAACTGCACTTTGATGGCAGGTCAAAAGTAAGTGATCCAGGGGAAGAAACATGGAACCCGTGGTAGAAATTGCAGTCTCCAGTAATTTTTTAAAATCCCGAGAGGACCCCACAGGGTATGGGGGTAGACCCCAGGGAGGAGAGGTTGAGAAAGTCCTAGTAGTGACCAATTTAAGATGTCCTGTCTACACGAAGAGAAAACCAGCTAGAAAATCTCCAGCAAATCTGTGAGTGCTCCCATGTGAGAATCAGCTATCAATATTTGCCGGACCCAGAGTAAATAAAACCCCTTAACCTTGGTACCCCTGCTGTAACAGTGAAGAGGTTGGAAAGAAATATTTACAAGCCAGGCAAGGAGGAGTAACGGTAGGTGGGTAAAGGAGAAAGACTACAACACTTGTCCTACTGCAAGAAGCTAGTTTCAAGCGGCTCTGTAATTGGTGAGCAAGTGAGGGAAAAGAAGGTTTAGCTATCCATCTAGTTGGAGTTCTGGTTATCACAAGCAACTAGACTTTCTCTTTTCGAGTGCTTTCATTGAGACTAGGCATGTAGTTTAAAGTGAGAGATGGCTAAGAGTGCTCAGGAAGCCTGAGTTTGTATGTGGGAGCCCAGGAATGACTGACTGATCACACAAGCAGGTATAAAAATCATTGGGACCAAAAACTAAAATGTCTTTTATGATTTGTTTCTCCCATTTCTGCTTGAACTACAGGTACTCAGGAAAATAAGGAAGAGTAGGGGACGGCGGCCACACATATGGGCTTCTCTGGAAGTTGAATTCTCCCTAAGGAAACACAGCAGCTCACTTTTAACACCTCTGGTGGTACCATTGAGGAAGAGGTGTGGCCACTGCTCTGGCACCTGGCAGCTGGGTCTGTGCTCACTCTGCTCCGGGACTGGCCTGCTCTCCCTCTCTTATCTATTTGACACCATGTCCTTGGCACCTTCATAGTGTCTTTATTGCGTTCTGGCTTTCATTTGCTTCTTCTCTGTGTGAACGTCTGTCTTCTGCATTCTATACTGGGAGCTGGACCCTCTCTAGCCCTCCCAAACCAAGGATTGGATGGGCAACCGGTCACACTGTTCACGGTAGGAGTTTCTCAGGCCAAGAACCCTGACCGTAGGTCACATCATCGACTAGTTTTCAGCCCAGGGGTTCTCAAACTTTTTGGTTGCAGGACCTCTACATTGTTCTAAAGTATTGAAGTTTCCAATGATGTTTTGTTTAGATGGGTAATTTCTATTGATAGCTATTGTATTAGATATTAAAACTGACAAATTAAATATATAGTAGCAATAAAAATCCTCATGTTGATATAACTAGCATATTTCTATAAAATAAAAGCCCTATAACTTCTTTTTTTTAACTTTTAAATTTTTATTTTTTTTTTTATTTTTTAAAGATCACAAGCAGGCAGAGAGGCAAGCAGAGAGAGAAGGGGAAGCAGGCTCCCTGCTGAGCAGAGAACCCAATGTGGGGTTCAATTCCAGGACCCTGGGATCATGATCTGAGCCAAAGGCAGAGGCTTTAACCCACTGAGCCACCCAGCCACCCCACCCTATAACTTCCTAAACAACAAATTGAGTAAGAAGAGTAGCATCATCTTACAGTTTTTCTAATGTCTTTGTTTAGATTCTCATATCTGCTTCTGATTTCAATCTGTTGTATAGGTTGTTTTATGAAGAAAATTTAGCCTCACGAGGATGTGAGGTTGGAAACGGAAAGACCTCGTGGACCCCTGAAAGTGTCTTTGGGACCCCTAGATCTTGTATATACATATAAATATACACACCTATGTGTATATGTATAAATGGATTGTTAGCACCCCAGAGCATATTATATTAATATAGTAATGATATATAATATAATATATATCAACACATTTATACAATAAACAAGATACATCAATATGGTATAGTTATATTAAATATAGGCAACATTTTTCCCTACATGTGTCTTTTAAAATAGCAAAAGAATAGCAAACGAACTGTTTTGGAAGACTAAAGCTGAAAATTTGACTACAGGCTTGGAGGCAGCAGTGGACAATATCCAAGGGTCAGTTTGCTTCCTGCCCTGTCACTTCAAGTCTCGCTCTCAATTTCTTTACTAAAAAAAAAAAAAAAGAAGCAGAAAGAAAGTGATAGGACTGAAGTCCAGAGTTTCTCAGGCCCCCATCTGTTCTAACATTTAATCATTCTCATAGATCAAGTAAATGAAGCTTGTACTTCACAGAACTGACAGTCTGGTTTTAGGTTAATTTAATGGTCCTAAGTCTCCTTGTTCAGATTCCTACTGTAGTGATAAATCACGACAATGAGTTAACCCAGGAAGTTTCCTTCAGTTAAGGTTTACATAATGCGTATAAATGTGGTTCAAATGTGGAGACCATCTTTGGAAAAACTAAAACTGTTTTCATGGTTAGGGTACTTTATGACTCTTAACTCGTATAAGACTTCACATTGCATGTTTCTTCCAGGTCTGCCCATGTCATAGTTCCCTTCACTGAGCTTGGCATGCCTTTTGCCTGTCAGATGTGCTGGTCATTCCAGTTTGTGGGCGAAGACAGCTCACCACTGACCTGTGTCAGCTACTTCTAGCCGTGCATCTTAATTTCAAGCTGTGATTTCTGGTGCTGCAAAATGCTGTTTTCAGTTCTGTTGGTACTTAACAGCTTTGTTTGCTTGTGCCATGAAACTACTGGAATACTATTTTCTTTTCTGTCCTTAGCAAATGACCCAGGCAACAAAGTTGCCATTCCACACTGTAAGTATGAATCACGGAGCCTAATTTTGTCTGGCTTCAAGACCCTGCAAGTAACTGATCTAAGTGCTCCTTCCTAGGTTCTTTTCAGATGCTGACAGTCATTAAGGAAATGGTTGGAGGGAGAGGGTGGCATTTTAGAAATAATCAATTGAATAGTTACATGAGAATGAACTTAAAAATAATTCCAGCACAACTTTCTTTGGCAGAGTAGATCCAGATGCCAAGAAAAGAGTTTGGGTTTGGTATCTTCCACATGTCTCACAGGACCCAGTATTGAGGTAAAACTAGATGTCTTTTAAGGAAATGGGGGAAAAATGCATAAAATATGATATGTGTAAATCAGTGCTTGGAAAATAAATCTAAAATATGCTGCTGAGTGACACTTTTGGTAAACAGAAAAACAGAGAGACAAGTAGCAAACTAACTCTAAAGTATTATACCGGGGCACCTGGGTGGCTCAGTTGGTTGAGCAACTGCCTTCGGCTCAGGTCGTGATCCCGGAGTCCCGGGATCGAGTCCCATATCGGACTCCCGGCTCTGCGGGAAGTCTGCTTCTACCTCTGACCTTCTCCCCTCTCATTCTCAGTCTCTCGCTCTGTAATAAATAATAAAAAAAATAAAAATAAAAAAATAAAGTATTATACCGATGATGGTTTAATTAGGTCAAGGCCATTTTTGCTTATTTCTGACCTGACGATTTTTCTTATATGCTTAGACTTCATAACTGATTTGCAGTTCAATGCATTTGTAAAACTGTACTTCATACTGCCTTCATTATTTTATTTTCCTGACACTTGAAAAATTAGAAGCACTGGCATCATTTTAAATCAAAAATGCATTTTACTCCTCTCTTATGCAGATTTCCCTTGTACATTCTGAATGTGTGTTATGTACCAAACTTCTGTCGACATTGTCTCAGATCCATACTTGGCATACAAAATATAGGTCAGCGTGGCTTATAACCCATTCAAGGTGCAGATCAGACAATTGTGCTCCTTGGGAGTACATCTGAAACGAATTTCAAAAGGTCTGGAGGTTTTGTTTGGCAAAGAATTGAGCAAGAAACCTCTTGGGCTCCTTCTCAGGAATTTTCCTGAAGGAAATCTTCTTTTGCGTGTGTACGTGGCATTTAGAAATGAAAGTCAAACACTAAACCTTTGGTAAGGTCCACAGTTTTCTTTATCTAGATTAGTTCATATTCAGAACATCTGATGAACAATATAGGCATAATGTATATTTTAGAAAAAGATCAATGCTGGGAGGCTAGCTCTTTCACATAATAAAAGTATTCTTTTGACAACATGATAGCCAGAGGTCTAATTTATTATTAATAAAAATAATAGCCACCGTGTATTGAATTTTCCCTACATTCCAACAGTCCTTTAATCCCCACAGGAAAACTGAGATCCTGTTTTTATAGCTCTGAACCCAAGAGATAAAAAACAACAGAAACACAACAACAAAATGCCTTTTATTCTTCTGCACAACCCTATGAAATTGATGTTTTTACAGGTAAAAAATGACCAAGTCTCCCAATCTCATATGATTCAACTTAAATAATAAAGTGAGGCTACAGCAATAAATACACTTATGGATTTTCCTTATACTTGTTTTTTGCCTATAGCCTAAATGTATTGTTACTTAACTGCTGGCTGCTAGTCTTATTAAGAACACATATCACATCAAAATAGTGATTGTAATGATGTGGATAAAGAGATAAATTATTCCTGTATTTCTTATAGCTTTTTTAGTTTGATTTCTTTAATAATTTAAACACTACTTATACGTGGCCACTACCTTGGGTGAAGATCTTATTATCTAAGTGAACTGTGATGCAATGAATAGAAGTAAATACAGACATGATGTATTTTATTTTTACTGATGGACACTAAGTAGTCTATAACTTTTGCCTGTGTTTATTAGTGGTTGTTAATGTACAATTATATTAAAAACGTTCTGCATTATAAGTAAAAACATAGGCTGCACATTTGCATCTGAAAAATATTTATACAATGTCAGCAATGCAAAATATACTGCTATGCATACTTAGCTCTCTATTTGACCCACATTTAAAGCTATTCATCAACTCAAGAAACATTCATTGAAATTCCAGTCACTGTAGTTGTAGAAACAAAGCAAAATAAGACATGTTCCCATCCTCAGGGTGCCAAAGAGAAATTTCATAACACAAATTTACTTTCGTGCATAATCCAATGACAGAAAATTTTGAAGATTTAAAACTGTATGAACATGAAATTAAATGCCTTTTAGGCAGTGAACTTCTTGCCACTGGAATTCTTCATTGTTTCATCCATTTTGTTCTTTCAACAAAATCCCAAATAAGTACCTAGATTGGTGAAAGCATTGTCTTAGGTGCCAGTGAAACAAAGAAAAACACAAATTAAGGTGTGATATTTACCCAGATGGTGCTCAATTTCCAGGGAAGGCAGTGTAATGCTGTGAAAAGAAAATGGATTTGGGATCAAATAGATTTAAGTTTGAATCCCAGTAGCCTCATATATAATCCACATATCCACTAAATAATTGCCTTCTTGAGCCTTTACATCCTTTGCAGTAAGGTGGGAATAATACTACTTTGCAGATTGATAGTTTTAAAGGTTGAGTATGAATGCCTTGTTTCCACCCATAAAACAAACAAGTAGGATTTTAGTGTTAAGGCCTGAAGCTATTTTGTTGGTAGCTATCTATTTGTAACACAAAGGTTTACTAGGTTTGTGACTACATGTGCTTCTTTTTTTCATCTCTTCTCTCTTTACTTGTCTCATATATACCATGTTGAGAGTTATAACTCAAAATACTATTTTTTAAAAATATTTTATTCACTTATTTTTGTGAGAGAAACAGAGAGTGCAGACAAGCAGAAGCAGAGGGAGGGGCAGAGGAAGAAGCAGACTCCCTGCTGAGCAGGGAGCCCTGGGACTCATCCCAGGACCCTGGGATCAAGACCCGAGCCAAAGGCAGATGCTTAATGGACTGAGCCACCCAGGTGCCCTCAAAATATTATTTTGAATGATACAATAAAATTCACAAGTCTTTTAAAAATCTTTCCCTTTCATAGTTATATGGGCGCGTCATCTATGTTTTATATACTAGACAACCCATATTTGACGATATGCTTTTTATTAAGTGTTTTATTAAGTGCACTATTGTCTATATTCAGTGAATATCTACGTTTTTTACCCTGCTCTTTCTTAGGTATAAATTTTTCCTTTGGTGACTGAATGCAGCAACTGACAATTCTGAATTGCAGATTAAATTTTTATGGAATCTGGAGGTCACAGGGAAAATTAGAGATCACTTATACCATCACGGGTGCAACATATGTTTTTCTGCCTATCTGTACCATTTTTTTATGTGCCCAATTCATCTTATAAAGACAGATGTTAAAAGCATGAGATAACAGATAGCACAGGTATCCAATTCAACCAATGTTTTGCACATAGACCTTTAAAAAATGCCAACAACTAAAAAACAACATTGATTAAGCACTTACTATGTAGTAGGTAATCACTATCTGATTAAATCAATCAGCTTATATGCACTATGTCTATCATTACAACAATTACATGAGATAAGACTTATTTAAAACGCACTATAGAGATTAGGAAACTGAAACCAACAAAAATTAAGACAATAGAATTAAGAAGCTGGTTAAGTAGGATAAAACATTGAAATGTAGAACCCATCTACAGTGAGCATGCTTTTAGCTCAGATCAGCTGCTTGTAGGCATTTTGAAAAGCTTGATGTCAATCAACTGTCTTCAATTATTGAAAAAATGACATTCAATCCTGAAGTTGTAAAGAAGTCTGGTCTTAAGAGAGCTCCTTGTTTTCAAGAGTGCTGATGAAAGACTCAAAATGCTTTCACAGCCCGTATACTATTTAAAATTAGAACACTGAGGAATTTATTCATAGGCCTGAAGTTCGCTTATGGGATCTATGGCCCAGTGAAAGCATTTCTGATTCCACACCACAGCAACTGTGTGTCTCTTTACTATACCCGGTGAGGTTATAACTACTCTTGCATGCAGCTTTTATAATAAAGCTCTCTAGGAAAACCTCTTAATTTTACCAAAATCTGGGAAAGCTTATAGTTAATGAAATCCCAGCATAACTTTCAAAGTGTAGGCTTTGCTGGAGAAGGTTCTCTATAAAGTAACCAAAACTTTCCCAGCAGAATAAATAGCACATCCACAGAGTAGATATTTTGCTTTCTGGCACTTTTTATAACTTCAAAACCCTTATTCAAACAAAAGTTTGTAGATGATAGACTAATTATTAAGTAAAGTAAGGAAATTACATCACAGTGCAATCTGCAATCATCATATTTAATATTTTTTTCAGCCCAAATGTCATGCAATAACAGAAATATGTATGTATGTATACATGTATTTATATACATACATGTGTGCATATACATTTATATGAATATATGTCCATCTATTGGTCTATTTATATATCTATTTGGATAGTATGGGTATACATTAAAAAAAACTAAAAAAACAAGGTATCATTTTGAGAAATTCTAAAGATATAAAGACATGAAAATAGTTCATAAAATAAACAGAAAAAGCAGAAACAATAGCCATTATGTAGACTGAAGGAAATCACTATAAAAGAACTACACAGGGAAATAAGGTTATGAGAGCAAGTCTAGAGAAATTACCCCTTCAGACTAAAGCAAGAAGGTGACCTAGACCAGTGGTCAGTATCAGCAATGAACTAACAGATATCAGAGTAATGATGTTGATTAGGTCCACCCTGCTCTTCTTCTCCCTAACAGATTCTGAAGTCTAGAAGAGGGATGGACTACAAATGAGATAAACAGGATCCATGATACACTCAGACCATCAGGATTAGAAATATAGGACTTTGCCCTTGGTAACTTAAAACACTAAATAATGATAAGGATCCATAAACCCTAGAAGGAAAAATAGCCAGCCCCATTTTCAAATTTTACTATTCTCTGTAAACAGGAAGAGGTTGTACTTGGGATGTCAATCTGTAGTCCTGGATAAGGCAGTTAAGTCTACACTGGGTCAGTTGCAAGCTTGACCAGACAACCCTTGGACACCAAATAAATAATTCAGAAAAACTAAAGTCATTGAAAGAGCCAACCCTTAGAATTGGACCCATTATCCCCCACTTGAAAGGGTATCACACATTAAAGTTCCTGCCGTGCTGCAGAGTATATATGGTACTTCTCAGGTGCCAGGAAACTTCTACACAGCTTTTGTCCCATACCCTCAAAACAAAAAACAACTATGTCCAAGTGCCCAAATGCAGGGAAATTTTGTGGGTGCCAGTGCCAGTGCCAGTGCCAACTCTTTTTTGAAGTGTGGCAAGGATTTGAGCTATTGAATCACTTAGGGAAGAGAAGAGAAGCAAGGATAGTCAATCCTTTCTCTCAGGTATCATGAATATAATAGAATCTTATGTAATGAGTCGCATTCCATGGTCTTTTTCTTGCTTCTCTATTTTCAATTTGTGGTTCTGAAGCAGTATTTGTGACTGAGAAATATTTTTTATATTAATTCATATTACCTTAATCATATATTTGTGTATATTTTGGTCTAACTTTAACATGTGGAAGGCCCAATGCTAATTCTTTACATTGGCAATTTGTTAGATATTGAGTGCTAAAATTATGAATGATTTTATATTTATAAAAATAATTAACATTTGGGGCACCTGAGTGGCTCAGTGGGTTAAGGCCTCTGCCTTCAGCTTGGGTCACGATCTCAAGGTCCTGAAATTGAGCCCCACGTCAGACTCTCTGCACGGCAGGGAGCCTGCTTCCCCCTCTCTCTGTCTGCCTCTTTGTCTACTTGTGATTTCTCTGTCAAATAAACAAATAAAATCTTTAAAAAATAATTAATATTTAATTAAACTATTTATTGTTATTTCATTTTGTTTTAATTCCAGGGTAGTTAGCATACAGTGTTATGTTAGTTTCAGGTATACGGTATAGTGATTTAACCATTCCATATATTATTCTGTACTGATCAAGATAAGTGTATTCTTAATCCCTTCAACTGTGTTTCCAGACATGTACATATATAATAATAAATATATAATAATCTTTAATATTTCACCAACTTTAGTCATATAAAAACCTAGAGTAATGCAAGTTTTTCAATTTTATCTTTGTGAAGGCATATTTAGTAAGGTGGGGGTATGGAACATAATGTATTTAACAGTTTGTTAAATGGATGAAAAAATTTCAAATACTTAGACATATAGTATATAGGCCTCTGTCTGTACTCTTGTCCTGAAAATGATAATGATTAAAAGAAGGCCCAAAGACAACAAATTCAATAAACAGATTTAATACAGAAGAAGAAAAATTCTACAGGGCAAACAAACACAAATGAATAATGAAAGGAGTATAATTAACATTCTCAGAGAAATTTGATAGGGTATCACATCCATAACACAAGAGTGGCTGTTATGAAAAAAAATATTCAGGATCTTGGAAATTACAACTATGATCATCAAGATTAAAAGATACCAAGTGGACTCACAATGCCATGGTTCTTCAAAATCTTGTTTTCGTTGAAATAATATACAATTTCTTGCTTCTTTAATTCTTTAATACCATTTATTTAATTCTTGTTATATTAACTTCATGATATTATAGGACTTCTACTATTTCCCATGATTATTGGCTTCCAGTGACTCTCTCAAAACTGATTACTATGCTTTATTTAGGATGACCACAAATATCAAGTCTTGACCAGAATATGCAGGAAATGTGACTGATAACTTAAAATATCTGGTCATATTAAATTTTCCATTTGGAACTTTATAGTAAAAACATAGAAATTCATTGTATTCCAAGAATATATTTCTTGTTTTTCACAAACTGCTAACAGCAAAGAGAATAGGCAAGGGCTCTATGGGTGGATTGAGGAAAAAGTTTCCATTCACACCAAAAATTTCTGCTCCTTATCTGTTTAATTCTTAAGACTGACCTAGGAGAACATGACATAACCACAGCAACTAGAGGCAACAGAAGGTATCAATCAGAAGGGCTCAAGGACATTACCAAAAAATGGCCTCGATAATTGTGGCTGTAGGCATGACTAGTTCTGGAGAACTGCTTGGTACTGTGGAACCTGTGAAAGGGGTAGGGTGACAATGACGAGTGCCAGCGTGAGGAATGCATAGATTAAGGATAGCTACTAGCACTGCTATTTTTAGGTGACATAGATAAGAAGCAGCACTGTTATCAGACATGCACTGATGAGAGTTGAATGCAAGAGCCCAGAGATGTGCCTATCCCAAGTATCAGTAAGGAGATGTTGATAACTGAGAGCCCTGAATTTGTCTTGTGTCTGTTATGAGTATTACAACAAATCAGCATGTCAACACCATTCTGGTATAACTTTGCCCAGACTGTAAACTGGAAATGATCCATCCCTCAGACTACTTTTCTAAAACTGAAACCCAGACACAGGGCTCTAGGATGACCTCACAGTCATCTTCTTGACCCCACACATGACATAAAGTTTTGACCATCATCCCAATGGGTAAAAAACAGAACTGGGGCCCAAGAAGGTCTAGCTTATATTTTAGGGTGCTTTGCTTATACAGTTTTGTGAGTTCCAGACAGTCCCAGACACCGGAGGCATACTTAGAAAAATTTGTAGGAGGCATATCTGGCACCTAGAATCCTCATGGGACAATTCCATGCTAGGATAACCTAAAAATTTTCAAGGACGTTATGCCAATGTATAGAGATACAGAGATACAGAGCCCAGGACAAGGGACCCAGTTGCTTGGTCTAAATGTGGTATCACTCAGGCCAGTCTTAAAACCTTTCTTATTACTTATACAGAACCTGGATATTTAAAGCTCCAAACTCATAATTTATTATTTTTTTTCTTTAAATTCTCCTGAAGAAACCAAGTTGACTTTTGTTGTTAATATCTATACCAGTCACAGAAGCAGAGCCACTTATAAGTATTATAGGAATAAAGTCTTTATTACAGAATTAAACCTCACAGAAGTCAGCTAGGGAAATGATGGTCTCAAATGGAGATTAGAAGGAGCAGAGAAACACTCACCGACTAGTACTCCTGAAACACTGGCATAGGTAGACAAATAAGAACTTTTAGGGAAAAGCTGATTAGCTAAGCATGTTCAGCAACCACAATGGACCCATGAAGGGGAGTACTGAAGCAGTCCATCAGAACCTGTTATCTCTGGGTAGCCATAACTTCTGTGGGTCTGTGTCCAAACATGATAGTATGAGCTTCAAGTCAAGAAGACTAGCTGCACACAGAGTGGAGAGGGAAGATAAGTTGGGCCTCAGGCACTCCTGAGGCTGCACGACATCATATTTCATCCTAGTGGTTTTCTGAGAGTAATGTCGCTGCTTCATCTTGGACTTCAAAATGTAGTGAAACTTCCTCTTTGACCAACTCCAACGCAAAGCAATAGAGGAAGAATATTTTGCGAAATGCGGTGCTAGGCTTAATGAAGTTAACATAGCACACTCCTCCAAACTTGATTTAGTACTAACCAATACTTTTATGGTACTTTTCTCTACTTTATGTAAATAGTCCCTTTTGCTGGCTCTTTCTGGAGACCTTTGACAACTTTAAGCTCATATCTTCCCTCCCATCTTTCCATGAGAAAATAAAGCATTGATCTCCTTAAGAAACCTCAAGAAAACGATCGTTACAACTTTTTGGCTCTGATTGGCTTGAAAGTCTATCTCTGAACAAGTCACTGTGTCTTTGATGAGCTAGGGTAATCAGTACTCACTGCTGAAGCTGGCAATGAAGTCAGCCCTATTCAAACACCAGGGGTACCACTACACATGTGCACACAGCTCTATATTGTCTGTGTGAATGCTGCCCTGTCCAACATGGCTGAGAGAGGAAGAAAATGGTACTCAGTTTATTGCACTAACAGGAGAAAAATTTTCAGTGCTTATGGCAGATGTGTTTTCATATTCAGAGGATAAATTTAGTAGGGTGCATGATTAACGTAAATAAACAAGCAAAGCATATATGGATATAAACAGATGAAATTCTGGGTTTCAATAATAGAAATAACCATTTAAAACTTCCACAGAAGAAAACACAAGTTACCTACATGGAGACAAAGATTAAGTTGTCACCCATCAGAAGTTCAAATAATTATACTGAATGCCAGGAAATAATAGAAAGTGATCTTTATGATTCTGAGAATTTTAAACACAATTCCAAACAAAAATTCAAGTCTGCAGACAATATAAAGGTACTTATAGATATGCAAAGGCTGAGAAAATCATCACCATCATCCTGCCTAGAAATAATGACTCCAGGACATACTCATGCAAAATGAAATGCATTTAAGAAATGAGAGCTGGGATAAATGAAACAGTTCTGAAAAGAGAAATTAGTTAAAATAAGTAATTGTTGGTACAAAACATAAACATTATTTTCATACCAACCCATACCAGAACCTCAGAACTTTTGTTAGGTAAGATCCAGAAACCAGATGGATTGCTGGGGCTGTGCTGTTGGATGCAAAGTGGTTGTGCTACTGTCAGTGTGATGTGATAAAATAAAATGGTAAAGGGCGCCTGGGTGGCTCAGTGCGTTAAACTTCTGCCTTCGGCTCAGGTCATGATCTCAGGGTCCTGGGATTGAGCCCCGCATCGGGCTCCCTGCTCAATGGGGAGCCTGCTTCTCCCTCTCCCTCTGCCTGCCTCTCTGCCTACTTGTGATCTCTCTCTCTCTCTGTCAAATAAATAAATAAAATCTTAAAAAAAAAATAGAGTAGGCATTGACTGTTTTTCAGCTACAACTTCTATAGATTCATCCATTTTCCCTGAAAAAGCAATGGCTAAAAATGAAATCCTTTAATCTAGATGTATTATGCAGTGGTTATCCACTTATTGGTTAAAAGATTATGCTAGCGGAGGAGTTGTAGAGTGAATATGTTCTCAAGGGAGCTCTATAGTTTACTATTAGTATTTTATTCCTTCTTAATTCATTAGTAATTTATTAGCATTTTATTAGAGATGTTCTTCTCAATTTCCTACAGTGGAGTACTGCTAAGATTTAGGGTGAAATTAACGTAGATAATTTTATTCTAATAAAAGATTGGCCTTCTCCCCCATTTTTTTAATTATTATCTAATAGAAAAGTTTACAGTCAACTGGGAAAAATATCCTATGTATACATAAAATGAGAAGTAGAAACACAAGGCCAGGCATGAAAATAGTTAAAAGTGTTACCAAGTATGCTACAGAGATAGGCACTTGGAATTTTCAGTTACAGCTCTTCTTTTATTCTCCATATTAACATTCATGATTTGTGACTCTTAGCAAGTGTGGACTTTAAAAGTGTTATCAGGACTGGAATAGAACAGATATTATTCACTTCACTCCCCTCTTGCCCTCTGTGAATACTTAAACAAGATACTTTCATGCATCTAAAATGGACAGCACTGACTTATTTCTGTATTAGTAAGTTTCACGTCTCCCATATCTTTTGTCTTCATTAGGTAACAATAACTTTTTAGTTGTCTCAAACAAGGCCTTTGCCATGATATATTGCATCTTCAATAAAGGCACAGAAAGTCTTCTATGTCTAATTTAAGAACATGTATTTTATGTTTGTAGTTAGTGTTCCCTATGGTATGTTCAATAAAGCTAGCTAAGCAACCATCTACTTAAAAAAAAAAGAAAAAAGAAAACACATACAAAGGACCATTCATTTGTACAAATTTCTTATATATAAATCTTCACATGGAAGCAGAAAGAAGAATAATAAATAAATAGATGAAATCTCTGTAAATATTTATTGTTAAATCTGTATTTTGGGGGATAGTAGGTAGGTGACATTCTTTATTCTATTGAAAAATTATTACAGTTACTACTCTTTTTAATGAAATATTTTATGAAATGTGACATAATTCATAGCTGATTCATTCCACATTGAGTAAAGCATATTTCATCTGTTATTTACTGTAATATAGGAGGATGTAAGTGGATTTTTAATATTCTGTATATGAGAATGCATGCAATGCCATGGTTACCACACTCTTGCTCAGATTATACTAGAACAAATTTAATTGTCAGATTATATCACAAGTCACTTAGCATAAAAGTGAAACAGTATTATTTTATACAGATCACACTAACATAAATTAACTTTAAAAAAACAACCTTAGTTTTTACTTTATAATCTGGAAATATTGGGGTATACTGTACTGTATTGAAGTACTTGGTGAGCTCCTCAAAAGAAGATTTAAATACTAGTTATAAAATTAAGGAGAGAGGAATCGAAACATCCATCTCCCTGAGGACTAGCAAACTGCTGGAGAGTTGAGAAGATTTCTGATTCTCTCAGAACCACTTAGCGGATAGCAGATGTATTTTGTGCTGAGATAAGTTTCCAAAAAAAAAAAAAAAAAGGATTCATACAGTTTGGTGTTTCTCTGTTATCTATTGCTGTGTAACAAACCAACATGACACTTTGTGGCTTAAAGCAATGATGATTTATTATTTCTCGTAAGCTTGTGGGTTGAATGGTGTCCAGCTGGGTGATTCTCATGATGATCTCTTCTGGTGTGCCTCCTCACCTGAAGCCGTCTGGGGTCTGGCAGGACTGGAGGATCTAACACAGCCTCATTCAGTATCTGGAGGCTTGCTGCTGGCTATTGGCTGGCCTTGCTACCTTTCCACAGGGTCTCATCCTTTGAGAGTCTAGTCCAGCTACTGTGAAGGAAGCATCCTCATAGGGCAAAGAAGAAAGATGAAGAATCTCTTGAGGCCTAGAATTTATGTCTCAGAAAATATTATCTGCCATGTTCTATTAGCTAAAACAAGTGGCAAGTTCATTGAAGGGGTGAGTAAATAGAGTAAATAGATTCCGGGGGGGAAGGAGCTGCTGGAAGGAGCTACAAAATGCAGCAACTGTGTCTTTATCCGGTCTACAGTGTCTCACTCTCCCCATCTCTCTCTCTCTCTTTCTCCTCCACTGCCACTAACATATTAACAAACAGAAGTCTGGCTTTAGTCTAATACAGATGTTAGCCAACTTTTTGCATAAAAAATTGAATAGTAAATATTTCAGATTTTAAGGAGCCTTACATTCTCTGTGACAACTATTCAATTCTACTGTTGTAGCTTGATAGCAATCATAGATAATACATAAAATAATTGGTTGACTATGTTACAATAAAGTGGGATTTATCAAAACAGTGACTGGATTTGGCCCATAGGTAGTGTGCTGAATCCTGGTGTTACAGGTTGAATTTTATTCTCTCTCCCCTGCTTCCAAAGAAGTCTTAACTTCCAGTATTTCAGAATGTGAAGTACTCTTTAGAAATAGGGTAGGCTCCTAATTTTATATGATTGGTGCCCTTACAAGAAGATAGTTGTATAAAGACAGACACATGGGAGAATACCACGTGATGACGAAAGCAGAACTTGGAGTCATGTACCTGCAAGCCAAGCAATTCCAGAGGTTGCTAGCAAACCAGCAGGAGCTAGAAGAGTCAAGGAAGGATTTCCCCTACAGATGCCAGATAAGCGTAGCTTTGTAGACACCTTGATTCATATTTCTAGCCTCAGAACGGAGTGAAAATAAATCTCTGTTGTATTAGTCAACCTAGTTTATGGCACTTTGTTTTGGCAGCTTTAATAACCTGGTCTTGTGTGTAATGTTGATGGATTGTGTATTTGATCTTTTTTTTCCTACATGTTTTCTCTTTCTCTTTTATCTCCCTGGTTGCTTATGAATCCTAGGGAAAAGCCACCTTCCTGAAAATGGAAGGAATCACAAACTTTGCAACCTTCCTTCCCTGATATCGAAATTGACAGCCTGCGTCAGGTCTTGATCCAGCGTGATTCAAATGATTCCTATTAAGAAGTTCTTACCTAGTATTCAATAGGATATTCTGTTCTTCCCACCTAATGCTTATATTTCAATAGAAATCTTGAATGCATTTGTTTTAAAATTTCCTTAAGCTGTTTAACTTTAGTAGCAGTATAATCTTTTGTGGGTTTGCTATTTTTGGGTTTGTTGTTGTTGTTTGTTTGTTTTTTAATCTTTAACAAAATTTTGTCTGGATCCTCACTGCATAACAATTAAGCCAAATGTGGCTGAAGCTAGTATGGGAAGCCTGGAGTTTTACTTCCTAACTCGCCTCCTTACTTGTGTCTTCTCATGTCTTGAAGATTTATCAATGAATACCAGCACTTTAGAGAACAGAGTTGAAAAAAAGTGTTGTAAAAGGAGGATTGGTGTTTAGAGTTTAGGCAATGGGGAGAAGTGGCGGGGAGAATAGGGCCTATTCTAGGTCCTCAGGTTCCATCAGATAGACACATGGTCATCAGAGTCAAGTATGAAAGATGAGAACATCTGACCAGGTGTTCTACTGAATGTATAAAAGTATAGCAGGTTAAATAAGAAAGGTGAAAAATTTTATTTTTTTTCATAAAATGAAGAGATTATCTATCAAACACAAATTTAATTATATGATAGTTTTTGTTATTTGCCTTAAGCAAGGAAGGAAGCAATGCAGGTCATTTCATAATAGCCTGATTTTTTTTTAAAGTCATTGCATATTTGCTTTTAGATTGAAGTCATGCTTTATTTCACAGATATCTTTGCTTTCATATAGTTGAGTTACTCGTTGACTATCAACATGGCTATGATTTCCTTTTCTCACTCATCTGTCTAGCTTATTTCTACATTACTATCTTGCTTTTTTTCTTCTTCTTTAATGTTTTATTTTGCACATCTATTCACCACTCTTAGAGCAGGAACTAAAGAAACCATGGAAAGTACTGTTATTGTGAGATGAGTTAAGTGTGGATATGCATGTAGATATAAAAATATCTGTAAAATGCTTTCTTTTTTTAAGATTTGTTTATTTATTTTAGAGAGAGAGAGCACACACACACACACATCTGTGTGTGGGGTAGAGGGGCAGAAGGAAAGAGAGAAAGAGAATCTCAAGCAGATTCCCCACTAAGTGGGGGCCTGACATGGAGCTCCATCCCGCGAGTCTTGAGATCATGACCTGAGCTGAAATCAGGACTCTGTCGCTCAACCGACTAAGCCACTCAGGCACCCCTGTAAAAGGCTTTCAAAGGCATAGTAATTGACTAAAACCAGCTCTGTTTTAAGAGGGATAACTGTGCAAGAGGGCAAGTGAACAAGGAAGGCAGATAAATTCAATTTACAGTTAAAATAAAGCAAATCAAATAGTCTATGAATTGGATTTTATTGAAGTCATTCTATGGATGTCTACTGAAAGTGCAAAAAATTATGTTTAGGTATACAATAACATGTATATTCCTTTCTGTTATAATAGTCTGATTTTTCTTTTTCTTAGGTAAACTCCTTTCTCAAGAAAATTAGGAATATCCCAAGTCTTGCACTAGCTGCTAGCTCATTGCTCTCCGTATTGCCAGTATTCCTGGCTCTCCACCCACCATGCTCTCAGGATTCACTGCCCATATTTATCCCTATAGAAGTAAGATTACTACTGCTCAGGATTCTGAGAGAAATCAACATATGCATTTCTCAAAATTCAGGATATGGGACCATAGGGACATAGATGTTTCCTATACTGATTATCATAGCATAATAGTATTTTTAGATATTAGGTCCATATTCAATTATTCTAATATTCTTTAAAAATAACTTGAAATGACTTTCTTTTGCAATAATATTGCACATGAGACTCTCCCTACTCTGTCTCTCAAATTGAGGAATTCACAAATTATTGTAAACAGTTTTATTTGGGACTGGATAATGCAACCCCATGAAATTGTAGGTATTATTTTGTCTCTTTTGTTCCTGTATTCTCTACAATAACGTAAATGCTTACAATCAAATTTTTATGAAATATTGACAGGCAACATATACCATTATCGTCATTGCCATTCATAAATTTTATAGCATTCTCTATTGTATAATGTTAAATGTAATGGAAATACTTATTTCCATTTTATATGTTTACATTATTAAATCACAGCAAAACATTTGTAAATAGTCCTAAAGCCATTGTACTTGCTTGTCTTCACTTAAAGTATAGACATGACATGTATTATTTATTGTTTTAAATTTAAGAATTACACATTCTCTGGAACATAAAAAAGTCAAATTGAGTTGAAATTGTCTTTTTATACCTTCCAAAAACTAACAGCTATAAAGAAGATCATCGTCAAAATTAATTTACAATATTGTGGCTCTTTGATGCTATAAATGCATGAAATACATTAAAAAAGCTAATTGAATTTTTAAAGACCTCTTGGAAGCCTCAGATCAGGAATTTTTCATATCAAACAAACAGGGAGCATCCAAGATAGAAAAGGAATTCAGGATGAAACATAGTCATGAAAATCTTACAGCTTTAAAGGGCACATTTCTTTTGGGAAGAAAAGAAAAGGTTTTGAAACACAATTAATTAGAATGTGTACTAATCCCATCAAAAAATGTACTAAAAAGTTTCAACGTAAAAATATTCACTCCTGGAACTCTAGATGTGGGACTAAGGAGGAATATGTACTTTATACAGATCATTGTAATGTATTCTCTTGAGTCTGCACTGACAAGTATTTGTTTATCTTCTTAAATTCCCCTAAGTGACTTTCTTTCTAGAAGTATGGAAAACTTGATATCCTTTGTCCCATTGAAAATCATCAACTACCTTGGATTAAAAAAAATAACAAAACTTTTACTAAATCATCAGAAATGAATCCTCTGGAGCAATAAAGTGCAGAGGAAAAAATTCTGCTCTCTATATAGCTTTATATATTGTTGCTGGCCTTGGAAATTTGGTGACCTTCAAATTCAGTTTTGATGGATATACAAGGTCTTGAGGAGCAAGATAAAAAAATCCAATGTTCAATATGAAGATAAAGTACAAACAGGAGTTTTCCCTCCAAAATTGGGACCTAAAAGAGCTATAGTTTTAGTAAAAGGATGAACTAGAATGAAAGCCAGTCTGAAGAAGAATAAAGCTAAAACTATGGAAAAAAATAACATATTGACTATTCAACTTCCAAACAGGTGGTGCAAATAAAACCTCAATATAAAAGAAAGTAAATAGATGGACCTGGGGGCGTGGTTACGCTAAATGAAATAGCAGACAAAAAACAAAGACAAATACCACATGATTTCTCCTATATGTAGAATCTAAAAACAAAAGAGACAAATAAAGCAAAACAAAATCATCTAAATTTAAATGAACTTTTTATAGCCTGAATAAGGAAAACTTAAAAAATGTACAAGGAAAAAAGAATTGAGAAAGCTATCTTCCAGTTAACAGATCAATGGAGATATATAGATATATATATCTATATATCTAACTATATTGTCTGTATAAAATGACTTATGGGGCACCTGGGTGGCTCAGGGGGTTAAAGCCTCTGTCTTTGGCTCAGGTCCTGATCTCAGGGTCCTGGGATCAAGCCCCACATCGGGCTCTCTGCTCAGCAGGGAGCCTGTTTCCCCCCTCTCTCTGCCTGCCTCTCTGCCCACTTGTGATGTCTCTCTCTCTGTCAAATAAATAAATAAATAAAATCTTTGGGGTGCCTATGTGGCTCAGTGGGTTAAAGCCTCTACCTTCAGCTCAGGTCATGATTTCAGGGTCCTTGGATGGAGCCCCACATCAGTCTCTCTGCTCAGTAGGGAACCTGCTTCCCCCTCTCTCTCTGCCTGCCTCTCTGCCTACTTGTGATCTCTATCTCTGTCAAATAAATAAATAAAATCTTAAAAAAAATAAAATAAAATAATGATATATGTATTATACTTATACATTTACAAATGGACATGTGATGTATATGGTTACATCATATATAATATATAACTATGTGTATTATATATACAACTATATAAATATATTTATAAAATGTTTCATTAAATTTTAAAAAGTTTTAATACATGCAAATATTCTTTGATCAGAGTGCAAATAGGTTAAATATGAATACCAGGGAATGAAAAAAGAAAAGAAAAAAGCTTTTGTTCAGGGAAAAAATACCTTTAGATAATTTATGAGTCAAAGAAGAAATCATAATTAAGATTAGAAAAACATTTAGAAATGGGCCATAAGGAAATTGTTACACTGAAAAATGACTGATTTATACCTTCAACCATTGTTTCTTCCAGCTTCATTTCATACAATAATCAGTTCTTCCAGACTGCAGCATTGTTAGAGAATTTCACCAATCCCTACATGCCCTATGTTTTTTCTACTATTTTCTCAAACATACTTTGAGAAATCACGAAAAAAAAAAGTACACACACACACAAACCACACACAGAATGCACTCCAATAGAGGGATAACATATTTTGTATATTACGTTGGTATAGTACAGATATTTTACTTTGTGGATTATATGTTACATGTCATGTATTATATGATTATATATTATAAATTATATGGCATATAATTATATGGCATATTACACACAAGATCTATGTATATATGTTTGTTATATGTCATTTGTTATATATTATACCATGTGTATGTATCATGTATCATATATTACATATTTTTCTAGAAAAATTTGAGAAAGGTAGCATTTTAATAACAAGAGCTATCATTTGGTATTAAATAAAGTATTTGCACTATTCTTAAGAGCTGTTTTCTTACCTCAGTTATTACAGTAGTAATTAGGCTTTCAATGATAATCCACAATCATGGTCATCATCTTTTTTCACTGTGTCTTCTGTCTTCCTCAGAAGATTTAAGATTGCTTATAAAAGTAAGTACTGTACTAAAGGATAAGTTAAATAAATAAGGGATCTGAGTAAGAGCTGGAACATAGGTAAGCCAAGGGCAAACTGAAGGTGCAGAAGTGTTTTCATAATGCTTAACATATTTGCTAGAGTTTGACCACAGATTTGTGCATTTACTTCCATGTTGCAAAGGTAAACAGGGAAATAACTAGTGTTCATAAGACAGAAACAAATCTACTCTGGGGAAGCACAGGTTTTTCTTGATTTTGAGAATAAAAAAATGTCTAAGATGCTCAAAGCACATCAAATTATATTCACAATTAAGTCAAATGGAGTAGCTAATCAACTTTTTTTTTCCTTTTTTTGTGGCTTACTGGAGAGGATAAGGTGTAAGAATGGTTCTCATAGACTCCAGAAAGGCTATGACTGCCTATGCTTGGTGTTCTATGGGGCATCGCTCCATACAGTGTAATGCATGATAAAATGCAGGAGGAAAACATTATTTACATCGATGTTTAAAAATCTAAATTTAGATAAATATTTAAGCTTACTAATATTTACAATAAAGATTATCAGCTACACCCTCATGCTAATCATACTGCATATGGTGACATGTGAAGATATTCTAAGGGAAGAGTGTAGAGTCCTTTGCATAAACAGAACTGACAGTAGTATGCTTACATATTAATCGCTTTCTGCAAAGACTGACACGGCACATCTTTACATGTTTGACAGCTGTCTTCATAAAGCTGTCTTCATAAAGATTATATTACATAATTTTAACTAAAACCAGTTAACTATATCTCACTGCAGTTTAGATTGCACCCATCCTAAACATTTGGGGGAAAATATTAAATAGCCTACACCAAGGGAGCTTAATAAGCTTGGAAAAAATAGTAAAAAAGTAAATATAATGATTACATATTTAGTAACCCTTGATATAAACTGCGTGCCATTATTTATCAAACATAATGAGTGAAGCTTGTGTCATCGTCTTGGAAGATTGTTATAAGATACCAATAAACACCTTCCTCATTAATCTCCTACCCAAAATGATTCATTCTGCAAATACCTTGGATCCCTGGAGAGCTTTCATGGTACCACTTCTAGTTTCCATCTCACTTACCATTTCACCTTTCCTTTTATGTCCCTCTCATTTTTTGTGAAGTGAGGTACTGCCTTGGATGACACACTTTGTTATGTATCATGTCAAAGCACTGCTTCTGGGTATGTAGACACTGCCATACTTTGTAGGTGCTGCCATACAGCATCACTTACCACTAAAAAACCATACAGGTAAAGTGGTGAGGGGTTTACACCTTACGAAGATAAACTTAGTATGACAGCACGTATTCCCAGATGAATCTTTCAGTGGATTGCAGCAAATGCCAGATGATCTCCTAGATTAAATTAATCTTGGGCTTTCTGTATACATTACAATGGATTATAATTTTTTAAAGATTTTTTTTATTTATTTATTTGAGAGACAGAGAAAGTGAGAGAGAGCATGAGAGGAGAGAAGGTTAGACTCCCCATGGAGCTGGGAGCCCAATGTGGGACTCGATCCCGGAACTCAAGGATCATGAGCCGAAGGCAGTTGCTCAACCAACTGAGCCACCCAGACACCCCACAATGGATTATAATCGTTATCAACAGCTTTTATAGTAAATTTAGTTACATAATTATCTAATACTTGTCCCCACCAATACCTGTCTTAGTTATCATGAAATTGAGGTAGTACATAATAGGGACTTAAAAAATTTTTATTCAATGAATAAATTGATTACTTAATAACATTTGCCATTTTCTGGTAATGCCTTCAATCTATCAATCTATCAATATTCCTTTGGGATTTTGACTCCTAGAATTTAATACAATAGTACAGATATTTAGTGATTCAACAAATCTGTATGTTTTATTATGCCTAATTTAGGCTCAGTGGCTGAATTATCAATTTACTGTACTTCAATAAAGGAAGAAAATTTGTCACTAACAAAAATTACAGCTATTTATATAGTATAGAGATAAAGTACACTACCTTGAACATGTAGTCAACCAAAATCATTAACTTATTTTCTTCTTATAAACTTTTGAGTCACAGTTTTCTCCTTAGATCTTAATGTATTTTTTCAAATGTAAGTTATATTTATTAGGTTACTTTAAATATATCTTAAAATTATCTAGCTTTATGAGAATTATGAGAATTTTTTTGCTAATTTTTTGATATTTTTAATTTTATAAGTTTTGATTTACTTGGAATCTAGTATTGTCATCCAAAATATAAACTATCTTTCTCAGCTTTGTGACATTTGAAATATCTGCTATCAAAGTCATTATTCACATCAAAAATATGTGTTGAACAGATCAGAACTGAGGGCAGATTCTACCATGAGTGGTAAAAGTCACTTTCCAGTTAACCATCAGTCCATTATTTAGCACTACTTGAATACAAGAATCAAACAATTACAAACTTACCTAATGGCGTGCTCATCCCATCCACATTTACTCATGTTATTCATAAGCATGTCAGGAGATAATTTGATAACTATATTTCTAGATTCCAGAATCAGAATCTTAAAGACAATTTACTAAAGTTAAGTAGCAGAGTGCTGCATGATTCGATTGTTGAGAAATTTTAGACAAATAACTTGATAAACTACTGATGACAATCATGTGAAGAACATCATCTTGTTGGAACATATTAAATCAGTAATTATTAGAGATGATAGTATTTACTATTAATGCAATAAAATCTGTATAGTATAGTATATTAAATATATTTCTACTTATGTTTACGTAGTACCTTATAAACATTTTTCTCACCAAACATTTTCTCTCATATATCCCCATCTATATTGTTGTAAAAATAATTTCTTCAGTAAAAGGAATTGTTTTTGGTTGACAATACACTGACGATACACAGAAGTATATTTTCTTTATACTTTTAAGAAGTGTGCTTGGAGTACACCTTGTGATCCTGCTATATTAAAAATTCTTTCTTTATTAGAGAGCTTCACTGAAGGGTTTGTGTTTAAAAGCACTCCAAGGTTTTCCTCTTTCTGATTTTGTAGTCAAAATTGTATTTTTAAAAAGTTTTTCAATCCATTGACTCATATTCTTAGACTCTTAGGCTTGGAATTACAAAACCTTTTTTTCTTAATGCCTATCTTTCTCCTGTCCAGAGCGCATGACTGACTTTTTTCCAGAGGCCACTGGAAGCACAGTTCTATAGTTAAATTCAACGATTTCACTTATTCTTTATTACATCATTGGATATCTCTTCTAGGGTGGGTAACTGCATTTTTAGTTGATTTCAGCAGCCAACAAACCAGGTTGCAAACACTTCAGCTTATGTTAGATGGGAAGATATTGGTGGAACCAATTTGGCTGGATGAATGCTGTTTTCAAAGCTGGTATTTCAGATACTCATAAAATTACTATTTCTTCCCCTCTTCCCTCACCCTTTGCCCAGTTCTCATTTAGATCTTAATGCTATTTTGCTTTCAGTTAAAGAGAGTTTATTGTTCATAAAATCTCTTACATGTTGGACAAATGGTTATATTATACTGTGGTGAATGGATAAAGCTTAAGTAAATGTTCTATCTTTGGCATGTTTTTGGTCTCATTTAAATAGAAGAGGATAATCCAATTAAGTCTCTATCCTTTTCAAGTTCCCGAGCTCAAAGGGCTGAAGTTTATTTATACATCACTTCATTTGGTACTATATTTTTTTATGCTACATGTATATTAAATATCAGAAATGCCAGAAACACTTATGATGCATAGTAACTAATTAAAATAATAAAAGTAACAGACAAATATCTTAGGTTTCAGTGATAAAAGAGAAATGATAATCAAGATAGATTAATGAGATGAATGCTCATTCTCCTATGTAAAGGAATGAATTTTCATTTCTAACAAGTGAAGAGAATATGCCTACCAAGAACATAAATAAGAAAAATCAAATATCCAAAATTGAATGTGAGGAATATTTGTTTTTATCAGATAATGAACTAGAGCTTGGTGATGAGAATAATAATGATTCCATTACTGATGCAAAGAAAATAAAATAAATAAAATAAATAAAATAAAAGAAAATAGGCTCATTGAATGGCTTTCATTTAAAAGGAAGAATCCATAAATTCTTAAGGAGAAAAATAGAAAAATCTAATGATTAAAGAAATGAATGGAACTTATAACAATGTCTTGGGAGAAAGATTGATATTTTACAAAGTTTTATTATTATTGGCATCAGATATAGAACTTGTATGATTGAAGAATTCCTTTACAATTTTAGTTCAAATCTTTCATACTAATCTCAAATAAAGACCATAATAATAAATCATAAGAGTTTCAAAAAAGCTTGTTAAATGAACCAGTCGCTAATATTTTATTCTTCAATGCATCTACTTATCTTTTTGAAAAATTAATTGGATATATGTCTAATTTACCTAGACTAAGAATTCTTAAATCCAAGAAACTATTCTAAATTTAGCATCCATTTTAAAGTGAACATACACTATAGAAAAATACAATAAAAATTCAAAATATATACCGTATTCATTAATATGAATAAAAACAAATGTCAAATGTGTGCAGAGATAGAAAAGAAAGACTAATTTTCCTCCTTTCCTTGAGGAAGATAGGAGAACTGATTTCTACTTCAGCACTGGAATCATGCTATTGTTTCACTCTGTTTATAAAAGATAACCAGAGAGAAAATAAATCGGGCATTGCCCTAAATTTCAAGAAGGTGGACATTAAATTTCAGCAGATAAATACCTAAGATTTCAAGGCTAATGCTATCATCAGAAAATTGAAGAGTATAGGAGGATAAAACCTTGTCTTTCAAGGCCCAAGTTTGATAGGTTCTGGAATAGCTTCCAGTTCCACTTTGACTATTGATTAATCTATGTTTAGCCACAAGCAAAAGCTTTTGAGGAGAGATTGGTCTTGGGCATGGTGTTCAGGGAGTGTGGCCCAGTCAGCTGGCCTGCTCCTTTATTAAAAGTAAAGTCCACATCGGGGCGCCTGGGTGACTCAGTGGGTTAAAGCCTCTGCCTTCGGCTCAGGTCATGATCCTGGAGTCCTGGGATGGAGCCCCACATCGGGCTCTCTGCTCGGCAGGGAGCCTGCTTCCCCCTCTCTCTCTCTGCCTGCCTCTCTGCCTACTTGTGATCTCTCTCTCTCTCTTTCTCTTTCTCTCTCTGTCAAATAAATAAATAAATAAATAAATCTTTAAAAAAAAAAAAAGTAAAGTCCACATCTTCTTTATCCATTCATCAGTTGATGAACACTTGGGCTCTTTCCATATTTTGGTTATTGTTGGTAATGCTGCTATAAGCATCAGGGTGCTATATATACAATGGAAAATTAGTCATCAAAAAAATGAAATCTTGCTATTTGTAGTTGATGTGGATGGAGCTAGAGTATATTAAGCTAAGTGAAATAAGTCAGTCAGAGAAAGACAAATACCATATGATTTCACTCATATGTGGACTTTAGGAAATGAAATAGATGCACAAGTAGGAATAGGAAAAAAAAAAGAAAAGGGAAGCTGTGTGTGTCGGGGGGAAGGAGCTAAACCATAAAAGAATCTTAAAAATACAGAACAAACTGAGGGTGGATGTAGGGAACTGGGTGGGCAATGGGCCAGATAGGTGACAGGTATTAAGGAGGGCACTTGTTATGATGAGCACTGGGTGTTATATGTAAGTGATGAACCGCCAAATTCTACTCCTGAAACCATTACCCTAACTAGAATTTAAATAAAAATTTGGAAAAAAACAACAACAACAAAGGAACAAACAAAAAACAAAGCAAGGTCCAAAGTTAATCCATAAATCTTCCTATGGAAGCAGAGCTCCAAGTCAGACCTCTCATTAAGGAAGAGATAGTGGTGGGAAAAACAAACAAACTTACCCACACAAGAGGAGAGAAAAAGCTGCTTATAGGTCTCAATTTTAATAAAGTAGATTTTTTTTAAGACAAATGGGCAAAAATTGTGCTGAGGAAAACTTACAGAACAAATGAGACTGTAATGACCGAAACAGTTAACTAAAGGAAAGAGTGAAGACATAGATGAAAGGACATTCAAAATAAAATATTTAGGTATGCCTGGATGGCTCAGTCATAAAGCATCTGCCTTCAGCACTGGTCATGATCCCAGGGTCCCGGGATCAAGCCCAGCATCCTGTTTCCTGCTCAGAGGGGAGCCTGCTTCTCCCTCTCCCACTCCCCCTGCTTGTGTTCCCTCTCTCACTGTGTCTCTCTCTGTCAAATAAATAAATAAATCTTTTAAAAATAAATAAATAAAAATATTTAAAACCATGTCAGGAAGATAATGCTTTTAGAAATTAAAATATTGATGAATTTAAAAGTAAAAAATATTGCCTTAGGAGATAAACTTGAAACAATCTCCAGATTATAGATTAAAAAGCAAAGGAAAAAAATGAGGCATCTGGCTGGCTCAGTAGAGTGTGCAACCCTTCTCCTGGAGCCCCACACTGGGGGTAGTGTTTACCTTAAAAAATAACAGAAAACCCCTAAAGATATGAAGAGTAAAAATTCAGTGGCACTGAGGGTAAATTCAGAAGGTCTGACAACTTTTACAAGAGTGTCAAAATAAAATCAGAGAAAATTGAGATTTTGCTATAATCAAAGATTTACTAAATGAAACACTCTGAGAACTGTATAAAGAAAGGCAAGTGTTCAGATTGCATGGTCCTTCCAAATGCCATCCTTTTCTTGGAGCTAAGGAAATAACTATACATGGAACAGATCATAGCCTAAGAAAAGTCCTTTTGAAATTTTAGAAAAACAAGGAAAGAAAGACTTTAAATCATCTGGTGCAGAAAGCAGGCTACCTCCAAAGACACAAGCACCGATGGGGCCTTAGATTTCTCATCAGCACACTGGTGTCAGGAAAAAAATGTTCAGTGAAGGTTTTAGAGTTCTGAGGTCACATGGAGATTTCTGGAAATCCAGAGACAGAGATGCCAGAAGCCATGGCTGACAGTAAGAGCTCATTTTCCATATCTGGGGATAAAACTAAAGTGGATAGAAACCAAGTGTTTGCCATAGTGATTTGGTAAATACTGTCACATTGTATCTGGGCTTTGTCTGGGCTAAGTGCATGAAGATTCTCACTGAGCTTTCCTTCAAAAGGTGCTAACATATAATGCTTCCAAAACACATTGAAATCTTTCTTCAGTACATGAGAAGAAAAAAAGAATCTTTAGCTGCCATTCAAGATCCTCAGTGAATTGGCCTCTCTTTATCATTTCAAATTGTTAAGTTTTTAAAATAATTAGCTTCCAAGGTGTGTTGGGCTCCAATTCCTCAACATCTTTGTGTGTTATGTTCTTTCCTTTCTGCCCCATGACCGCTTCTCGTAGTTTAACATTTGTTTTAAATGTCATCTCCCTAACTTCTATGATGATGCTGATTTAAGTTACATGGTCTCTGTGGTTCCAAAGCATGTGGTTTATATTTCTGACCCAGGACAAGAGCTACTATTTGGGGTCATTTGAGGGCAAGCATGAGCCTTTTACATTTCTGCAGCTACTTACTGTAACTGAACCCAGAAGGTTCTGAATAAGTCTTTACTTAGTGAATCAATAATAAGGGAAGGGCTGGTTTATTATATGGGGCTGATGAATAATTGGGATAGTATATTAGAAATAACAGATTATTGGGGCACCTGGGTGGCTCAGTGGGTTAAAGCCTCTGCCTTTGGCTCAGGTCATGATCTCAGAGTCCCAGGATTGAGCCCCACATCAGACTCTTTGCTCAGTGGGGAGCCTGCCTCCCTCTCTCTCTGCCTACCTCTGCCTATTTGTGATCTCTCTCCCTCTTTGTTAAAATAAATAAATAAAATCTTAAAAAAAAATAACAGATTATTGAGCTAGTCTTTTTCCAGTTCAGATCTTTCCAGATCCTACAATACTTGGAAGAAGTTTACCTAGGAAGTTAGGATAATAAACAAACATTAAAAAAGTGAGTGGTTTCATGTTACATAATATTTAACTTCAACTTAACAGTCTATGATGAGAAATGGGTCCTTTTTATTGGGTTCTGATATCAATATCCAGTTTTGCCTCAATCGGGAATTATTGACAACACTTAGCTGATGTTTCTGTTTCTGTTCTGATTTGGAATCTTCTTCAGGTTTGACTAATCCTCTCCTGCATGATCTACACTTTTTCTCTTCCACCAGATCAACACTGGTGATTTCAAGGCCCTAATTTTTATTTGGAGACCATTCTTCTTTAACAACCTAATTGCTTAAAGTTTGCTTTAATTACTTCAGCCTTAAAAAATTAATCAATTTCTACAAAGGTTAGCATCTTCCAATAATGCAAATTTCTGACTGAGAATCTAGGCCCAATTGCACAAATTTGCATCTCTGTATTTTCTGTTTTGTTAGAGAGATCCATTTAGCCCAAGTCTCACATTCACAGGACCTCAAATTTAGGCATCTAATTTTATATTTAATACAAAGCTTCAAATATCTAGTGGATAACAAAATTCTGTTGTACTTTGATTTGTTTGTGTATATCAAATGCATGATTATATTAAATGTAAACATTTAAAATATTCTATGAGTTTTATATCCTTTTATTAATTATTTATTTTTTAGGCTACCAAGAATCTCTAAGAATTGAGTATCTACCTGTTTTCTCAACTGCAGAGAGGGCCCCTATGGTCCTATATTTATGTTTTCTGCCTAACCTGTATGATCTTATACTTTAAAAGGAAAAGAAGAGTGCAGTGCCTCGGTGGCTTAGTCAGTTAAGCCTTAGACTCTTGGTTACGACTCAGGTCATTATCTCAGGGTCATAAGATTGAGCCCTGTGTGGGGCTTCATGCTCAGCAGAGTCTGCTTGGGATTCTCCCTCTCCCTGTTCATGCTCTATAAACAAACAAACAAACAAAATATTTTAAAAATAAATAAACAAATAAAAGAAAAAGAAGGTTATATTCCACCCACTTAAATGGGAAATATGATTTTCTGTTTGGATTTGAATTAAAGATTTTTGCCATTAGATAATGTTACTATGTTCCCTGTATAATTGTCTGAAACCATCCCATTTTGGGGTTTCTTGCTTTGTCAATTTATACTTACAATTGTGTGTCCATCAAAAGTAGAATTGTTAACATCTTTTTTTGCTTACTTGTCTGTCAAAAAAATCATCTGTACATTGAAAAACAGAAAGTAAATATTGAAAAAAAATTAATGGAGCACAACATAAAGAAGGTTTAGTTGTTCCAGTTGGAGTTTTCATATATATAATTTAGCATAGAAAATTAAAAAAAAATGAAGTAAGTAAAAGGAAAGCTAGTCCTACTGTACATCAAATTCCAATCCAATACTGGGTGGGTTTATTCTAGTCTTTCCTTTTCCATATTGTATCTTCTTCTCTTTCAGTACCCTCTATAACAAGGTCGTGACCATACATTCTTTTCCTTGGTACTGCCACATACGAAACAAGTTCTTACAGCCCCTAATCCACTTAAAAGGCCAGCCAAGGAAGTGTTTTGTTTTTAATTACTTTATAGGCTCTCAACTGTTATATTCCTCCAATTCTGGAATACTTGAGAATGCCCGATTCTTGCCTTTTAATCAAAGGAATTTAGATGGGTATATATTTCTTGAGTTATTTCCTTTTTGCCTTAAAACTTCTTAAACAATGGTCTAATAATTGTTTCTTGCTTTTATTTCTGTTTCTCATTGGATTACCTACAGGCTTCTTTATTCCTGAAGTTTTATTTAATTTCATTAAGATATGTCTTACATTTGATTAATATGTATATCTTTTTGTCTTTCAAATTAAAGTTTTTAGTTTGGGAAATTTTTCTTCTACATCATTTTGAATGTATATTTTACTGTTTCAGTTTTCTACTTGCTTTTTTAGAAATACAATTTTGTATATGTTAGAATTCATTTGCCTATCTTTCATATTTATCATTGTCTAATTTTTATATATGCATTCTTTCTTTGTCCCTTACTATTTTGATGATTTATTCAGGCTGATTATTACTTTCACTGTCATTTGTATTCTTCTGTGTACTTGTGGTTGCTTCTGTTATGACTATTTTGTTTTTCCATTTCTTTCCTGAGCTACTAAGTCCTATCAGCTTATTTTTCTCCTTGTTTTTTGCTATTTTGATGGTTTATTTAACTGTTTTATTTTTCCTCTATTCTTTTAGTCTCCCTATTGTCTTTGAGAGTGATTTATATTTCTTCTTAGTTTTCTATAGGAATTAATAACTCACATTTATTTAACTCTCTGGATGTTCCAGAAATAGTTCCAATCGCTTTGTTCTTATTTTGTAATTACTACTCATAATAAACTTAGAAGGGTAGGGACTATTCTTATATTATTTTATAGGTAGGTAAAGAGAAATAGTTCAAAACTGAGTTATGAGGGCCTTTCTATTGGATCAGGCACTTGTTCAGTAATACTGAAAAAAGAAGAGAGTGAGCTAGTGTAAGTCAGAGCTTTGGTCTAGGGACTCAAAACATTGTCTTATCAATACTGTTTGGTCTGGAGGCACATCTCTCAGTTTTGGTATTTAGCACCTGAAAGTGAAAAAGTGGAGACTCAGTGTCTCCAGCTTCACAACTACTAATGTGAAAAACAGTAGTCCCATCTTCATCCTATCTTTGCTGTTTTCATACACCAATATATAAACAAAAATGCTGTGTCAGCTTGATTTGATACAAAGCAAATCAGTAACAGGAAAAGGCACATGGGGCAAAGTCTAGATAAAATCAGGCCCAAGCTTCTAAAACTCCTCTCTCAATGGATTCCTGTAGACATGCTTAAGTCTTCCAGCAATGACTCTGATAACATGTGTGAGATATTATCTACCAGGAAGCTCATTAGAGACTGATCGTTCAGGGATTTCACTGAGGATTGGTCACATAAGCACCCTTAACCTAGTATGTACAGAAATTCCAGATTCTCAGAAAGAAAGCAGGTGATGAGCATAAATGACACTGTTTACAGAAATAATTTGGGCACAGTGAGCTACTATACTGTTCTGGGAATGATAGGAACCCCCAAAATCTGACTTCCCAGATGTTAGTCACAGAAGCAGGGCTTTTTAAGAATAGCAGTCTTAAGCCTGCTTTGTTAACTCTTTCCTTCCCAGAGATAAGTAGCAAATGATCATCTATTTGTATTACTATATTACAATAATTACTTTATGAAAATTCAGTGATTTGAATTACATGTATTACCTCCCTTTCTTGACAATGTCTTTGAATGCATCATTGAATTCTAAACAACTTCTATCAAAATGACTTATATTTGGTAGAGTTCAATAAGATCTTAAGTAAGTGAATGAATGAGTGAATGAATAAATTTGACTAATGTTAATGTTAAAATAGATTTTCATTCTTGGATTTTTAAAGGGAAGAGTTGTTTTGTGAAGCAAAATTATAGTTGTTCTGTATGGCTGACCTAAAAATGTAAACTAGATTGAAAGGGTCAAAAACAGTCAATCCTATTGTAATAGTGCTCTACAGTAACAGATGGTAGCTACACTTGTGGTGAGCCTAGCATAATGTATAGAGATATTGAATTACTTCATCGCACACCTGAAACTAATGAAACATTGTCTGTCAACTACACTAAAAAATAAGAAAGAAGGGGTGCCTTGGTGGCTCAGATGGTTTAGCATCTGCCTTCGGCTCAGGTCAAGATCCCAGGGTCCTGGGATCAAACCCCATATTGGGCTCCCAGCTCAGTGCAGAGTCTGCTTCTCCTTCTGCCTCTCCCTCTGCTTGTGCTTTCTCTGTCTCTGTCTCTCTCTCGAATGCATAAATAAAATCTTTTAAAAAATAAGAAAGATAATTAAAATTAAATAAAAATTAAATTAAAAAGTTAAGAAAACTTAATATAAAATAAGGCTTTTTAAACTTAAGAGCTGGTTATAAACATAAGCCTGTTCCTTGGATATAGTGAGTTCAAACACAGTTGACTGGTGAAATGGATGTTTTAGCTTAGGCATTGGTTGGTTAATTGGTAGGCTACGGTAGATTACCCTTAAAGTTTATTCTGTCAAAAATCTATGATAAATTATTGAACTATATCTAGTTAATCAGCAGTGCAAATGAGTTTGGGGACTGGACAAGCAAAGGTCCTACTGCCATATGCATAATCAATCACCTGTTAGGGATTTTCCTACCATGCAGAGTATTGTAAATGATTCTGAAAAAAAATTTTTTTTGAACATCAGTTGGCCAGCTAACTTATTTATCAAAATTTAGGATAAGTAATTAAAGAGTGGTAGAAATCAGTGCAAGGGATGATTTTCTGAAGATATTAGTTATCTATTACTGCATGAAAATTTCCCATGAATTTAGTGGGATTTGTCACATTTACTGTGTTTAAAAAAGACTGTTATCTCATAGTTTATGTGGCTAAAAATCTTGTGAGTGGCTTAGCTAGTTGGTTCATAGCTACAGGTCTCTCGGAAATTTTGGTTAAGATGTCAGCTGAGTTGCAGTCATCTGTAGGTTTGACCAGGACTGAATCATCTACTTCCAGAATGGCTCACTCATGTGGTTATTGGAAAGAGGTTTCATTTCCTCGCTGGCTCAGTTCTTCACTATGTGGCTCTCTCCATAGGCCTGACTGAGTATCCTTATGGAATGACACCTGGATTCTCCCAGGGGACAAATCTAAGAAAGAGACCAAGGAAGAAACCATAGTGCTTTTTATGACTCAGTCTCGGAAGTAATATATTATCACTTCTGCCATATTAGATTTTTTTGTTGTTGAATCACTAAGTCTAACCCATTCCTAAGAGAAAGGGAGAAGATATTCTCCACTAATTTTGATTTAAAAATATGGCAACATTTCTATGATGCTACCATAGTTCAACAGCAGAAATGTAGTCAACTGTCTAACAGTATTGACATCATCCAATTTTTAAGTATGTTGAAATTTGAGTTTGTATCTTTTCAAAGACTTAATGATACTTATTATTTGAATATTTCCTAAATCAAAATCACATAAAATATGATACAATGTACCAAATAACAGGGTAAAATGTATAACATTTATCTTTAGTCAGAAGATTCTATCACTTTATAAAACCTCTGGAATACAAATCTGAAGAAGAATTGGATCAATTTAGCTAAATTTCTCAATCCCAATTCCTAAATTTTAAAAGTAGGAACTCACTGTAGTAACAAGCATAGCCTGACCAGTACCCTTAAAAATAATTTCACAAAGAAAGGAGAGTCTAAACTAGTGATTTCTGCTAATGCATTACCCTAACAATTTGTTGGGAGTGGCTTAGTTCTTTAGAGCTCAACTTGCCTCTACTGTGTTCTACTTTGGGGAACAGGGAAAAGCAGATCAGAACCTAAGAAAATTGGGAGTGTAATCCCCAGTTTGGGGACTCTTTGAGTTTAAGCATTGATACAGATCATCAAAGGTTAACTGTAGATTGTAAAAATGACTATGGGACCAGGGAGATCCAAGTTTCTGTAGCCTTACCTATTGTCATGAGAAACAATTCAAGCAGGGGACTTTCTGTCTAGCTCATAGAAGCAGGACTCTGCCCTCACCATTGGACGGCTTAAGCACCAGATTCATAAGCAATAATGTGAGAGGAGTGGGTGAAGAGGGATACCAAACTTCCTACAACCAATACCAGTCTACTCTTAAGCATTAGAAATGTAAGAGATGAGAGCATATTTACAATATAAATTGATGAAGTATGTAGATAAGTATTACATTGTAACAGGCTGTCAGGTAATGAGATAATGTAAACTCTAAGGTGAGCACTGTTTTAATAGGTGGAAATGTTTTTTTTCAAGATAGAAATAAAAATTTACAAAAAAAAAAAAGGGAGGAAAGCAGTTTTTTGGTAAATGCAGCTGACTCTTTGGTATGAGTCATGTGTTGTCCTCACTTGTGTTTTAGGTGAGCAAGAGATTTAACATCTGTTTTATTCTTTATGTATACTTAAAGGTCTGCATGAGGCCTGTCATGAAGAACTCAAAGAAGGTAGTCAGTTATAATTTAAGACTCAAGTATAATGAAAAAGGGAGAAATTATAATTAAGAAAATCACTCCAAGTCACTATGGAGCCTATTTTTAATGACTATTTAACTGGTGTAACCTCTGAATTTCCTATTTATTTTTCCAGGTTTTTGCAGGAGGTCTGAAGCATTAGGTAAATCTGCACCTGAATGAAATTGCTGAATCATTTATACTGTTTTAATAGCACATCTGGTGAATTGAACAACTGCCAAATCACTTTAGTTCCTAAGGAAAACCATAAATATTCATCTTAGATTGAGTCTTTGCACACAAACCAAATTGGAGGATTTAGGTCATTACTTGATATTTCAGACCAGAAAAGAAAAGAAAATAGATTTTTCACCTAAGATATTCAGATACTGTAAATGAAGGAAAATGTTTTCTCTTGAATTATCCTGGTATTTTCTTTCATCCTCAGTTTCAGGTTCAGGTTAATTCAACACTTATCTGTCTATTGTACAAGACATTTAAGTAGACATTGTTGAGATATGGAAATAAGTAAGACTAGTCTTTGCCCAGGAATATATGGGGCTCAGGGATGGAGTGGAAATGGCTACCATTATTTGGAAGCCTACTATACAACTGTAGTTGTGCTAATAACTTTTTATCTTCTTAAACCAATTCCTACACCTCTTAAAAGACTTTAAGTATTATTTTTCCTATTTTAGAGCATAAATCTGAGAATTTAACTGAACTAAGAAACTTGCATATCTTGTAAGTGACTAAGCTTGGATTAAAATTCAAATCACTCAGATTCCAGACTGACAATGAACAATTGTCTATTGATGGGCAAGTCAATCATAATGCATGTGTATGAGTGCATCTGTAAGAGTGAATATTCATTGAACAAATAATTGGAAATCATAATCTCAGCTCTCCTAATTTAAAGAACTTTTTAACAATGTGGATAATATATAGTTATTTTATAACAGTATCATTACTATTGTTTATGTTTTAATGATATACTTCCTGTACAAGAAATCCCAGATTTTATGTAATTATCTGATCATGATGTATATTTTGTCTACATTCCCATTTTATTTACATGCCACATGGATACGGAACACTGTAACATATGAAATCAGTTATTTTAGATAAGTAAAGTTTAGAGAGTTTAAAGTGACGTTTGTGGGTCAAATGACAAATTCTGGAGACTCCCATCAAAGTTATGTACAAAAATAATTTGTTCAACTAATGAGTATATAGGAAGGAGTGGGCCAAATGGATGTAATGACATCTTATCCTCTACCGTGGTGTAGCTGTGTGCAGTGTTGTGTTAGCAGTTTTATTCTTTTTTTTTATTATTTTTTAAATATTTCATTTATTTATTTGACAGAGAGAAAGAGATCACAAGTAGGTAGAGAGGCAGGCAAAGGGAAAGGGAGAAGCAGGCTCCCTGCTGATCAGAGAGCCGATGTTGAGCTCGATACCAAGACCCTGAGATCATAACCTGAGCCAAAGGCAGTGGCTTTAACCCACTGAGCACCCAGGTGCCAGTGTTAGCAGTTTTAAATCAACTAGTTCTAGAAGCCAAATGCATATAATAATCTGATTTTGAACTCCTTAAGTTTAATTCTGATTAGGTTTTAGCATGGAATCAAGGTATTAGAAAGAATCACTGCTATGAAAGAATAAATATATAGATAAGGCAGCCTCTGACTTTGATTCATAATAGTCTTGATCCAAGTGTGGATAATTTACCTCAGCATGGTTACCAATGAAATTATTTAGGCAACCAACACATATAAGGACACCTCTTCTTGTAGTCTGTGATTCAAAGACTTGGATGTTGCTAATTCATACAAAAGTTTGAATTCTTTCATTATTCTCCTGATCTCCAGAAACCCTTGGTGTAGACTAAACACATGTTCTTTGTTTGTATGTATTTCTTTATTACATTAAGAAAATCAACCACAGGGGCAGCTGGGTGGCTCAGTTGGTTAAAGCCTCTGCCTCAACAGTTTTTAAGAGTATAAAGAGGTCCTAAGACCAAACAATTTGAGAACTGCCAACTTATATAGCTTGGGGACCATGATCTCAAAGCTAAAATATGAACACATACATTGACATAAATTTTTTAAACTTCTATACATCCAAAAATATACATAAGCAAAGTTACAAGAAAAACTGATTACCTGGGGGAAAGTACTCAACATACAAGTTCAAGTATTCATATATGAAGAGCTCTTTCCATCACTAAAGAAAAGATAAACATCTTCCAAAATGGAAATGAGGACTTGAAAACTAATGGGCAAAAGGATAATACATAAGGGGTAAATATGCATGTAGAAAAATAACCATCAAACTTAGTAATCAAAGCAATATAAATTAAAACTAATCAAATCAACTATGACATTTTAAAATTACAATATGTAATTCAGTAAAAATACAGGAGAACAGGTGACCACATAAATTACCTTTAAGAGGGGTGCCTGGGTGGCTCAGTGGGTTAAAGCATCTACCTTCGGCTCAGGTCATGATCTCAGGGTCCTGGGATCGAGCCCTGCATCTGGCTCTCTGCTCAGCAGGGAGCCTGCTTCCCCTCTCTCTCTGCCTGCCTCTCTGCCTCCTTGTATTCTCTCTCTCTCTCTGTGTCAAATAAATAAATAAAATCTTTAAAAAAAAAAAAAGAAAATCAACCACAACATGATTCCCTAACAGTTTGGCTGTCCTGGGGTGCCTGCGTGGCTCAGTTGGCTAAGCATCTGGCTCTTGATTTTAGTTCAGGTCCTGAACTCAGGATCATAAACTCAGGGTCATGAGATCTAGCCCAGTCAGCCTCTGTGCTCAGCTGGGAGTCTGCTTGAGATTCTCTCCCTTTCAGTCTGCCTCTCTCCTGGCTTGCACTCACCCACAGGTATTCTCTCTTTCTCTAAAACAAACAAACAAACAAACAAACAAACAAAAAACAAGTAAAGTTGGCTGTCTTGAGGAAGTAGAATAGCTTTGATGGAAACAACGTTTTTATTCTCAAAAACTTTAGTAGAAAACAAACAGCACCAAAGTAGCAACTATGCAAAACCTAAGCATGAAAATAATAATACTGAACCAATGCACTGTAGAACATTAGCATTACATGTTTATTCAACTTACTCTTGGTGTAACGTATGATTTTGGCAGTATAGGTCTTCCATCTCTATTTGCTGTATGGCCTGCTGGGACTTCCAAGTGTTCATCAAAGCTCAGTTACCCAGTTTCCGTAGTGCTCAAATTATCTGTAGGTACATAGCTGTCCACCTAGAATGTGTTCTGTAGTTTCACTTAAAGTTAGATGTGACTATGCAATGAAACTCAACAATAGGATAGGAGTGAGTATATCAAGTGCCCCTTTGGATCTGGGCTTTCAGAAGGAAGACACTTTTATCACATATTCCCCTTCCCCTTCCCCTTCCTCTCAGTAGATGTATGTGAGGCAGTATCTCATCTTCTGTCACATAGAAGAAGCAAATACTGCAGGAGAAATTGGAGCAAAAATGACAGAAATCTGGCTTTCTGACAAAGTGAAACAGAGTTTCTCTGATGATCTAGGCCTTTCACCTAAGGACTGCACAGAAAAGAGAGGAAAAAAGTAGCTGTTTTATAGTTCTTATACTTTTGGATTTTGATTGCAGTAGCTTGTCTATTTTCCTAACTAAGGTATGTGGGAAAGACCCTTCCTCAAGCTCTGATTTCCTTATTGACTAAGGATACTAAACTAGAGGGTCTCTAAAGACACATCCAAATCCAATACTCTGTGAAATTGATTATTTCATAGATGACAATCTAACAAATTGTCATTAAGAAGCTGGAAAATATTAAAAAATAAATAAATTAAGAAAAGGAGCTGGAAAATAAAAGCTGGAAGAGATCTATATTAATGAGCAATTCCTATACAAATGTGGAAAGTGGCTCCAAATTTAAAGAGCCAACGTAGATAAATACTGATAGGGTATTGACAGACTCTAGTCCACTTATATTCCTTTCATTGAACAGAAAAATTCCTGTAGAGATTACACAAGGAAAAGGCCTTCATATTATTACTCATCACTAACCTTCTCCTTAGGGTTATAAAAAATTGAACATGCAGAACAGATTGGAGAGGATTATAGAAATCAGAGTGAGGAGTTTGTACAATAATTCAAGAATGAGAAGTTCCTAGACGGTTAGGAAGATAAAAGTGGATCAGAAGGGACATGACTTATGCTGTAGGGCCTGACTACCCGTATAGGTACACCAATGATGAAATTTACTGGTGATTATGTGACCTTGGGCAAATGACTCCACCTTTCCAAATCTCAGTTTTCTTGTTGGTAAAATGGGTAGGAAAACAGAATCTACCTCAGAGTACAGTAAGGATTAAAAAAAAGAGCAATGCCATAAAGCACCAAAGTGCCTGACGATAGTAAAAGCTTAGTAAATGCTAGTTACCTTTTTATGATAAAAAATATCATTATTCATGGTAGTAGAAATATTATATTATTATAATTTATCAAGCATACTGTGTGCCCAAACATTGTAGAATGCAATCACCAAGGAAAACAAATAAACTATCTTCAAGGTTTGTAATTGCCATATATAACAAGACTCAAATATGGGACATTAATTCTTAATTAACAGATTATATTTTACATCATAGACATGCAATAAGTATTCAAAAAGAGAGGGCAATATGAAATGGGGTAGGCTTTGTGGGGCAAATAACATTGAAAGCCTATGCTAAGGATAATGAAGGTTCAAGCTTACTACGTGTTGAATATTATTCTACATGATTTATGCATTTAGCTTCTTAATCCTCACAATAATCTCATGTGTATGCACTCTAATTATCTCTATTTTATATATAAGTAAATTGAGGGATGGAGAGTTAAAGTAATTTACCTAAAGTTATAGGTGGTATGTGGTGAAAGCTGCAAGAGGACTGGCAGACCAAAGTGGGGGCCAGATCACCCAAGCAGAAGTGACACTGAGTTCTTAGAAAACATAAATGAATGAATGAATGAAGAGGCTATGCTACTCTAAGTAGGGAAGGAAATAAAGAAAATCAAGGAAGAAGAGTTTGAAGATGACTTCTGTCTGACTCAGACAGGAAGCATCTTATAAGGGCTGGGGCTGAAATAATTATGAGTGCCCACTTACTCAATTCTGTAAATTTACATATTACAAACCATATTTTTAATATGACGAAATGTGATCTTTGTAGAAGCCTTGACTTTTTAGCATAATCATTAAACAGCGTTGCTTATTTGTTTCTTAATTATACTAATTTAATCTATTCTTTGGCAGACCTGATATTAAGGGAAAGGTAGTTCTCTCAGAGTTTCCAAATATGTTGTTCTCTCAGAGTTCTTCCGAAAATGCTATTCTTCTCAGAGACTTTCTGAATGTGTAAAGAATCAGGACAGGAAAATAATAAACAAGTTTTCTAGACTGTAATAGAAATGACATTAAAATATTATCTTCTCAGTTCATTTTAAAAGTTTTTTTACATGAAGAGCATGAACTGAAAAATGCAAAAATTTTATTTGAAGAAGAATTGATAAGTGCAAAAAATATTACACAGGTTTAAAGTGAAGTTTCTGCTTGTATTATGAAATTCTAGCCAAAAAAAAAAATGCTTTACTTTTAACTCAAGTTAATTTTATAAGTCAAATACACTCTTGAGAGAAGAAAAATAACATCTGTGTCATTTTCAGGCAATAGTTTTACAGCTGAATATTTAAACATCGAGTCTTGGCATCCATGAAGGAGCTTAAACATCAACACTTCTTTATAAAGTTGACCAAATGACAGTGATCTGTGGCAATCCTGCTAACTTTTTAAATAAGAAATATTCTGAAAGAGGTCTATGTCCTTTTATGTCCTTTATATGCTACATTAACACACTGAACTTTTTATGTCCTTTATATGCTACATTAATACACTGAAAATTTCATCTTGATTAAAAACTTTCTCAAACAATGAATCTCCTTAGTGGAAACATGTAAATCGGTGTTCAAAATATAGTCATTTTAGAAGTAATTTTGGTTGTGTCAACGTGATGAAAGACTTCCTTTATTTTATAAATATAAAGCAGAGTACTCAATCATCCTTAGTATATATTAGCAAACCTCTGTTAAATTAAAATAACAACAAAATGTTGAAGATGTCAAAACTAACAATGCTCACATTCTTGCTGGATTAATTTTCATAAATATCAAACTGAGACATCAACATTCATCAGTTTCTCATAATTAAATGAAAATCTCTAGTTCATCTTCACTCTTTATTGCATTTAAATTGTTATGCAAGTTTTGCTGCTATCATTCTGTTATTAACAAATAAACCTGTATTTTCAATGGAAATGGATTTATTCATTCAGGAACTGGTCAGACTCTAGACCATAGAACTGAACAAAAGAGCAATGATAGTTCCCGAAATGAAAATTCCAATATACTGTGAATAGTTATTTTAACAATAATTTTGAAAATCAATTAAAAAAGACTGGAAAGGGGAGGAAAAAAGGCTGGATATGTCATAATGGTGTAATTTGAAAGCCTCTTATAGAAATTTTCCTAAGTAGGTTCCATATCTATACTTCAAAGACTTACTAGGAAACTATAATTTTGATTTTTAATTACCTTGTATTTATTTTTTAATTTTTTAATAGAGATTTCAAGATTTTAATCTCCTATTCTGATTCCCTTTTATGTGAAGTACCTAAATGCAAAGGTGCCTAGATCAACAGAGTGTTTAGAGGGGGGCTATACTTGAGTTCAGTCCAGAATCCTTCAGACTTATTGAGATTTATGAAATGCACATGTAAATGCTGAATTCTCATAATCAAGAGTAAGAGCTCAAAAAGTCTTTAGCACTTACAAAAAATGTCAATCATATGCTTTCCTGCTTCTAGAGATGTTTCTATTCACATTATTCCAAACAATGGAAAACTATAGATAAACTAAACTTAAACTGTGAGTAAATTTCAATAATTCAAGGTTGCTCTATTCTGAACTATATGTGTCTTTCTTTAAAATATGCATTAAAAAATAAATTTGATCCAGATGTTTGGTACTTCAAAAAGAATTTCTATTTTCTCTTTCAGGTATGCTGCTCAAAATTTACTTTATTCATGGAAAACGTTGATTGATTTGTTCTCTGCAGAAAAGAAGGGATGGTTGATGCCCTCCAAGACATAAGAAATACAGGGAAGGTTTTAAGAGTGAGGAGGGGGAATACTTACTTTGGGTGCCCCTTGATGACTTATGAGTTATTGGCAAAACCTCCCTACAAAATTCATTCAGCTTCTTCCATTTCAGGCATATTCCTGTTTCACATTTTCTTGTTGCCCCATCTTTCTGTAGTTCTGTCTGTTATCTATATACAGCAATCCTAAAAGTTAATGACCTTTATCATTCCCCAGTTAATTATGTGAGGTGAGACTTTAACTCAATTAGCATATATCATGTGGAGAGTGCTTTATGTATTTCTAACACTGCTAATACTTTCCTGGTCCAAGTTGATTCATAGCAGAACAGTCAGCAAGTCTTAAGGACTATTCTCTTGAGATCTATCTATCTTTCTCCTCTCTTTTTTATAAAAAATTATTTTACTTAAAACTACAAAACCATAGTATATTTACTTATAAAGACTGCTTTCCTATAAATAATCAGAAGATTTTCTTGTTTGCTTGTGTGTGTGTGTGTGTGTGTGTGTGTGTGTGTGTGTGTTTGCTTATTGCTTGATCTTTCTGAATTTTTGGAAAGATATGTAAATTTTTGAAGATTTAATGAACTTTTCTCCCTAACCTGATCATAAAAAATCGTTAAAATTTTTAAAATGGGAGGCCTGAGTGGTTCAGTCATTAAGTGTCTGCCTTCAGTTCAGGTCATGATCCCAGGGTCCTGGGAAGGAGACCCACATTGGGCTCCCTGCTCAGCGGGAGGCCTGCTTCTCTCTCTGGCACTTTCCCTGTTTGTGTTCTCTCTCTAGCTGTCTCTCTGTCAATTAAATAAATAAAATCTTAAAAAAATGATTAAAATGAGTAAACTTCATATGTAAGTAATATATACTTCATATATAAGTAAAGATATAGAATTTTAAACATTCTCAAATATAAAATATTAGAAATCAATGGATGATCCACTGAAAATAAAATTAAATATTCAACATACTTGATAATATAAAAATAGACAAAATTCTAATTCTAGTGGCATTGAATTCTTTAGTTGTTAAATGATCATGATATGATGATACTTTTGTCAAATGGTTTACCATCTATAGTCACACAAAAAATTTAAATGTATTTCAGTATAAGTAATATACATTTTAATAAATTCACAATAGTTTCACATTGTAAAGAATTCAAGATAAATTCTGTTTATAACTTAAAATTGAATTGCTCCACCCAATTTTCTTTTCTTTTTTCTTTTTTTTTTTTGAAGGTTTCATTTATTTTTTTGTCAGAGAGAGAGAGAAAGAGCACAAAAGGAGGAGCGGCAGTCAGAGGGAGAAGCTCCTCAGCCACTGAGGAGCCCGATCCCATGACCCAATCTGAGCCTAAGGCAGCAGCTTAACCTACGGAGCAACCCAGGAGTCTCACCCCACCCAAATTTTCTTAACTGAATAAAACTAAGTGTGTCACTCAGTCTTTAAGGAAATTTTGAAAAGAACGTATATGGAAGCAAAAATATTTTTTAGATTTATAATTATTATTTCTACCTTGTTTCTCTTGGTAAGGATACTTTTGTGCACATGTAGGACAGTATGTTGATATGTTATATAACTCCAGGGGATGCCATTAGAATGCCATTCATACCACGTATTATGTGAGTGGTAACCTCACAGTTGAACATCATGGAGGTCTGCACCAGGACCTTGTCTGGTTATTGTGAGGTTGATAGATAAGAATCAGCTGTGTCACATTGTATGACTTCAGGTATATATTGGTATGACTGCCAGGACCAGCCACATAATTTCTAGGGCCCATTGAAAAATGAAAAAGTAGCATTCCTTGTCCAAAAAACAGGAACAAAATGTTTTTTCTTTCTTCCAAGGATTGTCTATTACCTGTCATGGTGTTTTGTTGTTGCTGTTGATGTTGTTGTTGTTGTTGTTGTTAATTTTCTATTTAATATTACACTTCTCCAGGCACAGAGAAACTCAGGAGTGCAAACCCTTACAGGTACTTGATACTTGACCTGTCTTGATACTTATTGCATCAACTTTCAACCCTCCATGTCTCTGTCCCAACCCTCTGCCAAGAGTAGATGGTGGCAGTGGCTGCTGCGTAAAAGCTAGAAGCAGGTGGTCAACAATCCACCCCAGGGAGGGTGCTTAGAGGGGAGAATGAGCATGAGTTCCAAGTAACTCAGCCATTGTCCATTGCATCACTGGGCTTCACTTAAAATATACAAAGTTAAAGTTAAAATTATTAAGAATTTCAAGACACAACCTCAGAGCATTAAACACCAAGACAAGCATCCTTCTGAGGGCAAGGTCCTGTACTACCACACTGGTTGAATATCCAAAGTAGGCCATGGTCGCTACATAATTTATCATCCAAACCGGAACAATTTTGATAATGAAAGGGGCACAACTGTAATTTTGCCATGACAAGAGTCTTTAACCAACCTGATTTGGGACAAATTGTGATGAATACTCACTCTACAGAAAATACAACTCAGATTGGCCTTTAAAAATTATGAATTCCTAGGCACCTGTGAGTGAAGGACTAAGGTTGGGGGTGGCTTAAATCCAGAGATTCCTGTTCTATTTCTGTATTATTCTCTTCTGTCTATTCCCCTTCATGTCTTTTCATCCTGGGACACTGACATTATGATAATTAAGGTAGTTCCAATCACGCATCTGTTTAAAACAAAATCCAAAGAAGAACAAATTTCCCTACGACACCCGCCCTAGGTATTTCCAGAACACAAAAGGCCATTCTAGAATCCTCAGAAAACCTCCCCTTGAATTGCCTTAACTTAAATTGAATCACATGCTTATTTCTGAACAAATTATTATCAAAAAAGATGAATTAATTTAAGCCTATTAGAACTACCCCTGGAGATATGAGTGAGGCCACTAATGGACCCTCAATGAAGAGTATGGATATCAAAGGAAATCAAGTTTTATTAAGAAAATTCCCATTAGCAAAGTACAAACAGTGCAGATGCAGAATTGCCAAGTTTGGTGTTCTTAACAAAGCTCTCAGGACCCCTCATGATTTTTATTACTACTAATATCTCTCACTATTGTTGAAGAGAAAAATTTTACCTTACATTCCTAAAGTTTTTTTTTTCCCCCCTAGTGGAGCCTGATAATTAAATTGATATAAGACATCCATCCACTGGAGAAAGGCACATACAAATTTACGTAATGCGGGACTCCTCGGTGGCGCAGTTGGTTGGGCAACTGCCTTTGGCTCAGGTCATGATCCCGGCGTCTTGGGATCGAGTCCCGAATCGGGCTCCTTGCTCCGCAGGGAGCCTGCTCCTCTCTCTGCTTCTGCCTGCCTCTCTGCCTGCTTGTGTTCTTTCTCTGTTGAATGAATAAATAAAATCTTTAAAAAAAAAAATTACGTAATGCAAGTTTTATGTGACACAGGAGCCCTCAAAAGGAATGAAGACCTGAAGAAATGGTGAAAATTACATGCTTTTATATTAGGTTGGACGAAGAGAGGCAATTGTGGAAAAGTAGGTAAACTATGTGGAGAAGGTAAAGGGAGATTAAAGAATTATTTTAACAAAGTCTATTTATATAGAATTCTCTCATTCTCAACTTCTCATCCTTGATAATAAGAATTTTACTTTTCTTCTACAATAGGGAGGATATTTTTCACGTGGAAATTCCATCTCCTGCTTTTAAGAAAAAGAAGGAAGGTTACAGTGTTTTTCTTACATCTGCTACTTTTTCAAGTGCTTTCAACTCAAAAGAGTCAAACTACCAGAGTGGAATATTTTAGAGTGGTGTTTGGAACTCCTTCACTACCTACACAACACATAAGGAATCAGCCATAAATACTTGAAATGGTCCAAATGTGTGATGCTTTATTAGCTTGTGTTGCAACTCAAGTTCCTAGCATTTACCAACACTTAAGATATATGCATTAAATTAACTAAGGACAAAAGCATTATTAAGGTTGGAAGTATCATTATATTTTTTACAAAAGTTTAGGGAGACATAATGACTTCAAATTTAGGTGCATCTAAAAAATAGATTAAAATATATAAAGAAAAACTAACAGAAGTACAGAGAGGAGTTGACGAATTATCACAGTGATGATCAAGTCTCCCAAAATCTATGTATAGATAAATGTAATTCAAATGAAATTTCCCCAAATATTTTTCTGTCTAAAACATATATAGAAAAGCAAAGGGCCAGGAACAGCCAAGATACATGTGGAAATGAGCAAGGCCAGATGACTTTCCCTGCCAAATATCAAAATTTACTTTACTTTCATTAGAGTAAGAAAATGATAGAAAAATTGACCAATGTAATTTATTACAGCCCTGATATTTGGCAAAGATGGTTTCAAAATTATTAGGAATAACATCGATCTTTTGCTAAATGATTCTGGAATGCTTCATTGTTTCTATGGAGAAAAATAAAAGTAAATGCTTACTTTATTCCATATACAAAGGTCTATTCCAGAAGGAATAAAAACATTATTCTGAAATACTTACAGAAAATGAGAGGATATCTTTATAACTTTGGGACTGGAGAAGATTTATTAAACAATTTACAAAGAAACCTATCATTAAATTTTGACAAATATGTCTACTTAAAAATTAAGAACTTCGGTTTACTGAAAGACATCACAAAGAAAATGGGACTATATTTTCAGTAAATAATTATTATCCAGAATGCATAAAGGACTCTTCCAAATCAACATTGAGAAGATCATCAGTGGGAAAGAAATTTATGACATAAACACACATTTTGCCAAAAAGAAATATAAATGGTGAATAAGCATAAAACGGTGTTCAATTTCATCTATTATCACAAAATGATCATTGAAATGAGATGAAACATTATTTTTCACCCAGTTGATTGACAGATGCTTGTAGTCTGGCAATACCAACATTTGGAGAGGACACTGATCAACTCATAAACTATTGATTGAAGTGACAATTGGTTTTTAACCACAGGTAAAAGATATTTAACATTAATCATAGACTGGGACACGTGTGTGTGTGTCTATTGAAACAGTGCTCAGCAGCAAGTAGGTGTTCAAAAAATATTTGCTAAGTGAGAGAATGAGGAACCAAAAACCAACAAACTATATATCTTCTCAGAAGAATAAAGTATGGCGTATTCACAAAATGGAGTATCAAAATTAACATTGACTAAATGGTGCTGGGTTTAAAAATAATTCTGAGTGAAAATAGGTCCTAGGAAACTACATGTAGTATATTATGTTTATGGAACTCAAGAGCAAGAAGAAATAACTTAACTTCTAGGGATATAAATATATACGATAGCACTGTTTTTGAAATCTCAGCAGAATGATCAACATGGGGAAAGCACAGCAAAGCAATGAGGAGGTGAGATACATGTGTGAAAGCATAAGAATGGGAGATGTTCCAGTTCTTAACTTGGGAGGTATTCATGGAAAGAGATGTTATTATTATGTATTTTAACTTACAAAGGGTACATATTTTTTGTATGTACTGATGGTAACATTAGAATAATAAAATAAATACAATTTTTTTAAAGATTTTATTTATTTATTTGACAGAGAGAGAGAGAGAGAGATCACAAGTAGGCAGAGAGGCAAGGAGAGAGAGAGAGGGGGAAGCAGGCTCCCCACTGAGCAGAGAGCCCGATGCAGGACTCTATCCTAAGACCCTGAGATCATGACCTGAACCGAAGGCAGAGGCTTTAACCCACTGAGCTAATAAATACAATTTTTAAAAGCAAATGAAGACAACAGATTTAAAAATATGTACATAATTCTTCACTTGGAACATTCACACAAAACCTATAAAATGTGTTTGAAATTGTAGAGCTAGACAATGCAGATCTGGCACAGAGACTGAGTTTCCCACTAGCTAATCTGGTAAATGTTCAAAAAGTTTGTACCTTCCAATTTGCTGGATTAATAATTAGGACTTTGTAAGATGTATTTCTTTAAAACCTAGAATTAAAATTCTTAAGCTTTGAGCCTACTAATTTGGATTTGGTGACAATTCAAAGTGAATCAGGCCAATGTTTACCTTTGTACTATTTAAAATGAATCCACTTTAAAAAAATAAGTTGTGTTAAGATTGAAAGTTTTAAAAAAAAAGAGGATATCTTTTTAATTCTTCAAATTTTTCACGGATATAAAAAATACTGACTTAACCCTAAATAATCACTTTTCTAACCACATGTGAGGCTTAGCTATTCATTTGAGCAGGATCTGAGAACTTTGTTCTTCAAGTGATGATTTTTCTCCAGAAATGTAAATATATGAAACCCTAACTATTTATAAAATATTCATAAGCTTTATTTTCCAATAATTCTAGTCTCCTTTCTTCATGGTTGGAAAAAAGTTTCTTTTAATGTACAATTTCCCCTTTAAATGGTTAGTTTTAGGAATTAAAACAAAGCAAAATTGCTTGGTTATTCAGAAGACAAAACATGGCCTTCTCTTTAATTCTACACCATGTCTGGACAAGGATTAATATGTCTTGTACCAACATAATCAAAAGTAGCCATAGAGAGGACAATTGGAAAGGTTCCAGAAGAAGAATGATAGAAGAGCAATTAAGTTATATGTTTAATGTTCTGAGAAGAAAACACATGGAGAAAGATTTCTCTTATTCCCTGGAATGTAAGTATTCTCTGTTAAAAAATGACGGAAAGAAATGTTGGATAATCTAACTCAGTGAAGAAAATATCATTTAAATATAATACGTTAAGGCACTTAAAGGACAGAGCACTTAATGGAGTGTACTTAGAGTATATTGATTACAGCCATAAATTTATATACTTCTTGTGTAGATAAATTTGTTACTGTGATCCATTCAAAATTACCATTTTAGATGGTATTACTCTGTATGGAATGCTGGCAAACTCGAATGAAGCTGATTTATTCAAGAGAATTATTCATTTAATTTCCACCATTTAGTATTTATGTTCCCTTTCCATTCATTTATTCATTTCATCTTTATTCATTTATGCATTTATCAAATATTCATTTAAATGAGTTTCATTATAACTACAGAAAATGTACGGCAAGATTTGCAGTAAATTTATTCCTTTAATAGGTTTATTCTTGCAAAATCCTCTGAGCAGATAAAGTCTGTTTGACCCATTATGTTCACATCTCTTTAAATTTTTTACAACTTTTCCTCTATCCATTTCATTTCTTAATTTGGATGTTTTCCTTGAATTTTATTAAATTGCCTGGAATCAACCTTGGTAATCTGTTTAATATTTTGATATATTAAATATTTATTTATGCAATGAATATATCATATGTAATGTTGTAGAATTCATAGAATAATTATTGAGGAAACTTTACCATTCATCAGTCAAGAAAAATTATTTCACACTGGATAATATGTAACATGTTGAAAGCGTTCCCTTATTTAAAGCTATTTAAAACTAACATTGTCCATGGTCATTTGAGATTTTTTTTGCTTTATGATGTTTCTTCATTGTTGTTTCACTAAAATTAACTTGCTATTTACAAAAACACAAACAAATTAAAGTTTACATTGCCAGTAGAACTGTTATTATTATTATTTGTTTGTTTAATGATGATTGTGCATCTAGTCTTGCAAGTACAGTGGAGCCTGAAATCCTGCTTTCCTCTGAGCTTTTGCTGACCCATATGGTTTCCCTTTCTTGCAAATGAGCATTTCCCACATATGCCAACATGGAAAAGGGACGGAGACAGAGAAAAAGACAAAGACAGAGATACAGAGAGAATGCAGCATTTTTTTGTTTTGTTTTAGCTTTCCATATTTTTAATTTGATGCTCAGTGTCTTAAAGGTAGTCATTTAATAGATAACTTTTTTCTTTCCTATGCCCAGTCTTATCATTCCTGAGCTCTTGTTTTTTATATCTATTTCTTCTCACCATCTTTACCTTGTTTTGGTTTGGTTATTCATTTTAGCTACCTTTCATGGGTTACTGATTTTGGCTTCTTACCTAGCTTTGGTTTTTCACCCTTCCTTAGTTTCATCATCTCTGAAAAGTTGGGGTCAGAGTCCCTTACTCAAACAGTTCTATAAAACAATGAGCTGTCAGTATAATTCTAACTCAGGAGAGTTCTTTCTTCCCACTCCTCCTATTGTGATTTTTGAAAATCATGTGATGAAATCTGCTTAAAATTATTGTGTGGAATTGCTTCTCCTTACAAATTGATAACTACCCAAATTAAATGAGTTATTCAGTATCTTTTATACTAGCCTACATTTTGAACACCAAAACATGGAAGCACTAATATTTCTTTTTCAATTATTCAGACAGTAGGTTTTCTTTTAATATTTTTAAGTATTAAGCTTCCTGTTAAAGAGGGGGAGGAAAAGCGTACAAGATGCAGAAGGGGCAAACAATTATTGTCTTTGAGATTCAGTTTTTATTTGAGGTCACCATGGATATGCAGATAAACTCTACAATGCTAATAGCAATAGTATTATAAAAATCATGGAGAAAAGTAAGTGTCAATATAGTAGCTAGCTGATAAAGAATTGAACACAAAATTCTATGTGTTCTATATATGTGTTATAATTCTATAAATTACAGAAATATAGTTTGGAAGAACACTGATGAGGGATGCACAGACAGTGTCAAAACTTACAAATTTAGGGGCTCCTGGATGGCTCAGTGGGTTAAAGCCTTCTGCCTTCAGCCCAGGTCATGATCTCAGGGTCCTGCGATCAAGCCCTGCATTGGGCTCTCTGCTCAGCAGGGAGCCTGTTTCCCCTCTCTCTCTGCCTGCTTCTCTGCCTACTTGTGATCTCTCTCTCTCACTCTCTCTAATAAATAAAGTCTTTAAAAAAAAAACTTAACAAAATTTAGAGAAAAAGTGAGACAAGATTCCATCTTAACGTATATCATGGTGATTATCTTAAGTCATATGCAAAACAATTGTCCTTGGGTGAAAGAGAGGGCTTTATAAGTGCATTGCCCATTTTCTGTTTAAATTGCTTTTCCTGAAATTATGACTATGTTCAAGCATTTACAATAGGAATATTTTGAGATAATGGTACTTGTTATTTTTAAATACAAGTGTAGTGTTAGTAACACAACATTTTTAATATAAACAATCATAATAATGATTAGGGAAGTAGTAAACAGTAGCTTTATTAAATTTAAATCTGTGATGTCAGTAGTCAAACCAGAAAGAAAACTTATCCTGAAGGACATCTACCCAAGAACCTGATAAGAACCTGAAGTAGCAGAGAGAGGTTGGTAAGATTTGAAAAGGCTTCTTGAGACTCTGTTTTGCTATTTTTGTCTTGGGAATTAAACATTACATATAAACTGCCACATACATAACTACATATCCTTCATGTTTTATTCTCACCACAGTTAAAGTTTCACAAGTAAGTTAAGTCCCTGCCACCCATCTGTCACCTACAATGGGCCATCTTTCTAATGCCTTCTTTCTCCCTTTAAAAGACTTTATTTATCCTCTGTCAATTATAAATTCCACACACAGTCCTTGGGACAGCCCTTCACAAGGCACAGGGCCTGTCTCCAGATTCATCAGTGTCCTGAACATGTATCTTCCGTTTCAACAACTGAACCAGAACAGATGACATTCTTTGTAATGTCTCTAAGCCTTTATACCTGTTGTTTCTTTACCTGGAAGCCCCCAACCTCCTTTGCTCCATAAATTCCTCATTCTCTGCACCAGCTAACTTGTCACCTTTTTCATGAGGCTTTCCTTTATGGTTTTAGTTCCTAAAATTAATTCCTTCCTTCTGTTGCTCCAGCATAGTTGTATTCACATCTTTGATGGTGCTGGGTTATATATGATACATAAGAAATACAAAATAATGGTTAAGATCATGACTATGAGAATCAGACTGAGTTCAACCCATGACTCAGCAATTTCCAGAGCATAACCCTTGGACAAGTTATATGAGCTCTCTGTACTTCAATCTTATCATCTGTAAAATAATAATAATAATAATAATAATAATAATGATGATAGATCAAAGGTAGCTGAATACTTTCTGCTTTTGCTTTGAAATGTAAAGAGCTCGGAGTCCACACTTCTGTGCTCACATGAAACAGTGAAACAAACTGAAAATCAATTATTTTTCTTGGACCCATCAGGGAGAATTGAAGTTGCAGGGCAAACTGCCATCCAGAAATCTGGAGAGAGACTCATCCAAAGAGTCAGAGACCAGAACTGCTTACCTGGAGCAGAAATTGCTGAAGCAATAAACTTGGAAGAGCACTTAAATGGTACTTTGGATGAATTGTGGGACCTGAGTGTGGAATAGTGTGAGAACGAGAAACTCCTAGGGTCAGCAGGCATCAGGGGGCCCACATTTTTTAATAGGCTCCACATCCAGGTAAAGAACAAAGACAACTTAAAGAGCTCCATTTCCCCAGAGCTGAAACAATTTGAGCAATAAAATCAAGTAGCATTGGATTACAACCCAAAGTATAAAATAAATACCCTGAGCCCATAAATGACATAAATAAATGATGGAATAAATAAGTAAATGGTGGAGAATAGACAAATCTTTCATGCAGAAGAATTTCAAATTATTTATGTAGCTACTCTGACCTTGAGAAGGTAAAACATAACTCCCCACTAATTAAATGTTGCTTGTGCATAGAGCCTTTTCAGAAAGAAACCTGCAAAAAAAATTATTGTAGCCGGGTGATCAAGGTTAATAACAACAGTGATAAATCATTTTGATATTCTGTACCTTTCATATGATGCAGTGCAAATGGTGGTTTGTCTCTGTGTTTTTCCACTCAGCAAACCATAATCCCAGTCTAATTATGAGTAAAACATCAGATAAATTCCAATACTATGTCACAAAACACAATACCTGACCAGTACTCATCAAAATTAAGTTAATCGTAAATGAGGTAAGTCAGAGAAACTGTAAAGCCAAGAGGCACTGAAGGAGATATGATAACTAAATGTCATGTATCCTGGATAGAATTTTGGAATTGAAAGAGAACCTTAGGCTAATAATGAAGGAAATCCAAGTAAAGCATGAACTTCAGAATATAATAAGGAATCAATATTGGTTCATTAAGTGTTGGTTAATTTAATGTGTCTGCTTGACTGGGACACAGTCAAATAATGCTTAAACATTATTTTGGAGTGTTTATGAGGGTATTTCTGAATGAGATTAGCATACTAATCAGTAGACCGAGTAAAGTGGATGTCCCTTTCCAATCCCAGTGGGGCTCCATCCAACTCATTAGAGGCCTGCATTGAACAAAAGGCAGGACAAAGGAGAATTTACCCACTCTGTCTATTTTCAAAATAGTACCCAGTTCTTTTCCTGTACTTGGACTGGAATTTACACCACCATCTCTCTTGGGTCTCCAGCTTGTAGATGGTAGATCATGGTACTTTATAGCCTTCATAATCACATGAGCCAGTTCTGTATAACAAACCTATGTGTCATCTAACTTTATATGTAAGTGTGTGCATGTGTATGTATGTATGTATGTGTGTATGTATGTATCCCTACTGGTCTTTTTCTCTGGAGAACCCTCACTATTAAACATACTAATATAAGATGTTAATAATAAAAACTTGGTGCGAGCTATATGAGAACTCTGTCCTATCTTTGCCATTTTTCTGTAAATCTAAGCCATTCTAAGATGAAAAGTTTATTTAAAACAAAGTTTGACTATCAGTAATTGGTTGGCCTAGTCCTTCACAGGACTATAATGCACAGTAAGAGGTTAATTCATGTAAAGTTCTTAGAACAATGACTGGTGCAAAGTAAATGCCAATAGACGCTACATATTATTATTAATGTACCACGCATGTTTATTTTATCAGTTTTTCACTGTTTTCCAATCTTCTTGTCTCTTGTTGAGCCTTATTATTTATTTTTGTAATCTCTGGAGATCAATTTTATTAGTTCTGCATATGGCAGGCTTTGGAAATTTAATAGAAATGACCAGAATGATTTATTCAATGAGTACTTACAGAGGATAGCTTCTGCATTTTATACTATTATATTCTAAGAGTAGACAAAGGAATAAAAAATGTTTTTAAGAAAACTACAGCTTATCTGGAGAAAATTTTAAAAAGTGTTCTTATCATTTATCTTGCTGTTATCTATTCTGAACTTTTATTTACTCTGTCTTCTTCCAAAATGGAGCTAAGGTAATAACCATTTGAGTTAACTAGGCAATAAATGGAAAGACAGGGCAGTAATAATGTGGTGCCTATCACGTAAATAACTCTTTCAATGACACGTACATAATCCTTCCTGCCAGACATGTTTAAGAACTAAGTGATCTAAGTCACACAGATACAGATTTGATTTCTAGTTCTTGCAAGCTTTGACCCAAGTTTCTTAACCTCTCTGTTTCAGTCTGTTTAACTTATATATAAATATAAATGTGTTGTTGTCTTAAGGACTTGACAAAGAAGAGCTAAAGTTAATAATGTGCACTCAATAAACATCCACTGATACATAGTAATTTCATCAGGGAAAATGTCTTGTTATCTTGTTCAGTGAGGAAAATATCCATTAATTTTGAACATTGTGTGTTAAAGAAAAATATATCACCAAGTATGTAGAATGTTATTGAGAATATTCTATAATATCTGATTATGATGTTTATCAAGTAAGTGAAACCAGACAGTTTTCTCATGAAGGGATTTTCAGTGGTCTTTTCCCTCCATCTCTCTTTTTCAGTGGAACTGCAGTTCTACCTAAAGCAATTCTTAAGTCCTTTATACTACTCTTTCTTAAATGTATTGATGCCTGAGATTAAAAATGAAAATATTCTGAAAATAATACCAATTCATTTATTTATGGGCTTTTTTCTTCTTTAGTTGTAATTTAATTTCTCACCTGATGCATTATTCCTTTGTCATTAATTCTCTCCATCCCACCTGGACTATCTTATTTTTATTGTCACTCTTATTTCTCTTTTATTTATCTATGATTGTGTAATGCTAGACTGTCATCTTTCTTTGCCAATTTTGGTCGTGAAGTACACCTTCTTTCTATTCAGATTTTCTTCCACAAATTGCTTCTTTTTAATCTTTGTTTTTATAAACTGTATATTCTTTTCCTACTCAAATTTAATGACATTCTTAGGAATACAAGTGATTTTTTTGTCTCTACTGGATCCATTCCTGAAAGTATAGAACTTTGAAATTAACCTATTTTTACTGAGCCCCTTTCTCATCATTTTCTTTCTCTTATAACAATGTTGATAAAAAAAGTACTACTTAAAATCTTAGTTATCACTGCTCTTGTACCTTCTTTCCTTCTCACCTATTAAAGATTTAGAGACATTGTCAAAAACATGCTCAACAATAGAGTCGTTTGAAGAAAAGAACAGAAAATACTATGGAGTTTTATTTATGGAAGGGTTCTGATATTAAACTGAAAGTACTGACAGCAAATTTCTCTGTTCTTCAAAGAAGCAACTCAATTTTATTTTGTGAATCTATGTCAAGTTACTTCCCGTCCCCAGTAGCCCATTTCCCAGTTTGAAGATGATCATCTATCAAATTCAATATGTATAATAAATCGAAGTCGTCAGAGACTTTACATTCTTTGGATGAAGTTGAAATAGGAGTTGAAACAATGATCATTTGCATTGTTACAGGAAACGAAAATGAGAGTTAAGACCTTGTTTCTTTATACACTGCTAAGCAGTGGCCATTAGTAGTCTTTGCTAGAGATTCTCCAGTAGCTCAGGTAAAATAGCAAAGTTCAACAACAACAAAAAATTCCTCCAACTCACTTGTAAGTAGAAGGGAAAGTGTATATTCTTTCATAGGGTAGAAAGGCACTTATCATGTTGAAAGTACCAATTTAGCACGGAAGATTGCTAATGGGTGCTGCAAGATGAGTCACAATTTATAAGCATTCCTGGCAGAGTGCTGAAGGGTTTATAGCTTAGAGAAGTGGGGCCCATGAAGGCTGTTTCTTAATTTCAGTGGAAGTGGCAAAGATTTAACATCATTCTTTTCTTGTCAAAAGCAAAGTTTTACACATTTCCCCATGGAGTGTTGTATGTGTATCTAGCTCAGCTTAGTGATATCAAAAATTCCAGGGGCTTCCTGAATATCCCTGAGGAGGGTGCCTGTCCCTAGGGAGTTGATCTCCATCTGATACGTGTCATGGAGTTGAACTCTTCCCGCCATGGTGTTTCTGAGGTCTGGTTCACAGCTGGTCTCACATGGTTATCCAGACTCCAGGGAAAGTAAACCTAGTGTTCAGTGAAAAAGTTCTGAGAAGCTTTGGAATCCTAAATCGAAGTTTTCTGTCCTCTTTCTTTCATTTAGAACTTAAAAAAAAGAGAGAGAGAGAGAGAGAGAGAGATTATATTAGCATCTCTCATTGTGACATAAAATAAAAAGAGCTAGTATTGATTGTTAGTTGTGAATTAGGAACTCTTTTTGATGTTTTACATACATTATTCCTTTTATTCTAGGAAGAGATACTGTTGTATTCATTTTATAAACGGTGCAAGGTGAGGCTGGCTTTCAGAAGTCAAGCAACACACATAAGATCACTCAACTAGTAAATAGTGGAGACTGGATTTGAATCAAGGTTTCCAACTGAAAAGTTTGTATCCTTACTCAGCTTTTTGCTGTATTATTAAAATCTAAATTCAGAACACCTAGGTCTGCTCAAGACTTGCATGGCTCTTACCGTTTTGTTATTCTACTTACATACCCATATATACTCTCCCAAGAGGTAAATGGGAGAACCTTTCTTCTCATTCCCTTTGCCTGGCAGAAGCATCGGCACAATCTAAGCTACCAAACATGTTCACTGTGTCACACAGAGTTGTTCAGAGAAGAATGAAGATCATAAAGCACATGTATCTTGCGGCTGCTTTCAGAGGTTATGTCTGTGTCCTTCAAATACAAAGCTTTGGGGATACTGGCTCTACATAAGCATTACCTGAAAAACTTCATGTTTCATTTCTTTATTGGATATGATAATATTCTGTGTCCACTCTCAGGTCAAATCTGAAGACTGTAGTACAAACAAAATGTAGTAATTGTTTTTAAAAACACCAGAGTCAACTTCATCCCTTTCACTTCTATAAGTGAGATCTGCTTAAGATGCCAAAATTGCCACAAAAAATAACGATCTCAAACCACTTGTCTTTTTAGATCCTGCCCAACCTTTGAATCATATATTTTGTCCCTGCTTTTACCAGCTCAGTTCCCTTCTGATGGAAGTTATCATTCTTCCTTCTTTCCTTTTCTTGCCTCCCTGAGAAAATCCTTACCAGCTGCCTTGTTAGTGATTAGTGTATTCACTAATAGAGATTGAAAATTTTCTAGAGTAGTATAAAGAGAACTGAATAGTTGAAATGTAGAAAATATCATAGAGAGAAAATACAGGGAATGGCTAGCAATCCCAGTAGCCACAGATGAAAGATCACTCCAAACTTTGCTATGAGGGGAGAAGGCAAAGGGGTCAAAGCTCAGTGACAAGTGCTATGATCTTCTTCACTCCTGCTTTTATTGGTCCTTCAGGATAATCACAAATCCTTACCACTGTTTCTCAAGCATGCGATGTGTGACAAGGGGTCTCATTGAAACTGGGAGGATCTGTTTACAGGAAAGATAAGATAGGGAAAGATACCATATGCGAATCTGCATGTTCTACTAAATATAGCCTAAGGGACAATGCATACACCTCTTAGATCACAGGGTGGCTGTCTGGGCTAAGAAGCTTCCAAAAGGCAACTCCCGAAAGCATTCCAATGGCAGAGTGGTCCAGGCAGTGGCCTTGGCATTCCAAAGGCCTATGTCCTTCTATGAAACTTTCCTTCACCTGTGACCTCTGTGTTACATTTTAGCAAGCCAGGTATTATGGCTGAGTTCATGCTCTACATTAACCCCAAGGAGGAAGCGAGCTTATCGCTGGATGATAAACCAGCCGTTCGCCATCAAGAATAAAACAGGTAAAATTTTGTTGAGGAACTAAACAACACAGGGTAGATATAAAGGAGGGGAACATGTAGTAGAGCCAGCGTGAGCAGCAGGTGGAAAGCATGTTGTAACACAGTACGTGAGAGCCTTGTCTTTGGAGTCTATATTATTCAACTTCCACAGGCCTTGGTTTTCTCATTTATAAAATTAGGATGTACTAATTCTCCCATACCCATAGATTGTTGTAAGCATTAAATGAGCCAATGATTATAAAACAATGAACAAAGCATTCAGGAAGCAAGCACAGTATGGATTTAATAAAGAATCCCCCTGAGATCAGATGCTTTGTAATGTACTTATCTTTGTGCCTGGCACATAGCAGACCTTCAGTAAATGTTGGCTTAATAAAGGAATCATGCATTTGGCAGAATGGACTGGAGAGTCAAAACAGGAATCCAAAAATCACTTGCGTGTGAGGAACAAATTGAAAGCAAAAATCTATTTCCTTAGTATTTTTGTCTGATGCATGAAAATGGGGTAGTCTCTATCCATTAATTACTAATAATAGATTTTCTTGGCCCAAACAACCTTCATGTTCTTTGGGATCCTTCCCTGAGTTGCTACGGATCATTTGGTGTCAGAACAAGCTTCATGGTAGGCTTAAGGGATTTCAGTGGGAACAACCAGGATTTCTCTAATCCATGATGCTATTTATGACATCTGCTAAATGAGTTTTTCGAATGAAAATGGATATTTTTAAACTGTGGCTAACTTTAAAGCTGTATCATTGGGTATTTGAGATACTCTGCAGTAGACAGTACTGTATTTGGAGGGTATAAGGAACAGCCAATTTCCACTATTAGCTCAGTTGCTGATACCGGGGAGCCAAAATTCTTTTTTTTTTTTTAAAGTGCTTTTACACAAGGCATGTCTCACAGCGAGTTCTGCCTTTAAGGGAAGATAAGGTGTTTTAGTCCTTGTCTTACTCACTAAAACAGTGAACATTAGATTACATTTAAAGGATTGCATTGATTCTACCAATAACTCTAGCATTTTACTGTAGGGTATTCACATATAATTTCAGTATGAATTACTGTTCTCTAATTATGACTCTAATTATCTTTTTATACTCTGGGTCAGTTCATTAAAACTGTGCTACTCAGTGACTACTCTTTTATCTTCTTCAGTACATCCATTGTCACAACCTTTTTTGCCAAATGCTCATCCTCACGTATTAAATCGAGGTTTGCCTGCAGCCTTCAACTGGCAATTTTATACATTTAGACATGTCTTTAGCCTAAGTGCATTCATGGTACTTTGAGAAATCTTTAAAGGCTTTAAGAAAATAATTGAAGCTATTACTAGTAATGCTAAAATGCATTTCAATGATATCGAAAATGTAAATCTTTACTTCAAGGCTTAAAAGCTTTCTCCTTTTACCTAACAAGAAAACTACGTGGGTTAGGTCCAAAAGTAATTTTGAAGGCAATAAATATCATAGTGAGTAAATTTGTTTGGTCGTGACATACACATAAAAGAAGGAGCAAGGAAAGAGGGAAGGTTCAAAACAAAATAATTTTGAAAAAAGAATGTTTAATTTTATCTAGACATAGATAAATGTCTGTTTATTACTGTTCAGGTTGAGTTGTGGATCCCAAAAAGATATGCTTACATCCTAACCCACAGAATATGTGAATATGACCTTGTTTGGAACAGAATTCTTATTGGCCATATTTCCTTCTTGGGGGACAACTTTTTATTCTATGTAAACTTATTAAAAATATGTTTTGCAATATTAAATGTCCACAGTGTTTCAAAAAATCTTTGAAGAATAAGTTATTAATTTTAGTCTTTTGCATTTTACCATTCACATCCATAATATATTTTGCTCTAATGAGAAAACAATAAGTTACTTGCGAGTATTACATTAATAATTATTGAGAAATATATTACTATCATTCATCTGTATAACACCTTGGACCTACAAAAGAGAATTTGTTTTATATGGAAAGAAAGCTGAAGCATAAATTATCTCTACGTGACTGATGATGAAGCTGAGGCTTTTCATTCATTCACTGATTAAATATTTATTGAAAACTATATACCGTTCTGTATAGTAGAGATACAAGGAATACATAAACAATCTTCATGAATCTTATAATTTATTGTGGGTAGAAGAGGGACTTGGAAAAACATAATGAATAATAAATTATGTTAAAGCATATATATTAGGTTAAGGAGCAAAAACTGCTGTGTTAGAAGGGTTTCAAATTTAAACAGAATGGTCATATCTCTGATAAGTACTTGAGGAAGGTTAGGAAATGAGTCATAAAGATACATGGGCGAAATGCTTTTTGAAAATAATGTATAATCGAGGGTCGCCTGGTGGCACAGTCAGTTGAGCATCAGACTTGGTTTTCAGTCAAGTTGTGTTCTCAGGGTTGTGAGATGGAGCCCCACACCAGACTCAGCACCAAGTTTGAGATTGTCTCTCTTTCTCCCTCTGTCTTCCCACTTGTACTCTCTCTCACAATAAACAAACAAATAAATCTAAAAAAAAAAAAAGAAAGAAAGAAAAAGAAAATAACATATGGTCAATGCTAACACCCGAGCCTGGTGTATTCCAGAAATAGTAAGGACGTCAGCAAGAACAAAGAGGAGGCCAATAGTAGATGGAGTCGAAGAGGTAACAAGGTCAAGATATGAAGGGTTTTATGGCATTTGAGGATTTGGACTTTTTTTTTTTTTCTGAGTTAATTGCAAGAATATTGGAAGTTACAAATTAAGGTGAAGGCAGACACGTAACTGACTGAGCCACCCAGACATCCCGATTTTACATCTTTTAACCTGTCTAACTAGGAAGAGGAAGTTGTCATTAAGTAGAATAGATAAAGTGGATTTGGAGAGATACGTTAATAAACATGCTAGCTTTCAGATATCTAGTTGATATCCCACATGTTGAGTAAGTAGGCAGTCAGAGATATACTGGACTGAAATTCAGGGGAAAGGGCCAGGCCAGAAATGTGTATTTGGGAGTCATTAGCATATAAGTGATGTTTAAAGGAAGGCATATTAAGGAGACCATCCATGAAGTGATATAGACAGAAAAAATAAGAGGTTCAAGGACTTAGTATGGGGAACTCCACAGAATTTGACCTCAGTGACATAGAAAGTAAACCACAATTCGTGGTTCCAGGAAGTCAATTAAAAAAAAAAAAAAAAGCTTCTTAAGGAGGAAGGCCGATCAACTTGACAGGCAGGTCAAGTATTATGATAGCTATTAATTGAGTATTGGATTTAGTATTGTAGAGGTCATTGCTGAATTGACAAGAACAAGTTTGATGGAGTGATAGGGGCAAAATCAATACTGGAGTGGATTCAGTGGACAATGGGCAGAGAAACTAGAAAGCAAAAATATTGACAATTCTTTTAAGGGATTTAGCTGTAAAAGGGAATGAAGAAATGGAGATGTGGTTGCAGCAAAATGTTTTTTTAAAAAACAGGTAAATTAGCAAGATAATTTCTCATAGAAGTGATGCTTCGGAGAGAGAACTTGATAGAAAAATGAAATGGGAAAGCTGTAATATGCTAAATAGGTGAAAAGGAATGAACTTTACAGTGTAACTCAAATGTCTGGCATTAAGTGTACCCATGATCCATTCAACTCAAATAACAGAAGGGGAGCAACAGTGTGGGACCAGATGATAGCAGGCACCAATGTGTGATGTTGGGAGCTTCTTTCTGGTTGCTTTGATTCTCCTAGTGGAATAGAAAGCGAGACCATAAACTGAGAATAAAGACGGTGCAGGACGTTTTAGAAGATGGGGAGAGGATAAGGTGAAAGGCTCATCAAGAAATGTGAGGGAGTAAGTGAATGAGAAACCATGTCATAATTATTGCGCAGCATTAGAGGGACACTTGAGGTTCCTGACTTTGAATCTGAGATGAGACCAGACTACTTCTCCAACCATGTTCTGTGCTCTGGGAGCAGGTAGGAAGTGAAGAGGCTCCAACACAGGATCTCCTCTGGCTTTTACTCATCATGCCTCATTAGTCTCTTGCTTCTCTCAGTTCCTTGGTATTTTGTTCTGTCTTACACAACCTTCACAGTACTGGCCATTTATTTTGTATAGTCTTTCAACCTGAGTCTGGCTGACATTTTCACAGGATCAGCTGAGATTGAGTATGTTTGTCAAAAAATACCACTGTAATGATGTGGTCTTGTTAGGTCATCATATGAGGGGTCTATGATATAAACAAGTTAGACATAACTTGTGTTGTTGGCTGTGGTTTCTTATTTCAGGTGTGTATGTCATGTCTTTCCACTGTAAAGCTGCCACTTTCAACTTTGCAGTTAAGAGGTACCTTGTGTGGGGATATTTTGAGGTTACAGGAAAATCCCATTTCTCATCATAATTTTGCTCACTAATTTAGCCCGCCTTGCAGTGACTCTTGTCTGCCATAATTGTTACCGGGATACTGGCATAATGGTGATTCTCTATTTACATCATTCCCTGCATATTTATTAATTAGAGTACTACTGTAAGGAAGAGCTACCCCTTCCCTCACATTTATTTCATCAAACATTTATATCAGAATGAATAAATGTGAACATAAATATGAACATAAATATATAGATTTTATATAATAAATATATATTATAAATATGCAAATTGTATTCTATATATACATATATACTGTATTCTTTTCTATAGATACAATTAAATACTATATTACTGATCAAATTGTTCCATTTTTGGCCATTCTAAGTTCCTTCAGGTCATCCCAAAATGTGTCTATTCTTTTCTGTGCACTTTGTTACTTTCTGGAACCACAAGATACACTGGGGTCACCTGGTATTTTTCTCTGCCTCGGCCCTAGAATCAGACATTTTTTCAAGATCCCTGGTTCCTTTTATTAGTAAATGGCATTTAGAAACCAAAATCTGGATGTTAGTTGTGTTTACTGCTTGTAGGGGCCATCTCAGTGGACAGAAATAGAAAATAAAATGTGTATTTCTATATCTATTATCTGTGTGTGTGTGTGTGTGTGTGTGTGTGTAAAACTATGAGTTCATTTTGATATCTCTGATTCTAATTTAATGCTACAGGGTTTATTCTAACTTCTCCTTTTTGATATATATAACTTTTTTCCCACAGTGAGAATTTACTTCTCATTGTTGGAAATGTATTTACTTATTTATTTAATCCTATTATACTTATAAAGCAATTCGGAATTGCTATTTCATATCCCTGTGGGGGGGAAATGCTAACTAGAACACAGTATTTGTGTATAGTTCCTTTGATTTAGCATTATAGTATATAGTTTAAGTGTATAAACTTTGGTTTATCAAAGTTAAGTTAATTATTTTATTCTTACCTACTTAATTCTATTTACATTATTCATTTGTAATACAGTTAAATTTATATTTTGCTGTTTGGATTCCATTTTAAGTTTTCCCTCACATCTTGGTTGACTTAAATTATTTATTTATTTTGGAGGTATGTAAAATATTTCCATGGATCTAAAAGTCAGAGCTATACAAAAAGGTTACTCAGAAAAGTTTCACCCTCCCTTCATCCTTATTAACATATTCTCATTTACCAAATTTTTTCCAGCCTATCCACACCTACACCTTTAGATAATTAAACTCTATTATTTTCTGGTTTATCCTTCTTGTATTTCTTTGCACAAATAAGTAGAAGTATGAATACTTTATTATATTCCTTTTTACTTACATGAAGGCTCTCATACATTAGACACACTTTTGCACTTTTTCTTCACAATATACAGTTTGCCTTGGTGTCACTATATATATATATATATATATATATATATATATATATAAAAGCTGCATATCAGTTCATAGAAATACTCTTTATCCTTTTTATAGCTTCATAATACTCCATTTTGTGGAGGCATCAAAGTTTATTCAACTGGATCCTATGTAAGGACATTTAGAGAAGAATTGATTTCATTTTTACAAGTGTTATAATTTTGCTAGGGTAAGATAGTTTATATGACTTACTATCCTGTGACAGGTTATATATTTTCTCCCTTTCCCAGTAGGAAGATTATACCTACCTGATCTTCTAATGTAAGGAGTGGTCACGTGGTTTACTTTGGCTGATGGCATTTATATAGAAGTCAGATGTGCAATATGTGTAATTTCTAAGTAGAAGTTTTAAAAGTTAGCTTAGAGTTCACCATGTCTATTGATTCCTTTGCCACGAGATGGGCCACGTCTTTAATAGGTTTGCTCTGTTAGACCAAAATAAAGACAGTATGGAGCAAAGCTTCAGCTAACACATGGTGGCTGTGATATGTGATCAAGAAATAAACTATTGTAATAAATAAATAAATAAATAAATAAATAAATAAATAAATAATGAATAGGCCATTGTAGTTCTATGCCACTATGATTTTGGGATCATGTTATCACAGCATAATTTTGCCTAACTCTTTTGAAGTAACTAGATAGCACACCATATATATTTTAAAGTAATAAATAGAACCCATGTCTTCAATATTAGTCCACTCATCTGCTAAAATAAGTTACCACAGTCTGGATGGCTTACACAACAGAAACAGAAAATTTCTCACAGTTCTAGAGGCTGAAGTTCAAGATCAAGATGCTGTTTGGTTTCCAGTGAGACCTCTCTTCCTGGCTTGTGGGCTTTTATGTATGCATGTGCAGAGAGGGAAAGAGACAGATCTGGTGTCTCTTTCTTTTCTTATAAGACACAATTCTATTGAATTAGGGACTCAGCTTTGCAATCTCATTTAATTACCTGTCCTTTCTTAAAGGCTCTATTTTCAACTACAGTCACATTGGGGATTAAGCTTCAGTGTATGAATTTGGGGAGTATACCATTCAGTCCATAATATTTTATTGGTAATTAATTTGTTGAAAGTATACATTCACATTATAATAATCATTAAGTATTATTATTACTCAATTTGAATTATTAGACTACCCTATATTATATAATATAAAATTTTATCTTAAAATGATGTCTAATTGGCTAGAAATTATTAAAGTTCCCTGTATTATTGTTCTTAGATTATTTTCCTTATATTTAGAAATTTCATTAGGTGCATTTATTTTTCGAAAATCACTAATGTAAATTCTAAAAATGGTGATCAGTGACTGTTTGTATAAAATATTACCTAATAGACATCTAACAATGTGGAAATTGGTCTTTACATTTTTTTCAAAGGAAATATGAAATAATATAGTAGTCAAGTTAACTCTCCAGTTATATAATCTTTTTTTTAGATTTTATTTATTTATTTGACAGAGAGAGAGAGATCACAAGTAAGAAGAGAGGCAGGCAGAAGGAGAGAGGGAAGCAGGCTCCCCACTGAGCAGAGAGCCAGATGTGGGGCTCATCCCAGGACCCTGATATCATGACCTGAGCTAAAGGCAGAGGCCACTCAGGTGCCTCCCTAGTTATATAATATTGAGCAGTGTGCTCAACTGTGAAATGGCAATAGTATTATATACCTCACAGGTCAGGTTTATTGTCGGTATGCAGTTGGCTGATTATGCATGTAATGTCTGTATCTCTATGTGAGTGCTCCACAAAGTGACTTAAAGAATACAAGTGAAAGTTGCCTTGGGGAAAAAAAAAGTTTCTGTGGTTATAAAAAACAAATATTATTTATTTAATCATATAAATTAATCTATAAACATATGGTAACTTAGAAATAACAGTCCAGTTTTGAATATAAAAAATTATAACGGTTCTTAAGTTATAATTTAAGTTTAACTTAAATGTTTAACTTATAATGTTCTCCATTCAGGGAAGCAAAATGTAATTCCAAGGAGAGAATACATAAAATTTTGGAATCACATAATTATGTCTTTTCAAAGATAATATTTAGTGTCCTAGACTAAGATACAGGGAAATTAGTGGTATAAGGAAAATTTTTTACTTTAGTCATTACTGGAAACTTCTGAAGGAATTCAACAAGAACTTGAATGTGATTGCCATCTGTATTTTATGCAGGTGTTTTCAGCTTGGTGGTTCCATAATGTTGCCTAACTACACATTTTTTTTTACCAGCTATCACCAAATAGAAAATGAAGTCTTTTTCATTTACAAAATTGCAGCAGGTGAATGATGTCAGCAAAATGGTAGCATGAGAATGTCTAACATTGGTGCCTTCCCAGAAATATCAATTTGAAAAACTATATCCTATATAGTATATACCTACACAAGAGCCAAGAATTACAGGTCAGGGATTACAGCACCAGGGTGAAGCACTGAAATTAAAACACACACACACACACACACACACGCACACACACAACACACTGAGGAAGGTAAGAAAGATAGATTCACACTACCCCCAGTACTCCCCACACCTGGGCAGTCCAGCATGAAGAGGCATCTTCCCCATGGGAGAAAAGTGATATGAGTGGCAACCTGACCATGCAGACCCCGAAGGGGCCCACCTGGCTCCATGCTAACTCCCATGGCACTAGGTAATGGACTCCTTACAGGCTCCTACAAACTCAGGCTCCCAACACATACCAGTACTCACCAGATCCCTCGGCCCTAGGTGGATATTGTGACCCCTGCTTTCCAATCAGCCCACCCAAATACACTCCAGATAGGCACCTGTGAACCTGGTCTCTTGGGCAGGCACAGCCAGACCAGCTGTGTGGCCCCAGGCCCCTGATCCACCCCAACACCAAGCTGGTCCCCACAGACCTAACTTCTAGACTTGTGGTAACTGCAGACTTGCCCTAGTGCCAAGCTGGCCTCTGGGGCACCAAACTCCAGGCTGGCTCCCTGGAAACCAGGCTCCTACTCTGTTCCAGTACTGGACTCTGCAAACCTAGATCCTGAGCAAATTACCTGAATAGCCATTTCACAAAATAGTATATAAAACGGTTAATAAGCACATGAAAAATTGCTTCAAATCATCAGTCATTAAGCAAATGCATCTTAAAACCACACCCTGTAAAATAGCTATAATAAAAAAAGAAAAGCATTAACAAGTCTTGTCAAAGATGTAGAGAAACTAGAACCCCCATGAACTGCTTATTGTAATGTAAAATGTCACAACTGTTTGGAAAATAGTTTCAAAGTTTTCAGAAATGTTAAATATATATTACCATATGACCCAGCAATACCATTCCTAAAGTTCTATCAAAGAGAAATGAGAATATATACCCATACAGAAACTTGTACACAATTATTCACAAGAGCATTTTTTTTTGAGAGGTAGGCAGGGATAGAGAGAGAGAAAGAGAATCTTAAGCAAGCTCCACACTCAGCAGGGAGCCCAATGTAGGGCTCAATTTCAGGACCCTGAGATCATGACCTGAGCCAAAACCAAGAGTCAGGTTCTTAACCAACTGAGCCACCCAGATGCTTCCATAAGAGCATTTTTAGTAATGGGCAAAAAGTGAAAACTGTACAAATGTTCATCAGTGGTGAATGGGATGGAGAAAATGTGTTATATCCATACACTGAAATATAATTATTCATCTGGAAAAAGGATATAGCACTGATACATAATGCAGCATGGATGAATTTCAAAATATGCTAAGTGAAAGAAGCCAGACACAAAATAACATCAATTATATGATTCCATTTATAGGAAATGTCCGTATAAGAAATACCCGATCTGTAGTAACAGTAATTGTTAGGTTCTGGGTTGTGTTCTTTTATATAGATAGATAGATAGATAGATAGATAGATAGATAGATAGATAGATGTATCTTTGTACATACACATATGTATGTACAAAGATACATATATATATGTATATTGTATTTTAATGAAAATCTGACAGAATAAAAGTCAATCATGTATTTGGACAAAAAAAATACATATCTTTTTTTTAAGATTTTTATTTATTTATTTGACAGAGAGAAATCACAAGTAGGCAGAGAGGCAGGCAGAGAGAGAGGGGGAAGCAGGATCCCCGCTGAGCAGAGAGCCTGATGTGGGGCTTGATTCCAGAACCCTGAGATCATGACCTGAGCTGAAGACAGAGGCTTTAACCCACTGAACAACCCAGGCACCCCCAAAAATACATCTTTAATCAAGTAAAATAATTGACCATTTTATAGGGTTTATTTTCTGGTTACAGTGAAATATAATTAAATATAATTTTTGAGTCACTGGAAATTAAGAAGCATTTCATCATATAACACCCATATTAACATAGAAATTAAAGAGACATTAAAATAATTTGAAAGCAATAAAAAGTGGCACATGCCATACCATAATTTTGGGTCACAGCAAAATCTGTATTCATAGGAAAATATACCATGTAAATGCTTTTATTAGTAAGTAGTATAACAAAAATAAAAGAAAGTATCCACCTAAAATCTTTAAAAAATAAAACAAAGAGAAAAGGAAGAAAACATTAATAGACTTATAGCTGAAATTTTAAAAAGCTAGAAAAAACAAAATTTACAAAGTTTAGGTAAATACAACGTTTTCCTTCTGTAAAGATAAATAGATGACCCCCAATGGATGCCTGAAACCATGGACAGTGTTGAATCCCATTATATACTAATGATGCTTTTTTCCTAAACATTCGTATAGGAATACATTATTTTATTGTGTTTTGCTTTATTGCACTTTGCAGATAAAGCACTTTTACAAATACAAGTTTTGTGACAACCCTGCATTGAGGAAGTCTGTCGGTGCCATTTTTCTAGGAGACTTTTTCCAAGTCTCTCTCAAGACTTTCCAAGGAAGCATTTACTCTCTTCATGTCTCTGTATCAGATTTTGGTAATTCTTGCAATATTTCAAAGATTTTTCATTATTACTACATTTGTTATGGCAGTCTGTAATCAGTGATTAGAACTTACTAAAACCTCAGACGATGGTTAGAAGTTTTTAGAAATATTATGTACATCTTTTTAGACCTAATGCCATTGCATACTTATTAGACTACCGTGCAGTATAAAGGTCATTTTTACATGCACCAGAAAACTGAAAATTTTATTTGACTCACTTTACTGAGTTATTTACCTTATTACTATGATCTTGATTGGAACCCGTAGTATCTCTGAGGTATGATTGCACCTGTGATAACATTTAATTTCTGAATTCAGTGCAGTAAGAGATTAACAATAATAATTAGTAATAAAAGAAAGCAATTATAACAATATACTGTAATATAAGTTAAGTGAATGTGATCTTTCTCAAAATATCTTATTGTGTTGCACTCACTGTTCTTCTTGTGAATCATCAGTGACATGATAAAATGCCTACGTAACGAGATGAAATGAGGTGAATGACGTTACTATTGACCTTCTGAACATGATCAGAAGAGAGCCATCTGCTTCTAGAGGGTTGTTGACCCTGGGAAACTGAAACTGTGGATAGCAAGACCGTGGCTGCGTGAGGACTCCTATATTGACAAAGGGCTAAAAAGTTGTAGGAAAGGTAACACAGAAATGTATTACACCATACATTTAAGATTTTATTAATAGCAGCAAACATTGGATTTAACAGGTTAAGTTTCAATAACTTCATTCAATTTTGGCTAGTCTCTGACTGCTTTCATGCTATATTAGTCTTTAGAGATGGGCTTTTTAGCTCCTGGTGTAAAAGAACTTCCATTTACAGCAACATTTACTTAGGAAAGATCAAAACTGAATGCTGGTTCTAAGCAACAGCACTAAGTACTTTGAACACCTCAGAAACAAGGAGAGTTTCACACATCATAATGGAAGCCTTTTTGCTGGAAAATAGACAATACTACTTGTTTTAAATAAAAAGAGTAGACATGTGTTTGTTTATCCCAATCCAAGGTGCAAGATGTGCCTTGCATAACCCAGCAAAACAACAAATTTCTTCTTTCAATTACGTAAGAAAACCTCCCCCCGCTTCACCCACAAAGAATTGTAAACTTCTTCACTGGTGTATGTTTTCGTGCTGGGAAAATAAATAAAAAAGGATGAAATGTTGCCATTTGCAATGACATGGATGGAGCTAGAGAGTATTACACTAAGTGAAATAAGTCAGTATGAGAAAGACAAACACCATGTCATTGATCTCACTCATATGTAGAATTTAAGAAACAAGAAAAGCAAGCAAAGGGAAAAAAGGAAAGAGAGAGAAAGCAAGAAACAGACTGGTAATTATAGAAAACAAACTGATGGTTACCAGAGGAGACGGTTAAATAGGTGATGAATGCGGGGTGTTGGATGCAATTGTTGAATCACTATATTGCACACCTGAAACTAATATTGCACTGTATGTTAACTAACTGGAATTTAAGTAAAAACTTAAAAAAAAAAGCATCAGTTCAGTGGTCACTGATTTTACTGTGGTCTCTTTTTGTTTCCTTTAAACTCTGATACCTGTGTCAATGTTAGCAGCTTAGCTAATCAGTAAGGACCCCAACATGCTATGGGGCAGAGTTGCAAAAAGATATGCAACTTACCCAGGGTGCCTGGGTGGCTCAGTGGGTTAAGCCTCTGCCTTTGGCTTAGGTCATGGTCTCAGGGCCCGGGGATCAAGCCCTGCGTGGGGCTCTCTGCTCAGCAGGGAACCTGCTTCCCCCTCTCATTCTGCCTACTTGTATCTCTCTCTTTGTCAAATAAATAAATAAAATCTTAAAAAAAAAAAAAGAAATGTAACCTACCACTTGGAAAACGTTTGTCTTTCCAAAAATACATTAACAGTGCCATACATTATGTTCCTCAATAATTATAAAACATGGATTCAGTTCTGTCAATTCCCACCTAAATTTAATGCTAGAACAGACATGTATTGTTGCTTTCTCACACCAAACAAGGAGTCTATTAACCCAAAGTATTTTCTCTTCTTATGGCAGCTGCCATGACAGTCTATTCTGAATTCACTGTTCAGCAATACTCAAAAATTCTTTTTTTGCTTCTGGCAATATTTACTGCTCTATGTCTTTCAAGTATTTGTATATTGCCTTTTGTAAATGTTGCTGTTGATAATGTGTTTGATTTCTAGGATTATCTTACAATTTTATGTGCAGTAGGTAGTTTAAAGCTTAAATAATTTTTTTAATGTGTTCCTTTTTTGTTTGTTTATCACTAACAGACTGTTTGTGTCATTTTGACTGAAATTACAACTGGCTTGATTGTGAACAGACATGACCTTAATGTGAATTAAAAAGGAAGATGTCTAACCCTAACTAAAAAAGGTAGATTCATATAGAAAAAAGAAAAAAAGTTTGTTATTCTTATGGTCTCTGATGGTTAAGTTTGTCTCTCATTAGGTCACATAGGAGCTCATGTTGTATGGCTTGCCATTGAGATCACGGTATAAGGTTTGTTGTTGTTTTTAGACTAAGAACATAATCCTAAAAAAAGGAAAAAAAAAGAACATATTCCTTAAGCCATCAAAAAATTCAAAATGTCTTTTAATGTTTAAAACTTAAAAACAGTTTTGGCTCTTTTATTTATTGTGATGTTTATGCCAACTGTTTTAGAGATGTCCTTTTTTCTTTTCTGAAAAGGTAGTTTATGATGATCTGGTTCTTTTAATCTTGTAATTTATTAACTTTTTTACTTCTAGTTAGTCTTTAATATCCAATTTAATGGTTTACTACCTTAATTCTTATATCTGTTCACTAAAATATGTACAACTAAACACTTTATTAATACTGTATCTTCAGATTCATTTTCTATTTGACAAAATAAAACAAAATCTTTTCGAAGTTGGATTTTTTATTCAGTAATAGACTTAAAACTTGCCTTTCTTTTTCCCTGGCAGTTATTGACCTTTCTTACAAGAGATTATTAGCTAAAGGTCACCGCCTTTTTATTTTGTTACCTTAAAGCTAAAGAATTTATTATCTCATCCTTAATACTATGGCAGATCATTTTCTTCATGGGCTGTGTAGTACATAAATAATGCAAGATTTAAAGTCTCGGAATTCCTTTATCAGCAGATAGCGAAGTACTTAAAAAAAATTCTTTTCTGGCTTGAGGTAACAGTCTACTTTTATGCTGAATCCACTCAAGGCTTTGAGAACTGCTTATGTATGGGAGGCAAGCCACAGATTCCAGGCGGATCTGAGGAGAACACCTGCCACCGATTGAATCCACCCTCCATAAAATTCACCAGAAAAGAGAACTGATGGAAACACAATTTCAGTTTTTAAGATTGTGAAAAATGGCATAAGTAGAGACATTTTTAAAACAGAGCCAGAACAGCTATTTCGGAGGAGCTGCCTCGCACTTCCTATTTTGTAAACCTTCAAACTGGGCCAAACTGCCAACATTCCAAGAGTCAGCAAGAATGAGAAAATCCAGTGTGAAAAGACCAGTAAAAGTGAACTTCTGCCAACTGATCACTTCACCTGACTAATCAATGAACAAATCTAGACCTCCTTGTCCGCACCAGTATCCTCTTTTTAAAAACCACTCATCTAATCTTTTTCTTTCCCCTCAAAACCCTGAGACCACCTCCTGTGATCCAGATACTATTTAGGTTATTACCTAAATCTGTCTACCCCAAATCACAATTCTTTGATCCCAAATAAATGCAATGCCTCTTGAACTGGTCTCTGGTTCTTAGGTTGACAAAAATTACTGGATGAAGTTTCTTGTTTTGTTTTGTTTACCCATTCATTACCGGTCTTCCGGCATGTCTACTGGAACAGGAAAGAAATTGGAAAGTGGAAATGGAACTGTGCAGTATGAATGGGAAAAGAGACTGCGTAACTGTGATCCCAGTAGAAATAGTTTTGCAATCTGAAACAGAATGGCCACATATACTTTCCTTAGTAGATTTTAAATAAAATAGGAGAGAGAAAGGTCCTGACTGACAGAAATGTAACACATTTCTCAAATGTTGTAAGTTCCATTACCACCCAGATGAAGAAAAATAAGTCAATATTACACTTTTCCAAAATGTGTGTACTGGAATACTGCCAAATAATTATGTGGCAAATTTTGACCTGTTTCAAGATGCTTATCAACAGAAGGTTCAAAAGATCAGCAGTTCTGCCTCTAGAAATTCAGAGGCCTAATTAAACTTATTTATGTATTCTAAAAATCACTTTTATTTTTAAAGCACTATTAAGAACTCACTTACCCATTTGATTCCTAAGCCTTCCTAATTTTGACAGATGTTAAATTGCTATAACCCAGAAAAAAACATAAAAATCTTCAATTGACCTGGATCGTTTTCTGCGTTAAATGTTTGAATGTCAAAATAATTCCATTAGCTGGTATTGAATAATAATAAGAGGAACAAAATTTCAATGTGAAATACTATGAATTAAATGTCCTACATGAACCGTATAATGATTAGAGGTATTCAAACACAAATAAAAATTTGTAATAAAAAGTTTTACAGAACTTTTATTTTTTTACGATTTTTTTGGAGGGGGTCGCCTGGGTGGCTCAGTGGGTTAAAGCCTCTGCCTTCAGCTCAGGTCATGATCTCAGTGAGCTCAGGGTCCTGAGATCGAGCCCAGCATCTGGCTCTCTACTCAGCGGGGAGCCTGTTTCCTCCCCTCTCTCTGCCTGCCTCTCTACCTACTTGTGATCTCTCTCTCTGTCAAATAAATAAATAAAATCTTAAAAAAAAGTTTTTTTTTTAGTTGTTTTTTTAATTTGACAGAGAGAGAGAGAGAGAGAGATCACAAGTAGGCAGAGAGGCAGGCAGAGAGAAAGGGGGAAGCAGGCTTCCAGCTGAGTAGGCAGCCCAATGCAGGGCTTGATCCCAGGATCCTGAGATTATGACCTAGGCGGAAGGCAGACACTTAACCATCTGAGCCACCCAGGTGCCTCCAGAATTTTTTTCCTTTGCTTGTTTTTATTTCAAGTCTCATTATAGATCCAACTAACAAAACAATAGACTACTGCTGATGTGAATTTCAAAAATCTTCAAGAAATGTTAAAAATGAACAAAAAGACTATCTAATAAACTGTAATTAAAACACAACATTCAGCCAACAGAGTACACTGTGTTATGTGACATTTTTACCCTTTGGTCCTTTTCTAAAGCTCTTTAGAGTGTAGAAAAAATGGGAGTCACCAGAGTTCCCACTGAAGTTAGAAATAGTTTAGATATTTTTTTATCCAGTCTAAATAAACTTTTAAAAATAAAAGAAAGTATTAACATATAGAAAAGTTGAATCACTATGTCATACACCTATAAATAGTGTAACGTTGTGTGTCGGCTACATTTAGATTAAAAGGTTTTATCAAGAATAAAAGAAAAAATAAAGTCAAGCCAGTATAGTCCACCTCTTCACACCTATTAGTACCAGCAATAAAATTTTTCTATCACAAACTGTAAGAACGGATATGATACTTTGAGTAATTTAATACAATACAATTGAATTGATATTATGGAGACAAATGTTACGAAATCCACTGATAATTAATTTACTGAATGGAATACAGCAAAATAAAGTAAATAATTATTTAGCACTTAGGATAGGAAGATGAGGCCTGGCAGATAAATAAGACTGGTGTGGGTTAAAAAAGGAGTCCATCTCTGACTGACTTATTTTGCTTAGCCTAATACCCCCTAGTTCCATCCACGTCGTTGCAAATGGCAAGATTTCATTTTTCTTGATGACTGCATAGTATTCCATTGAATATATATACCACTACTTCTTTATCTATTCATCTGTTGATGGAAATCTAGGTTCTTTCCATAGTTTGGCTATTGTGGACATCGCTGCCATAAACATTTGGATGCATGAGACCCTTCGGATCACTACATTAGTATCTTGAGGGTAAATACCCAGTATTGCTATTGCTGGGTCATAGGGTAGCTCTATTTTCAACATTTTGAGGAACCTCCATATAGTTTTCCAGAGTGGCTGCACCAGCTTGCATTCCCACCAACAGTGTAGGAGGGTTCCCCTTATCACATGATCGCTCTAATATGAAGAATTTGAGAGGCAGGGCAAGGGGTTATGGGGGGGTGGGGAAGAGAAATGAAACAAGATGGAATGGGGAGGGAGACAAACCATAAGAGACTCCTGAACTCACAAAACAAACTAAGGGTTGCTGGGAGGTGGGGGGGTAGGGATATGGACATTGGGAGGGTATGTGCTATGGCAAATGCTGTGAAATGTGTAAGCCTGATGATTCACAGACATGTACCCTGGGGCAAATAATCCATTATATGTTAATAAAAAATTTTAAAAAAAAGCAGTCCATCGATGACAGAGATATATCTGTAATATTAGTAGGAGATAAATAAAGATGCAAATAATGTCCCTCAAAATTTCTGAGCAAGACATAATATTGATGGACATGGGCAAGCATACATATAACTGTTCAAATAGTTTTGTGAATATTGACTAGCTGAATATATTTAATTTATGCGTGAAGAAGGAATACACTATGGTGAAATACACTAAGGGACAAAAATGATGGACCCAAATATGAACTTTATGGTTTTTAGGGTAAAATAAACACATACATGTTTATTTAATCATGGAAATATTACCCTACAAGTGTGATAATATCTCCAGTGGGCCCATTAAAATTTATTGTGTCAATCTTTGTTTCACACATTACTGACAAAATAGGACATAACCCTTCAGCTCTAAAGAAAATACATAGTGAGAACTGTTAAAAAAAATGATCTTGCATGTAAATATGCTCTTAAACATTCTGAAGAAACAGATCATTGACTTGGTGCAAAAGCTTTTCTAGCCTATCATGGAAATACATATTTAACGACTTAGTAAATTTCAGGTCAATGGTCCGGTAGACCAAGAAGTCTTGGAACTGTTACAGTATATCCTGTGAATGCACATTTAGGGAATTTAAAAATCATAGTTTATTAACTTGATTATTGATGCAAAATAGCCATTACAGTTTATCATTTAATTAAATAGCCTATCATAGAAAGTACATTTATAGGACGCAGTTATAATTTATGAACAGAATTAAATGTAATATTACTTTAAAAATACTTTGGTTAATTTTGATATTCTTTTTTGATATCTCTTCTCTTCTTCCCTGTTATACATTTTTCTTTCATGTAGTGGAGGAAGGGGGGGAGTCTGCTTTTCCCTCTCCCTCCGCCCTGCCCCTCCCCCTGCCCATGTGTGCATTCATTCTCTCTCGCTCAAATAAATAAGTAAAATCTTTAAAATAAATAAATACAGGATTTGAAGCTTGTCTCCTCTGTACTGGTTGACCATTTGGTACAATTTCCTGTTTATGGCACCCATAACTTTTATTTATCCCTGTCCAGATGGATTATTATATAATATACAAATAATATACAAATATTATATATAATATATATATTTAGTGATAATTGCAATTTTATCTGTTAAAACAGATCTAATTCATTCATTTGGATGAAAATCAGTTATTTAACTAGAAACCACAATACACAATATTTACCAGGAAACCTATATTGGTAAAAGTAAAATTAAGTTATGCCGTTTAATTAAAATGTCATTTTAGGATAACATTTGCTGTTTTTATCAATTTTATTTTTTTAATCTACACTTGGCATTTTCAAAACAAGGAACATCTTAAATGTACTTGTTAAACACCTTCCTGAACTTCAATACTTAAATCAATTCTTCAATATTTAAATCAATACTTCAATACAAAATCAATACTTAAAATTTCTACATGTTCTACTTGAATCAATACTTGATAGTAAAATAGCCCATCTTCCATTCTTTTTTTTTCACACTTGAACAATAAAATGTTTTTTTTTAAGATTTACTTATTTATTTGAGAGAGAGAGAAAGAGAGAGAGTGTGAGTGGAGGGGCAGAGGGAAAGGAAGAGAATCCTCAAGCAGACTCCCCACTGAGTGCGAGCCTGACTTGAAGCTGATCCCAGGACTGAGATCATGACTTGTGATGAAATCAAGAGTCAGACTCTTAACTGACTGAGCCACCCAGGGGCCCCGAACTCTGAAATTTTATTCCTGAAGTTAGATAATCTGAATTGTTGCCTTTTGTTATTTTCAGGAAGGACTCCAAACCTTATAGAGATATTATCTGAATTTCTTCAATAACTGGTTTTCAACTTAGCTTTCCTGACTATTTCTTTATAAGTCCCATAAAACTCGTGCAGAATCAGCAGGTCCCAGAAGCTCCCCACTCTCTTATGGCATGTGTATCTGCCTGGAATGGCCTTTACTCCATTTTTCAGCTGAAAAACTATTCTCAGATGTGCTAGATACTGATAATTGAAAATAAATGAGACACAATTACCATTCTCAAAAGGCCTTACTCTTCTTTCAGGGGTCTGTTTGGTCATATTTTTAAATCATTCTTCACATCTCAAAATAAAATTAAATACATCTTCTGAATCTTGTAACTCCTTTCTTATGCCCCTATGGTAACTGCAAACTCTGTTATTCTGTCATGTAGTAATCTATTTATATCTCCTCTATTCGTTGTTAGTTTCTTAAGGAAAATGAGTGTTTTATTCCCTTCTGTATCCAAATCTGGCTAATTGCACTTTAATACATTTTGGTAAGTGAATTGCTAATGAATTATAAATTTAAAGCTACTAGTTCTAAAATAGAAAATACATAGTATGTCATGTGTAAAAGGAGCATTGGTTTATTTTTTTTCCTATATTTATATTTATTCAGAGATGACGTTAAAACCTCTTTCATCTGGGAGGCCTGGGTAGCTCAGTCAGTTGGGCTGCTGCCTTTGGCTCAGGTCATGATCCCAGGGTCCTGGAATTGAGTCCCACATAGGGCTCCTTGCTTGGTGGGGAGCCTGCTTCTCCCTCTGCCTGCTCTGCCTGCTGTTCTACCTGCTTGTGCTCTTTCTCTCTCTCTCTGACAAATAAATAAATACAATATTAAAAAATAAAAATAAATTAAAAATACAACCTCTTTCATCAGTTACCTTTTTTTTTAAAATTTCTCCTTTCAGTTCTGTTAATTTTTACAGTATACATTTCAGGGCTGTATTAGCTTCATACAAATTTAGGATTGTTAAATATTCTTGGTAGATTGATTATTTTGTCATTATAAAATTTTCTCTTTGTCTCTATTAATACTTTCTGCTTTAAAGTTTGTTTTACCTGATATCACTACAGTTAAACCAATTATGTTTCTATTAGTGTTGACTGGTTTATACCTGTATATTTTCAACATTTTATTTCTTAGTATTTAAGAATTTTCTTTTTTAAGCAAGATATAGGTGATTTTGTTTTTGTATTCAGCCATATAGTTGTCTTTCAATTGGAATATTTAATCTGTCTACATTTAATGTAATTGCTAATATATTTGGGTTTAACTTTACAGACTTACTACTGATTTTCTATTTGTACCAAATATTCACCATATCTTTTTTTAAAAATATATTTTGTTTATTTGAGAGAGAGAAAGAGAGAGCATAAATGGATGTGTGGGGAACACCGGGAAAGGGAGAAGCAGATGCCCCACTGAGCAGGGAAGCCTGACACAGGGCTCAATCCCAGGACCCTGAGATCCAAAGGCAGACGTTTAATCCATTGAGCCACCCAGGTGCTCCTCACCATAACTTTTGATTCCATTTTTTATTTACTTTAGATTAAGTATTATGATTATTTCTCCTTTCAACTTTATTACTTTCTTAATGAAACAATATTTTATTTTTACTGTAGTAAAAATAATACATATTATAAAATGTTAGACAAATTTATTGAAGACTAATGATCTACTTTTACTGTCTTCCAGACAATATAAAGACCTTTGAGTATTTTACCTGGAATTACTACCACCTGCATATATTCTAATATTGACATATAATGTATATATTATATACAATGATATATATAATATATATATATATATATATATATAATTTTATTTATTTATTTTAGAGAGAAAGAGAGCACAAGCAGGGGGAGGGGCTGAAGGAGAGGGAAAGGGAGAGAGAGTATTCCCAGCAGACTCCTTTTGGCTCAGAGCCGAATGCAAGGCTTGATATCTCAGTGCTGAGATCGTGACCTGAAGTTCTGAGTGATATCAAGAGTTGGATGCTTAACCAACTGAGCCACCCAGATGCCCCTGTATATATAATTTAGAAACAAAAAACATCGTTATTTTAGACAACCACTATTTATTTAAGTCTAGCTACATATTTGACTTCATTTTGTTCTTCATTGTTAACTATGTATTTCTACTTTTAATCTGTGATGATTTTTTCTTTTGGCTTAAGGATTAGCTGTAGTATTTTTCTTTAAGTTTCCTAGTGACAGTATCTCTCCATTTTTATTTGTCTTAATGTCTAAAATATCATTATTTACCTATATATAAATATATAAAACTATATACAGCCATATATAAGTATTTATAAATTTTAATAATTATAGCTTCTGATTTGATTAGTGTAATTTTGTCACTCACATGGGTAGAATTATGATTTATATTGGAGTCCCTGGGTGGCTCAGTGGGTGGCTCAAGTCATGATCTTAGGGTACTGAGATCAAACCCAGCATTGGGCTCTCTGCTCAGTAGGGAGGCTGCTTCCCCCTCCCCCTCTGCTTGCCTCTCTGCCTACTTGTGATCTCTTTCTCTCTGTCAAAGAAATAAATAAAAATCTTTTAAAAAAATGAATTACGATTTATATTAATACCACAATCCCAAGTACATTTCTATTCAATTGGTTTCTCAATATCAATTTATTTGTTTCAAGGTAGAACCTTTCCTTTAGCAAATTCATACCCTGGCCCCATGGTAAATATTTTTATCCTCAATATTGATAAATTTAACTTAATTTGAAGTATTATTTACATACTCTCAGATATTATACTTGAAAATTAATTTCCAAAGCCTCATTCAAAAAATTTTTTTAATTAGATGAAAAAGATCAAACCATTCTTGGTATTAACTTGACTGATTTTTATATTTAAAATATCTGATGACACTAATACAAATAAAATTGGTATAACTTAACTATTTGAAATTTCTTTATGCTATTGAATCCAAATTAAAAAAAAGGAAACAAGGAAGTATTGCTTTACTTTTCTAGGTGCAAAAGAAAATCATTAAATATATTCTTAAAAAGCAATTCTTTAAATTAAAAGTCACTATTCATAGAGAAATATGTAAATACATTTTCGAAAGCCAAATGCAGTAGATATCATGTTCACTTATTTTCATAACAATTATTCTATATAAATTATTATGATGCTTTTTAAGCAAAAAAAGAAATTTCCATTTTCTGGTTTTCATATAGTCACAAATGCCATGAAATCTTTTTGGTAAAAGGAAAATTCTGGCATCTAGTTTGTGTAAGTTACATATTCATTATCAAATTTGGAAAATTAAAAACTGGTATGTTTTTTTTTTTTTTTACCAAATGTGTAGCTTCAATTTTTATTTAACAAATTGCTAATGAAAAGGATTATTGTATGTTTATAAAATGCACTGATAAAAATAAGATATTAAATAATAGTCTAAAATTTACACCATATACCAAATGGCAAAGTTATTGTAGCAAGAGCCTTCAGACTATTCTCTCCAAACACTACTGTTGGAAGTCTCAGTCTCTATTTTCTACCTGTTTCACATACATCTAACCAGTATCTACTCACATTTCTCATTGACTTTGCCAACCAATAGCCTAACAACTTTGCATATGACAGACCTGACAATATTTGTCTAGAGAATTCCAGAATTACTTTTGATCAATGATTACTATATCTATTGTATTTACTTTTTTTTTTTCATTCACAAACTTCCAGATCAAAAGAAACCTTATAAGATCTGAATTTCAAGTCTGATGTCATGATAAAATAAAACTTTTGGAAGTCTGGGGGTGGGGGAATTAATAAATAATAAGAATGAGAATAGTTGTGTTAGAGGGTAGCTTATAGTAGACTGTAAAAAATTCTCATTCTTACCTTTCCCTGTATCTATGAACTCTGTCATGTAACTTCGTAGTAATCGCTCATGTGACTTAAGGTATGTAAAGCACCAGCTTGTACTCCTGTTCTTTTTCATCTGCCTTCAACATTAGAATATGTTTTAACAACACTGCCAGAGAGGTGAGAAGAGTGTGGAGCAGAAGCCAGTCATCTCAGCCTGCAACCAGCTGATCCACAGATGTTTAAGTCCCTATCCTTGAGTCAGCTGAATCTCAAACGTATAAGAAAGCCCATTTGAGATCCAACCACCTAGCCCTACGTCTTTGAACTTCAAACACATGAGCTTAAATAAATTATTGTTGCATGTCACTAAGGTTTTGTGGTTGTTTGTCACACACAGTTATTGTGGCAATAGATCACTGACACTGAAATAAGGAATGCCAGATAAAATTTTTCAGGTCAGTAAATATGTAAAAGGTCTTCTAAATCTGCTTAATTATGAAGGCAGAACTAGGGATAAACCAACATTCTCTTAGCCCCCAAAATAGTGCTTTCTATTACTACATGTGTAAGCAATGTTCTTGAATTTTTTTGTGAAATGATTTTAATATAGCTGTTCTTTGATATTTTTTAACGGTAGTTTTTCTGCAGGGAGCTAAAATTACAACTTTCATTTTCCTTTCCAATGTAAATCCCCTTTAAGTTCATGTAATTTTCACATTTCTTTCTTACCCTTCATTCCATCTTCTAACATAACATAAGAAATAAAACCTGTATTAAAAGAAAAAAAAGATGGTGGAGGAATAGGGGACCCTATTTCAACTGGTCCCATGAATTAAGCTGGATTAATTCTGAACACCTCTTCAGAGATGACATGATACTTTATGTGGAAAACTCAAAAGACTCCACTTCCAAATTTTTATAACTCATACAACAATTCAATAATGTGGCAGGTTACAAGATCAACACACAGAAATCAGCTGCTTTCCTGTACACTAACAATGTAACTGTAGGAAGAGAAATTAGGGAATTGATTCCTTTACAATAGAGCCAAAAACCATAAGATACCTTGGAATAAACCTAACCAAAGAGGTCAAGGATCTATACTTAAGCAACTACAGAACATTCATGAAAGAAATTGAAGAAGACACAAAAAGATCGAAAAACATTCCATGCTCATGAATCAGAAGAATAAACATTGTTAAAATGTCTATACTGCCCAGAGAAATCTAACATTGATTGCATTGATAGCATTGAAACAACATACCTTCAATGCCATCCAGATCAAAATACCATTGGCATTTTTCAAAGTGCTGGAACAAACAATCCTAAAAGTTGTATAGAACCAGAAAAGACCCTGAATCGCCAAGGAAGTGTTGCAAAAGAAAAACAAAGCTGGAGGTATCACATTGCCTAATTTCAAGTTTTACAACAAAGTTGTGATCACCGAGTCAGCATGGCATTGGCACAAAATCAGACACATAGACCTATGGAACAGAGTAGAAAGCCCAGATATGGACCCTCAACTCTATGGTCAAATAATCTACAAAGCAGGAAAAAATATCCAGTGGAAAAAAGACAACCTCTTCAATAAATGGTCTGGGAAAATTGGACAGCTATGTATAGAAGAATGAAACTCAACCTTTCTCTTACACCATACACAAAGATAGATTCAAAATGGATGAAAGACCTCAACGTGAGACAGGAATTCATCAAAGTCCTAGAGGAGAACATAGGCAGTAACCTCTTTGGCATTGGCTGTGGTGACCAGACAACAAGCTGACAGGATCCTTGTGGTCTTAGGGCCAGGTCAGGGACCTGCCCTACCTACCATAGTTCAGCCCTAAAGTGCTGCCATAACCACAGCTTGCAGAAGCATGTAAACCACATAGCAGGAAGTAGGCATAGAAAAATAGATTTGCTCTTAGCTAGTTGCTGACAGGATTGTAAGACATTCTGATCTGATGCAATGTAGTGTAATGGCACAAAATGAGGAAACTGTTTTAACCAGTAGATTGTCCTGTTGATTGTTCTATTGAATTATCTATGCAATGATCAAGGTGACTCCCACATGATTGTATTGTGTTTGGATCATATAAAATTGCTGTAAACCAATAAACGTCCTCTCAGCATTAGCTGTGGCCCTCCGGATCCCATTCCTGTCTTTTTTTTTCTCATTCTCATCCCTGAACTCAGATTTCTCCCTTTAGTCAAGGCTGGTCCTTGGCAATTGGCCTCAACAACTTCTTTCAAGACACATCTCCAAAGGCAAGAGAAACACAAGCAAAAATGAACTTTTGGGACTTCATCAAGATAAAAAGCTCCTGTACAGCAAAGGAAACAGTCAACAAAACAAAGAGGCAACCCACAGAATGGGAGAAGATATTTGCAAATGACACTACAGACAAAGGGCTGATATCCAAGATCTGTAAAGAACTTCCCAAACTCAACACCCAAAAACCAGATAAAGTAAAAAAAAATGGGCAGAAGACAAGAAGTCTCCAATGAAGACATACAAATGGCTAGCAGACACATGAAAAAAATGTTCATCATCATTAGCCATCAGGGAAATTCGAATCAAAACCACATTGAAATGCCACCTTACACCAGTTAGAATGGCAAAGATTAACAAGGCAGGAAACAAATGTTGAAGAGGATGTGGAGAAAAGGGAACCCTCTTACACTGTTGGTGGGAATGCAAGCTGGTACAGCCACTTTGGAAAACAGTATGTTTTCCAAACATAGGTTTTTCAAAAAGTTAAAAATAGAGCTACCGTATGACCCAGCAATTGCCCTACTGAGTATTTACCCCAAAGATACAGATACAGTGGAAAGAAGGGGCACACGTACCCCAGTGTTCATAGGAACAATGTCCACAATAGCCAAACTATGGAAGGAGATGAGATGCCCTTCGGCAGATGAATGGATAAAGAAGATGTGATATATATATACAATGGAATATTACTGAGCCATCAGAAAAGATGAATACCCAACATTTGCATCGACAAGGATGGAACTGGAGGGCATTATGCAAAGTGAAACAAGTCAATCAGAGAAAGACAATTATCATATGATTTCACTTATATGTGGAACATGAGGAATAGCATGGAGGACATTAGGAGAAGGAAGGGAAAAGTGAAAGCAGGGAAATCAGAGGGGGATATGAACCATGAGAGACTATGGACTCTGGGAAACAAGATGAGGGTTTTGGGGGAAGGGGGTGGGTGAGCCTGGTGATGGGTATTAAGAAGAGCACTTACTGCATGGAGCACTGGGTGTTATATGTAAACAATGAATCATGGAACACTACATCAAAAACTAATGATGCACTGTATGGTGACTAACATAACAAAATAAAATAAACAAAAGAAAACCTTTGGAAAAATTTCAACAGAGGTCTTATCTAATTTCCTCTAGAAATAATGCATCTTGATTTTATATTTAAGGATTCTAAGAAGAGATCTTTTAACTTACTATAAATTTAATGACTTCTTGTGTTTGATGTAGGAAATAAGAAATAGTCCTGTGAATCCCCAAGGTGACTATCTTTGTTTAAAACATTTGGACTTTAACTGAAAAAAAATTGAGGTTATTCATAGGCACTGATGTTTAGCAACATGACAATACTGTAACTAAGGCTGAACACTCGTTAATGCTGTACTACAGAGGATATCAATAATCATATTCAGTAATTAAGGTCTTTCATGCCATTTAAATAAAATAATAGAAATGAGTGTTTCTTCATTTTAGCTTGTATTTGAATCACCTGGGGGAACAGAGTCACAGCTCCAAGAATTTCTGATGTAATTGGCTTCAGAATTAAATTTACTCAAGCTTCCTAGGTGGATTTAATGTATGGCTAAAGGTGGATAAAAACTGTTCATTTTTTTTTATTGTATATAAGTTAATATTCTCTGATACTTCATGAAAAACTTTGAATTTGAACATTGTGGCATTTTATAGCACTTTCTGAGTGGTTCTGCTCACTGCTGTCTCCAAAGCACACATAATACCTTGTACATAATGAATGCTCAATTAATGGATATTGAGTTTAAAAGTTTATGAATGGAGCCACCTGGGTGGCTCAGTGGGTTAAGCCTCTGCTTTTCGCTCAGGTCATGATCTCAGGGTCCTGGGATCACGAGCCCCGCATCAAGCTCTTTTCTCAGGAGGGAGCCTGCTTCCCCCTCTCTCTCTGCCTGCCTCACTGCCTACCTGTGATCTCTCTCTCTCTCTCTCTCTGTGTAAAATAAATAAATAAAATCTTTAAAAAAAAGTTTATGAATGAAAAATGAGTGAATGAATGAAATCCTTTTATTCAAGCTATGTCTGTGATAATTATTCTAGCAAGTGACAATATCTCATAAAACATTAACAGAGACATGTTTCATAACTTTGTGAATCAGGCTTTTGTTTGTTTCCTTTAACGTAATGATTCTCAATCTTTAGTACATATCAGAATCATTTGGAGCTTCAAGCTTTAAGGTTCTTAAAACACAGATTGCTGGGGTCCAACCCGAGAGTGTCTGATTCTTGAAGTCTAAGGTGAGGCTAGGTAATTTACATTTTTAACAAGTTCCCAGGGGATGCTAATGATGCTTGTCTGGGGCCAAGCTTTAAGAATTGCTTCTCAAATTCATATGCAATCCCTCTTTTTGAAATTGCTGCAGTTTACCCAAAGACCTTTGCAAAGGCCTAACATACCTTATCTGCCTGATATGCTAGCATCACTTGGCTCTTATCATATCTCCCAGTGTAAATTGGAATGCCAGGAACCTCGCAATGATACTCTGGTTACTGCTATGTTGTGACTAATGCCATCCTTTGTCTCTGATCCAGGGGTCTCATGTCTTCTGCCAGTACTCATTAAATTGTGAATTTGAAAGTAGGCTAAAATCTCTGATCAGGCACAATTTTTAACAGTACATATTAAAATATAAAATCAATTTCAGGACTTCTTTACAGCATGGTGAACAGCAGTTTTCCTGGCATGTTGTAACATTGACATTGAAAAGATCTATAGTATTTTCTTATTGAAAGTCCTGAATAGAGAAATTCTCTCCAGACATTCTCAACTTTCCATGTAAGTGGGATTCTTAGAGTTTAGGGGGAAAAAAAAAGAAAGAAAAAGGAAAAGAAAAGAAATTGTGAATTTGGTCCCAGTTGAACCAGCAAGAATTGTGCTATGTTTGACTTTCTTAAAGGCTAGTATCTGTTATTTCAGACTTGATTCTACAAACAAACAGCAATAATAAAAATAGATAAAAATGGTATAAGTAGTCTTACCAAATGGATTAGCATCCCAGAAGTCTTTATGGCTATCCTTTTAGATATACTCAGCACAGAACATGTGGATTAATATCTATCAAGATTTAGAGGAGAGGGGCGCCTGGGTGGCTCAGTGGGTTAAAGCCTCTGCCTTCAGCTCAGGTCATGATCTCGGGGTCCTTGGATCGAGCCCCGCATCGGGTTCTCTGCTCAGCGGGGAGCCTGCTTCCCCCTCTCTCTCTGCCTGCCTCTCTGCCTACTTGTGATCTCTCTCTCTGTCAAATAAATAAATAAAATTTAAAAAAAAAAAAGATTTAGAGGAGAACTAGTGTAATTTTTCTCTATATAATTTTTTTAAAGATTTTATTTCTTTATTTGAGATAGAGAGAGAAAGAGAGAGAGAGCATGAGAGAAGAGAAGGTCAGAGGGAGAAGCGGACTCCCCATGGAACTGGGAGCCCAATGTGGGACTCGATCCCGGAACTCAAGGATCATGACCTGAGCTGAAGGCAGTTGCTTAACCAACTGAGCCACCCAGGTGCCCATTCTCTATAATTTTTAATCGGCTTTATTTTTAGAGCAGTTTTAGAAGTGTTGCAGTATTGAGCTAAGAGCACAGATGTTTCCCGTATACTCCTTACCCCAATATATACATATCTTCTCCTATTATCAACATTCCGTACCAGAATGGTACATCTGTTACAACTGATGAACCTACATTGGCATAGTATTATCATCCACGGACTACAGTTTACATTAGAGTTTACTCTTAGTGTTGTATATTGTATGAGTTTTAACAAATTTATAATGATATGTATCACCATTATAGTATCATACACAGTAATTACACTGCCATAAAAAGAAAGCCTCTGTACTTTGCCTATTCATTCCTTCCTTCCCCTGACCAATGGCAACTACTGATGTTTTCATTGTTTTTCAATATTTTTGCCATTTTCAGAATGTCATATAGTTGGAATCATACAGCATGCAGTCCTTTCAACATGGCTGCTTTCACTTAGTAATATGCATTTAAAGTTCCTCCATGTCTTCTAGTGTCTTGTAAACTCATTTATTTTTAGCACTGAACAATATTTTATTGTCTGGACATACCCCAGTTTATTAATCCTTTCACCTGCTGAAGGACATCTTGGTTGCTTCAAAGTTTTGGGAATTATAAATAAAGCTGCTATAAATACCCATGTGTAGCTTTTTGTGTAGATGTTAAGTTTTCAACTCTTTTTGGTAAATACCAAGGAGTGTAATTGCTGGATAGTATGGTAAGTGTATGATTAGTTTTATAAGAAACTTCCAGACTGTCTTCGAAAATCACTACACCATCTTCTATTCCTACAAACAATGAATAAAGCTTTTTATTTCCCCACATCCCTGACAACATTTGATGTTGTAAGTGTTCCAGATTTTGTCCATTCTAATAGGTGTGTAGTAATATCTCATTGTTGTTTTAGTTTACATTACCACAATAGCATGTGGAGCATCTTATCATGTGCTTATTTTCCACCTTTATATCTTCTTTGATGAGGTGACTATTCAGATATTCGACCTATTTTTAAAACTTTTTTGCATGTAGATGTCCAGCTATTCCAGGATCATTTGTTGAAAAGACTATCTTTTGCTCCCTTGTATTGCCTTTGCTCTTTTTCAAGAACCAGTCAATTGTATTTATGGGACTCCATTACTAATCTGTTCTATTAATCTCTTTGTTTTTTTACCAATACTACATTGTTTTGATGACTGTTGCTCTATAGTATGCCTTGAAGTCAGATGATGTCTGTCCTCCTACTTTGTTCTTGTCCTTCAATATTGTGCTAGCTATTCTGGGTCTTTTGCCTCTTTATATAAACATCAGATGCCATAATCCACGAAGTAAATTTCTGGAATTTTGCTTGGGATTGCCCTGAATCTAGAGATCAAGTTGGGAAGAACTGACATCTTGACAATATTGAATCTTCCAATCCATTAATATGAAATACCTCTCCATTTATGTAGTTATTTTTTTATTGGTTTCATCAGAGTTTTTTAGTTTTCCTCCAATAGATCTTCTGTTTTCATAGATTTATGCCTAAATATTTCTTCTTGGAGCATGCTAATATAAATGATATCTTTAATTTCACGTTCCATTTCTTCATTGTGGGTGTATGGGAAGGCAATTGACATCTTTTATTATTGGGTATTCTACAACCTTGCTATAACTGCTTCTTAGTTCCAGGAGTTTTATTCAATTCTTGCAGATTTTCTACATAGACCATCATGTTATATACAAACAGTGTTTTATTTTTTTCTCCCCAAATTATATATCTTGTATTTCCTTTTATTGTATTAGTGTGTTAGCTAGGACCTCTGGTAATGATGTGGAAAACAAGTGGTGAGAAGGAACATCTTTGCCTTCTTCCTGACCTTACTAAGAAAGCTTCAAGTGTGTATATTGTTAGGTGTAGATTTTTTTGTATATATGTTTTATTAAGATATGGAGGTTCCTACAAGATTAAACTTTCTGTCCTTTCTTGGTATATCCGTATACTTTAATTTTTCATTTTTTTAGTAGTTGTCCTAGGGTTTGTAATGTATATTTACAAGTAATCCACATCGATTTTCAAATAACACTATACCATTTCACAAGTACAGTGAGTGCATTTAATAACAAAATAGTCCTAAATCCTTCCTCCCGTCCCTTGTACCATTGTAGTCTTTCATTTCACTTATATATAAGTATACATGAGTATCCATACACTTATATAATATGTACACATACACACATGTAATTGTATACATTTTTGATATTATTTTTGAATAAACAGTTATCTGTTTGATTAATTAAGAATAAATAAATAAGTAAAATTTACCTTCACTTATCCTTTCTCCGATGCTCTTCCTTTCTTTATGTAGATCCAAGTTTCTGATCTTTATCATTTTCCTTCCCTCTAAAGAACTTATATTTACTATTTCTTACAAGGCAGGCCTACTGGCAACAAAATCTCTCAAATTTCTTTGTCCAAGGAAATCTTTATTTCTTCTTCACTTTTGAAGGACAATTTTGTAGGGTGTAGATTTCTGGGTTGGTGGTTTTTTTTTTTTTTCCTTTCAACACTTCAAAAATTTTACTTCACTCTCTTCTTTCTCTGTTACTTGAAAATGATATATGTAGTTGCGTTTCTTTCTTTCTTTCTTTCTTTTTTGGCATTAATCCTGCTTGGTGTTCCCTGACCATCCTGTTCTGTGGACTGGTATCATTAATTTGGGAAAATTTTCAGTCATTAATAATTAAAACAGTTCTTCTTCTCTTTTCTTTCTTCTCTTTCTGGCATTCCCATTACATGTTTGTTGCCTCTTTTACAGTTTTCCCATTCTTGGATATACTCTTCTGTTGTTGTTGTTTTTCAATCTTTTTCTAGTTGCTTACCAATTTTGGAGGTTTCTACTAAGATATTCTAAGCTCAGAGTTTCTCTTTTTAGCCATCTCAGTTAATAAACACATAAAAGCATTCTTCATTTCTGTTATCATGTTTTTGATCTCTAGCATTTATTTTTGGTTCTTTCTTAAAATTTCCATCTCTCTGCTTACATTGTCTATCTGTTTTTGTTTTTGTTTTTATTTTCATGCTGTCTCCTTTAACCCATTGGAGCCCTTAGCATATGAATCATTATCTTTTTAAATTCCTGGTCTTAAATTCCAACATCCCTGTGATAACTGAGTCCAGTTCTGATGCTTGCTCTATCTCTCCAATCTATGTTTTGTCTTTTTCTTATTTTTTTTTTGATAGCCAGGCATGATTTACTGGATTTAAAGAAATGTAAATAGACCTTTACTATTGTGGTGGTAATATGTAGGGGAGGAGAGGCATTCTACAGTCTTATGATTAGGTCTCCACAGCTTTTAGTAAACCTATGCTTCTAGACTGTGAACTTTATGTGTACATTTCAGTTTCTTCTTAGGTGGGGTAGGAAGGCTAGAATGGATGGAATCGGGTATTCCTCTTCCTTTAAGTGAAAGGCTAGAGCTAGCTGGGATTGGATATCTCCATTTTGCCAGGTTGGTGAGGCTGTGATAAAATGCCAGCAGTTAGGCTCTGGTTAAATACTTTCTCCTAAGGAAAGACTCTGTTAAGAAAGAAAGAAAGATAGAAAGGAAGGAAGAAAGGAAGGAAGGAAGGAAGGAAGGAAGGAAGGAAGGAAGGAAGGAAAGAAAGAAAGAAAGAAAGAAAGAAAGAAAGAAAGAAAGAAAGAAAGAAAGAAAGAAAAAGAAAGAAAGAAAAAATAAATTCTGGTGTATTTCCAGTTTATTTAAAAATGAGTCCTTCTCCCCTGCAGGACTCATGAGGGAATTTTTATTTGATACTCACTGTGAGAACCTGGTAGACCTCCAGGAGGTAAAATTCATGAAAGTGCAGGGTACCCCACGACTGCAAATCCTTGAAGTTCTTAACTCTCAGAGTTGTCCACACTGAGCCTCCAGCAATTCATCAGTTACAGTTCAGGTTTCCCTACCCCTGCACTGATTCCCACAGAGGTTTCAGGTCATGAATTTCTTTTCCAGTAAGTTGTAATTCTTTGTATTCTCCTGTCTGTCTCCAGTATGAGGGTAGTAGCTTGCCTATTGACCTAACTTCTTTTACATATCTAAAAATGGTTGTTGGTTTTTTTTTTTTTTTTTTGATTGTTGAATTTTCAATTTGTTCAATGTTTATTTGTTGCTAGGATAGGGTGGTGACTTCTAAACTTCTTATGTACCAGACCTGTGTTACTTCTTTTTGAAGTAAACAAACCATGTGAAGCTAAAAAAGATGGTGTCATTTTTTTCATCTTATTACATTCCCATGGTACATTCTAATAAAAAAGGAGATAAATCTTTTAGCTTTTTTTCTTGCACTTCAATCTTAATTTTCTTCTCATTAGCCATTCACAACAGCCAGCTTGATCAGCAGGAAATGTTGTAGCTGACAAATAAAAATGGTTAGACATATTTTCTTCATTATTTTCTTACTGATCCCACCCCCTTTCCTTTTCTTTATGATGAATGATCACCAGAGAAGCAAGTTGTTAACTCATGTTTAAGTATCCTTCTTGTGCTGTCTTGCTGATTTTAGGAAAATTTGACTTTGCTAATGGTTTTTCATCTCACAATTATGCTAATATTTTTTATCCAGAAGTATAAATTTTTTTTCTAAGAGTTTTGAGTATATTGCTCATTTAAAAAATGCCTCATCATTTAGAGAAATTGGGAAGCTTAGAATAGGAAATTATAGCATATAGTATTTCTCACTTAAATGAAGGGGCAGAAGGACAAGGAGACTCCCCTCTGAGTATGAAGTCACACACAAGGCTTGATTCCAGTACCCTGAAATCGAGACCTGATGCAAAATCAAGAATTGGATGCTAAACTGACTGAATACCAAAGTACCCTTCTTTTCCTTTCAATAGCAATTTCTCTTTTGCCTAAGATTCTATACCTCTCTCTCTCTCTCTTTCTCTCTCTCTCTCTTTTTTTCTTGGCATGTTATTTCCAAAGCTCCTTATTCAGGATTTTAAATACTTTGTGTTATTTAGGCTCATGTCTTGAGAGAGTTTCCAGAAACTTTTTTCTTCATTTTGAGCAACAAGAACAAAGAAAGAGGGCTGGCAATAAGCTTCTATCAATAATAAATGTGATTGGAGAAAATTTTAGACTTTATTTGTTGCCATGAATGCTATGATGCAGACCATTACAACATGTCTACCAATATGGTCATGTAAATTTGCATCCTTAATGATTCTGTTGCTACAGGTTGATAAATATTCCACAGTAAAAACTTTGTTTGCTTTGTAATAAAATTATAACCAGGCAGGATAAGAGCCTCTAGGGCAATAATTGCTTCACAGTAGGGGGCATCTACATCTCAAATTGCTCTGCATCTGGTCTCTAAATCATCTGTACAGAAGATAGTATTGCCAGCCAAGAAAACAGGAAAAGCAAGGCCTGTTTATCAGCATACAGAACACAGTGTATTTGGGGTATCTATAATTTATTAATATTTCTCAAACAAAACCAAAGGAAACTAAACCAGGTTTACTAGAAAAGAGCACTTTGCTTTTCTAGCTTTTTTGCTAGAAAAGCAAAATGCTGGAAAAGCAAAGTGCTATTGTTACTACAAGTAAATATTTCTTAGAACTTTTCTAGACAAAGGTAGTATCATAGCAAGAATGTATAAATAAGAGATAACCCATATTTTTGTCTACCATATACTAGATACTCAGTTATGTGCTTTAGGTTAGATATAACATTTTATTCTCACTCTAACTCTGTGACATTGATTGCTGAGTGTGTTGCTCTAATTTATAGGAAAGAAAACTAAGCCTCCGAGAAGTAAGGATATTTGTTCAAACTCATAACTAGTATGTAGCCATTAGGGAATTCAAACTGTTTTATAACTATTACCTGAGTTTTCTTAATGCCTGTGACTTTTATTTTATTTCTAAATATGCATGAATTTTATATCTATTCCAACATTGGCATAACTCTCAGGAATCATAAACAAATAAACATATAACAAATTCAGGTCCAATTTGAATTTTTTATTGATATTCAAGGAGGAGTGGCCATTCCAGAATTAGGAAGGGTATATTATTGGTCAGCACGCTAGTACATTTACAGAAGTCATCAGGAAGACAGAACTGGCCAAGTTATCTTGAAAGCAGCATTCCCAAGCATCCAGGGACCCTGACACTTTTATAGCAAACATTACCCTGTTTTATTCATCATTAAGTGAAATTATGGTATGTATCGACTTATATTTTACCCCTGTTTGCCTCTTCTTACAGGTAAACACTATGAAAACAAGGTTTTTGTTATGTTGTTCTTAGCCAAATGCTCAGAGTTTAGAACAGTAATGGAAACATAGTAGTCACTCTATAAATACACGTAGAATAAATGAATGAAGGAAATAATTCTTGGAGAAGATGTGAAGAACTGTGTATATGGAAGTGAAGAGCAGTAAGAAATCATTTCAAAGAACTTACTGGATATGGTAAAGTTACTCAATAGGTGGAAGGAAACCAAAGAATGTCAATATACTGACAGAGAGGATTTCTTTCTTAATTACTGAAATTCTATACCATCTAAAGATATTTCTACCTAGAATAAATATGGCTTTTTCTGAATACAAAATATTCCATATTTCACATAAAAATTCAAAACTTTGGAAATTTGGCTAGGCTTGAGGAATACTTGTGAGAAAAGATCAAATATGAAGATTGCTCATTTCTTTTCCAGAAGCAAACAGACTCAAAGCTAATCAGTTGACAGGCACTGGTTTGTCTTCTCAAAACATGTGACTAATATGTGAGAGAAATTTTCCCCAGGACTAGGAACAAAAACTCACTAACCTTTTACCCAATTGGGCCGAAACACAGGAGACTTTGACTGGAGCTTAAAAAAAAAAAAACCTAGATGCTGTCATTACTGGTTTTTAAGTATTATGTAGGGAACTGAAGGGCATGGAGTACAGGTGGTGTGTTCATCTTTTTTCCCCATTTGAAGGTCATACCTTTGGAATAGAAATGAAAATATGAGAAATGAACAGCTGGTTGCATAAATGACATCAAAGAACAGGATTTGGTTCTTTTGGACATAATTATGCTAACAAAATCACTAGTTCCTGCAATTACAAGGTATATTTCATGGGTCTGCAGAGGACATATTTTTCAAGACGTTCACTGACATAATCAAGATTCTTCAATCTCAAGAAGGAAAGAAATTGCCATAAGGAAAAGTTAATAATAAATAAAATGATGTATATCAAGTAAAATATGGAAAGGAAAACAGTGGTGTAGATACCTACTATTTCTAAGGAAAAACCAGTAAATCTATTTAGAGTTTAACTTAACATCGTCATTTTTCTAAATAATACAGAGTTTTAAGTATAATAAGATACATATAAGATCTTAATGTAAAGAAGGCAAATATGATACAGGATATAGATCTAAATTGTTACAATGAAAGCTATACCATCCCCAGGAGTAACAATCCTAATGCAAAGAAAAGAGCAGGATTTTATGTCAAGATTATGAATAATTATTTGTAAATTCACCTAAAGGGAAAATCACTTGGAAAAAATATTTAAAGCATTTTATTTTGGAAATATACTATATCTGCATGTCCAACCACAGTGATTTCCTACTAAAGGTTACAAAATAGACAAAGTGGTACAGGTCTTAGTAATAAGGTTTAAAAGGAATTCCATTTTAAGAAAACTCAATGTGATCAATTTTTGAATTATTTTGCCTTGATAATAATTTTCTCTTTCAAATATTTCAGGAAGAAACTGGAGGATGTTTTTATGGAGATATAATACCCTATATGGAGAAAAAAGAGAGAAAAGGATATCGTAAAGGAAAATAACTTTTTAAAAGTGTATCACACCTTCCAAAAACCTCAAGACTTTTGCCAAAGAATAGAATGTGGTTGACACTATCACCAGCGATTTGGGAACATAGGAAAAGGTTTTGGGAAAGGAAAAAAGGTATGATCCTGTGACCTGAATTTTGTAAAGCAGTGGTTCTTTTTTTTTTTTTTTTAAGATTTTATTTATTTATTTATTAGAGAGCAAGAGACTGAGAATGAGAGGGGAGAAGGTCAGAGGGAGAAGCAGACTTCCCGCAGAGCCGGGAGTCCGATATGGGACTCGATCCCGGGACTCCGGGATCATGACCTGAGCCTAAGGCAGTTGCTTAAGCAACTGAGCCACCCAGGCACCCTAAAGCAGTGGTTCTAATCAGGGGCAATTCTACCCCCAAATAACACTGGTCAATGTCTGAAGATATTTTTGATTGTGCCAACTTTGGGATACTATTGACATCTACTGGGAAGAGGTCAGGAATGATGCCAAACATCCCACAATAAAGAACTGTGCCCTGCTCCCTTGCTCCAACAAATAATTATTCAGCCACAAAATCTCAATAGAATTTAAGTTGAAAAAGCCTGCTCTACATAATAACATAGCTCCATGAATATGTGAGATTAGTTTTTTAAAATTACAAATTACTACAATGAGAAAAAAGGGGAGACATCAAAACAATGTAGCATGGCTATATGTGAAACTCTCTGTTGAAAGTAGAACGTGATGTTTATACTTTAACAATGCCAGATTTGGATTCAATAGGACTAGTATCTAGTTCTGTTTTAGCTACAGCCTTTTATAATGATGAGGTATAAGAACTTTAGTAGTCATGATTTGGAGTTACAGGATAACACAGTGGGATTCAAATTCTCAGTTTACATCAACAAGAAAACAATGGCTTTGAATGACACATTGGACCAGATGGACCTAACACATATGTTCAGAATATTCCATCCTAAAACAGCAGACTACACATTCTTTTCAACTGCACTTGGGACATTTTCCATTATAAATCACAAATTAGGTCAGAAATCAGGCCTCAACAAATACAAAAAGTTTGAAATCATGAAACCATGAAACCCCTATGAAACCAGAAGTCAACCACGAGAAAAAATTTAGAAAGGCCACAAATACAAGGCAGTTAAGCGACATGCTACTAAACAATGAATGAGCCAACCAGGAAATCAAAGAAGAAATTAAAAAAAAAAAAAAAACATGGAAACAAATGAAAATGAAAACACAGTGATCCAAAATCTTTGGGCTACAGCAAAAGTGAACCTAAGCAGAAGTATACAACAATACAGACCTACCCCAAGAAACAAGAAAAATCTCAAATAAACAAACCTAACCTGACACCTAAGGAGCTAAAAAGAAAAATAAACAAAGTTTAAAGCCACCAGAAAGAAGGGAATAATAAAGATTAGAGCAGAAATTTAAAAAAAAAGTTCTCAATCTACCAACGACTAGGTGATTACCTGTGCAGATTATCTTTATGAACCTCTTTATTTTATCTATAAAGGAAGGATTAAAAATAATATCTGCCTCATAATATTTTTGTGGATATTAGGTACAATAATAAAATTGAAACACTTAATAAGATACTTGGAATAGTAAGCGTGGGAGTAAATAGCAGCTTTTATTTATTACTATTTTCTTAGATTTCATTTCCTCACCTGTAAATTAAGAACACTTGATAGGATGATTTTCAAGATAAGATTTAAGATCTGAAACTTCTTTTGAGATCATGAAAAATTAGCTAAACGTAATAAAGTGATTGATTTAAAAGATCCTATTTAAAATGAAGAAGTGATCTATTAAAAAAAATCCTATTTAAAATGGAGAAATAAACTTGCAGTACACAAAACACTAAAATACAGTAAATTTTGAAAATAATACCAAAGGATAAAAGAATTTTTACACTTAGTGCTGGATTTGAACACAAGAAAACACAAACTTGCAATTTGGGAAGGATAATTTCTACTTTAACTTTAAAAAATCAATCATGATTAAGAAGCTAATTGAATTGGAACAAAACTGAAATCAATCTTTAATATGTTGAGCTAAAATCTGATGACCAAGGGATATTGAAAACTAACACAGGATACAAGATGCTAGACAAAAACCAGCAGACACCTTCTGAAGTTTTGTTTCCAGCCCTAGATGATAAATGATTCAAGTTTACTAAGTAGTACTTCAGATAATTTAGAATGTAATTTTGAGAAACCTAAAGAAGACCTGAGAAGTATCATCCTGCTACTTCTAAAAGAAGAGATAAGAAGATAGACTCTAGTACTCCAGACTACTACTTCCTGACCATCAGTCCATTGCATAAATGTCAGGACTTCAGACATTTCTGTGTATTATCCCTATCCCAGAGTTAAGAGTCCCCAGAAAAAGACAGACACAACTTTTCTGACCATAATAAGTCATTGTAGGCTGCCAGCTATCTTCTGTGATCTATGTCCTATTTGCCCAAGCACACTTCTTGCAGAACTTCCTAGGAGGTGTCAGAATTACAAAGAAATGTGAAAATATCAGTAGTTAAAGATTTTAAAAAAACAAACAAACACACATACTAACAAAAGTCTAGCTAACCATATCACATACAGTAAATCAGTGGTAAAAATTCCTAGTGCAGTTTCAAAAGACTCAGAGACTCAGGGTGCCTGGTGGCTCAGATGATTAAGTGACTGACTCTTGATTTAGGCTCAGGTCAGGATCTCAGGGTCATGAGATTGCAGCCCTCCCTGGGCACCTTACTGGATGTGGAACCCTCTTAAGATTCTCTCCCTTTCTGTCCTTCTGCTGCTTTCCCCAACCCCCGACTGTTCCCTTCTCTTAAAAAAAAAAAAAAAGTAAGCAAGACCCTGGATTCCTTACCTGAGATAAGGAGCCCCGGACCCTATCCAATTTATACTGGCTCTTGGAGCATGCCTATAGCTCCTTCCCCTTGTCAGAAAGTTACCTTCACTTCATTATAATGTTAAAATCTCTGCCTAAGAAGGAGTACAAATATACATAATATACAATGTATGCATACTTATGTTTCCTTAAGATGTATGCATGACCTTATGCCCACCTCTACATTGATAACAAATCTCTTTCTGAATATTCATCCTAACCCTAATTAAAAGAAATGCATTCGCCCCTGCTTGGGGAGTCATAGTTTTGAAAGCTATTCCCTATGATCTATGTATTTGCTGTTGATAAAATTTCCCTTGTGTGACAACTCTACCTGGTTATAGTCTATACCTTTACCTCGGCAAGGAGTGAACTCATGTCAGTTTGGTCACATTTGTTTTATGAAGGGTGTTTTGATTACTTCTGCAGAGAGAAACCAAGTGTCACTACTAATAGAAATATTATGATGAATTTTAAAACCACGCTTTAAAACTCTTTCTAGATGCTTCTGCCTGCCAAAACTCTGTGTCTGAGATCTTTTTTAAAAAATAGGAATATCAACAAATGTTACTAAAAAGTGTTAAATAAACAATAATACCAAATGGAGACATCCTTCTTGATGGGATATAATTTCATAATAGAAAAGGGAATGGTGCCTGCATGGCTCAGTTGGTAAAGAGCCTGCTTTTGGCTAAGGTCATGACCCCAGGTCCTGGGATCGAGCCCTGAGCCCCCCTGCCCCCTCATAGTAGTCCATGCTCAGTGGGGAGCCTGCTTCCCCCTCTCCTTTTGCCCCTCCCCCTGCTCATTCTCTTACTCTCTCTGTCTCTCTCTCTCTCAAATAAATAAAATATTTAAAAAAATGAAAAGGGAATGATTCAATATCTTTTATTTATTTTTTTAAGTATTTTATTTATTTATTTGACAGAGAGAGAGATCACAAGTAGGCAGAGAGGCAGGCAGAGAGAGAGGGGGAAGTAAGCTCCCTGCTGAGCAGAGAGCCTAATGCAGGGCTCCATCCCAGGACCCTGAGATCATGACCTGACCTGAAGGCAGAGGCTTAATCCAGTGAGCCACCCAGGAGCCCCAATTCAATATCTTTTAATTAATATAATTTATTCCATTAATAATCATTTAAGTCAGTGTATGACATGAAATAATTTGAAGTTTGGCTAAAGTCAGCTAGAGGTATTGTGCTTTGCTTTGGCAAAGCAAAGCACAATAGAGAATTTTTAAACTATATCAGTACTCAGGGCTCTGTAGCAGAGATTCAGATTTGGTTAATTTGGATGGGTCTGGGCATCAGTATATTCTCCAAACTCCCTGGTGATTCTAATATACACCCAGGATTGAGAACTCTGTTACAGAACAACACACTTAATAGCGAATATTAGCAAATTTTTAGGACTCTTAGAAAATGAATTATCTAATACTAAGATACGACTTAATTTTTTAAAAATTTTATTTATTTATTTGACAGAGTGAGACACATCGAGAGAGGGAATACAAGCAGGGCGAGTGGGAGAGGGAGAAGCAGGCATCCTGCGGAGCAGGGAGCCCAAAGCGGGGCTCAATCACAAGACCCTGGGATCATGACCTGAGGTGAAGGCAGACGCTTAACAATTGAGCCATCCAGGGGCCCCACAACTTAATTTTTTGATAAAATTTGCCAACTAGTTATTTAGGCAAGATCACAGATACTCTGAATGCTAATTTCAGCTAGATATTTAATAAATCTTGATCATATTGCAGGAAGATTTTTTTAAATGAGTGCTACATGATAAGGGTAGTTTCATTTTTACCTTTTTTTAATAAAAGATTTTATTTATTTATTTGTCAGAAGGAGAGAGAAAGTGAGAGAACACAAGCAGGGGGAATGGCAGAGGGGCAAGCAGACTCCCAACCCAGCAAGGAGACTGATGCAGGACCCAATCCCAGGACCTGGCATCATGACCGGAGCTGAAGGCAGAAACCTAACTGACTGAACCACCCAGGTGTCTCTGATTTCTATCTTGTTAAACTATTATTCAAAGTATATCTAAAGCTCTGTGTGTGTGTGTGTGTGGTGTGTGTGTGGGTGATGTGCTCCATAAAGTCTAATTCTCCATTTTTGCAGTTAAAGAATCTTTATCAGTGATATGATTAGGAGTTTGACTTTTAAAAATTATGGTGTCATGATATTAGGAACCACATAAGAATATTTGGCATGACAATAGTCTACTTTTAAAATAGTCTTATTACTAGAATGGTAGTGATAATGTTTAATAGAGGAAAAAAGATGACTCCTGGATCTTGAGTTAAAGATTTGACTATGAAAGTACAAGATAGTGGTCTTGTGGTTTAGTCATTCATGTGTTAAAATATGTAGGAATTTAGCAGTTTGCATGTTCAATGTGAACCATTGGAGTATTGTGGCTACTAAAAACAAAACAACCTTCCCTAATGTAATTTTAGCTGCATTCAAAATCTAGTAGTCACCATATCAAAATGTGTATTATTCTCATTCTGTTCAAATCATACTGCACTTGGAATTGTATATGCCAGTTTGTTTCTAATATTGTTAAACAGGAACAGAAAAGGATTTAGAAGTGTGGTGATATTAAAAAAAAAAAAGATTCAATAAGCCGGAAACTTTTAACATGGAAAATAAATGTGTGTGAACAATCCATGACAGTTGTCCATGAAAATTGTCTTTATTTGAAGGGCTCCCATGCCAGAGAGTTTTTGATAGATTTTTGCGTGGATGTGGTGAACACAACTAGAAAATACTTTGTTAGGCTGAGATCTACCTTCAAATTAAGCCTCAAATTGTTCACATGCAATGAATGGCCTGACCTTAAGATAAGAGCTCTCTTACAACTAGAAATTTTTAACCAAAGGAAAAGGGATTTCTTTTGAGAAATAGTGAAGGTTTGGGTGCTGGCAGTGCACTGAGCAGTGGACAATGTTTCCTATTACCTTCCTTACAGTTCCAGAATTTATTTAACACAGTTCAGAAGAGCAAGCAATTTAAGATTATGAAGGTACTTAATAACAGAAATGAAATTACAAGAAGAGACTTCTAATCCTTCTCCAATATGAACAGTTGGTTTTTCTTGAAGAAAAGATATATATGCCGATTTATATATTTTTATTACCATTCTCCCTCTATATTCTATTTCATATGGCCACAGATGATGAAAAATGGAGAAGTGTGTTTTCTGCCTTGCAAGAGGAATTTAATATACATTGTCAATTTTTAAATCATAAGCAATTCAATCTTAACTACTGAACTTGAACTGAGAGTCATGTATGTATATATAAAGGGTAAAAAGTACATCTTATGCCATCTTGTAATGGGTTATATTTGACAACTGAAAGAGTACTTTAAGTTCTATTAGAATATATTAGTCTGTCACAAAACTAGCTTTAGAAATGATAGCCTTAAGCAAGTTCTTCTCTCTTTGAATGAATGAAATATAAGATTGTTGAAAATAACTCCTTAATGACTTCCATTTATTTCTGAAGTTTGTAAACATGCTGTGAAAGAGAAATAAACTTTGGCATTTCCCTACCCAAAAAAACAAAAACAAAAACAAAAAACAAAAACAAAAACCTCTTCAAATTGTGGATAACTACGTATAAATATTGCCTTAGTAAACTAAGCAGGAAATAGATGTTCTTTCCATGGATCAGGACCTCCTGACCATAATCAAATTGAATGAGTGAAAGATCTATATCCCACATCAGATTTTAAGTCATTCAGCTCTCATAAAATGCCTGAGATGTGATTATAAAATGAATTAACCATAATCTTTACAGAGGTGTCAGTTGCACATATTTAATTTTGCATATTTTTAAAGGCTAATAAATCAGGTGAGCAGAAATATATGCCAAAAGCCATAACAATTTTTACACACAGTTAGATGGGTATTTTTTTTTGTTACTTTAATAAACACTCATTTAGCCAAAAGTTTTTGCCGGTGAAACTATAGTTATGCAAACACCCTAAACAGAATAGTGACATTTAAGTATTTAAACTATCAGTACCTCTCAGATTTTCACTATATATTGTTTATATAAAGGAATGAGAAAGCATAAACACTGAAATAAGATACCTTTTAAGCTGGTAATTCTTTTTTTTTTTTTTAAAGATTTTATTTATTTATTTGAGAGACAGAGAAAGTGAGAGAGAGCATGAGAGGAGAGAAGGTTAGAGGAAGAAGCAGACTCCCCATGGAGCTGGGAGCCCGATGTGGGACTCGATCCCTGGAACTCAAGGATCATGACCTGAGCCAAAGGCAGTTGCTCAACCACCTGAGCTACCCAGGCGCCCAA
>CM052799.1:115198243-115404847 GCA_028533885.1 Nasua narica
TTTTTTTTTTTAAAGATTTTATTTATTTATTTGAGAGACAGAGAAAGTGAGAGAGAGCATGAGAGGAGAGAAGGTTAGAGGAAGAAGCAGACTCCCCATGGAGCTGGGAGCCCGATGTGGGACTCGATCCCTGGAACTCAAGGATCATGACCTGAGCCAAAGGCAGTTGCTCAACCACCTGAGCTACCCAGGCGCCCAAGATACCTTTTATATATTCACAAATATAAAGTCTTTTTGTGGCTCTCTCCCTTATTAGCCAAGTGATTGGGCACGCTATTTTTTGTTCATATTTTCTCATATGTAAAACTAGAATATTAGTAATAGTATATTCTGTATTGGATCATTGTGATTATTTAATAGAATATGAATGTAAAGTGCTTAAGATAGGCCTAGCACATAGAAAATACTCAATAAGCCTTAGTTACCACTGCTGTCATTGTTATACTATCATGTCTTCTTTTGACTCTTTCTTTTAAAAGTTTAGAAGATACATATTGGGGAGCTCCTGGGTGGCTCAGGGAGTTAAGCCTCTGCCTTCAGCTCAGGTCATGATCTCAGGGTCCTGGGATCCAACCTGCGTGGCAAAAGGCTCTCTGCTCAGCAGGGAGCCTGCTTCCCCCTCTCTCTGCCTGCCTCTCTGCCTACTTGTGATCTCTCTCTCTCTGCCAAATAAATAAATAAAATCTTAAAAAAAAAAAAAGATACATATTTGGCGAAAAAGCCTATAAAATGGAATCTCCCTTTGCTTTCTTACAAAAAATTATAGACCATTTCTATCAAGGATTGAATGTGCATTCCTCTCAAATCTGTATCTTAAAACCCTAATCACCAATGGATGGTATTTGAAGGGGGGCCTGTGAGAGGTAAAATAAGTTTAGATGAGGTCACAAAAGTGGTGCCCTCATGATGAGATTGGTGCCCTTATAAAAAGAGGAGGAGACATGAGGAGTTCTGCCTGGTCGTGCACTGAGGAGAGGCCATCTGAGGACAAAGCAAGGAGGAGGCAGCTGTCTGTCAGACAAGAGGCCATACCTCAGGAGACATCAAACCTGCTCACATTTTGACCTTTGACTTTCCAGGCTCCAGAGCTGTGAGAAATAGCGTATTTTTGAATCTGTCCAGTCTGTGGTATTTTGTTACCAAGTTGACAAAGAAAATTTCACTCTCCTACCCTACACGTGTACGTTCTTTTTTTTTTTTTTTTTAAGATTTTATTTATTTATTTGACCCTGAGATCGTGACCTGAGCCTAAGGCAGAGGCTTTAATCCACTGAGCCACCCAGGCGCCCCTAAACTAGTACATTCTTATGCTATACACAAAAACAGGTATCCCAAAGAGTTAGACCTAGAGGAGACCTTTTGTAAAAAACGGCAATGATTCATTTTAGGTAAATGTATCCTCCTCTGACAATGTAATGTGATCACAGGAACTGCACTTCTAAGACAGCCCTACCCTTAGGCAATATCTTAAAACATTTCTTGTCATGTGGATGCTCTGAAAAAATATAAAAAAGCAAATAAAAATGAAGTTTTGATGTCAAATAAACTTAAGAAACAACACCTACAAAAATATTCTTGGGAATCCCATGTTGTAGTAAGCTTTATTATATTTAAGGTTATCCAGGATTCCCTTCCTGTGGAAAACAGCACTTTGATCTATTTTCTGCAGTGCCTTCTCCTTTGTTATGTGCAGTCTTGATGGAATTGTAAATGAAAGAGCCCTTTATTTTTAAAAGGGAAATAACCCCAACTAGCCAATTGAAGCCTATTTCCTAGAGTTTGAAACTTAACCTGAATGCCTCAAGGGCTGAAACAGTTAACCAGAAGACGATTGGAGCTCAAAGTGGTTTCATGACATGATTTTTGACTACCCTATTATTCTTACTACCCTAGTACTGGTTTCTATATTTTCCAAACCTATTCTCCATCCTTGTCAATTCTGTGACTATAAGATATACTTTAATTATATTCTAAGTCTGCTTAATTTAGGCAATGTCTTTCTCTTGCTTGCAATGAAAGTATCCCAACAAACATAAACAAAACAAACAAACAAAAAAAACAAACGCACAACCTGCCAAGCTTCCAGGAAAGAAATGTGTGTATGTGTATGTGTATTTATACATCTCTATCTCTACCTTTCTCTCTATTTTATTTCTCTCTCTCTATCTACCTATCATCTATGTAATCTGTTTATGTTTTACCCAACATTTCTCTACCTAATCTGACCAAACAACTCTTCCCCTTCCACCTCTCTGCCTTGTCTTCTGAACATTTTTAGCTCTAGTTAGCATGCTTTGAGAAACATGTTCTTATGCATTAACTATATCCATGAGAATGTGTTAAATCTGGGGAACTGTCTGACATTCCATAGTCGATTACTGCTTCCAAAACGTTCATTCCCTTCACCTCTTCATATCACCTCCATTGCATCAAAATGATTGAATCATATTTCTTTTTTTTTTTTATTTTTATTTATTTGACACAGAGAGAGAGATCGCAAGTAGGCAGAGAGGCAGGCAGAGAGAGAGGGGGAAGCAGGATCCCCGCTGAGCAGGGAGCCTGAAGCAATGAGGGGCTTGATCCCAGGACCCTGAGATCATGACCTGAGCTGGAGGCAGAGGCTTTAACCCACTGAGACACCCAGGTGCCTTGTATCACATTTCTAAGTATTGAAAACTTCACACTTAGACAAGAAAACTCATTTTAAACCATAGCTTGTGGGCTTTTGTACAGAAATGTAAAGAAGTGCTATCTTTCATTAGGTTAAAAAAATAAGATTAGAAACCTACCTAGGTTACTGTATTTTTCCCCCTGCTTTCATCTATATTGGCTTAAGGCAATTAATCAATAAGCAAGGACAAGGGGTGAAAACATATGGTCTTTGATATTTAATAAATGAATTAGTGGTGTCCCTTGCTTAAGCATATAAATTAATAAGCATTAGGTCCTTTACTTAATGAGGAATTTCCCTTTTAAAATCTGAATGAATTATCGAAAAGACCATGGCATAAATTCAAAGGCATTTTCTGACCTTCTTGTATTCTGGACGGCATGAATTTTTAACAAGCACTCTATATCTATAAGTCTGTTAGAAATTACTCATATGAAAACTTTGCTTAAAACAAAGTTAAACTAGCGAAGCAGGGAAAGCACCTAAGATAGCAAGAGAATATTTAACTTGTGGGAGATTGAAGTTTTGAAAAAAGTGTTTACAATCTCACATTTTGCTGTAAAATATTAACAAAGAATGATAAAGCCTTTTATTTTTATTGATGATTTCAAGCTCATATCTTAAAATGTTTAGCACTGGAGGAAATAATGCAATTACTGTTAATGTGTATTTTAAGAGTAAAAATCATGGATAAAGTGAAAGTTTCTATATCTTTCTTTTGCATAGTACTTTCTCAAAGTTCTACAAAATGTTTTCAAGGTTTATAAAGACAAAAGAAAATCCCTGCACTAAAATACGTTATGAAATATAATAATTTTAAATTAAAATATATTTTAACGACAGCAAAGGTCAAAGGGCTACACATGGTCTCCTAATACTAATTCTAAATGTGGTTGTTTACATCTCAGCAAAGATATTACAGATATTACAGATATTTTTTTACTAACCCTGGGACAAAAATAGTCAATAGACAGCTAGTCTTGCTGTGTATTCTGGGATTTTGATTAAGATTAAATTTGTTATTTAATTGTGTGGGGCTAAGGGTTCCTCAGAAGTCTTTCACTAGACAAATGCATAAATTTTCAACATTTCTCTCCCAAAGGGAAAAATAAAAATAATATAGCAAACTGTTTATGAAGCTAAGTTTACTCAATATAAAGGATTGACCTTTTTTCTCTCATATTTTTGCTTATTACATTTTTAAATTGAATGATAGTGATAACTGATATTGCTTTGTAGATGAAATTAGTTGTTTTCCTAATGTTTCTAATGGCAAATGAGAACACTGGTGCCCTTCATATTTTTTTAAACTAACTTTGAAATTTGGAAAACTTAAAATCATGAATTTAAAATTTTTGTCCTGTAAAATTTAAAATCTTAATTTTCATGGCATTTAAAATAAGGTAACTTCTAAAATACTTAAAATTAAATACTAAAACATTTCTTTCCAACTCTGTAGAGAAATAAACTATTTTAGACAAATAAAAATTATTAATTTGAAAGATCCCCGATAAATCAATTTCACAATGGCCTATTTTAGTGATTTTTAACAAGAAAAGGCATATTCATTCCTTAATCATTGATCCTTCATTCAGTTTGAACTTTGTATATCACAACAAATTTTCCTGTTTTCTGTTCTTGTTTTAGAAAATATGGAAAGCACTTTTTAAAATCCTTCTTTTTATTAGTATTTTTAATACACCGCCACACTTATTGTGTATACTTAAAGTGGTAAAGCTCAATGCTATTGAGTGGAAAGTTTTTTTGAAAAGCACTAAATCTTCACAGAAGCAGTTAGGATCATTCCTCCCACTATCGAGTATTGCAAAATTCCGATTGGGTCTCCAGTACACTACTGAAAGTGGGAAATTAAATGTCAAGTAGCAGAACATGATGGTTGATTGAAGACATACTAAGTTTTAGAACCACCTAAGCGGTGTTTCTGAGGTATAAGTGCAGATCCATTTGAAAAGGATTTCTTAAGGATTCCTACATGTATGTATGTATTTATGTATATGTTTAAATATTTAATTTATTTGAGAGAGAGAGAGGGCACAAACACAAGCATGAGCAGGCGAGGGACAGAGGGAGTGAGAGAGAATCTTGAGCAGATTATACACTGAGTACAGAGCCTGATACGAGGCTGGATCTCATGACCCTGAGATCATGACCTGAGCCAAAATCAAGAGTTGGAGCTTAAGGGACTGAGCAAGAGTTGGAGCTTAAGGGACTGAGCAGGTGACTAAAGACTCTTACATTTAACTTAAATCATTTTGGATTAACCCTATGTGAGCACATATAAACCTAAAATGAATTACAAACTCATACTTGCAGTTTTAAAGAATTCTAGAAATACAACAGAATCACAAAATAAATATAAAATGTTTAATACTCAAAATTGAATTAAAAGTAAAAATACTGGGCGCCTGGGTAGCTCAGTGGGTTAAAGCCTCTGCCTTCAGCTCAGGTCGTGATCTCAGGGTCCTTGGATCATGCCCTGCATCTGGCTCTCTGCTCAGCAGGGAGCCTGCTTCCCCCCTCTCTCTCTGCCTGCTTCTTTGGCTACTTGCGATCTCTCTCTCTCTGTCAAATAAATAAATAAATTTTTTTTAAAAAAAGTAAAAATACTAATCTGCTCTGAAGGATGATGTTATTTAGCTAAAACCAAATAGTTCATTACACTGTAAATGTGGTACTATGATCTAGTTTCTTTTAAAATTACAGGGCCTAACTATATATATTATATGAAATTCAGTTTCCCATTCCACACCATTAATTGAACTAGTGAAAACCTGTGTTACACTGGATCAAAATCTTTTCCCTTCTCCTGGCATAAAGGCATCTTTTATTTACTTATTAAGTAATCTTGGTTCTTAGCTATTAATACTCAAAAATTAAAGAAGAGCTACATTTTGTATAAATTGGATCTCAAACCTGCATCCAAACTGTGACTAAAATCCTGCAGCAGTATGTGGCTTTTTGATTTCAAATTTATGAAGAAATTTCCCTTTTAAACTTGAATAGAGATTAACATAAAAATGAAATAAAATAATTTATAGTCCCAGAGAAAACATTTATGCAATGACTTTGAAAAGCATGATTGGTCTATCCATTCATATCTTCTGTCTTATGTTATCAGATCTGCTTCAGATGTCTTTTGACCTGGAATTTTCCAGAAAACCTAAACAAAAGTGAGGAGCTAAGCAAAAAATGATTTGCTAAGTCAGAAGATGGAAGCATTGGTAGAAGCTTTGCAGTACCAAAAGTCATAAAAAAAAAAAACACACATAATAACTGGGAACAGTTAAATTGTTTGAAACCTTGCTGTCATATTTAAATATCTATACTCAATAATATGTCTCTACATGCATATGTGCATATATTACTACACATACACACACATGTAGTATTTATGAATAAACAATTATTTTAGCCCCTATGCTTGTCCATCATGAATGGCAGTAAGTCATTAAAACCAAAAAAGACCCAGAAATTTATTTGGAGGAGCAGCAAAGGAACTAGAAACTGAAGAGATCCGGTACAAATCTGTGGTCAGTGTTGGATGGAAAATATATTATGTGGAGACAATTGCAAGTATGAAAAGTAAAAGAAAAAATACAAAACAAAGACTAACAGCTAATCTCTGGGGATACACACACACACACACACACACACACAGCCATACCCTGGCTTCTGTCAATTTATGGTCACATAAGAGAGATTATAGACAGATTATTTACATGATACATAGTGGTAAATTTGTACAAAAAAAGGGGGGAATATATATTCACTATCTATAAAGGCTGCTGTTTCAGATATGAGAACTACCAAACAAGCAAGTACAATTCTGTCATAAGATTAAAAAAGTCCTTTTTTCCTGTCCCTCCTAAACCCAATTACCCCACTACAAGCAACCAGTGTTAACAGCTGGTTGATTCTTTCTAGCACTTTTTGGTATTCACTTATGTATGAGATAATTTCCCACATTATTTTTATTTTTCAAAAATTTTTTAAAGATTTTATTTATTTATGACAGAGAGAGAGAGAGATCGCAAGTAGGCAGAGAGGCAGGGAGAGAGAGAGGGGGAAGCAGGCTCCCCGCTGAGCAGGGAGCCAGATGCAGGGCTTGATCCCAGGACCCTGAGATCATGACCTGAGCTGAAGGGAGCGGCTTTAACCCATTGAGCCACCCAGGAGCCCCTATTTTTCAAAAATTTCTTAACTTTTTGCCTGTATAGTCTTCCTAATATTCCTTAGCAACAACTGAATTTAAGAAGTATTTCAGGAAAGAATAGACAGTTATATTTTGTCTTAACATCCAAGAGACTCTTTTTCTACATTTTCAGACCTTTTTTTTAATTAAAATTTTTCTGTGGCTTTTCATCTTTTCACTATTGATTTTTGGTACTATTCATAGGCTCTAGATATACTTCATCAAATATGATGAAAAAGTTTCCAATCTTGTCATTTTTCATTTAGTATCATTTATGCTGTCTTTTATCATAAAAAAGATATATTGTTATATAGTTATGCTGTCAAATTTTCCTATTTTATTTTAGGTTTCTGTCATTGTTGGAAAGTCATTGCAACCTTAATAATTGTAAAAGTGGTCCAATTTTAAAATTCAATCATTCTATATTTTATTTAATATATTTACATAATTTATTGATGTGGAACTCACTTGGTATAATCTGAGAGGCAGAAATATAACTTTATTTCCTTTTCGATGTTACATTCTTACTCCTACTTTTTTCAATTGTTTCTAGAACAATTTAGTAAATAGTGTGTTCTTTCACTTTTGATATTAAATGTCACTTTCATAATTTATCAATCCCACATTACTTGGAATTATTTCCGGACCTCACTTAGATTCCACTGATCTATTTCCTTCTTTGTGGACCATTATCATGCTATCTCAGTATTTATAGCTATGAAATATATTATGGTATCTAGCAAAGCAATGTATTAATTTTTTTAATGTCTTAGCACTTTTAGCATTTATGCATTTACTAAGAAACCCAGAATCAGGTGAACTTGTAAATTCATTTGGGCAGATTTGACATCTTTCTAGAATTTCATAAGTAATGGAATCATATAACATGCATGCTTTATTTTGTCTTTTTTTTTTACTCAACATGTTTTTGATATTCATACATACAATTATATTTATCAGTAGCTCATTCTTTTCATTGCTAAGTATATGGATACCCTACATGTCGTTTATCCATTCAATCTTAAACATTGGGTTGATTCCATTTCTTTTGACTATTACATATAAACTTCATGTACAGATTTATGTATAAATCCTTATGTGGGCATATATACAGTTGACCCCTAAAAAACACAGATTTAAACTGCACAGTCCCACTTATACATAGATTTTGTACAGGACAGTGCTGTAAATATATTTTTCCCTTATGATTTTCTTTTTTTTAATTTTTAAAAACACATTTTATGTATTTATTTGACACAGACACAGCAAGAGAGGAAACACAAGGGGGAGTGGGAGAGGGAGAACAGGCTTCCCACAGATCAGGGAGCCCGATGAGGGACTCGATACCAGGACCCTGAGAGCATGAGCTGAACCGAAGGCACTTAACAACTGAGCCACCCAGGTACCCCTTCCCTTATGATTTTCTTAATAACATATTCTTTTCTCTAGTTTACCTTCCTGTGAGAATACAGTATTTAATACATTTAACATATAAAATGTATATTAATTGACTGTTATTGTTATCAAAAAAGCTTCTGGTCAACAGGACATTAATAGTTATGATTTTGGGGGCTCAAAACCTATGCACAGATTTTCAACTGGTAGGGAGTCAGCGCCCCTAACTTACTGTGTTATTCAAGGGTAAACTATATTTTTAATTCTTATGAGCAAGTACCTGGAAGTAGAATGGCTGGACTATAATATAGTAGGTGTGTGTTTAACTTTATATTCTAACCAAGAACTTTATCAAAATGATCATACTGTCTCACACTCCCCCTGTGTGCATGAGAGTTCCACTACTACATATTTCACAAACACTCCTTATTGTCAGTTAAAAAAATTCAACTCTTCTAGTGAGAATATAGACATACTTATTGTGGTTTACTTGTATTTTCTTGATGACTAATGGTACTGAGCATCTTTTCAAGTGCTTATGTGTCATCCTTATTATCTTTTCTTTTAAGAGTCTGTTCAAATATTCTATTTTTAAATTGAGTTATTTGTGTTATTACTGCATTTCAAGAGTTCTTTATACATTCTGGATATAAATATTTGACAGATAATTGCATTATAATTATTTTTCCCAATATTTTTATTGACTTTCTGTTTTGTTAAGAAAGTATTTCAAAGGGCAAGTTGTTGTTGTTGTTTTTAATTTTTTTTTTTAATTTTTATTTTGGGAGTTGAGAGGGAGAGTAGGGGGAGGAGCAGTGGGAGAGGGAGAGAAGCAGACTCCCCACTGAGCATGGAAACCCACACAGGGCTGGATCCTAGGACCCTGAGATCATGACCTGATCCCAAATCAAAAGTCAGATGCTCAACCTACTGAGGTACTTGGACACTCCCAAGAACAAATGTTTTAATTATTGGGGGTTCAATTATTAATTTTGTATATGTGTGTTTTGTGTCTTATATAATAAATGTTTGCCTATTCCAAGGTTGCAAAGATTTTCTTCTATGATTCCTCCCTGAAATGATACCGTTCTAGCTTTCAAAATTAGGTCAATGATACATCTCAAATTAATTTCCCTGTATGATGTGAGGTAAGAGGCAAAGTTGATTTTTTTTCGTATAAATAGTTGTCCTAGCACCAAATATGTGAAAGTCTATTTGTAGATTTCCAATTCTCTTCCACTGATCTAAATACTTGACTTTTTGAAATATCAGGCTTACTTTAGAGCAAACTTTAGTGTAATTCTTGAGATCGGTTAAAGTCGTCCAAGTTTGCTCTTATAAAAAAGGATTTTGACTATTCTAGACTATTTGCATATTAAATTGTGGGAGAATTGGTGCTTCAATAATATTGAATCTTTTTTTTTTAAGATTTTATTTTTTTACTTAGAGAGAGAGAGTGAGCGAGAGGGAGAGAGAGAAAGTGCACCAGCCAGGGGAGGGGCAGAGAAGCAGACTCCACACTAAGCAGGGAGCCTGATGCTGGACTAGATCCTAGGACTCTGGGATCATGATCTGAGCCAAAGGCAGGCACTTAACCACCTGAGCCACCCAGGTGCCCAATATTGAACCTTTTGAACTTTAAATATAGTATATCTCTCCAGTTATTTAGGTCTTCTTTAATTTTCCTGTATAATGTTTTATAGTTTGCAGTATCCGGGTATTACAGATATTTTGTTACCTTTCCATTTGTTTGTGTTTTGGGTTTCGGTTTCTATTTCTCTTCTGACAATTTCTACATTACCTTTCATTTACGAGTGTACATTTTACCTTGATAACTTTTCCTTTAAGAATGTTTTTGTTCTTTGTATGTTGATGAATTTTGGATTGTGTCTCAGACATATTTGGTATGTTGTGAAGTCTCTGGGTCCTGTTCAAATCTCCTGACAATGGCGAGTCTTTTGTTCTTGCAAACAATCTACCCAGTTAGGTAGAGGTTGAGAGTTATCTTCAGCTTCTTGGGTTCTAATGTCGCATCATGTCTCAAAGCTTCTGCTCGAGTACTTTGGGTTTGTCTCATACACACACAGCTCAGGGGTAAACTGAACTTCTGTTGGTTGATACACTGAATTAAAGGGATCCCCGCACCCACATTCTGGCTCCCGGGGGTTGCTTTTCCTGATCCTCCAGCTTGGAAGATAGGGGGTTTGTTTGGATTTGTGGTCAGGTGCCCTTCAGTGCAGCAGTGCATGACTGGGAACATCTCTAGACAAGCACCAAGAGAAAAATGGGAGGTTTCTCATACACAGGGATCACAGGACCTCTTTTTTCTACTCGTCTGGCCAAAAAAGATGCTTCTCCCTCAGGGTTTCAGGTGCCTGCAAAGCCACCACTGCAGTGCAGCTCCATGGAGGGGAGGGGTCACCCATAGGAAAGACTAGTAGCTATTAGGTGACAATTTGCCCAGTCATAGCTTATAATCTGTTTCTTCCTCTCGCTATTGATGTCCACTCCTACTTCTATTAATACTTAATCACTTGTTTTCTGTATCTGATAATTTTCCTATTTTAAGTGTTTGCATATTTACTGCATTTGTTTCTTTTTTGATCATTAATATTTGCTTTTAATAACAAGCCATATATTTTGCAATTGAAAAAATCATTCTCTAAGAAATTCTTTGAGATCTTTGGTATGATTTATGTTTGTTTCTCCCAGGTGCCTGAGGGAACTAACAACTTAGAAACTGTTTAAAATATATTCTCAGCTGAAAGATTTCCAGAAGACTTGAGTAGTATAAATTTGGATAACAAACTTATAGGAGGGCAGACTTCCAAAAAAAAGTTAAATCTTGCTTATGGACACAGTAATTTTAGGAAAAGTTATTTTTCTATTTCATCCTTTCACTAGGGGTTTTCCTTCTAGAAGCCTTGTTTTTTCTTTGTTTGCTTGTTTGTTTGGTATCTCTATACAGATTTCTCATATTATGTGAGGCACATGAAAATATTAAAACCAAAGTTTTACGCCACTAGTGATTTCCAAATGGCCTGAGGGCTGCTGGTAGCTTCAGTCCTCTCATACCTTTTTGGATTTTGAGGGTCTTTTCTTACATTACATTGTCTGTACAGACCAAATATAGGAATTATTATAGTCCATGAGATATTCTGGTTTTTGGAAACCTGCAGGTAGGCTTAACCTATGGACACTATGAATACTTTACCTGCCCTTAAATGATTTTTCTTAATCTTTCAGCAAATCATCTTGTGTGTTAAAAATGTCAATGTCACATTCTTTGAGCTGGAAAGTAAATACTTCCAAGAACAGCACAGAAGGGTAAGTGTGTGATTCATAGCTTCTTCAATGCCATTTACAAAATGGCCATGGTCATATTTGTACCTTTCTTAGGGGTCTAGAAAGAGGAAAACATGGTGAAATAGAAAATAGAATTTTTCTTCATTTGTGTAACTGTGAAGTGTGGTTTTAACTTTATATGGTCATATTTAGGACACTTTCATGTACACAAAATGTAAGAGAAATATATACACAGTTTAATAAGTATTCCAAGATCAAAGGACATAAGATGAGTGCTTTAGGGAACAGAGAATGAATGAGGTCAGAGCTAAATTTTGGTTTAGAGAGAGGTTAAGGAATTCAAAAGTAATAATTTTCAAATGTATTTCAAGGAGTTTCTTGAAAGAGAAGTCAAGGTAGGTATGTTGAATTTTTTCTGCATTTTTTTCTTTTGCTATCCTGCTACTGTACCAGGGTTTGCAATTTATTAAAATAAAGTAAGGTTAGACACACACACACACACACACACACACACACACACACACACACACCCCATATGTATTTCTGTTGAAAAATATAGGTTAAAGCTCATTGCAGAGAAATTGTCTTTAAAAGAATTATAAGATTACACACACACACACACACCCCATATGTATTTATGTTGAAAAATATAGGTTAAAGCTCATTGCAGAGAAATTGTCTTTAAAAGAATTATGTGCCCTTTAGCTTTTCTAATAAAACTTTGGAAGTTCATAATACTCATATTGAGATAATGCCTTATCCCATTATCTAGTAGTAGGCAATTAAGTAATTGAGCTCTACAGAGTTTAAGTTATGTTAGAATTTCACTGCTTCTGAAAAAAATTCAATATCTCCCTAATATCTTCATATAAAGTTGCAAATCATCAAAACGACTAAAAATGTCCTATATGACCTGATGCTTATTTAATTCTCCAGCCTAATCTTTAGCCAATTCTCAGTATACTCCAGCAATACTGAATTTTTCTTTTTGTAGTTTCAAGTTTTTATATTAATTCTAATTAGTTAACATATAGTATGATATCAGTTTCAAGAGTAGAATTTAGTGATTCATGACTTACATATAACACATAGTGCTCATCAAAACAAGAGTCTCCTTAATATCCATCACTCATTTAGCCCATCCCCCCACATACCTCCCTTCCAGAAACCCTGTTTGTTCTCTATAGTTAGGACTCTACTTTATGATTTGTCTCTCTCTTTTTTCCCTTATGTTCGTTTGTTTTTCTTAAATTCCACATATGAGTGAAATCACACAGTGTTTGTCTTTCTCTGACTGACTTACTTCACTTAGCATAATAAACTCTAGCTCCATGTTGTTGCAAATGGCAAGATTTCATTTTTTATGGCCAAGTAATATTCCACTGTATACGTATACCACCTCTTCTCTATCCATTCATCAGTCAGTGGACATCTGGGCTCTGTCCATAATTTGGCTGCTGTTGAAAATGCTGCTGTAGACATCAGGGTTCATGAATCCCTTCGAACAGTATTTTTATATTCTTTGGGTAAATTCCTAGCAGTGCAATTGCTGGGTCATAGGATAGTTCTATTTTTAAACTTTTCAGGAACCTTCATACTGTTTTTTAAAGTGGCTGCACCAGTTTGCATTCCCACCAACAGTGCAAAATGGTTCCCCTTTCTCCACAACCTTACCAACAACCGTTGTTTCCTGTGTCGTTAATTTTAGCCATTCTGACAGGTGTGAGGTGATATCTCACTGTAGTTTTGGTTTGTATTTCCTTGGTGATGAATGATGTTGAACACCTTTTCATGTATCTGTTAGTCATCTAGATGTGTGTCTTCTTTGGAAAAATGTCTATTCATGTCTTTTGCCAATTTTCTAATCGGATTTTTTTTTAAATTTTGAACATGACATCCTCTGGGTGCACATGCTGTTTCATTTTGTGTGCTTATTACCTTTTTTTCTCATTAAGTATTGTCATCTATCTCTTAAAAGTCACACAGTCCCATGCTTATTAAAAAACTATATTTTATTTGTGATAAGGAAATAAAAATTCAGTGTGCGGATAGATATGACCATGTGGATATTTGCTAACATGTGAAGAGTTTCACTAAGTATAGATTTTGTGCTCTACAATGTGCTCACATAATACCCTGGGCTTCTCTTGCCTTTCTATTTCCTAAAAATTTTCTGTTTATTATCTATTACTCTAATAATCTATTTGCTAGCCTGTATTTTCTCCCTACTGTGAGTAATAGCTACCGTTTATTGAGCTCAAGCCATGTTTCAAGCTCTGTGATAATTACCCAATATATATGTATATATATTACCTTATTTCATAGAATATGATATATCTTAATTTTGTATAGAAATCACTATCAGATATAATCAGAACACATCACTGATTATGTATTACATTCTGATTTCAAGATACTGAAAAGTGAGTAAAAGGAGGCTTCTTGGCATCAATGGATATGCTATTTACATGTATTTTTTAATAAAGATTTTATTTATTTATTTATTTGAGAGAGAGAACAAGTGGAGGGGAGAGGTAGAACAAGAGGGAGGAGTAGGCTCCCCAATGAGCAGAGAGCCCAATGTGGAACTTGATCCCAGGATCCTGAGATCATGACCTGACCCAAAGGCAGATGCTTAACCCACTGAGCCACCCAGGCACCCCTACATATATTTATGGTAACCATAGAAGAAAGATGCTTAAACCTACTCTATGAGGGGTGCCTGGGTGGCTCAGTGGGTTAAAGCCTCTGCCTTCAGCTCGGGTTATGATCTCAGGGTCCTGGGATCGAGCCCCACATCTGGCTTTCCGCTCAGCAGGGAGCCTGTTTCCCCCTCTCTCTGCCTGCCTCTCTGCCTACTTGTGATCTCTCTCTCTCTGTCAAATAAATAAATAAAATCTAAAAACTTAAAATATTTAAAAAACAAACCTACTTTATGAGATAAGAAATAAAACTTAAAGAGTTTAAATAACTTTTTCCAAAATAATAAGGTTGGAATTTCAACATAGGTAAGTATGATGCAAAAGCCCATTTTCTCAACAACTTTATTTATGTTATAAAATATGTGAGAACAAGAGTCACACATGGCACAAAATAGCAACTCAATGAATATTGAATGAATTAAATAATAAACACATTTAAAAAGTATTTATTAACTGTGGTACTGCTAAGACAAGAGACCAGTTTTTCTGAGTCAGAACCTAGTAACTTTGGCACTCTATCATGATGTTCAAAAGCATCAATGTGATTTTCTCTAGACTGAGTGTTAATAACTTTCTGTACTCAATCATTTTATTAGATTCATGAATAAATAAGATTAATACCTATAATAACACTAACTAATTAGAGGAGGGATGGCTACCCATCATTAAGATTAAGTTAAACTAGTATAATCTGGGAAGGGGAACAAAGTAGGAAGCAGAATCTGACTAATCAGAGGTCCTAGGAAAGGTATCTATCTCTAAGGTTGGGAGAATTAATAAAGTAGAGGTTCAGTGGCACAAAAAAAAAAAATGAAAAAAAAATCTGTTCATTCATCCATTGATCTGAATTGAATATTGGAATTGTGGGATATTAGAGTAAGAATGGCTAAATAGGAAAAGACCATGATCCAAAAAGCTTTATAAGACAAATAAGTCAGTTTATATTTGACAAGATAGAACAAAATTTTAAGTCCATCAAGGTTTAATGAAAGAAAGATTTTGGAAGATTAATTTGATAAGAATTTGCCTCCTAAGTTGGAAAAGTGCAGATCATGGAGTCAGAGTGTCAATTTTATGGCTCTTGTAAAAATCAAAGTGTGAACAGTTGAAAATGATAAGGAACTGAACCATGACCATGGTTTCAGCAATACAGTCAAGTCCTTTTATACCAAAAAGTAAAGTACCTAAAACTCTGGGATTGGTGAATATGGCAGATAAAAATTGAAGTGAATAAAAGATGACTTATATTTTGAAATCAGAGACTAAATCATTCATTGTCAGAAATGTAGAAGGGTGAAAAAAAAAGGTCAGTCTTCTGAGTTGTAGTTAACACATGTGAAACTGAATTGTTCAGTAATGTTCCTATCTGACATCTAACTCATCTATCTATTGTCTAGAGTGTTATTTATTATTTGAAACTTAAAAATCACTACTTGACATTTTCTACCATAAGTCCATTGATGCCATCAGAATTATTTTTAACTATGAGTAAATCTGCCCTGTGTTTATTAGCATACTGTTTTTTATATGTGATAAAAAACTGAAAATTCAATATGTGGAGGTGTATGAGTATGTAGGTGTTTGTTAACGACATCTGAGAGACTTGACTTTAGGACTTATGTGATCATTTTAGAGTCAGGAATATGACCTCTGATGCACAAATACCAATTTTCTCTTATATGAATTTGACACTCAGTGATACTGTGATTTTTACTAATGTCTAACCAATAAATATATTCAATGGGTACAATCCCTATTCCTCTGTTTCTGTATTGTAATCCTCTTGACCAATGAGCATATTTAATAAATTGAGTGAAAAATAATATTATACAATCCCTAAAGTAGCCCTATTAGATAGTATTTATTTCCCTAGAGCTAAAATTTTCCTTTGGACTTTGTTTAACTATTATAAGGAAACATAATTATAAATGAAATGTTAGAAGTTTAAAAATATCCTTTAAGGGAGTTGACCAATAATTCTCTCATCTTTACTCCTCCTCTTTGACAGTCATGTAGTGGTTCACCACACATGGACAAGCTCAATTTTCAGTAGAAGTTTTTGACTTAGTCTGCACTGCACCCATAAATCATGAATGACTCTTTTTATGGGCATGCCCTTTATCAAGCACTTTAAGGATGAGCAGCAGTAAACTTGTGTGTTAAAAAAAATATTGGAAAAGCAAGAGTTTGCTTTTGGATTATCCATCCTCCTTTTTTCTCACCCCATGTTAAAAACCATTATTATTTTTTAAATATTTTATTTATTTGTAAGAGAGAGTTAGCACAAGAGAGAGCATGAGCAGCAGGGGAGGGGCAGAGGAAAAGAGAGAAGCAGACTCTCTGCTGAACCGGGAGTTCAACACAGGGCGCCTTTCCAGTATCCTGGGATCATGACCTGAGCTGAAGGCAAGACACTTAATCAAGTGAGCCATCCAGGTGCCCCCAGAATTATTTTTAAATAACCTTTGACCACACTAGGGTGATACAAAAGTAGTATACCTGGCATACAAATAAAATATAAGTTAAAACACAAAAAAATTTATTTTGACTATTTCCATTATTGATCATAAAATGCAAATCACCATTTAAATATAACTAAGAATTTTCTGAGGCATAAACTGTACATATTTAAAATACACCATTTGATATTTTGACATGTTTAGATACCCATAAAAGTATCACTCTAATCAAGATAATGCATATATTCATCATCCCAAATGTTTCTTCGTTCCCCTTTCAAGCTCTCATTTCTACTCCGTCCATGCCCCTGCCTTCCTAGAAACAAATGATTTGTTCTTTGTCATCACAGATTAGTTTTTGTTTTCAAAAGTCTTACATAAATGAGGTAATACAATATGTATTATTTGACTGATGAGTTCTTTCAGTCAGCATAATTATTTTGAGATTCTTCCATATTGTAGTGGAGGGGTCAGCAAACTTTTTTTTTTTTTCAAGAAGGCCATCAAATACATTTATTAGACTTGGTGGGCCATGTAAGATTTCTGTTGCATATTTTTCTTTATTTATTTATAACCCTTAGAGATGTAAAAATTTTTCTTAGTTGGGGACCTTATAAAAACAGTCCATAGACCAAATTTAGCTCAAGGCCATAGTTGCCAATCTCTGTTAAAGTTCTTTCCTTTTCATAACTGATCAGTGTTATGGAAGAACCACAGTCTGTTTATCCACTTACCACTTGAGGGACAACTAATTTGGTTCTAGATTTTGGCTATAAAAAATGCGAACATTCATGTAAAAGTCTTTTAGATATTTACTTCTCTTTTTCTATGATAAAAACTTAGTAGTAAAATGCCTGACAAATATATACTTTCTAGAAACTTCCAAACTGTTTTTCAAAGGAGCTATATGATTCTTCCTTTGCATCAATAGTGTATGAAAGTTCCAGTAACTTCTACATTTAGTAAGTAATTGATCAGTTCAACTTTTAAAATGCAAACATTTTTGTAGGTAGTTAGGAATATCTTATAGTGATTTTTATTTTTATTCATCTAGTGGTTGATGATGTTAAACACTTTTCATGTGCTTATTTGCCATTTATATATCTTTTTTGGTGACATATTTTAATCTTTTGCTTTTTTTTTTAATTGGACCATTCATTCTCTTATTGGATTTTAGGAACTCTATACATATTCTAGGTGCAAGTTCTTTATCATATATATTATTTATAAGTATTTTCCCAGTCTACAGTTCTTTCTAGTCTCTTGATAGTGTGGAAGAGGAGAAATAATTCTGGTGACAACAGATTTATCCCCCCCTTTTTTTTCCCTCTTAGGTATTATGGTTTTTAGTGCCTGATTTATAAGTACTTTTCCAACCAAGACACAAAGATATGTGTCCTATGTTTTCTTCTGAAAGTGGTATATCTAGGCTTTACATTAAGTCTGTAGTCAAATTTGAGTTAGTATTTTGGTATACAATACAAAGTACAAATTTGTTGTAGTGCAATTATACTCCTGATGAATTATATTGGCTTTTGCATGACTGAACACATCTGTACTTTGTCACTGCTTTAGAAATATTTTTACTCAGTACAGAGTTCTAAGTTGTCAGATTTTTTTTTTTTTTGGTATTTTGTTACTTTACTGCCTTCCAACCTACATTATTTACGAAGAGAAACTCCCATTATTCATATCTTCCTTCCATTCATATCTTCTTTTTTAAAGATTTTACTTATTTACTTATTTGAGAAAGAGAGAGCTAGCATGCACCTGTGCCCAAACAAGATGGGGGGGAGGATGCAGAGGAAGAGGGAGAGAGGGAACCTCAGCAGACTCCTTGCTGAGCCTGGAGCCTGATGTTGGGCTCAATCTCACAACCCTAAGATCTTGAGCTGAGCTGAAATCAAAATTCAGGTGCTCAATTGACAGAACTACTCAGGTGGCCTTCCATTTATACATTCTTAGAAAAAGCTTTTAAGATTGTATATAAATAATTTTGGGAGATTTGATTCTGATGTGCCTTAGTATAATTTTCTTTAGATTTCTTGTATTTTGATGATTGTATCTATTGGTTGCTGATAGAGCTTTTTATCCTGTAATTCCAGATTTTTATATTTTGAATTTGTTGAACTACTAAGATATGGGTTTATAATTTTTATCAAACTTAGAAAAAGTTCAGGATTATTTTATTTATTTATTTATTTTCAGTCTTATTTTAAAAATATGTTTTCTGTACCTTTCCCCTTTGTCTCTCCTTTGGGTACTCCAATTGTTTGTGTATTTGACCTTTTGAGGCTTTCTTACAGTTCAAGGATGCTATGTTGTTTTTTTCCCCAGTCTTTTCCCTATTGGGTTTGATTTTGGGATATTCATATTGCTTTGTGTTCAAGCTTATTAATTTTTTATTTTTGCAGTGTCCACTTTACTGTTAATAATACTTAGTGCTTTATTTTTTTTTACCTTGGACACCATTGTTTTCATCTCTGTAAGTTTAATATCACATTTAAAACAATGTTCCATGTGTCTACTTGTCATCCTCAGTATTTCTTCTAGTTTCTTGAACATATGGGATAGAGTTAAAAAGACTATTTTAATGTATTTGTCTATTAATTATATAATCTGGGTTATTTCTGGGTGTCTTCTGAGTAACTGACTTTTCTTGTAATTATGGGTTCTATTTTTCTGGATTTTTTTTACATGCATATGATTTTTGGTTAACATAAAACATATATTGTACTTTCTTATGTGCTAAATACTTTTAATTCCTATGTTATTCTTGAGATTTGTTCTGGGATGCAATCAAATTATTTGGAAATATTTTGATTCTTTCAAGTCTTGTTTTAAAGTCACTTTATGTAAGATCAAAGAAGCAGATTGTTAAGTAGTCATTTTGTCCTACCATTGAGGAATACTCTTCCAAGTACTCCAGGCTTGAGGTAGGAGGTTTTTCCACTCTGCCTGAGGAGAACAGAATATATGCATTGATCAGTTCCCATCTGAAGACTCAGGGAAGTCTCTCTATAAACTCCAGAACCCTTGGTCTATGCATCTGTATTTTTTTCTTCTATACTCTATCCTGAGGACAGGATAGCTTCCCCAGGATATCAGTTCTATCTTTCTTATCCAAAGAAAATGTTGTCTATTCCTGTTTCCACGCTCTGTATCACAGCCTGGAAATTCTCTAGGCACTGAAGTATATCAATTATAGGACCAATCTCATTTGTTTTCAAAACTTTAAGTTTATTGACCTTTTGGCCTAATATATAAAACCTTATAAAACAGTTTTTCATGTTTTATCCTGTGTGTGTGTGTGTGTGTGTGTGTGTGTGTATTCCAAAGCAAGAAAGTACTTTTTTGGGCCTGTTGCTCCATCTTGGCTAAATGTGGAAGTCCTCATTTTCAAATAATTTTACCAGGCTAGTACTTATCTCTGTAATTATGTATGGTAAAGAATTCATCCTTTTCCAAAAGAGGTCTGTCCTTTATCCTTGGCTTCTGGGAGATAATCTCTAAGCCCTTGTAATTTCATGACTTCTAGGATCGTCTTTGTGTTTTCTGGGAGCCTTGGGTGATCAGATAGTCTAGCAATATGATCTGGTGGTGGTGGTGAGGAAACAGTCCATGCCAAGAAGACCAAGTCAATGATTTAGAGAGGGGGTTTAAATAGTGTGGTTTCAGCTGACCTGTAGGGGGTTAGAGACTGAGATCAGACATGTGGGCAATCAATAATATCTATGTGAAAGAGCTCTGGGATAGTAAAATAAATCTTGTGCAGAAGTTAGCACTAAGAAATTCATGATATAAAGTAATTAAAGATTTGCACTCAAATCATTTCTGAGTTTCCTAAAGGCCAAGACAAAGAAAGAAGTATGAGTCACTGTAAGATACAAAATGTCCATGGAAAAAAATACACTGATTTTCATAAAACCTGAGGTATTAGAGCAATGTGTACTATGAGTCTTGCAGAGGACAGTACTTATCAGTCATAAAGTTTGCACATTTTTGATATTTACCATGGAATGAATTGTGATTTCAAAACTGTGATAATTACAAAGATTAAATTATCATAGTCCTAAATAAAATGTTAGCAAATTGATTAATTTTTTTAAGAATAAAATATTTATTAAAACCCATGAAGTTTTAAAAACAGCCATTAATATTCAGGAATTACCCTGAGGGAGAAAGAGAGCATATCACAGCAAAGAAAAGTAAAAAGACAAAATCTGAGAAGGTTAAAAAATATTCTAAAGAGAAGTAATAAAAATGATTAAACAAATGCTTGTTTATTCTAAATCTCCAAGTTCTTTGTTAATGAAACAAATTTCCCAATATATTTGCAACATTGAAATAGAAAAAGAACAAACAACTAATGAGCATATGGAGAAAAATTACCTAACATAGGAAAAGATCCTGCATAGTAAATGTCACTTTGTTGCTTCACAAAATGTAAGTCAATTTCATATAGAAGACCACAATAATGGCACAAGGAGTAAGGCTTTGTAAGGAGAAATGTGGGCCATTCTTCATATTTCCATCATGATTAGTATGAATAGATAAATGGAAGAGCTGGCATCTGAATGTAATTCCAAATGTCTTTTGAGATGAATAGCACTTCTTCCAACTCTTCTCCCATTATTTCTTCCAAAACACCTCTAGACTGAGCAAGAATGAGAGTAGAATAAAGCAAAACAGACATTACAAGGATGGTGAGAGAGAGAGAGTTTTAAAAAGAGCAAGAGAAAGGAATGATAGTAACATATCTTGCATTGCTCAGGACTATGTAAGAAGTATGCATTCTGACATGGGAGGTAAATTTTGCATTCAATCTGAAAAGTTGCAGCTTACTGACATACTAATATACGCAAATTATTTATGTAAGACATTATGTTGAGAGAATAAATGAAGCAGCAATCCTTCTTGTGGTCATCCAGGGGTAAATGTGCTAAATGTAGGATCACTGTTGCTGGAATTACATGACTCAACTTGCATGCTGCTCTTTATCTGCCCCTCCAGGTGCTTGAAATGTACTCCTTGCATATATTACCATGACACATGCCCCTCCTATCCTCCTCATACCCTGAGAAATAGTCTACTTAGCCAAATATTGTGAATTTTGAAAAATAAGTTCATGGTTTGGTCAAGTCTGCCAGATAGTAGAAACACAATTGAATCACCGAGCATTGCAAACACACATCAAAAATCACACATATCAAACAAACAAACAAGCCAGAGTCAGTTGACAAGTGGAGGGTAGATTCTTACCACACAGTGATTCAGTCCTATGTTTGGTATCTGAACTTCTTAAAAACTTTCTGGAATATCACCAAGACTGTCTCATCAGAATGCGTTTCCCCTGCCAAAGCATTCCATAAGTGTGGAAGAGATAAAACTGCAACACAGAAACATATGGGCAGGAGATGAAAGGAGATCAGTGAGCAGGAAAATATGTTTCTTAAAATCTGTGCTGCAGTCATTTTTCTTCTCAGTTTTGTTGTTTGTTTTGCCATTGAATGCCCATAGCCAACATTAAGGATGTTTCTACACAATAGCAAAAGAATAAATTGATTCTGACCAAAGAGAGTCAATTCACTTAGTAAAATAACAACAATAACAACAACAGAGACAAATGGAAATAAAGTTGTTTGGTATTTTATAATAAATTGGTTGATTTGTTTGGGTGTTGTGGAGGCACAGCCCGGAAGACTAGTAACAACAGTAGGTTTTTCATGTAGAATTTGCTTTGCCTGCAATCATGAGTTTTTTATTATTTATTTTTACATATATATTTTTATACATTATGTTATGCTCACTACAAGTGTAGCTACCATCTGTCACCATCTAACCCTATTACAATATCATCGACTATATTCCCTATGCTCTACCTTTTATAACTGTGCTTATTCATTCCATAACTGGAAGCCTGTATCTCCCACTCCTCTTCAGTCATTTTGCTCATCTCCCAATCCCTTTCCCTTTGGCAACCATCAGTTTGTTCTCTGTATTTAAGTCATGAGTACTTTTAATATCTATGTTCCATTATGCTTTATGCAATGTTTATTATCATGAGTTTTTTGATTTTTTCAAAGTATTATATTTGAAAAGTGGTACCTTTTCAAGAATGGGAAAATGCTATTTGAGAACTGATTTAATATTATAATGAGGCAAGCTCCTGTGAGATAGAGAGGTGGCAATAGATGTTTATCTCAGCAAAAATTTCCTAGGTACATTTGTTTTATGTAGTGTATGTAATATTAAAATCATTTATTTAAACTATTTTCATAGTTAAGTTTTTTAAAAAAATAAAATTTCAATTTTTTTTGTCTAAGTTCTTTTACAATGGTTTATAATGGTACAAACAGTTTGACAAATTCTCCAACTTGCTGATTGGCACTTGGGAAAGAACTTAAGTCCAGAGTTTCTAGGATGAACCTACTGCAACTATTTTGTCAAATGGTGTCAATATGTTCTGAAATATTCTAAACACCTAAATATAAATGAAATGAAGAATTGAATTAAAGAAGAACTGAATTAAATAAGCAAAAGCTTGAATATAAATGTACACAATAAAAAAGTTACTCATCATAAAATATGAAGATGCTGGTTGAAAAAATTTATAACTTATTTAAAAACCCAAATATGCTTACTGATATTGGTTTAATTCCACAACTAAATACATATGTTGCATATTAGTGGTATTTGTCCAATTTTCAAAAGAAAATTGTAAAAAACATAATTGATATCTCATATATGAATGGCACTGTTTGGGCATGACCTTCAAGTAAATTATCCTTAAAGTCAATTTTAGCTCTTAGGAACTTAGCCAAACCATGGGTGATTGGAGAGATTAAAAGGAAAAAAAAAAAGGAAAATAAATAATGTAGCATTTCAAGAGAGAGGACAAACTAGCAGCAGAAATAATTCTATTTCTTAGTTTTTGGTTTTTAATTTCAATACTTAAGTTTCAACTAGCAACTTGAAAATTTAGAATGGCCTATCTTATGTATTGCAAAGAATAAACCCTCAACAAACATTTGCTGACCAAATGAATGGTTGAAGAGTGAATATGCTAAAAGCTAAGTATGCAATAAATCAGCTGGAAAAAAAACCCAACACTGTTTAATGGGTTCTTCAGAATTAGAACTTGAAATACAATTGCTACTAATAATTACTAATCAATCAATGTATAGTTATTGAGACTTTAGTCCCATTGGTCCTGGAAATACTTTGAAAATGACAAAGTAAAACGTAAAATGCATCTTCTCCCTCTTCACCCCCCAAAATGGGAATATATGAGAGGATATCAGAAAGGCATAAAAGCTAAACAGAGAATTAAACCAGGATCATGTCTTGTAGAATTGGATGGCCTCTTTGAGGTAGGGACATTTAAGGTGGAATCTAAATGATAAGGAGAAAATAGCTATCAGAAGATTGGGAAAATATCATGACAAGCAAAAGGAAAAGTTAGTAAAAAAGCCATTGAGTTAGAATGTGTCTGATATGTGTCATTGCCAAGCTGAGCAGAAAGTAGGCGAGTTCATCTAGAGGTTAGGCAGATAATTTATTAAAGGGCAAACAAGATGACAGGGTTCAGTTCATTTAAACACTTTTCAAGAAAAGAGATAAGTGGGGCAATTTTCATCAAACAATTGGAGGAGTTTAAGAAAAAGAATGTCATCGATATATATTATAGAATATTATACTATTATGTACATTCAAATAAGTAAGATAAATGTCAGCATACTTTCTGATTTAATTCTGAAGTTTTCACTAATTGAGAAATTGATTATATGGAGGAGATAATATGGAGGAGACAGGACGGCATTTCCAATTGTCTATGTGAATTGTTTAGAGAATTATCTAACTTAGACACACCAAATAGATTTGGTCAGTAAAAGAATGTAAAAATTAGGCTGTTGCCTTTTTTTAAGGTGCTTATGTGTTCAAATTGTCTGAATAGTTAAAAATTAATATTATAGCCAATTTTATTTGACCTACTTATTTTTAATTGAAATATATTTAGGACTTGTTGAATATTCTCCCTTGATAAAACTTCCAAATCACTTGTTAAGGGAACCATGCAGTGCCGTAGTCCCCCCTTATCCATGATTTCACTTTCCGAGGTTTCGGTTACCCGCAGTCCATCACGGTCCAGAAGTACATGATCTTCCTTCTGACATATAGTCAGAAGGCCAATAGTAACCTAATGCTACATCATAATGCCTATATCAGTCACCTCACTTCATCTCATTACATAGGCATTTTATCATCTCATATCATCAAAAGAAGGGTATACAATCAGTACAATAAGATATTTTGAAAGACCACATTCACATAACTTATATTACAATATATTGTTATGACTGCTCTAATTTTTATTTATTGTTATTGATGTCTAACTGAGCCTAATTTATACATTCAAATTAATCATAGGTATGTATGTATAGGAAAAGACACAGGACATACAGGGTTTGGTACTATCTGTGGTTTCAGGCATCCATGGGGGGGGGTGTCTTGGAACAGATCCCCCAAGGAGAAGGAGAGACTACTGTATACCACATCACCCAAATACTTAAAGTATATTTTCTCTGTATCCATGTTTTAGTATAATTTGGAAATAACCTTGATATTTTAAGCATATTTTATTTTATGTAATGGAGTGGTCTAATTTGAAAGTAAAATTAATCATTTGCACAACAATACTTGGGCATGTACTACATGGGTACATATTAATCATATTTGTTAGTATGTTGACTATTGTGCAATTACAAATGAGACAGAGTATGAGAAGGCTGATTAAGCATACAGTATTTAAATACATTTTCTTTTTTTTTTAAAGATTTTATTTATTAATTTAAGAGAGAGATAAAGATAGCACCAGCAGGGTGGAGGGGCAGAGGGAGAGGAAGAAGCAGACTCCCCACTGTGCAAAGGAGCCTGACAGGGGCTTGGATCCCAGGACCCCCGGATCATGACCTAAGTCAAAGACAGAGGCTTTACTGACTGAGCCACGCACGCACCACTTAAATCATATTCCATGTAAACAAGCTTAAATCTGCTGACATTTTAAAGTCTGCCATGGATTATACAGTTATAAGAGAACTCTTAAGTCATCTAAACTTATTTTCAAAGTATACGAAGTTCTCTTCTGCATCATCCTTGTTGTGGGTCTACACATAGTCCAGAGCTGAGTAATGTCAAGTGACAGAAACATTCTTGGTAGAGTTGTTCAGTAATCGGCCATGGGGCAATTTTATCCTTACCTTACCAAATTGATTAAAAGAGATTTTAGCTTGTTTTTAACTTTCATTTGTTTATATTCACACTTTTTAGAGTTTTCTTCTGAGGATCTTAGACTGTCAACTTTATGTTGTAATTCTACAGAAATAGTGACTATTAATCATAATTTTAAATGTGTAAAGAAAGCTACAAGGTTTTTTACATTTTTGCGGTTTTAATTTTGTGTAGGATTTTAATTTTTTATTGCTTCTGTATTTGTAAAAGATGAATGCTATGTTGTGTATATTCTAAAACATATTTCTATCTTTATATTTGTATCAATGTCTATAAAATGATTGGATATCTAACTCTAAGGATGTACAAACTATTATTTAAATAATGCTTAACTTTTTTAAAAGACGAGTTGATTTAAACTTATGAAATTTGTTTTTTAAAACACTCGTTTATTAGACTGCTGGCACTTAAAACTTGCAAATGTTGTGATCATGCTGATATTTTTTATATTTTTTTTTAATGAGGAAGTCTTACTTCCTGATTTATTGGCTATATCATTAAAGAATAGATGAGCTTGCATGAGAAACAGATTACATTTTATTCTTAATTTTATATTTTTGAGAATTAGAGCAGATTTTTAAGCTCCCAGGGGTTTATGCATTCATACGTCAATAGCTATAAAAGAAATAGCTCTTGCAGCCCTACATAAATGGGTTTATTTACGTATTTAGTATTCAGAGAATATGAGGCTATTGTATGCCAAAGAGCTATAATATTTTCAGAGAAAATTTAGTGTTTACTCCTGCTGACTATTGTAATTGATGTGATAAAAATAGCAGGCCTCAACTTCAGCCTATGTACTCAGGGGAAATTCTTCCATAGACTTCCTTTCAATGAGGTTTGAGCCCAGCATATCGATTGTAATGGTATGAAGAATATATGTTCATTTTCCTGCTCATATTAGATAACCAAAACATGAGAGTCAGAGCATTTTGTTGTATATCCACCCTTCAAGCCGTAAGTGGCTCAGAGAAGAAACAAACACATGGAACCCAGGTATTGCAACAGCTTTTCTACAGTCCACACCTGACACATCTTTGGGGAAGGGCAGGAAGGAGAAATGAATGGAATGATATAATATATATATTTTAAATCAAGAGCATTATAATTTATTATCTGTACCATGGGCTCTATTAAAATTAGTGAGATACATTATTATAAGTTCTGACATGGAATTGTTGTGTCAAGGAATACACTGGGTATTTTCGGGATCCCATCTATTATTTTCCTGAGGACAAATTCAAGATTTTATTTTTAAAGTTAAGAATATCTTAATACTTTTTTTTTTTTCACAGTGTATGTTTTAATGCAGATAACATTCATGAGTTTATCTGATCTAGGAACTTTAAAAAATATTTTTATTTTATTTTTTATAATGTTTTCACTATCTGATCTTATTCACCAAATTATTTGTATTTATTGGTGTGATATGTACTAGATCTAGTTATTTAATTATGATGCATGCTTGGGACACTTTGAAAATATTATTTTACATGTTCTTCCAATAGCCTAATACAATGTGAGAGATATAGTTTGTCATAGTGATGAAGAAACATTTAAAACAATGAGTCGAAAGAAGCAATGAAAACATTTCAAAGTATCTTTAAATATGTTTATAATATAAAGATAACTGGTCTCCAATAAAATGTCTACCAAATACCAAATATTTCATGTTTGATGACAAATAACTTTTGCATTTCGTCTGAAATCTAGATAAAATTGATGATTTTGTGTGTTTGCCTGTGACTTTCTGACACCAGGACTTTGCATCAGGCCAGTTCCCAGGATGAAATTCAGCGGAGGGTCCATGCCATTAAGAATAAAGAACACTCAGGGCACCTGGGTGGTTCAGGGGGTTAAGGCCTCTGCCTTCGACTCGGGTCATGGTCTCGGGCTCCTGGTCTCGGGCTCCTGGTCTCGGGCCGCATCGGGCTCTCTGCTCAGCAGGGAGCCTGCTTCCCCCTCTCTCCACCTGCCTCTCTGCCTACTTGTGATCTCTTTCTCTCTGTCAAATGAATAAATAAATAATACTATTATTCTAACAACATAACTGGGAGAGAGATCTTGTGATCCCTCTCATGTATTTATGAGGACAACAAATGTGGGTGATATTTAGTGAATTCCCATGGATTACCACAAAGAAATAATGGACTTGTGATTCAAACCAGGCTGTTCTACCTAGAGTTATCATGCTCCTTCTTCTAGCACTGGTTTCACTCCCAGCCTACGGAATCTAACTTTTCAATGACAGGCAAAAGGAGGTGTACTAAAACCTGAGGGGGCTCCTTTAGCTTAAATTCCTATCATCGTTCATCTTTGTTTAAATGCTTGGTATGTTAAAAAGCTATTTTTTCCCTTAAGGAGGGAAAAAGAATGTCAGATTTGGCTACAATATTATGTGAATAATTGTAAGCAAACAAAGAACATTTGAGGTAGAGCCTTTGTCAATGTCTTTTCTTCAAAACACTCGGAATATACCATTAAGTCAAAAAGTTGGATATATTACTGGTCACACCAGACAATTAAATTCAATGAAATTTTGTGGAAACAGAAAGATAGTATATATATTATATTATATAAAATATATTGCATTATATTTTATTGTATTATATTTATTGTATTATATATCACATAGAAAATTACATAAGGAAACATGCATTACCACAGTTCAATGCGTTGAAATCAATCAAGGTAGCAAGTAACTGAAGACATTTATGATCTATCTATCTACCCCTACCTATGTACGTATCTCTAGTCATTTTGGTTTAAAATATTAAAGAACTTCCTGACAGCTTTTATGTACACATTTTGACTTGATGTCTAAGAAAATGATAAAAATTTTGTGCATCTTTATAACTCTTTGTATAATCAACACCTTACAATTTTGCCCATGTTTCCTCTGATTTCTGCAATGGTGAAATCACTGCATTACAATCCTACTTTCACAATAGCAATAGTTCTCTGAGATTACAAAATTAAAATATAGTAAAGACATTGATCTTAAAAGGGTAACTGACTTAGAGTATACATTAAGAAGTCCAATTATCAAAAAAAAAAACAAAACCTAAATAATCTGACGAAGAAATAAAAACTACAGTAGCTGTGGGTAGTAGGTATTTTACACTCTGATTAATTTGCACATCCCCAATTTACTTCTGTGGATATGGGTAATTAAAGATAAACTGGGGGCAAATTTCTTTACCCTTTTATTCTAAATCGTTATGCGGCAGGTCTCATTATTTCTATTGTCCTTGTCTTCTGGTCTACTACACTTAATCTTGCTACTACACTTATCCTTGCTACTCTAATCTTTACAAAGTTAAACAAATCATACTTGTAGGCTGATCAATTTTTAGTATTTAAAAATGGGGGACATATTTTAAAATGTCAACTAGTTTTACAAATAAAAAGATCATTTTCAATGATTCCAGAAAATGATTCCATGAGGAGATTGCCAAAATAAATAGCATTGCAAGAAGTGACATCTAATGTTTCTGAAATCTTGTCTTAAATGATCAAAGGGCTATAAAAGTAGAGGAAAACTTACATAGGGGAGGCTATTATCCATCAAAGACAGGCCGTGAGAATTCCTTCCACATTTAGTGCAGATAGGATCAGATAGACAGGAACAGCAAGCATCTACTCACAGTTGGCCTTCCTGAGAAGATGGTGCTTTAGCCACAGGATGTAAACAGAGCACAATTTGGCCAAAGTGCTCCATACCTAGCATTTTCTTTTTGGTAGGGTATGTTTGGCTACTGACACTAAAGACAGACTAAAGGAAAGATAAGGGCCATTTTCCTTGAAACACCACACTAGCATGAATAAGCAGCTGTATTATGCTTTCCCGAAGCAACCTGACCACTTCTAATACAAAACATCCCAGGTTCAAAGGATTTGCCCCAAAAGGCTTTGTACCAAGTAAGGCTGAAAATGGCCTCATAAAGTATCCAGTATAGAAGCTGGACCAAAGAGAAAAAAATATCTTAAGTACATAAATAAAAGTTCTATCCTGGCACAGTGGCTTTCCTAGACCTCAAGAGAAATTAAAGAGAGAAATTCCACTCCTGAGATGGTACAGTCCATGTTCTCAGTTTCACTGGTGTATGGATTACAGATCTGGTAATGGACTCTTTCAGTAACTAATCAGCTAGCCACATAAGCTGAGGACAAACAAAACAAAACAAAAAAACACAAAAGGGAATGGACGTCATGGATACACTGAAAAAAGTAATCTATCCACAGTGAATTTTGAGTTATATAAACATAGTACAGAGAATAATTCTTTTTTATTTCTCCTGGAACATTACCAAATTTTGGTTCCATTATTTTCATATATCCTAAAGCTCAATAAATTTGAGTAATCAACCCAATAAGTCACATATTTTGGTCAAAATGTAATAAAACTGGAAATTAATAACATAAAACATGAAACATAAGCACTCAGATATATAAAAAAATCACTTTAAAAAATCTTATAAATGATAACTAAGGTAATTGAATTCAAAGAAAACAATACATGTAATAATAATGTATGGGATATGGCTAAATCTATAATAGAATAAATAATCAGCTCTAAACAGTTTACTTATTAAACATAAGTAACAGTTTACTTATTTAAACTGTTTATTACTTATTTAAACTGTTTAAACTTATTTAAACTATAAAAACAGTTTACTTATTAAACATAAACATAAACTTATTAAACATAAAAAATAAGTATTCAACTCCAAAAAGTTTATAAATCTTGTAAACATGGCTGGATTATAAAGAATAGACTTGATAAATAAATCCAAGGGCTGGATGAACTATAAAGTATAGAATTAATAAATATATCTAGAAATATTGAAAAGGCCAATATAAAAAACACACACACACATACAAATCAATGAATTAATCAATGAAAATGAAAAGCACAACACTGAGAATGAGAAAAAGCTTAAAATCTCACATAAAGAAGCAAAGAAAAAAAATCTTTAAAAAAACACAATTCCTACTTTTGGTGCTATTGCAGAACAGATACCCACAAAGGTCCTTCTACAAAGTACACCTAGGTTATGGATAAGTTACAGCACATATGCATTTTAATATTCTCCTAGACTTTCTAGAAAGTAATGAAACCCCCCCTTCCCCCCCAAAAAGATCATGAAACTAGATGAAACTAGAAGTGCTGAGGGCAAATATAACTCAAAAGATGGGTTTGCCTTTTGGACAAATGTCTACATCTCAACTGAAGTGGAATTCTTTGCTTTGTGTCTTTGGGAAGGAGTTGGGGTGGAATCTTAGACTCCTTTGGACTTGGAAATTCATAGATGGAAAGGAGTCAAGAGCAGTTCAGAAAAAAGCAAACTCTTTGCTGGAAGATCCTTAGGATTATCACAAATATAGCTCATAACCAAAAACAAAAAAGAAAACAAAACAAAAAAGCCAAACAGACAACAACAAAGAAACCACTTTAAGTGACCATCCCTAACTGAAATTTGAGTGTTACAACATCTCCCGAGATGAAAGTGGCACTACTTATCAAAGTTGCATAGTCAGGCCTTTTACTCAGTCTACTTCTAGTGTCCATATATCTTAAAGATATACTAGCAAAAATACATAATAACACATAAACAGAATATTAATTGTGGTTTTAATAACTAAAGACTGAAACTACCTATATTTCATTAATATGAACTACTGAAATAAAATCTGGGTTATCTGTAATTGGATTATTATGAATATAAATTCACAATATATATTATATTGTCAATATAAAAAGGATTGAGGAAGGTCTTTATATCTGTCATGAAATAATTCCTAGAATAATTTTTTAACATAACAGAAAGCACAAAAAGCAGAACAATGTTTGTAGTATTCATCATACAAAAAGATCATTTTGTTTGAAAGAGAAATATATGTGTCTGTGTTTATAATGGTATGAGTATGCATTTGGATGGGCATATGTTTTAATTTGCTGTATTTTCTAAGAAAAATTATGGTAGAATAAGCAAAAACCTAATAAATATATACCAATATGAGGAGAAAGAAAAAAGGGATGTGAGATTTCTATAAATTTAACTTGCTTTTGGTTTCAATTTTGCAATAATTTAAATGTTTCACATAATTAAAACAAATCAACAAGTAAAATGAAGCAATGCTTAAGAAGTGAAAATGAGTAGAAAAATAAATCCAAATGTATAAAAAATGATTAAAAATTAGTTTCCTTTACAACTTTGGCAAAATTTGACTTAATTCTTTCCTAACTTGATTCTCAATAATTTACACAATAATGTGACTTCACCTTTTTTTGGTGGTGGTGGTGGTAGTGGATGTAGTTATTTTTGGAAACTTTCATAAATACATTACATTCCTTTTCATTGACTTTCTCATTTTTTTTCCTGGAATCCCTGCCATCCAGTTTCCTCTAACAAGAAGTCATTGATGGAGAAATCACTGCTAAATCCAGTATCAGGAAGCTTTCCCCTTATGTCTTATTCTGAGAATTGTATAATTTTATCTCTTACATTTAGCTCTTTGATCCATGTTGAGTTAGTTTTTGTACTAGTGAAGGGAAGGAATTCAACTGCATTCTTATGCATGGGGGTATGTAGTTTTCCTAGAAAAAGAACTCATTTTTTATTTTTATTTTTTTAAAGATTTTATTTGTTTGACAGAGAGCGAGAGATCACCAGTAGGCAGAGAGGCAGGCAGAGAGAGAGGGGGAAGCAGGTTCCCTGCTGAGTGGAGAGTCCAATGCAGGGCTCAATCCCAGGACCCTGAGATCATGAGCTGAGCCTAAAGCAGAGGCTTTAACCCACTGAGCCACCCAAGAACTCATTTTTTTAAATATTCTATTTATTTATTTGTTTGTTTCTTTATTTATTTGAGAGAGAGAGAGAGAGACAGAGACAGAGAGCAGGGGGAGAGAGAGAAAGAGAGGGAGAGGGACAAGTAGATTCTGCACTGAGTGCCAAGCCAGACACAGGGCTCCATCTCATAACCCTGGGGTCATGACGCAAGCCAAAATCAAGAGTCCTAGCTTAACCAACTGAGCCATGCAGATACCTTGGAATTCATTTTTAAGCAAATATCTTCATAGACAATTTTGATGCTCTAACATTTCATCTGCTAGAATTTATATAATTTCTCAATGAGAATTTTCTGTAATTTTGAGTTTTGGGTAAAAAATACAGAAAAATGTCTTTCCCATAATTTCTTCATTCATTCATTCCTCCATTCAACAAAAAACTATGTAACTGTGAAGCAGTTACACAGAGAGGAGGAAGTTGTCCAATTGCTCTCTCAGTTTAATGTTCATTCCTTTGCCTCAACCTCCATTTATTGTTATTCTTTCATTGTTTCTGAAATTCAAATATCTGAGCCTTGCTCCTGGGAAGGGAACCAAGGACAGTGCTAATTTCACAAAAATGGAAATTTCTAGATACAAAGCAAGCAACACTGTATATAGGGTTTAAAAGTTTAATAAGGTTAGATAGAAAGATATTATGAAGCTGTATATTACTAGTATTAATATTTAGCCATTATTGGAAGAATAGAATTCTCTTTCTATTCAGCATTAAGGTTTTAATTACTTTTATTGATGCATGAAAAGATTTTACTAATAATACATAATCCTCAAAAATTATATTTAGAGATTGTTGCTTTCTTTTCATGCCTTTAAAATCATCAAACTGTGCTTTTTTTTTTTCTAGGTAATAATTTTCTATATTATGGGCTGTCTTCCCCCAAAAAAATTCTCATTAAAAAATAGATTTAGAAAATGATGGTACTTGGAATTCTATTATCACCTCACTCACTGGAATTCTGTAACACAGTTGCCTAACAGAAGTTGGCTGATTGCTCAATCATCAGATCAAGTAAATGGAAAATGAAAACAGTAGACACAGTTTGATTTTCTTCTATATGTGCTTACCAAATGTCATGCCACTAGTGAGACCACTTTGTAAAAGCAGCCTAGGACGCTGTGTCTCTAAAATGCAAAACGGATCAAAGACAAGAAGAATCATTACTGAAAATTCTCCCTTGGAAGAAAAGGAGTGGGTGAGCTTGAAAAATAAATGGGGTCAGAACCAGGGCATGGGAGACTTAAGAAAATGTTCTCCAAAACCTACACATTAGCAGACGGACAGATCATACCCTGCCTCCTAAAGGCCTAGAGAATTTGAAAAGAGGCAGTTTTGTGAAGATGTATGTAGGATGGCAGCCCCTATGCAGGGCTCTCCTGAGGTCCACAGATGAAGTCTGAAATGATGTGTGTTATTTTCCTTGCACCTGGTCTTGATGGGCAGAATCCCAGAGGCAAGAGAAGATGCTCTTGTACCCTGTAATCCAGAATTATATCAAGGGGAAAACTGAGAGTGTAATATACACATTTTCTATAATTAATAAAATACATCCACAAAAGTAAAAACCCTCATTTAGATTTTTTTTAAAAGGCTGTATGGAAGGAATTCTTCTAATGGGTACCATTAGATATGGCTTTTGGCAATATTTTTTTAAAGATTTTTCATTTATTTATTAGAGAGAGAGAAAGTGAAAGAGAGCATGAGAGGAGAGAAGGTCAGAGGGAGAAGCAGACCCCCCGAGGAGCTGGGAGCCCGATGCGGGACTCAATCCTGGAACTCCAGGATCATGACCTGAACTGAAGGCAGTTGCTTAACCAACTGAGCCACCCAGGCACCCAATATTTTTTTTTAAGATTTTATTTATTTATTTGACAGAGAGGAAAGAGATCACAAGTAGGCAGAGAGGCAGGCAGAGAGAAGATATATGAATATGTTCACAGCGGCAGTATTTTGCCAAAAGCTAGACATTACCAAAATTTCATGAACACTAGAATGGATAAATACATTGCTTTATATGTGTGCAGGGGATTACTGTACGATGATGAGAATAAATGAACTACAACTATGCACAACAATGTGGCTGAGTATCACAATCAAAACACTGAGCAGAAGCCAGAGAAATGAAATAAGCTAGGCACAGAAAGCAAACACTGCATGATCTCACTTATATGTAGAATCTAAAAAGTCAAACTCATAGTAACAGAGAGTAGAATGGTGGTTACCAGAGGCTGGAGGGAGGGGGAGATGAGGAGATGTCAGTCAAAGGGAACAAATTTTCACTTATGAGTAAGTTCTGTAGACTTAATGCACACCATGGTGACTATACTTAATGTATCACATACTTGAAATTTGATAGATAGTAGGTCTCAATCCCAAAAAAAAAGGAAATTATGTGAGGTGACTAATATGTTGATTAGGTTGTTTGTGGTCATCATTTCACAATGTAAACACATATCAAGACTTCATGTTTTACAACTTAAATATATATATATATATATATATATATATATATATATATATATATATATGATTTTTATTTGTTGATCATACCTCAGTAAACCTGGGGGGAAAAGTTATCTTTGCACTCATTTTTCTTCTCTTTTTAGAGAAAAAAAATAGCCCTTCTTAAGGAGGTACTTTCAATATCAAAAATTAGAAACAAAATAAATACTCTTATGTAGGGAATAGACAATAAAATATCCCTATACCTACTAGCCATTAGTCGTTAATAAGGATGTGAAATATATGCACATTCATCTGGAAATACATCAGTGATGTGTTTTTTTAATGTAAATTGTGAAGTAATATGTATACAATGATTTATTTTCTATAAAAGTGAAACGTATATAGGTGTATGCATACATGTGTGTAAGTGTGCTATCAAGGTATACAAAATAAACCAGCTAAATATATACCAAACTGTTAGCAGTATGCAGAAGAGAGTAGGACTGGGACAGTTCAGGCTGGAGATAGGAGATTGATGTTGGGAGATGGAAAGCCTAAAGACAAAAACTTACTCTCCTTTAAAACCTTTTTTTTTAAAGGTTTTACTTATTTATTTGACAGAAAGAGAGAAATCACAAGTAGGCAGAGAGGCAGGCAGAGAGAAAGTGGGAAGCAGGCTCCCTGCCCAGCAGAGAACCCGATGCGGGGCTCTATCCCAGGACCCTGAGATCATGACCAGAGCTGATGGCAGAGGCTTTAACTCACTGAGCCACCCAGGCGCTCCTCCTTTAAAACTTTTTAAAAATTGGCTACTTCTCCATGATTTGGCTATAGTGGACATTACTGCCATAAATATTGGGGTGCAGGTGCCCCTTTGAATCACTACATTTGTATCTTGAAGGAGGACACATAATGTAATGAGTACTGGGTGTTATTTAAGACTGATGAATCACTGACCTCTACCTCTGAAACTAATAATACACTATATGTTGAATTTAAATACATTTAAATAAATTTTAAAAATTAGCTACTTTTACTTTTTTTGTGTGTTTTCAGTAATTTAAAACTTAAAAAAAGGAAAATAAATATTTAACTTTTTAGTAATCTCTTACTTTTTCAAGAGAATTTCTTTCTTAATATTCCTTACCCTACTACCCTCAAATATTTACTTTTCTTTCTGTCCTTGTTTCTTTCCCTCAGCTTAAAAAATGCACTCAAGTTTTCTTCTGAACTGAAGGAAGAAAAAAAAATCCATCAATTCCAAATCACCTTTTGGCAAACTATCTTGTATCTTTTGTCTTCCTTTTATATAAGGTTAATACAAACTACACTCCTTTTCTTGCCTCGCTTCTTATGCCTTAACTCACTGAAATTAGGCTCTTTTTCCTGACTACTCATTAAAACATCCCTATCAATGATTTCTTAATTAATTAATATGGTGGGTTACTTCTAACTTCACTTTATTTATACTTATCTGGTGGCTTCTGACATTAATGTTCCTTCCTTCCTCTGAAAATTCTCCCTCAGCTTTTGAGTTAGCAGTCTCCCCCTAAGTTCCTTCTCATTTTCTAATTATTTCTTCAAAGTCACCTTTGTGGACTCACTTCTCTCAGCCCCTTCTTTAATGGTGGTGGATCCAAGGATCCTGTTCTTGTCTATTTTATTCTCACTTTGCACAATCTTGGATAGCAACCAAACTTAGAGATTCAACCACTACATGTTGAAGGTACCCAAATCAGTGAGTTCAAGCCTGGAGTGCAGAGCCCCTGTGAGGAACTGGTCCCTGGATATTCCTATTGAGTGTCCTCTAAGCAGGTCAAAAGGGGGATATCAAACTAGCCTACTTCTCTCCTTTACTTCCTAACTCAGTTACTGCCATAGGTTCACCACATTTCTAAGCTAAAAATCTGGGTATCTGTCTTGAATGTATTCTTTTATTATTTCCACCCACTACATTTTACATTGCCAACTCCTATAGATTATAATTACGTGTGTTGCATAAGAATCTTCCCTCTGCATTTCCAATATTTGTGTGTTGGTTCAAACTTGCATCATCTCTCACTGAGATTATTCTGACTTCTTAATTCACTGTTTCCCTTCCATTCCATCCTCCATCTGCACACTGCTGCTGATCTTATCTTCCTAATAATGTAGATCTGACCTTATGGCTGCCATGACTGAATAATTAACAATGGTTTCCATTGTCCATAGACCATCTATCAGTAATTCTTGTTTATATTTTATCTTACCTTTCTCTTCAGATGCCTAAGACTAGTGGTAAGCCTAGCTAATTACAGCTACTGTGATGTACCATGTTGTTTCATACCCTTGTACATCTGTCCATTGAACCAAGAATGCCTACCCTTTCTACCTGCTTAGTTCCCTGGCGTTGTTTAACATGTTTTCAAAGATCTATTGGGAAAAATTATGTAATTGCTTTGTGTGTCCCTGCTATCCTAAAACTAACTCCAGAATTTTAAATTCCCAAACAAGCAAATATCAGCATCCAAGTACACCAGTTTGCATTTTACACAATTTGTTTCCAAGGCAACTAAATGCTTAAGATGGCAAATCTCATCTCAGCTATGTGGTTGGCCATCTTTGTTCATTTATATGCTAATCTAAATGGAAAGCAATATGATGTAATGATGATGGTTATTCCAGAAGACTGTGTGCCTAATACCTTTTTAACACATAATTTAATATTGTAATTCAGGGACCAGTAATAAAATTTGATGCCTTCTGTTGTTTTGCAAATCTGTTGATTATTTCCTTAAGGAAATAGTGTCAAACATTTACTTCTCAGTTGAAGGGGCAGCAAGGTCTTAAAATCTGTTCTGGCTCATTGGGCTTCTTAGTTATACCACGCAAATGTTGGAGTAAGTTAAATGACTGTGTAAACAACAAGAAAAAAAAAAAGAATGATGGGATATAATGTGGAATTCTGTCCACTCACCATAAAGCATAATATTCATAAGTAAAAGAAGATTCTTTAATTATAAGGTTTCCTCAAAGAGTAATTATTTTGATTTTAAAAGAACGTTTTAATAAAAATCCATAATCAAAACCTTTAACTAGTAATATTTTACAGCACTCATGGGCTAATATTTTTATTAAATTACTTTATAAACATTAGATTGATTTTAAAACCCTGCCTATGCAGATAGTGAATTTCATTATCCTCCTTTTACAAATAGAGACTACATATTAAAAACTGCAACTTCCTACAGATATCAATTATTCATTTGGATGAAAACCAAAGATTTCTTTATTTTTTGGGTTAATATGTGTTTCATAGAGTAGAGCTAATAGGAACAAATGAGCATTTATATTTCAGCATTTCTGACTTCCATTCTGCCAAAATTCCATATAGTAAGTGGGGAGCATTCTAAACTTAAAAGATTTCCTGTTCTCTAGACACACTCACATCAACATCAACATCACATTAACATTACTCGAGAAATGATTTTTAAAAGTGTCTGGAACGTCATCCATAAAAACCATCCATGGCACAATGATAGCACCACTTAGCCAACCCATTTGTGAGGCGCCTATTTTATATTACCCTGTTCTTAAACTGTGATTTGCCTATGCAACTTAAGTATAAATGACTGAGGTCAAGGACTATGTCTTATATGTCTTCTTGTTCCCAAAACTACTAGCATAAAACCCTGCACATAGAAGGTCAGGACTAAATATTTATTAATTTATTGCCTGAGATACAGAAATAATTGGCTTTGTTTTGAAAGAGATGAACATTAATAACTGAAGGAGAAAAGAAGATGTTTAAATGGTTGGAGTATGGGAAGAAAAATTAGAAGTAAGAGCTACAATCTAGTGTATAGGGCATGTATTTAGCTTACTTTGGGAGACCAAAGCCTGTGTATGGTCAAAAAAGACAGTCATAGGATACAAGGACTCCCGGATGGAAACTCTTAACTAATCTTTGAAATTTTACACCGTGATTTTAAGAAGTAGTGCAAAAGGAGAATAAGCAGGAAAACATGCCTTTTTGAATGTGGAGTGAAAGTGAAAGGATTCAAAAACTTCAATCCTCAAAGCCTAGTTCTCTGGATCCAAGAGTATTGGTCACCAGAGACCATCCTGATTCAGTGTTTGGGGGTTGCTTCCTGGGATATTGCTAAACAGGAGACATCAAAGAGAACTAGAAGAATCAAGTTTGCTTCCATATTTGAGAATCTTGATATATTAATCAGCTAAGTAACTACCATTCAGAAAAAAATCTCTAGGTGTACAACAGTGAGCATTTATTTCTTGGTAATATGGCTTTGGTTCAGCTAAAATGACTTTACTTCATAATATAAATCTTGTGCTTCAGGCTTTGGATGTGTGAATCTGTGAGAGGGATGCTTCTCACTTTTGGGCATACTTCTCATCTATAATAACTTTAAAACTTCAAACAATTTAATTGAGAGCCTGACGATGTCAAGAACAAAAATTAGTCTGCAAATGTTATCTAAACAATGATTTTTTACACCGTTAATGCAAGCTTAAATCTGAATTGTATTCATTGTATCCATGCCTGGTAGATGTGTCTGTAGTTTATACACTGGATGCTTTATAGTGTGTGTATTTTACCTACCATGTTTGCTGATAATGCAATGGATATAGATGTCATGGATATCCGTAAGGAAAGTACTAATGTAATTTAAGTCTAAGGACTCCTTGTGGGCAAGAACAGCCCTTTCACTTATGTATACCCAATGTCTATAAGACTTCCCATGATGCAAAATCAAGTGATAGTTACATTAAGAATGCATGAATAAATGTAGTTTCACTTTTGCAAAAGCAAACTGGATAAGAACAGGGTAAATAATGCAATTTTCTATTGGGCTACCTGCTTCTCACCAAGGGCAGAGCTGACATTGCTTAGTTGTCAGTCTTTAAAGTCTTTAATTGGAAGCCTAATATAATGTTTTGGGATACCTGGAAGGACGGAGGTAATATAAATATTTTCTTATAATGTAATCTCAATGTTTTCAGGTATCATTAATGTGCTTATTCATTTAACAAATATTTTTAAGCAGTTAATCTGTTCCAGGTACAGTTTAGGCAATTCCATAACTCTAGTGAAGAAAAGGCCAGGAAATATCTTTTCTTTTAGGGAGCTTGCATTCTCAAGGAGAAGAAAGGCAAGGGTTTGTTGTTGCTGTTGTTTAAAGCAATAAAATAAATAAGAAATAGTTTAAAAGCTCAGGTACTCTGATGAAAACCTAAAATAGGTTGATGTGCTGGAGCATGGCTGGGAAGTTACTTTTTTTTTTTTTTGATGCAAAAAAGTGTTTTTATTATAGCACAGGGACAGGACCCTTGGGCAGAAAGAGCTGCACTGTGATTGTGAGGAGCTATTGATTAGATACTTTTAAGGTGGGGAGGGGATAGACATAAAGGATAGACATAAAGGAAGTCTCTAAAGGGATTTTCATAGGTTAAAGAAGACTTACAGGTTCAGGAGGTATGGCTATTGTCAAGCTAAGTAACTTTTGATCTCATGATTGTAGAAAGTACCTTGAAAAGGTGACATTGGAGACCCAAGAGAAGGAGAAAGCCATGTAAAAACTAGAGGAAACACAGTTCAGGGAAAAAAAAAAAGCACTTTGTGCAAAAGTTTTGAGATAGAAATTAGGTTAGCATGCTTAAGGAATAGAGAGAAGACCACAGTGGCTGGAGTGAATTGGGAGAGAAAAAGTGTAGGACAAGATGTGATAAGAGACAGAGACAGAATGTTTTGTAATTTAGAGTTGTGCACACTGGGATAAGTTTAAATTGTAATGTATAACAAGAGGATATTTGAATAGGGGAATGATTTGATATGACTTCTATTTTTAAAAGATAATTAAGCTTGCTAATTAAGGAGTCAATTTTAAAAGGATAATAGCAGTCTGAAGGGGTGATGATCATGACTTAGACTTGAGGTTAGGGATAGGCACAGAGAGAAAGTACAGATTCAGAATATGCCCTTTAGGTTGACTCCACAAAATTTACTGTTATAATTGATATGAGAGCTAAATGAAAGAAAAAGAAAATCAAGATTAACTTTTGGATATGTGGCTTTAACAAGGGGGTAGATGGTAGTAGAGTTTACTGACATAAAGGCAACTCAGCAATGAGAAGTTTAAACAAAATTCTATGTTCATATGTTTATCAGAATCCCATGTGGGAAATCACATGTAGGTGGTTTGATATTCAAGATCTGCATTTCAGGAGCAGTCAGATCCAGAGCTAAAGTATCATCTATATACAGTTATTATTAAAAGTCTCAAGACTGGGGGCACCTGGGTGGCTCAGTTGGTTAAGTGTCCAACTCTTGATTTAGGCTCAGGTCATGATCTCAGGGTCTTGGGACCCAATCCTATTCAGGGCCCCCCACACAGCAGGAGTCTGTTTGAGAGTCTCTCTCCCTTTACCCCTGCCCCTTCCCCACTACTTGATCTCTCCTCCCCCTGTCTTTAAAATAATAAATAAATAAATCTTTAAAAGTCACACAATTAGATGAGATCACCCAGGCAAAAATTTTGCTTAAAGAGTAAAAGTAATACAAAATGAACCATAGTGTACTTCAATATTTGGGAGTTGAATAAAAGAAGAGGACTAGTAAAGGAGATTTAGAAGAAATCAGTGAATTCAGAAGAACACAAGGAAAGTAGGGAGTCTCAAATCCGAAGAGGAAAAAGGGATTTCAAGAAAGAAAAAAATATATGTATCAAACGCTGTCAAGATGTCAAGAGAGAAAAGAACAGAAATATGACTGCTCAAGTTTGGGTCTCAGCAAGAAATAGATGATATATGTAAATTAAGGTATTCAAAAAGATTTAATAAAAAGACTCTCTGTAACAGCATGTGCTGAGTACAAAGTACAAGGGATGGAAATATTCAAGTCTGGTTTTGTTTTGTTTTCTTTTTACCGCCTTTATGTTCAAAACAACCAGAGGATTAACAGAATCTGGAAATAGTTTCCTATAGAGAGGGCTACTGTAAAAGAAGTAGAACTGCTCAAGGAACACAATCAACTCATAGGTCATTGCAAAGAGGAAGCTGAAGAATTAAATATCCCCACCAAACTCTCATATTGGCCTCTGGTCCTCCGCTGGTGTTCTTCATTGGTTAAAGCCAACTGGATAAAACAAGTTAAGAAATCTAACTACGAGCCACATAGGTCAACCTCCTAGGGCACAGAACAGGTAGAAAATGGTGGGGAAATAAACTGGAAGGCCAAATGGAAGCTATACGGCCCAATGACCACTAGATTTGGCACATACACGTTGTGGCTGACTTTCATTAGAAAATGCTAGATTGCTTAGAGCAGAAAATCAAATAAGTTGAGAGATTCTGAAGTGAGAATGTGGCAAAATGGACTCTATAAGACATGTGGCTGTAGATGAAATCAGAGATATGGGAGAGATGAGGTGTTACTACAGTCAGGTGTTGGGTCTACGAGACTTCTTGTTTTTGTTTTAGTTGAGAATGTAAGTCAAGAGGAATGTTCTGATAGAAAACAATAACAACAAAATAATTGAGAGGCAGTGATAATGACAGAAGGAAAGATCTTGAGATAAGATGAAGTAAATCAAGAGAAGGAGAAAGTTTGGTTTATGATAGGAAAAAGTAAACTTACAAATACACACAAAAAAAGGAAAGCAAGTGTGTGAATGGATGTGGCTAGGCTTATTCTTTATAGAATGAGAAAATTATGGAAATCCTATAATTGCTGAATTTATTTTCTTAGTCATTAGGTGAGAGTAAAGTTTCCAGAGGACGAGTGAGAATAGGAAGAAGACTGAAACTTTTTCTAGGTAATGGGAAAATGAACATAGTAGAGAAATACAATTAGCTTGCTGAAAAGTTATGAATACTTCCAGATACTTGACCCTGAATTTAAATTTAGGCAGTCAGGAAATGTATATGTTCCCCTTTAGAAATATTCACCATCTTAAACTGAGGCACAAAGGCAACAGAATATTATGTTTAACTTCAGCTTAGCTGTTAGCATTCATATTCAATAAAAGGAGAAACAATGAAAGTAAAGGATTTTGCAGAAAGAATTAAATAAATCATAGATGCTAAGTTTGTAAGGAGTGTCATGAAGACATAAACTTGGTTACTGAGCATGAGAAAGAAAGATAATACATTAGCACTCTCTGAGGTGGAAGGAGGGTGACAGAGGTATATTAAAGTGTATAAAATAGAAGGTGAGAAGGTAGTAAGAAGGAAGGTTAGTTGTAGGGTTTTTATTTGATCGATTTAATAAAGATATCTATGTGATCATGAATTGATAATGAGAGAAGAAATAAAGGAACAGAAAGACCAACTTTCGGGAAGAATCATCCCTGTGAGTGGGGAAGTTGCCAGAATGTTGATTACAGTGGTAGAAAGGCCAGCAGTGAGCAACGGAAGGCAGTAGTAGATGAAAGGTTTAAAATAAATGACTGTCAGAAGCCCTGGAATTTGAAGAAGAAAGCAGAAAAGAAGTGGTTTGAAAGAAGCAATAGGGAGCAGAGGTGCCTGGGTGGCTCAGCTGGCTGTATCTGCCTTCAGCTAGGATCACGATCCTGGAGTCCTGGGATCGAGTCACACATTGGGCTCCCAGCTCCATGGGGAGTCTGTTTCTCCCTTTGACCTTCTTCCCTCTCATCCTTACTCCCTCTCTCTCTCAAATAAATAAATACAATGTTAAAAAAAAAAGACCACTAACCCTCTCTCCCTATCCCTTTGACCCTCCCTCCTGCTCTGTCGTTCTCTTAAAGAAAGAAAGAAAGAAAGAAAGAAAGAAAGAAAGAAAGAAAGAAGTGGAAGCAATGTGGAGCAAGGAGGATTTGTATCCCAAGAGGACCTAAGGTAAGTCTGTGAAACAAAAGAAAAACTGCCTTCATTCAAGAGAGCTTTACAGAACTGTTAGATTTTATTTGGAGCAGGAGGGAAAGCTTCAAAGGTACTGTTAAGGATACAGAGGTGTTTGTTGGTAGTAGGGCTTACCAGTCATGAGGAAGAAAACTGATGAAAAAGCAAGGGACTGAAATTTGGCCAGCTAAACATTGGCACAAAGTGGCATGGGATTGGAATAAATTGTGTTTGGTCTAGGGTTTTGGTACAAAGTGAAGGAAATAAGAATGTGAAGTGTGAAGGAATTAATCCTGAAGATCTCTTGAGGAAAGCTGCGTCACCAGCTCAAGTTGAATGTAAAGGGTCACAGACAACTTACACAACATTCTTAGGAATGAATGAACTAGCCTTAACATCAGGCAACTCATTTTGTTGTCTTGCCTAGCGCTGTCTCACAAAGAATATTGAATAGATCCTGAAAAAAATCTTCACAATTAGGTCTAGGTTTCTCCAGGAGCAGTCTCATGTGGGTCTAGACAAATACTTTACCTAATGTTCAATAAAGAGTTTTTGAATGAGTGATACTTACATGTGCTCTTCTGCCATGGTCTCCTAGTTGAAATTGGCTGTCTATAAGCCATTTGAAAGAGACATTTTATCCAACTCTGTTTCTTTTTTCTTTTTTTCAAAGTCTGTTTCTTTTTTCTAACTCTGTTTCTGATGCTCTCTGTCAACACTGACCAGACTTGCTTGTTGCCTAGCCTGCCACCATCACTCCTGGTGGCTCCATAGCCCAGCCCTGAGTTCTATGCAGGAATGGAGGAGATGACATCCTCTTCAAGTCTCCTATCTTGAGAGCCCTGATTCCCTCGGGCTTCTCAAGATCCTTCAACCTACATACTGTAATGCTCTCCGCCCATCTCTCTTTCTTGCTGGCTTTCCTGCTCAGCAGCCACTCTCTCCAGTGACATCCTTGCCTTGAATATCAAATCATGTAAATACATATTTTATAAGTTAATTGCCCAACATATCTGCTTCTCAGATTCATCAAAGTTTATCATGGGGACTTACTTGATCAAGATACCTAAAAAGAATAAAAAATGTCTGTCTCCAACTGTACACATGATAGTCCACAGAAAGAACTTATTGTTGTGAATTTCTTCTTAACTGCATGGCAAGGGTTTTATTAAGTTTTATTAGGATTTAGGATATGTCAACTTATTTTCAACATATCCTAAAGTTCTTACAGTGATTCTACTAATGGAGGTTGATGGGGATGGAGGATGATTGGATGGTCCCAATATTCTTAATTAACAATCAGATCTAGATAGCCCTGATTTGCTGGAAATTTTAACTCTTCAGTAATTTAGTTCAAGTCTTAAGATATGCATAGAAATGAGACACTTAACAATAAGTTACACAGATTAATATCATTTCTAAATTAAATAGAATCTGATGAAAACTAATCCACAGATATCAACAAAATATTTTATTATATTACATACGTAGAATTTCTACTAAAAAATAAAAATACCAGATGTAGGTAATTTACACTTTGATCTGAAATGAAAATTTTAATCCTCAATGTTTCAGAATTATAATCATTATTAAATGCATGTAAGACCTTTAATTAAAAAAACAGAATATAAAAAGTTAGCAGCATCATTTCAATCAAATAATCCAATAAGACTATGTGAAATATAAAATCTTATATATCTGTGCAAGTCATTTAACTTGTTATGTTTGAATGTTTTTTTTTCTATTTACATTTTAAGTTAATACAATTGACATATTCACAAGGTCGTTGAAAGGATGAATAATACAAAAATTGTGAAGCAGTTTAGAATATAAAGTGCAGCATAAATGCTTGAAGATGGCTATCCTTTTGTAAAGAAAGCCTGAATTTCTATTTATTTCATCAATATTAAAATGAAACACTCTCATATTACTTGAGTGTTATGAGAGAAAAATCAAATCCAAATTCTCTACACATAATGAAGAAATAGTTGACACAAAATGAATTGTGACATAAAATTTACATATTTCAGCTCTTACCTGATCTTTTCATATTTTCAAAAGTCTTTGCCTACAATAAATGGCTACTTAGTCACCTAGAAAATCAAATTTAGTTGGGCCAAATACTTTGTAATAAAGCTGTCCTATAAACTAAACTGTCTTCTGAAGAAACTATTCGTGAAAAGAAATTTAAGTATCAGTCGAAATACTGTCCCTGGGGGAATAATTTAAACTTATCCAGATAATTATTTTATTGATCTCTGCTAAAATCCTCAGTCAATTGACCCAGTATGTGACCCTAGATGCACGTTAACTCTGAGCTTCACCTGCTACAACTAGAAAAGCAAGGAGGATAGTAACACCTGCCTTACAACTTCACAAGGTAATCTAATGTGATCAGCTACATGTCATTTTTAACTTTGTTGACTTTGACTTGAGGAAAAGCAAAATGTCTAGTCTTTTTTTTTTTTTAAAGATTTTATTTATTTATTTGACAGAGAGAGATCACAAGTAGGCAGAGAGGCAGGCAGAGAGAGAGGGGGAAGCAGGCTCCCTGCTGAGCAGAAAGCCCGATGCAGGGCTCGATCCCAGGACCCTTGGATCATGACCTGGGCTGAAGGCAGAGGCTTAACCCACTGAGCCACCCAGGTGCCCCAACAAAATGTCTAGTCTTATACCTACTTTACTTGCTCCCTCTTTCCAGGGGCAAAAGTACATGACAGCAACATTTGAATTAGTCTTTATTTACTTTCATTTTAGGAAAAACAGAAAAAAAAAAAAAACAACAGAAAGAGTTAATTTGTAGACATATGCTTCTATAGTAAAACACTTACAACCCAGTGAGATTATTATGGTTTCATTGGTGGTATGTTGCAAACTATGTGTAAGTAGTACACTCAGATTTTAACTATTGTATTACAATATGTATCTCTATTAACTGACCAAGGTAAATTAACTTTTTGGCATATATCTCAGCAGGCATCTTAACTAATAAATATTTCTTGAGTAAGCCTTGTTTAGAAAATTTAATTTAAATCAATGTATTCAAACAATATAGGAGTAAAAAAAGAAACAGAATTATGATTCTGGGACTGTACAAGCTGAAGCAACATCTGTTAATTTTGATGTATGTATGTATATATGTTTGTGTGGGGGGTGGCATAGTATAAATACATTATTGTATTTATGATATTTATGTATCTTTGTTTTTATAAAAATGGTATTATAGAGGCTTCTCTCTAACTTGATTTTTTCATTTAACTGCCTCTATTATCTATCATCTACCATTTATCTGTCATCTATCTATCTATCTATCATCTATTATTATCATCTATCTGTAATCTGTCTACCTATCTGCATGACCATCTTTCACAATTATCCTTCCCATATAAAATTCTGTAGTGTGGTGGTATACGAAACGGTAGAGCAAGGAATCTAGACATGCCAATTCTCAAAGCCAGGACAAGAAATGCTAATATGAAAAGTTTGTCAACAGGTATCAGGACCCTAACCAGCAAGCTCAAGATCAGTGGAGCATTGAATTCCATTGGAAAGAGTATGGTAAAAAGAAGAGTGAATCAGTTGGCAGTAGAAGATTTAGAGTATTTGTTCATTAGAAAAAAGAAAATTAAATGGAAACCAAATGATCAAAACTCAAGTCAGGTTATACACACTGCAGAGTGAGCAGAAAGATGTTGAGATTCTAGAACAAGAAAGAATCCTGACAAAGAAAATCTTCATTCTTCTATTTCCTCAAATGTTTCAAACTCTTCCTCACTTCAAGGTTTTCATGTATGCTTTTCACTCTGAATACTCCTCATGCCATTCTTTGGGTGACTCTTTCATATTCAGCCTTCAAATACTTTCCTCAGAGAAGCCTTCCAGAACTCTACAAGCTAAATTAGGTCCTCTAACATGCTTTAACTCTGTTAACTCTCATTCTTTAGTAGGCAACATGGTGGTCTGTCTCATGGTGCTGTCAAATTTCAGGCATCACAAGAGAAGAATATTTTTTCTTTTTTGATTCATTTTTTCAGCTTTCTTGAGCTATAATTGACATGTAATATTGTGTAAGTTTAAAGAATATAACATGTATTGCAAAATGGTCATCACAATAAAGTTAGTTGACAAATCCATTATTCACATAGTTACATTCTGTGCGTGTGGTGAGAACTTGTAAAATCTACTCGCTCAGCAATTTTCAAACTTGCAGTACAGTTTTGTTAACTATAGTCACCATGCTATACATTACATCCCCGTAACTTTTTCATTTTATAACTGGAAATTTGCATTGTTTGACCGCCTTCACCCATTTTCCCACTTGCCACCTCCTGGCTCTGGCAACTATAGATCTGTCTCTGTTTATAGGAGTTGTCTTTTGTTGTTGTTGTTGTTGTTTAAATTCTACATATAAGTAAGATCATACGGTTTTTGTTTTTCTCCATCTGACTTATTTCACCTAGGATAATGTCCTCAAGCTTCATCCAGGTTGTAGCAAATGGCAGGATTTCCTTTATTATGGTTGAATAATATTCATATATATTATATTATCATAGGAATAATTTATATGACCATTGTACACATTATATATAAATTATATATAAAATCACATTTTCCTAATCCATTCATCTGTTGGTGGACACTTAGGTTGTTTCAATATCATGACTATTGTAAATAATGCTTTGATAAATGCAGGGCTCCTGAGCAAGACTTGATGTGCAAATACTTCTGAAGTCTTTGCTTGCATCATAGTAGCTAAAGGCCAAAGAAAGGCATATGATCCACTTAGGTGAAAATTGACTCCATCTCTTAATGGGAAGATCTGCAATGTTATATTCCCAGGACATGAATTAAGGATGAGGAAGTATTTGTGATAATTTTTACAATCTACTGAATATCTCCTCATAGATCCTAGAATTTTTCTTCATAGTATTAATGTTTATACTAATATATTTATTAGAAATATAATTATAAATTACTAATTTTATTTTATATATATTATATATTACAGATTATATTATATGTTACTAATTATTTTTAACTCATTTATCTCTACTACTAATTATAAGACTATAAATATCATATAGAGTTCATTCTGTTTTTTTCCACCACTCTATTTTAACTGCCTATCCCAGGGTCTGCCTTATGTCAGGCCCTTTGTACTTAACTGTTGAACGGATGCATGAATGAATCCCAATTGGGACATAAAATTAGGGTTTGAATTGTAGCATTGGTAACTCAGTAATGAGTCTGAATGCTGCATTACAGATGCATAAGTGTTTCTTTCTTATAGGTCTCAGTTTATAGAGGAGAAAAATTAATTTGTTCTTGCTTATCTATTTATATTTTGGTTATAATGGAATACCAGTCCTTACTGATATAGTCAAGGAAATATATAGTATTGGTTACAGATAGATCTATAAAACCTATAACGGCAACATCATTTTGGTAATATAACTATTTGGGTTTTAAGACAATTGTATAAGCTAGAAATAGTCATACAGTTATGGCAGCAATAAAGTCAGTTTCTTCTTACTAAAATAATTGTTTTTCCTTGCTTCTAAAAATACATAATTAATCCCTTTTGGTTCATTATCATCAGACCAAGGCATGAAGTCTCTGCTGTATCACCAGGAAAGGTCCCAGTTATTAGCCTACTGAGATTTTCTGATCTGAAACTTTGAATTCTGAATATTTGATTTTGTTTAAATAACCAGATTCTTTTTTTCTTTCACAGTAACTTGTTTCTTACTATACATGAATTTCAATAAGAAACTGATATATGGATGTTTCTATGATATTGGTTGTTTCTTTTTAAAAATTAATATTTTAAAGAAACAGTAAATTCTCCTATGACCTACTCAAATAGGCCCTCCACCCAGGTGAGTGGTGGCCTCATATACATTGATAGAGTCTTGTTGCTCTCAGCTGTCAGGACATCTGGCACTCAAATCACATCATATTAACCAACATAAAATTGGAAATTAGTTAAAATCTCATTTGTCAACAGTCTTTTCTGTTATCCACCTCAAATAGAATATTGTAATTTGCAGATGACAAATTACATGATGTAGTTGCCAATATTTTCACCATAGACTCAGTAATTCTAAAACATAGTTTGCTTTTGAAAGTCTTAGTAAAAAATAAAAGTTCAAAAAATAAAATAAGATCTCTTAAGTACTTGATCTTGGGTTCTCCTTTTCAGTTTTATTTTGAAAGACAATTAATGTCCAAAGACCAAAGTGCTCCACTTGCAGTTCTATAATTGTTTCATTCTCACACCTCTGTTTGGATATAAATATGATTAATCAGAGTTTGCAAGTATTAAAACATGTTTTCCAAAAGGTCAAACTGAATTTCAAAGCTTTTCAAAGCAAAATAACATTAAAATACAAATTGCTCTCTTTATCTGTTCAATTAACGTGTTTTTCTCTAGATGACACTTTTAAGTCGCAGAATTATTGAAGACAAATAGAAGTGACATAAATTTAATTTCGTGCCGCCTACTTGACTTTTTAATACAGTTTACATGAATGGGCATTATGTAAATTATGAACAAGGCAGATAAAAGTTTGCAAAATATATTATCTTGGCTTTTCAATTAACCAGATAAACATGATCATATAACCTGGTATGGATGGATTCTAAATATTCCAGGATCTTAATAATATAAGTTAGTCTTTTATCGGTCACCTTAGCTCCCAGTCTCTTTACTCCGGATTTCACAGGTTTTAGTTATTCATAATTCTCTAAGTTTCCTTGCACAGGGACAACAGATAAAAAGAATATGGCAAAGAATGAAGGTGGAGTTTAATCTTGGTTTGCAATAAAGGAGAGCAGACAAATCCTACCAAGAAAGAAGATAAAATAGACCCTCATTCCTAGAAAAGACAGGAACATTACACACTCCAGTTAAGATGAATGAGTTAGGACATCAGTATTTTTGCTGAGGACAAGAAAGTTGGTCAGGAAGGGATTAGCTGAGCTGTACACAGGAGTGGAGGAAATGAGGGCAGAATAACCTTCATTCATCAAAGTGTAAGAAAAAGCCAGCCTGGCAGTGGGGTCTGTCTGGGTTGGGCAAAGTGAGCAAGACCAAGCGAAGGAAGATGTGAGATCAGGTTGAGGTAAGAATGGGAATGGGAATCAGATCTTGCAAGGCTTCCAGGCTATACAGGAGCCAGGTTTCTCTGAGCAGGGAAATCCTCGGGGAGTACTGTAATCTACCTACATTTTAAAAAGGAAAACTCTAGCTGCTGGTGTGAGAATACATAGTTTGAAAGATAAACTCAGAGGAGCATGATTCAAAAAAGAGAACAGGATATAGAATTATACCAGTTGAGCTTCTGCTTCATTACAATTTTTTTTTTGATGTTTAGGACCAATTTTGATGAAATATAACTAACAAAGTTGCATCTATTCTTATAAGAAAAACAATTATGAAACAGGTAACTTTATTCATATTAATATTTTTGTCAGATTTAAGAATCCAACAAAAGAGAAAAGTATAAAAAAGAAAATTTTAGAAATTTAGAAATACATTAATATATTATTTGAAATAATTTAAAAAAATCCATTCTAATCTTACGATGAAGTGGTAGTGCAAAGGCATTTTGAATTGATTGGTGAATAAATTAATCTGTTTTGAAGAACCATAATAGAAAGAAATAGGAGAATTAAAAGCTTTAGTGAAATTGAAATATATTACTTGTAACCTGGTGTTATTTTTATTAGAAATTAACTCTCTGAAAAGGGAAAACAGCAAGTGGAAAACAAGTTAAGATCATTTAAGTCTCATTCAGAGAAGCAGCCATGAGTTCAAATAATTATATGGGAATAATGGGAAACCTATGTAGGACTCCTGTAGAAATTCTAACCGGGGTGTATCTCTTTTCACTTCCAAATTGGAAGATGTAAGACGTGTTCACATATAATATATCATGTAGCAGACTGGAAAAAATAATGTATTCAGCTACCATATAAGCACAGCAAAAACTTTATGTTTTATTGCTTAATGTGGAAAAAACAGAAACAAAACAGGAAGATTAAATTCTGAATATTTCAGCCATTAATTTTTCCATTCTGGGAATAAAAGAAATATTTTTTTTAAAGGTATTCATGTTTTTTTTAAGATTTTTTATTTTATTTATTTGACACAGAGAGAGACAGAGAGAGAGAGAGAGAGAGAGATCACAAGTAGGCAGAGAGGCAGGCAGAGAGAGAGGAGGAAGAGGCTCCCTGCTGAGCAGAGAGCCGGATGCAGGGCTTGATCCCAGGACCCTGAGATCATGACCTGAGCCGAAGGCAGAGGCTTCGGCACCTGAGCCACCCAGGTGCCCCAAAAGAAAGATTTTAAATAGAAGAAAGATTTTAAAAATCAAGTTCTTAGTAATAATAATAATATAATAATAATGATAATAATAAAACATTCAGTATGAATCCCAACTCTTATTTCCAGCTGTATGGTTTTGGGCAAATGAAGCCTTGTAAGCCACAGTGTCCCCATCTGCACAATGAAAATAGTAGTGATGAGATTTGCCTCGTAGGTTTATATAAATAATTAAATGAGATAGTGCTTTTTAGGTGCTAGTATGATGCATAAATAATAAACATTATTATTGCTGTCACTTTTTATTATAAATATTCGAAGAACACCAGAAAAAAAGCCATCAAAAATTATACCCCACCTATGGCCTTTACAAGTTTTCTTTAGGTTTCTGTGAAGGTCTGATCATCTTACTTTATTTTCCCTAACTTAAAAATATTTTTTCATCAAAATTCTATGTGCTTGCCAAAATAGTCCACATAGTTTGAGGAGCTATGATTCAATATTGTGATAAACTGAAAGGTTGTATTATTTATTTATTTAAACAATGGCAAGAGTTGAATATCTTTTATATTATTCTGTATTAAAAATATTGTGCTGCTTTTGTGTTTGCTAAGGCATCATTGAAAAGTTTATTCTTACAGAGAAAAGGTAGCTCTTTACATCTATCACTTTCAGTATCTTAAAGAAGGAAGCTTGCTAGGCGGAGCAAACTGCTGACACAATTTTCTCCAAACCTTGTCCTTCTATCTCTAAAACTCCTTCCCTAGAGAAAGAACTATCATCAGGCACGGTGACTTAGGCATTGATAAAAGGTTGTCTTCTCAGTTTTGGGCCTCTCTTCTCTTCTAATTCATTTATACACAAACTGTGGCCTATGGACACCCATGCCAGTCTATTAACTGGTTCTTAACAGTTCATAAGAAGAAAGTATGAAAAATAGAGGAAGTGTTTAGAAACATAGATAGCAATTTGACATTGTCACACATATAAGCATATTGTCGGTGGAGTCCTCTCTCTAGACAGGAGGTAAAACAGTTTGTATCCAATTTAGTAGAGTTGCGTTTAAAATATTTTTAATTAATTCATTAATTTTTAAAGCAGGCTCTGTTCCAATTCAGGGCTTAAACTCACAAACCTGAGATCAAGACCTAAGCTGATATCAACAGTCAGACGCTAAACCGACTGAGCCATGCAGGCACCCTGAGTTGCATTTTTATTATGTGCAGTAGGACCATCTAAACCAGGTGTGCATGTTTTTAATACTTCTTTCTAAAACAAATTGAAGCTTACAGAAGAGTTTCCAGAATCATATAAATAACTCCTCTAGATTTCTGCCCCAGAAACCTTATTCATGTTCTTCCAATAGCAAAAAGATACAATCCAGGCTCATCTGTTCTATCTAATTGTCTTGTCATCCTAACCTTTAATCTGGAAGTATTCCTCTGTCTTTCCTTGAATTTCATACTCTCAAAAATTTTTATCAAGATTACAGAGCAGTAATAGTACATACAGAATGTCACTCAATTTGACTTAGTCTGTCTCATAATTAGACAAAGAATATATATTTTTGTTAGGGATATTACAAAAATGATATTTTTTTATTGTATCCTATCAGGTGACATCAGAAATCGATTTATTACTGGTGATGACAAATTCCATAATTTGATTAAGTTGATATCTGAAAAGCTTCTTCATTACATAGTTGTCTTTTTAAATTTGTAATTAAGACATATTTTGTAGAAAGATGCTTTGAGATTATGTAAATTTCTTTTTCTCATTCTATTTTGCATCTGTTGGTCCTTCTTGCCTTGATTATTATTGTGACTATTGCTGAAAGTTTCTTTTCTAATTCCACATTCCTATTTGGCATTCTATGGAAAGAAAGAGTTTTAATATATATATGTGTGTGGTAAAATATAGTGTGTGTGTATATATGTGTGTATATATATATATATACACATACATAATCTGCACATAATATAGGGAGAGTGTTATGTTGCAACTGAGTGACAATGGGAGTTGGGGGTTATTTATTATGCCTCTCATTGTCCTTGCTCGAACCCCTGATTATCTGATCCTTGTCTTCCTGGTGTCATTTGTCCGGCTGGAGCCAGGAACAAGAGGGGCACTGCCCCAGAATCCATGTATTTTCCTAGTGATTGCACCCCATCACTGTCATAGAGCCTGGATTTAATTCCCCCCCCGCCAACTACACATCTTCATTTGTGTTAAGATATATGACTTTATTGACTGTTAAAAACGTCATTGTGAGACAGAATAGAAATTTTACCTGGAAGGTCTTTCAGTGGCTTCCAAAGTCAGAAGACAAGTAAAAACCTCATAAATACACATTCTGTGAGACACATCTGAATGAGATGCCAGAAAAATTAGGGCTCACAGCAACCTTCAATAACTTTTAATTCCTGGGTACAGAGTAGGTACAAGTAAGGGCTCCAATAGCTATCTTTTGTAGGTGGTCTTGAATTGGAATGAGTTTAAGTTGCTTGAAATCAGTGTTTTGTTTTTTGGGTTTTTTTTTTAAGATTTTTATTTATTTATTTGACAGAGAGATATCCCAAGTAGGCAGAGAGGCAGGCAGAGAGAGAGGGGGAAGAAGGCTCCCTGCTGAGAAGAGAGCCCGATGTGGGGCTCCATCCCAGGATCCTTAGATCAAAACCTGAGCCGAAGGTAGACTTAACCCACTGAGCCACCAGGGCGCCCCTGCAATTAGTGTTTTACCCTTCTCGTCCAGTCACCTGGGATTTTCAAGTAGGGAATTTTCTTTTATCAGAAGTTTATGAATTTCCTCATCAAATTCAGCTTTTTGCAATCCAAAAACATACAGGGCACATTCTGGATAGCTCAAGGCCTCACAGCACAACCACGCCACTATGGTCCATAGCATTTCAAATTGGGTTGAGCCTTTTCAGGATTTTATTGCCATTGAGAGCAGAACAGTGATCCTTGCAACAGGAACTAGTTAACTTATATATTTATGTGTATCAGTGCGGACTTATATTTTATTCAATAGATTATGACCTGCTATTATTATTCAGTTTGATACTAAGTTGTCCCAAATTTGGCCAGTGTAAATAACTTCAGGGCAGGCTGCCTTCTGTGTCTTTATGACATGTAATTATTGAACACTTCCTTATATTTAGTCATAACAAAATTTTTGGGGGGCTTATTCTATGCATTCCCTGCCCCAGCCTTGGCAATAGCCATTTCTCCAAGGAACATCAGCTCTTTTTGAGAAAACTGTATTCAGAAACCAAAATCTGGGTACTAGATATGTTCACTGTGACAGAAGTATTTCTACTCTCAGACTATATCTGTAGAAAAATAAATATATAGGTTGTTTCTCTCTTTCTGTTTCTCTCTGTGTGTCCTTGTCTTTTCTCTGTTTCTGTCTCTCTACATGTGTGCAAGTGTTTATATTCTCTATGTTTACATAAACATATGTACACACATATGCATCCTTATTCGTATGTATATTTATTTCTATATCTATCTATATGAGTGAACCATCGATTTATGTTGTTACTTCTGGTTCTAATCCAATACCACAAAGTTCATTCTAGCTTCCCCCCTTTCCATATTTGTACCTTCCTTCTCCATCAGTAAGAAACCTGTATCTCTCATCCTCAGTATCTTTAATTATTATAAATCTCCTGTATTCACCAATCTCCTGACCATATTGAGCTTCCCTTGAATACTTCTATGAAGCTATTCTCAGCAGGCTGCCATTGCTGACTTCTATTGTACTACCTTGCTTGCCTTCTAAAGCCATTCTCGTATAGATTGACAAGACTGGCTATCACAGGGATGTACCTATAGCTCTGGTCTGTAGCTATTACTGTCTGTTTCAAGCCTGCTCAGTGACTTTTGGACTGAATTGGGAAGGGAAGAATGGAGAAAGGGAGAGAGGTGGCGAGGATGGGAGGCAGGAAGGAAGGAAGGAAGAAAGGAAGGAAGGAACTAACGGACAAACAGTGGGGAGGGAGGACAGAGGAAGGGAAAAAGAAGAAAGGGCAATATGTGATAGTTTTATATTAGCTTATCCATATAAAGAAATATATGTATGTGTGATCCCTGTATGTGTGTAAGTATGATCCCTCATATAATGAGTTGGGTTTTGTAATCATAATTGATGATAAATTGTTAAAATCACCATATATTACTCCTGGGAGGGTCCTGCATAATGAAGAAATGAAATCATCATTTAAGTGACATTCACAGCTTCTCAAAAGATAGCTTGTATGGGTAGAAAAAAAGTTATTCCAAAATTTCTTGTTTTTTGGGGGAATGCTGCTTCACCGTGACCTGGCTTTGTATTTTGATTTCGAGAAGTCTTGCCAATCTAACTATCTTGCTCTTGTAAGTTATTTCATCTTTTTGTCTTGAAAGATCTGTTGATTTTTTCTTTGTAAAGTCCAATAGTTTTACTAGCATAGGTCTTGTAATTGACCACGCTTCTCAAATTTTCAAATAACTTGATGGAGTGCTTTAAAATATACATTCAGACTCCTTTTTCATCTCTGGAAATTTTTCTCGGGTTATAGTTTTAAATGTCAGTTCTGTTCCTTTGATTTAATATAGTTCTGTGATGCCAATTGTATAAAATGTTGGATCTTTCTTGCCTGTATTCCATTTCTGCTCCTTTTTCTCTGAAATTTCTTGTTTCATTCTTTACCCCATTTTTAGTCTTTTGGTAATTATCTGCTTCCTTTAAAGCTGCTTACTAAGTTTTCATTTAAGTAAATTCTGCATTAGGTACTTTGTAAATTAAGCTTCATTTCTGACATAATTTCGTTGTTTTCTTCTGTTTCTTTCCTGATTTCAAACTCTCATTTTATTTCTCTTTTAGTTCATTTTTATTGTTATTTTCTGTTTTTCTGGTTTAAAAAAATCTTCATATCCTTGTTGTAGAATATGCAGTTTTGTTTGGAGTGTTGTGGTACTGTGAGGTTTTTGTTTGTTTTGCACAAAATTTTCACTAGGAAAATAGTTCATTATCATATTCTTGTTTTAAGTTTTAAATTCCATTTGGAGTGATATGTTATACTTTTCCTCAGCTTCTTTTTTTGAGAGTAGCTGGTAGAAATTTAACCACCAAAAATATTTTGATTTGCATTTATGGATTTTTTTACCCTAGTGGTTGTATATAGGTATGACCTACTTTCTTTGATAGGTCTCTATTATGGGAGTGCCCTACTCTGTCATTTCTAACCTATTCTGTGTAGCTTCCTTTGTGGATGTATTATTAGTTATGTTGGAGAGGTGACCAACATGTCTTGGTACTTTTCATTTCAGTGGGACCCTTATTTTTCCCCTATAGTTTCCTTCTTTTCTTTTGATTCCACTAATCCAAGAGGATTCTCTCCTTCTCTATAAATCTAATTCTGTCCCAGATGTAACACTTTTGTGTGTTTGCCTCTACAGGTCCTGTTTACTTTGAAGCCCCTCCTCTGGAGATGAAGCTTTGAATTACTGAGTTCCTGCCTCTTTTAGTATACTAAAATTTAATTTTGAATTTCTTCTTTCTTGGGTTAGTTTTGTTTCTATATCATCTAAGTCCTTCAGATATCTTACTTATAACATAGGGTCTTTTAAGCTTTTAATTCTTTTAAATTTTTAATCTTAGAGTGATAGATAATAGCAGATTTATCAGAATTTGTTTAATTTTTCTATGTACAAGTAACTAGAATGTGATATATTTCTTTCTCCTATTACTTCTGAAGGTTTGGATCGTGTATTGTTTTATTTGTTTTCTTATTGATTTTATTGTTTTGGTGGAGGATGTATACAGTGATTCAAAAGCAGGCAGTTATCATTGTCTTCCAAGTCCAGACAGTCCTTGTACCTTATTTTTTCATAGTCAAAAATATTGATGCCATTATGGTTTTTGTTCACCTTCCTACTTCCTATAGACTTTACAGAAATATTTTTTGATATACTATTTTTGCACCAGAAAGAAGCATCAACTTTCACATCATAAGATTATAAACAGTCAAAATATATAATCAATGATATGTGTGTGACTAAATAAATGCTATAAAGATACAAACTATCTGGTTATATAAACATACATAGACTATAACATACTTGCTGTCATGATTTTCATTCCATTCCATACTTTCTCATTCAAGAATAGCTTGATACTCAGAAAACATGAAGAATCAGGGAAACAATAATCAACATTGTTAATCATTTGGTTTCTAGCTTGACAGAATCAAGTATCTTCTACTTTCTAATATTTGAATTTGTAAAAAAAAAAGGATTGCTAAAAAGGAAGATAAATACAAAAAATAAGACTGATTAAGAGGAAGGAAGAGATGTTTGTTGTCACTTTATTGGTTGCCACTTCCATTTCTATGTAGTTCTAAAGCAGAGCTTGGAGGATAATTAGCAATCAACAGATAAAATCTAGTAGAGAGAATAAAGAGAAAAAATATCCCAAACATAAGCAATTGGAAATAATGCATTTTTCCATTATTAAAAGGTGTGAATATTGGAAAATTCTGTATTTAGAATGCAACCAAGTTGAATTTATAGTAGCCTGACCCTACCTGCTCTAGAACTTTCTCCAAATGTCAAGTTTGTTGTAGCTATTATTTCTTATCTGATTTTACCTACATAGTTTACTCCTTCAGGACTCTAAACATCATTTAATTTTATATAATTATCAGCTTATTTAATATAAACTGATATCTTATGCCAGCACTTTTTTTCTATATGTATTTATTTTAATGATGAGAATATAATTTAGGATAAAAGATAAGTATAAATTAATAAAGTATTTCCACCATATCTTTCTTTCAAGTTCTTTCCTCATGTTTGTTGTTTTCCATAGGGGATTTTTGTTGTTGTTGTTGTTATTTATCCTTCTTAAAACATGGAACAGAGTAATTCATGCTTCCAAAGTTTAGTTAAAATAGTGCAGTGTAAATCTAGAAAAAGAGAAAGGAGGAAAAAGAAAAGAAGAAAGAGAAGGAAAGATAAGGAGGAAAAAAACTAGGAGAAGAGAAGAGAATTTGAAGAGAAATTTGAATATAGATGATAAGTTTTGGTGAGAATGATCTTCATTATCATGACTTTTTTTCCTGAAATATTTATGTTAAGTATGCTATCTATATTTCTCATCCTGGTCCTCAGAGACAAAGCACAGAGCTATGTTTTTGAAAAATATGTTTAATTATGCAAGACCAGCCAAATTCTAACAACCAATAGCTAGTTTAAATGCATTTCTAAAATGTGTAAATTTGAATTGACTCTGTTGGTAATTACTTCAATAAGAGACCAGAAATCTAAGTGTATTAGCTATTCAACTAAATTTGTAGTTCTAGAGGGACTTTTAGGTTTTCTAATATGTGTTCTATTATTCCTAAAAAAGTTACATTTTTTCCATTGAGTATTTCATCATGTTTCTGTCCTATAGAGATAAAATCATAAACAGCAGAAAAAATATCACCACTGATCTCTTGCTATTGAGGCCAAAAGTTGAATAGTCTTACTCTTAAAGGTCCAGTTGGAAACCCACAATCACAAACTCTATTCATTACAAGCAATCAGTGTGTCCTTTGCTAACACTATGCATCATCTGTTCAATAAGAACATTGGCTGATAGTAGTAGGCAAAAAAACTGCCCAGACTTAAGTAGATAGTAAGAAAATGAAATGAAGTGTTTTGATTATCAGAAAGAGCAAGTTAGGAAAAAAATTGTGCCAGACTAAAAAGAAAAACTATTGCCTTCATTAAAAATATTTAGACAGAGGCGCCTGGGTGGTTCAGTGGGTTGGGGCCTCTGTCTTTGGTTCTGGTCATGAACTCAGGGTCCTGGGATTGAGCCCCACATCAGGCTCTCTGCTCAGCAGGGAGCCTGTTTCCCCCTCACTCTCTGTCTGCCTTTCTGCCTACTCATGATCTCCCTCTCTGTCAAATAAATAAATAAAATCTTTAAAAAAATATTTAGACAGTAAGGCTAAATTGTAAGTGGGTTTTGTTTGCTTTGTTTTTGCTCTGAAGTATTCAGAATATTGCTTCAAGGGGTACCTGGGTTGCTGAGTCAGTCAAGTCCCCAACTCTTGATTTAGGCTGAGGTCATGATCTCAGGGTTGTGAAATTGAGCCCCAAGGGGGCTCTGCGCTAAGCATGGAACCTGCTTAAGATTCTCTCCCTCTCCATCTGCCACTTCCCCCAGGAGATGAGCACTCTGTCAAAAAAAAAAAAGGTATATTGCCTCAGTATCCAAGTTCACTTTCTTATTGAAGATGTACATTTGTATAAGAATACAATAGGAAATAAAATTTTTGTGCTACTTTCGAGTTTAAAGAAAGTTTAAAATGATCAGTGGAGGGGTGCCTGGGTGGCTCAGTTGTTAACCATCTGCCTTTGGCTCAGGTCATGATCCTAAGGTCCTGGCTACATCAGGCTCCCTGTTTGGCAGGGAGCCTGCTTCTCCCTCTCCCACTCCTCCTGCTTTTGTTCCATCTCTTGCTGTGTCTCTCTCTGTCAAATAAATAAATAAAATCTTTTAAAAAATGGTCAGTGGACAACATTCTATATGTAAGAATATTGTAGTGGTGAAGAAAAGCATAAAATTATTATAAAATAACATAGTCTGTTCTGTTCACTACATCATTGGGCAACAACATGAGGTCATGGTAAATACTCGAAGTTAAAGAATAGAGACCTGGATTATGACTCTAGATCTGGCATTTATTAAACTTGAATGATCACTGACAAGTTATAGGATCCCTTTCAGACTTAGTTTCTACATCTTGAAAATAAGTATTAAGAAGAACCATTGTCCTACCTTACATAGTGCTATGCAGATTGAATGGTAAAATATGGATGAAAGAGGGTAATAAATTTTAAAGCTTCATATACATTATTGCAATAAATCTATGGTAAATTCTAACTAATGTATTTAAACCTATGATTCTCAAACCCTAATTTGACAATATCTTTATTGTCCTTAATAAAATTCATGGAGCAAATCATTACCTCATACATAATTTTGAAAATAAGCATTGTAATTACCAAACTATAATATGAAGATAAAATAAAAATAATTTATAATTAGACAAAATATTTTCAGTGTACAAATATTGGGTCATAACATATATAGAAGGCATATGTGAGACATATAGTACAACTATATGTAGGATTATTGAGAAAAATCTAACTACAATGCAGACCAACACAGCTAGGCTGTATAGGCAATTTTAAAAACAGAGTCAGTGTTGTGCTCAGTAATGTCATTTTATGAAATAGTGAATGATTCTTGTAAATTTTTGAACCAAGAAAATGTATTTCTCTCTCTATTTGTTAGCAGTATTCCTGGAAATTCTATAGCCATTAAATAATACAAAGGTAAATTATCTTTATTTGCAGTGTGAAGTAAAATTCTAGGTGAAAATGGTTTTATTTTTTAAATTTTTTTAAAAGATTTCATTTATTCATTTGACAGAGAGAGACATAGCAAGAGAGGGAACACAAGCAGTGGGAATAGGAGAGGGAGAATATGGCTCCCCACAGAGCAAGGAGCCCGATGTGGGGCTCCGTCTCAGGACCCCCAAAGGCAGACGCTTAATGACTGAGCCACCCCGACACCCCGTGAAAATGGTTTTAAACAGATTTTTCAGGTACATAAAAATATGATAAACATTCTAAATTTGTGATGCCTGTGAGATAATTGGTATTGTGCAGGTCTACCATAAATATTGTAGGTTGTCTAGCATTTCTGACTATCATCCACTGAAAGCCAATAGTATGCTTCTCATCATTTTGATAAACAAAAATATATGAATTTTATTAATACCTTTTTAGGATATTACAAACCATGAGTCTTTATACGAGTAGCACCCAAGTCATTTTTCCCCAATAGTAAGCCTAATGTATAGAAATCTATTGTATTTTGATAATGATGGTTCATTGATTTGGTTTGATTGAAATGTTAATCAAATGTATATGGAAACTTTATTTAATTTTTATTTTTGTCCATCAACCTTTATAAGGTCCCAATTTTAGTAGAATCACCCAATGTCTAGTGCCCTTTCTCTTCACATTCAATCTTTCCTGTATACAACTTACTATGTGTGTTGCCCAGGACACCACTGGTTTTATTCTTTATAGATTTGGTCAGCATTATTATTTCATCCTTATTATTTTGACATTAAAATCATCATAATAATAGATATTTACAGTTCTTCGTATACCCTAGGCTGATTTACACCTATGTACTTTTGCTCACAATGCTTAGTCTATGTGAAAATACCTATCTTTATCTCATTTCTACTGCATTCTGAATTAGCCTCCAATGAACATAAAGTCCTCTTTCATTGTGTAGCATAAGAGTTACCTTCTTTAATTTTTTCAAGTCAATTTATGAATTTCAATAATGCTATTTTCAAATTGATATCATAATACTTCTCATAATTAATTGTAATATTCTTATAAAAGCTTTTTCCTTCTTGATTTAAGTTGCTAAGGTCTGGTCAGTAATTATTTCCTACTCCTCTGAATCAATTATTTCTTATTTATATGAACCAAACTTAAAGTCTGATGTACCACATAATTAAATAATATTTATTAAAATATATGAATAAATTTAAGCCATTAAGCCATTATTAGGCCTTAAGGACTAATTGTCTGGCAAAAATATTTAGCTTTTTATTCTTTGTATCTAAAAAGTCAAATGAGATCTGCCAAGAAGCCAAAGTGGTTTCCAAAGTACATATAATATCTCCAGGGTTCAGAATTTGACTGAGGTTAATTTAATAATCTTAACATTTTTTAAGAGTGATCAGACAACATCAATACTTCTGAAGAACAAAAATCAGTTGTCTTTTAAATAATGAAATGAAGTTTTCTGCTTTCCACTCTTAAGTGTAGCTTGTCTCCTGCATTTTTTTTTTTTTTCATAATCAAATTAAGTCATGTTTCAGTGGTTTAACCAAAACCTCTTTTTGGCTTAAAAAAAATGTAAATGATTATTGTGTGTAAAAACAGCCTTAGGAAAGAAAGACCAATGTATTTTTGAGAGAAAAATTACTTTTGTATATATTTTAAGCTACTAGGAGATAGAGTGGACTATCAGGGCTTGCCAAGAGCACTGCCAAAGGGCAGTGAGTCTGTAAAGTCAAGATTTCCCTAATTCCCTCACAGCAGATCTATTTTATTTATTTAATATACATGGCAGTACTTTATGTATTCCAACAAACTATTTTAGCTACTGTTTGTAACTGGTGTCAGACACAATATATTTCCATTACAAATATTTACAACTTTTTATAATTTGAAATTAACTCAATATATGGTCGTCACCTAGAATGAAAGAATAATATGATCGATCTTTTTATAAGCTTAGAAACTTCCATTCAGACTGGTTTTTAAACTCTGCATTAGGGAATTAGGTCTTTAAAATGGCTAAAGCATGTCAAAGTCCTATTTGCTTTGATATAAATGTTTAATTATATCCCAAACTAGTATAAATATATATTTATTTATATGCATTTATATTTGTATAATAACATTTTCATTTATCATATAGCATATATAATATGTTATACACCACATATATTTATATATTATAAATTTTAAAAATTATAAATATATTTATACAACATCTATTTGTAAGTTTTGAGGATGCTCTGGAGCTGCCAAGTTAAGCGCTATCATAATACATATGTTTAAATTTTTGCATGTGCTTATATTTAAATCTCTTTTAGGCTGCAGATCTTCTCTATCTTGTTCACTTCTGATTCTCTAGTGCCTTCAACATAATAGATGCCTAATAAATATTTATTGAATGGATGAATCAACAGTGGATAGACTGGAAGAAAAAATAATTTACTTACTATTTTAGGTGATCTGCTGTTTGCTTTTTTAAGCTGGTATATGCACTCATTTAATAATAGTAAGAATAATTATGAAAAGGGAGAGGAAGAGACAGAAGAAATGAGAGGAAATAAAAGGACAAATAAGGGGAAGGCATGAAAAAGAGAAGGTATAGAGATAGGATAGACTTGAAAGGGGGAAAGATAGAAAATACGTAAGAGAAGGGAAAAATATGGAATGTGGAAAATTTATATAGTCAATAGATGGAACTATCGTAATTAGTTATCCATATGAAAAAATAAAATTAAACTTATATTTCATACCAAAAAAGTAAATTCCAGATGGATTAAAGATCTAAATGGTTAAAAAAAACTTTTCAAACCTTTTAAAAAAAATACTGTAGAACAATATTTTACAGTGTAAGAGTAGGAAATATCTCTTAAAAATGAACATATGCAATCATAAGCAAAACAGGAAATTATTTCATCAAGGTCAAGTAAAAATAAAACTCTTCATATGACAAGGCATTATAAGAAAATTCAAAATACAAGCAGAAGATCTATCATATTTGTAACATATATAATATACAAAAGCATTAGATCTTTGATTACTCTAATACCTACACATCAACATGGAGAAGGTATTTTTTAAGTGTACAGAGAGATAAAGGCACAGAAAAGAAAAAGAGAATGGCAAATAAAGATATGAAAAGTTAATATTATTAGTAGTCAGAAAGAGGCAAGAGAATAATGAGATATTATTTCATACTCCCTGAATTTGAAAAAATAGAAGTCTGATAATAGGAAGAACTGTGAGAATATAGAATAACTAGAACTCTATTCCACTGCAGCTAGAAATATTTAATGGAAAACAGTTTACCACTATCTAAGAAAGCTCAAAATGCACATACCTTACAGACAGCAATTGCACTTCTATGTAATGCCCCACTGAAATTCTTGTGTATGGGTATTGCTTTCAGTGGAAGGTATAGGAGGGCTTATTGTATAGGTCTCCATATTAAAAAAACAAAAAACAAAAAACAAAAACTAGCACTGCCTTGACAAGTAACCATAGTTGCCCCAAGACAACACAGCTAGTAACAATGTGTGAGCTGGAATCCCAAAAATGAATTTTGTGATCTTAAAACCCATGATCGGGGCGCCTGGGTGGCTCGGTTGGTTAAGCGACAGCCTTTGGTTCAGGTCATGATCCCAGAGTCCCGGGATCGAGTCCCACATCGGGGTCCCAGCTCCTCGGGAGTCTGCTTCTCTCTCTGACCTTCTCTCCTCTCATGTACTCTCTCAATCTCTCTCCCTCTCAAATAAATAAACAAAATCTTAAAAAAAAAAAACCATGATCATCATATCATACAATTCTCTTTCAAACTAGATTGCTTGCAATATTACAACCTAAAATCCTTTAAGATCTCCAAAGTGAGTACTCCTATTCATTAGTTACAGTGTGTTTACCTCTGACTTTGTTAACTATGAAAGCTTAAATTGTCCCAGTGCTTCAATTTGGACATCTATTTTAGCTGATAAATGCACAGCTGTATTTTTTAAAACCTCCGTGAAGAAACTGAAGCCATTTCCAAGAGCTTTAATTTATAATAAGATATTAAATCATTATTTCACTAATTAAAATGTCTGGACATTATCTAATCATTTTGATATGCCTGGTTTCGGATATTACCTCTTGTAATCTCAGTAACTGCATATTTTAATTGTCAAAACAGTTCTTCATTGTTCCCCAATATACATTCTCTACTTTATTTTAGAAAAAGTTCCCTCCAAGTTTTGGCTGTGAATATGGTCTACTAACTGCACACACATCCTCTCAGACTCCATGGAGCCATGTTGGCCTCGCAACCGATCTCTGGTCAATGGGGAGAAAGCAGGAGTGCTGGCTGTGTACTCTACAATAACCTCAATATGGAAACGACTTGCCCTCATTTTCCTTATTTCATCTTACATTGTCTGTAAATTATGATCACAAGCCTTGATTCCAGAGATAAAAGTCATACACAGGATTACAAAACCATCGTGTCAGCCCTAGCTCAACTCTGAACTATTTTCATGACAAAGAAATACACGTCTTGCTTACTTAAATCATTTTATTCTTGCATCAGGCTAAGTTTAACCTGTTCTTTAACTAACATAACACTTGTGTATCACAGGAGAGTAAATCGATACTCAAAAATTAAGAACTTTGTCCACGGGACGCCTAGGTGGCTCAGTGGGTTAAGCATCCAAATCTTGATTTCGGCTCAGGTCATGATCTCAGGGTTGTGAGGTCAAGTCCCATGTCTAGCCCAATGCTGTGTGTGGAGCCTGCTTAAAATTCTTTTTTTTGCCTCTCTCTTCTCTCTCTCCATCTCTCTCTCCCTCTTTTAAAAAACAAAACAAAACAAAACAAACAAACAAACAAAAAACCAAAAAACAACTCTGTCCTTGATCATACAAATAGGAGGCATATAAGTGATGTGTAAAGAGTGGTGTTTCTTACTCCAAAGCTTGTGTAATATGCACCTTACTTGGAGGCAAAGAACATCTGACCCAAGGGAATGAATTCTCAAATGTAATTGCAAAGACTGGCCTCAAAGTGACTGGTGATTGAAGCCCAAGGTACATGGAAACACTAATTAGAAAATATTTGGCTTTTTTATATTTATTTTAAAAGGTGGCTGATATTGTGCTAGGAACAACTTGAGACACATCCTTGGGGATTTAATCTGGTTCACAGGTGATGAGAAGATTACATAATATGCTTCTCAGTCATTCCATCACATCCACCCTGACAGGAAGCATAAAATATTTTGTTACCTAATGGGAAGATAGTTCTCAGAAGTCACAGTTAAATTTCCTTGCTTTCAGCTTATAGCACATAAAATATCACCAATGGGTTAGGAGAGACACTGATAGAATCTATTTAATTTTCTCAGTGGCCTAATGAGGAATGTGTCAGTGAAAGAGCTAATGTCCCAAACAACATTGACTACAAAATTTTCCTACACAGAAGTAGAAATATAATAAATCTAGGCAAAGAAGAGCTATTTGGTTACCAAGCAGTGACTTGGAACCAAGGCAGCAATTCTCTCAATCTAAAAAGAAAAAGCATTTCATTCTTGCAGCTAATTCAATTAAAATAGAACACATGAAAGCATTAAATTCTCTTTTCCTTGGTGCCAGAGTTGCAGGAGGACTAAAGAGATACTTAACATGGGTGATATTTCAGTCATAAAAACTAATCTGCTCTGTTAGTGATGTATTCTGGGGAAAATTCAAACCCACCAAGTACATTAGAGAGGCCCAGATGCAGGGCAGATTCAAAAAGCACAATACAAACAGGAGCTTTCATTAGAGATTTCCTCCCTGTCAGAACTGCTATCATCAAATAAAGACAACAAATATTTGTGAAACAAAACAAAGGAAAATTGAGCACTTCTGTTTACCAATATGTTTACAAGTGAAGACACTGACCAAAATGAAAACTAAATGGAAATTAATTTTGAAACTCTAATTCCTTTCTTGAAAATTAGATCTGACTAGTAATATAAATGTGGGTGTATGTACATATGTGTGTACATATAAATACAAGTATTTACACAAGTATGTGTGTATAAAATCTATATGTGTCTCTGTGTAGTTATATCTACACATGCACATATATAGACACATACACATTTAAGGAAATTGGAGGTTAAGTGGGAATTATTTTTGTCAGTCATAATAATAAGATGAAAGAAAACAAGAATTTTCGTCGATTGTTATGTTGAGAAGTGATATTCTTCAGATTCTTTTATTTAAAATAGAAAAATAAATTCTGGCTTTGATTTTTTTCCATATTAAGTTTTTAAATTCAAGTGAACCATTGGGCAACCTGTACATAGCTATTCCTTCTCTGATAAAGTGTATGGGGACTCTATCAGAGAGCAAATTCACTTTGTGTTTTATTAGATATGCTTTGGTAGAATTCTAAATAGTTCTATAATATAGAATTTTGAGGTTCAGAACTAATGGAGAATACTGTGAATCCTTTCTTGATAGCATTGCAATATCTAATCTGGCATTAATCCTACTCAGTGGTTTTTTTTCATTTTAGGCATTGTGATTGTCATTTCTAGTTCAAATAGGACCTTCCTTTAAAGCTTCCATTGATTTACTTAACTTTTTTTTCACATTTGGCACATAGCTAAAATCTCTCAATGCCTCTGTCTGCTAATTTGAACATCTATGTCAGTTCCAAATCGAAAATGATTATTGCCCTCCTTTGGAATTGTGTTTTACTGCTTTTTTACATGCCTGGTAATCTTTCATTGAATGCCCAATATTGTGAATTTTACCTTGTCAGGTTTTGAATGTTTTTGTATTTCTATTTTTCTTTAGCTTTTTTTCCTGACACATGCTTAAGTTACTTGGATATAGGCTGATACTTTTGGATTTTGTTTTTATTTTTCATTTGGCTGATTAGAAGCAGAGTTTAGTTTGGGGCTAATTATCCCCACTACTGAGATAAGGCATTCCTGAGTACTCTACTCAATATTCCATGCTATGAGCTCTTCTAGTCTAGCTGGTTGGAATAGGCACTGTTTTTGGCTTTGTAAGAGCCCAGGCATATTTCTTCTACTATTTTTAGATAATTGTTTTCATAGCCTTGGATAGTGTCCTCACATATATGCAGTGATCATTACTCTACTAAATACTTGAAGAAAACTCTCTGTGGATTGCCTTTTTGGTACTTTGTCCTGCAAAATCAAAACACCTTGTTCCCTCTTGAATTTTGTTTGTTTGACATGGACCTACAAACTTTATATAATAGAAGGTATGAGTTACATGATCTAAATAAAATTACCAAGGTATAACAAATAGATCAGATTTGCTTATTTAGTTCTGAATCACAATTAGCAACTTTCTCCATTTACCTAAACTCATAATTTATTTTAGCAACAGTTTTTTTATGTAACTTTGTTTTTCATTTCCACTCTCCAAAAATTGATGTTCTGTGATACGTGGAAGAAAAATTATCATGCCTTTTTTTGACCTTATAAAATATATTAATTGCCACACTAACTGCCAAAACATTTCCACAGGCTTCTGACAGAAACACTACATTAGATAACATGTGGATTGACAGAAACAGACCCATATAGTGAAGCATATTTTGTCACTTAATTAAAGGCTTCCTTCTACAAAAGAGGACTTCAAACTGGTTTCAGTCTTGCTAAAGGCAGGTTGATGTGAGACCAGTCTGCTCTTCTGGCTGAGAAAAGAGAAATTTCATATTGAAACCATTTGGGCCGTTTTCGCATGACTTTGGTAAACATTGTTCAGTGAAATAACCCCACATAGAGTGTAAAGAATATGCAGAATATGCTCAGGGTATAGTCTCACCAAGTTATTTGTGCCAGGATGTCTCCATGCCATGCATTCACCCTTCCAGGAAAAAAAGGAGACAGAAAAAAGCAACAACAAAACAACAACAAGGACTGTGGATATCATGTTAGTGTTTTTATTTGGGGTAAACAAAAATCCAAGAAAGTAGGACACATTGAAGAGATACATAGCAAAGGCCAATTGTAAGGTGCCGATACAATATGAGAATTAGAAAATATACATTTACTATAAGCCAAATACGGGCTTCCAACAAACATTTTATAAGATTCGAGAAGAATAGTTTCAGTTGGGGTGAGCAAATAAAATGAATATAGAGTGCTTTTTTTCCTTGGCTGGTTAAGTAGAGTATTACATAATTCATCATGAGAGCCACTTTTATAAACACATAAATGAGTTTTATGATGATAGCAAATCAGAGGTATGTAAGAAATATTATAATCTGGGTCAAAATAATTTTACCATTAATGCCTAGTTCAGTTTACTGATAGTTGAAATTTACTGTAGTATAAGTTCACAGAGATGAGGAACATATGCCATTCAATAAACATTATGAAGAGTAAAAAAATAACTAAGTTGGAAGTGTTTGGAGAATAGTTCTTTGATTGTTTGCTTGGAGTAGTATAAAACTCAGTGTAATGAGTCGTGTAAGGGCAGAAAGAGAGAACACAAATGAAAAGGAATCATATATTACAAAATAACACCTTGATGAGTTCCAACATGAGATTTTTTTTGGTAATAATAAGATTATTATTTCTTTGAAAAGTTATAGTTTAGGACAGATGATACAGAGTTATGAGAAGAAAACTGATGAGAAACAGCTAAGGAAATCAGAAGAGTGACAACGGTAATTGGATTGCTCTCATTGGCTATAAAATTAGAAGACACTTTGAAAGCATAATAAACATGAATTATGTTTTGAGAGATTCAGGCTGGAAGTTATCACACAAATAGACTCAGAAAAAAACACCTTGGGGTTGAAATTAATCAAAATTGATCAGAGTTCTCTGGCATAGTTTTGCTTTTTTGTTATCAAAGAATTTCACTCCTTATTACCAAAGTTGATGCCAGGGTTTTAATTAGACCAAATTACATTGATCCTTAGTTCTGGTGCTTCCTATTAGTTTTCTTTTCTTTTCTTTTCTTCTTTTCTTTTCTTTTCTTTTCTTTTCTTACTTGATGAATGAAAACAAAAACAAAAACAAAAACAAAAAACAAAAAAGGCTATCCTATCAGTTTCTTGAATAGGAAGGAAAAAAAACACATAAGCGAGCAATCCAAGGTTCTGCTTTGTATATTAAATATTTTAATACTTGGGCTCTCTGCTCAGCAGGGAGCCTGCTTTCCCCTCTCTCTGCCTGCCTCTCTGTCTACTTGTGCTCTCTCACTCTCTGTCAAATAAATAAATAAAATCTTAAAAAAAAAAAAGGGCACCTGGGTGGCTCAGTGGGTTAAGCTTCTGCCTTCAGTTCAGATCATGATCTCAGGGTCCTGGGATCGAGCCCAGCATTGGGCTCTCTGCTCAGCAGGGAGCCTGCTTGCCCCTCTCTCTCTGCTTGCCTCTCTGCCAAATTGTGATCTCTCACTCTCTGTCAAATAAATAAATAAAATATTTTAAATATTTAATACTGATAATTACATTCTGAAAACTAAGACAATGTAATCATTAATTATCATGGGTTGGAGCCCAAACTGTTACAATTTATTAATCGGGAAACTTGAATCACATTTTTATAATGAGAGGAGTCTATCTTGATCTTCCATTTTTATTCATCATGGCTCCTCAAATTACAAACTTCTAATGATACAGATAGAATAATAGCATTGGTTCCTGATTGGGCAATAAATGCTGATTCTTTTCCTCAAGTTCATAAACAAATACATTAGAAGGAGTAGTTATTTCAATCATTTTTTCCTTGGAAAAAGGGAAAAACAAAATAAAACAAAACAAAAAATAGCTTCCTAGGAAAGTCATGTATAACCATCCTCATAAATAAATAGTTAATAGTCTGAAGGTAGGGACCAAGTCTTTCATTAAATATTTCAATAAATAAACATTCTTCTAAGTGATAGGAATATAGTAAAAAAAAATACAAAAATCTCTGCACTTATGGTGCTTATGTTCTATTTTTTGAGACAATAATTGAACAGAATAAACAGAAAAGCTATAAAAGTAATTAAGTAATGATAGGTGCTAAGGAAAAGAACAATGTTGAAAAGAGGGGTAGAAATTGTTGATGTCAGAGTGGAGGTTCAAATTTATATAAAGGCAGGACAGGTCTTACTGAAAAGATTGCATTTAAATAAAGAAGTAAAATTGGTGAAGGAATAAGCCATGGAAATATCAGGGAAGAACATTCCAGAAAGAGAAAATAAAAAACCACAAAGTCCCTGAGGCAGGCAGGGGGTGCCTGGTGTGTTTTTGAAACAGATGAGGCCATTGCAGTTGCAAACAAACAAGAGAGTAGCACAAGATAAAATCAGATAGTTATAGAGGTTACTGGGTGGCTCAGTCCATTAAGTATCTGCCTATCTGCTTTTGGCTCAGGTCATGATCCCAGGGTCCTGGGACTGAACACCTACCCTTTCTCCACCTCCCCTCGCCCTCCCTGCCACTTGTTCGCCCTCTTACTCTCTCTCTCAAATAATAAACTCTTTTTTAAAAAAATAAGATGGTTATACAAGTATCAACTTTTACAGACCTGGTGGACTTAGACTTCCACTATAAGTTATATTTGAAGCCATTAGAGGCTTTGAGAACATTACATGATCTGACTTAATTTTCATCAAGTTTACTCTAACATGGGAATTGAAAATAGACTGTGGGAGGCATAGCAGAATCAGGAATGCCATTTAGGTTGCTGTTACTGAAAACCAAGCAAGAATAAGGATAGCTTGGACTAATGTAGGAACACAAGAAGCAATGTAAAAGTGAATGGATTTTGGATGTATTTTAGGGATAGAGTCAAAATGAATTACTGATGGATTGAGTGTGAAGTATCTATGGTCAATAAATGTAGTCAATGAAGGCATCAAGCAATCAGGAATGCATCAAGTCTTTTTGCACACATCAAGAAAAATGAAGTTGTCATCAACTGAGATGGAAAAGATTGAAAGAGAAGCACGTTGTGGGGGAGGATATCAGTCAATATTGACAAAAACATTTTGCAAGATTGGACCAAGTTTAAGAAAAAAAGAATGAGAGCAATTGGAACAGTGGAATAGACTACTTTTTCAAGGAGTTTTGCTTTCCAAGTAAGGAGATAAGTGAGACTACAACTGCAGTGGGAATGTAGTTGGAGTTTTATTTTGTTGTGTTTTAAGATGGAAAATGTAACTAGGTATGGGTTTGCAAATAAAATATCCAGCAGAATTGAAAATGATAATCCAGGAAAGAAGTAAGAAAATTGCTAGAACACTATGACTAACTCATTCTTTGGGATAATCCCCAAATTAAAATTGGCACATATGATATTTACTGCTCTTTTTAAAATATATTACATTATAACCTAATGTTCACAAAATCGGGTAATAATATCCATATAGCATATAATAGCTTAATATTAAAATAAAATTAACAACTCAGAGGGGCTAAACAATTTTCAGATACTACTTAGATGTTTTTCAGATACTATTAGTTTTGGGGAAGAAACTTAAGACAAAATAACTTTGAATGGCCAATTATCTGCCTAAAATCTTTCCTAGGTTCTGAGTTAAAAAGCAAAACCTAATCAACAGAACAAACAAGCAAAACAAAAAATTCAGTTTGTCAAACAAATATGGTATATTTGGATTTATGGAATCAGTTTAACCCCAGGCACAAATTACTCAAGTTAAACCTGACTAGACTACAGTTACAGCATAAATTGTCACTCTTTTATCACAAAACTAATTTATGTTTTGTTCTCACAATATTGACAATTGTTTGTGACAGTTGACACATGACAATGTTGTTGTCAATGAATTGACAATGGTTGATGTTCACTGCAGTCAATCAGAGAGCCAGGTTATCAAAGACTCCCTCCCCTCTTTCACATGATTTTACAACCACGTTGAAGAGACTGTGACAGTGCTTTATACTGACATTTAAGATAATTCTTCCAGAAAGCAATCCAGATTTTATTGGTTAAATTGAAACTACAATTTTACCATGAGCCCCAATATCAGGAAAATTGAAATCTTAATGTTAAATAATGACTACCACAGCTGGGGTATGTGAAGCAAGCATGCATCCCTCTACCAGATATGTAAATTTGGGTTTAAGAATGAACACTGGAATGAGTTCTACATTCTAACTGGTTACAAAGAATTTTTTAATTAATGGCGTATAATGATCTATTTTAGAAGCAAGTTGTATGTTTGATGTGAGAAACATCAATTACCTCTGTATCTCCAATCTAGGTGTGGTTAGTGATGATTTTATGGTGGGAGTGAAACAGTTTTAGGTAGAGTTGTAGGAATTTAGTATTAATTTGGAACTCCTAAGTTTCATGAAAACATCTCCTTTGAATTGAATCTGATTGTGGATATTAACTGACATTGGTACAGAGTATGATATATGATTGCATTGGTTATTTATTTCTGTGTGACAAACTGCCACAAGACTCAGCGACTTAAAAGAACACACATTTATCATGTTATAATTTCTGTGGTTCAAGAGTCTGACATGCCTTACTTGAGTCTGTGTAGGGTCTCTCACAGGGCTGCAGCCAAGGTGTTGGCTGAAGACTCAGCTAGGGAGAGTCCCATTCCTAAATTCTCTCACATGACTTCTGGTATTATTCTATTCCTCAGGGGCTATCGGACTGAAGTCCTCAATTCCTCTCTGGGAATTAGCCAGAGGCCCTCCTTAGTTCCCTAACACTTAGGTTTCACCAGATTGTGTCTCCAGACGAAGCACATGAAAAATATGAGTACAGAAATCTCAGTCTCTTATAACCTAATCTTGAAAGAGAAAATCCATCACTCTTGCCATATTCTGTTTGTAAGAAGTGAGTTACTAGGCCTCACCCACACATAAGAGGAAAGGATTATCCTGTTCCCCATGGAGAACAGAGATAGAAACCACTGGCTACTAAGGACTGGGCTAGTTTGGAGAAGAAAATAGATAAGCAACCATGATACAATTTAATAAATGCCCTGATACTAGAAATTCACATGCTGTGGAAACAAACAGTAGATTTCCCTCACCCCCTATATCAATTAAAGGATTAGTATAGCTCACAGATCTGGATTGGAAAATACAATGCCAACAATATAGAGGACACTAAAAAAATAGACCTAGTCTATATCACCAAGCCTATATAATCTATAGTAAGTCTTGATTATAGTATTTGAAAACAGAATGAAATACTAACATTCATCATCACAAATATTCATCAAAAATTGTTTCCTTAATACTTAAGTAACTAGTACACGAGAATATTACGTTATTTATTCAAATAATCTCCATTCCTATATTCAATATTAAGTAGCAATATGAGTGAGGCATCTGCATTTTTAAAGAAATGGATATAGTTAGGTTTAGATAAGTACTCAAACTTCTAAGCCCTAACATATATTCTAACTCCAAACAACTTTTAATTTATATTACCAATACTATAGATATGTTGTTCTGACCTTTAGCCACTTAGTGACCATTTATCCTCTCTTGGAAAAATACCCAGAGAAGCATAATTAGGAGTTGGCAATTGATCTCTTTTTGTTTTCAGTGAGAACATAGGTCAACAGCTCACCCCATGAAGTATAAGTATTTTTTCCCAAGCCGTAGTCCATAACTGTTTCTGCTTTTTCATTAGCATCAGCATATTATTTAACCTTGAGGTTAGTTGTTTTGAGAGTCTGCATCTATGTGTAAATGCCTTATTTTGCAATGCAGAGGTGATACGAAAATATCTTGCTCTGAAGATTACATTAATTTTCAGTGAAAATGACAATATTGTTTTGTACCTCTCCCATAAGCTCTACAAAGGATCATATTGGATTCTGCAATTTCTTGCTAAAACCAGGCAATCAACAAAGCAGATAGCATGATTTTTAACCAAAGAATTACAAAGACATACTTTAAAAAATTGTCCAGCATAAATGCTTTTCTATGTCATCTACAGGTTGGGGGAAGAAATAGTATCTCTGGGGTGTTTGCCACAAAGTAAAGGTCAATAAATATTGAGGGAATATTTCATTAAATTATGATGATTAAGTAATAAATATCATAGGCACTATTCTTCAATTTGGAAAAGAAAGGCTATATACGTTGTATTGATTGTAAAAATTACTTTTACCTAATAAAAGAGGTAGGAAAATCTAATCTTAAGTAAAATTTTCCAAATGTTCCTCTTGTAATTCCTTACTTTTCTTTGTAAAGAACAATAGAGACAAATGCAAACATAGTAGGAGAAATTCCAGCTGTATAGAACCAACTTTTGATAAATGAGTTAGAGATGTTCTAACATGTTAGATGTTAGATGTTCTAAATGTTAGAGATGTCACAGTAAAGGAATTTTTAGAGAAATAGGAGCTGCTGTTAAGAAAGTTAGCTGGGAAAGATATAAGAACGCAATCTACCAAGATCTATGTGCAAGTTGGTGTAAGTCCTGCCCCATCTTTCTGAATCTATTTGATCCCCAGTGGTCCAGCTCCACAGATTCTCATCAATGAATCCCAAGAAGAGACCCAAGAGGTCTTTCCAGGAACTGTACTGTGATAATGGAGACACTGGATGCCCACTTTGGGCTCTGTTTTTCTTACTAGAGAAATCTTAGGCCTGGGTATCCTGTTGGTGCAGTTCTGTGCTGGCCTGGAGCCAGAGTGATGTGATCAAAATGAAACTGCTCTTCTTATTCTTCTCATATGGTTTTTCTCTCTGTGTTCCAAGAGGGTGATTCAAACTCACTCCCAGGTTCTGGGATTTTCACAATGGTATTTGTCTATGAATAGTTGTTATTTGGTCTTCTCGTGAGGGGTACTGGAGTCAAGAATGACCGATTTTTCCATCTTGATGATGTTATTCCTTTTTGGTTTTTCTCTATTCTTTTCTATCATCTTTCTTCTTATTTTACATTCTTCTCCTTTCTCCTTTTCCCTCCAAATTTTTAAATTTGTGATTTTGTTATTTATTCTTCAAATGGATGTTAGCTTGAAATATAAATTTGTTATATGTATTTAATAAAATTTTGTGTTAATGGTTTTCAATTCTAAGAGCAAGTAGTTGTATTATCCAAAGAATAAAGCTCTTTCTAAAGTTAATTATACATTTGTTTTTATTTCTATTTGTAGTTTTGCAGTGATTTTCTTCTGAGGGTACACATCCCCAGATATACATAACAGAGATTATTCTGCTAGGAGCTAAAAGTAAGGCATAAAATTAAACATTTTAGATAACCTTTGAATCTCGACTTGAAGGTTAATACTGTCTTTAACACATTTAACCTGTTCTCCTGCCTTTAGGAAAAATAAATAAGTATATAGTCAAAGAAAAACAATAGAGAATTAAAGAGTTCTTTAGCTGACTATTGGATTATAGAAGTCTTTTCTAGCCCTACCTGTGTTATTCACATACATATGACACAGTGCATGTGTTTGGAGGATATGTATTTTGATATGCATGGGGAGCATGGGCCAATATGTGTGTAGTACTTTGAACAGTGTTCTTTCCAAATTCATGCCAACCCAGAACCTTAGCCCATAAACTTATATGGAAATGGAACTTTATATGTTACATTAAGTTTAGATGAGATCACACTGGAGTAAGGTAGACCCTAAATCCAATGACTGGTTTCTTTATAAAAAGAGAAAAGAACACTCAGAGACAAACAGAGAAGGCAATATGAAGATTAAGGCAGAAAATGGAATGATGCAGCTATAAGCCAAAGAGTGGCAAGGATTGCTAGGAGCAACCCAAAGCTAGAAAAAGGGAAGGAAGAATTCTTCCCTAGAGCCTTCAGGAGGAGTATGTGCCTGCCAACCCCTTGATTTCAGACTTCCAGTTTCTAGAATTATTTCTGTTTCTGTTATTTTAAGTCACCAAATTTGTAGTATTTTGTCAAGGCAGCCATAGAAAACTAATAATATATGTTCTGCAAGCTTCTTTATGTTATGGTTTGGAATCTATGGAAATTGCTCTTGATACCTATTTGCTCTTATATACCTTGATACCTTGATAAATGCTCTTGTTCCTATTTGGACAGCATAAATTTATAGTTGTTTTTTTTTTTTTACTTCTCAAGTTTAACCAATTAAGTAAACTAAAATTTATTTAGAGTCAAAAATATTTATTACATATTCCAGTGAGTTATAAATATTTCTCTACACATTTTTTCTGCGAACTAAACTATAATTTCTCCTTGATATGAATTATATTAGTCACATATATCCAGAGCCAATCAATAAGTATTAAAAGAAAAATAAGAGGAGATAGGGAGAGCAAAGAAGGAAAGTAAGGAGAGGGATAAGAGAGTAAAGGAGAACAGAAAAGAAAAACCAAGGAACATTTTATGGTAACTTTTAGTGCTGGCACTATTTGACTTGAGGATTGACAGAGCCATTTGGAAATTTTAAAGTATGTAGGGAGAGGTTATACTTCAAGGAATGGAATGGAATAAAGACCAGAATTGAGTAGAAATATTGAATTATGATAACAACAATAAATATCATTGACTACTTATCATATACTAGGCACTGTGTTAAGTAACAGCCATGCATTATCATGCATAAACTTTGCAAAAAAACTTCTGAAGCAGCAACAGATGTTATTGTACTCGTAGTATATTAAAACATATCTAAAATCCCAAATGTAGAAAATGGGAAGTTGGGTATTACAATCCAAGACAACTGTAATTCACAGACATTTTCTTGACATTTCTATTATATTTTCCAATATGATCCTAAGAAGGACTCCAGTCTTTGTTCTATGGTCCTCTTTTTTTAAAAAACCAGACCTTCCTCTGGTGCCCTTTCTTTTTTTAAGATTTTTATTTTTTATTTATTCGACAGAGACAGAGAGATTGCAAGTAGGCAGAGAGAGAGAGAGAGAGGGAAGCAGTCTCCCCACTGAGCAGGGAGCCCGATGCAGGGCTCGATCCCACGACCCTGAGATCATGACCTGAGCAGAAGGCAGAGGCTTTAACTAACTGAGCCACCCAGGGGCCCCTCTATGGTCCTCTTAAGGTCTCTTGGCTTTGGTCTGTTTTGGTCCTCCCAAGCCTGTTTCTGGGCAAACTTTTTCACTATAAAACTTTGCTTTGAACTTTTCAACTCCTTTGCTTCTCACCCTCACTGCTATCAAGACTTGACCCTTTTCGTTGGCATCAAACATGGATAAGGATTTGACTGTTTTCTGAGTCAGAAATAACATTCCATTTTCTTTCCATTTCTGATGCTTGGAACTGACAGGGACATCAATGTTCAAACAGTATCAGTAACACTCAACAAGCAAACATATCAAATAAATTATCGTAAAAACTGGCCTCAATTTTTTTCATCTATCACGAGTCTTCTATAAATAAATATTTAAGTTCTTTCTTTTCACACTTGGCTCTCCTTCTGAAGTATAGCAAATTTACTAATTCAAAATATGTCATTGTTAAATGGCAAACTCAAACCAGAAAGTTAATTTTAAGCATACGTTAAAAAACATCATATTAGTCTTTTGATGGCACTTAAATTATATATTAACCGTATTATCCTGGGAAAAAATTATTCTGAAAACCATATTCAGACTGAAACCATACTGAATTCCAACACAGAGTCTTTTTGAGGAAAACGGCACAGTCTATGAGCCAAAAAGAGAAATATAAAAATGTGCATTTTTAAAAGAGATTATACCCAAACTCACTCACTTCAGCAAATTGTTTTTTAATATACTATACAGTGTCTTACATTTAAGGGATGTGATGAGATACTAGCTTTAATTCACAGCCACACTACCTCTGAATGTGTTTTTTTAGCAACAACTTCAAATTTTTAATAAATAAGCATAAAGCCAATTTGCATTTTGCAAATGACTGAATACTCTGCTTTGGGTTGGTTGGACTCAAATCGAGCAGTTTCTAGGAAGTTTATGATAAACATGCTTTCTTTTTAAGTAGCTCGTTATGGTTAATCAGTCCATCAAGAGAGATTTCATTTCTACTTAAAGTTTAGTTATGTAAATAAGCATAATGGACAGAGATCAGACAATCAAACTATCATATGAAAATTAAAAATAGAAGTAAATTAAAAGAAAATGTTTATTGCCTATTTGCATTTTCAGAGGGCATATACTGTAGTTTCTGATGCATCACTCATTATGAGGTTTAATAATTAGCTCCAGTATAATTAACTGTTAAATCAAGAAAATGTAGCCAGCTTTGCTGATGAGAAGTTTAAATAGTGCTGGGTTCTCAAGTACAAAACATATCCTTTCCTTAAGGTAGACCAATACTCTACTTTTCTTCTTTTATAATTTCAGAAATGCCTATCTGTTAGAGGAGAAATGGTATTTTTGCAATTAATTACAAATCCTAAAAGTGTTAATACTAACAGTAATATTTCAATGACATAATATATTTTTATTGTTAAAATCTTTTTTTTATGGATAAAGCTTTTTGTTGACAAATCTTTAACATTAGATATTTTGCAAGGGCCCTTTCAAAACTGTATAGATTGATAAAATTTAAACGAGGGTTCTTTGTTTTCTAGAAATTTTAAAAGGAAGTGTCATCTATAATAAATAGCAAGGAATACAAATTTTAAGAAAGGATAAAAGATTTCTTAAATAGTACATGAAGAAAAATTAATAAGACTATTAAAATAAAGACATCTGTTTATCAAAAGATGCTATTTACATGTGAAAAATAAAGCTACAGAGTAGAAGATAATATAAAAATGTACAGTAATATGTATGTAAGTGAATATATTAGAAAGTTTTTATCTTGAACACATAAAGGACTTCTTCAAGTCAAGAAGAAAAGAAAGGTGACATGATTTTTTTTTAAATGACAGAAGATTTGAACAGGCACCTCATAGAGGAGGATAGCTAAATGGTCAATAAACACTAAAAAAATGCATTAAGGAAATGAAAATTAAAAGCACAGGTTCATACATAGCTTATCAGAAAGACAGATAATTCCATGTATTGGTGAGTAACTGGAACACATGCCGTGCTGGTGGGAATATAAATTGGTACAATACTTTAGAGACATGATTGTCACTTTCTGCTAAAGCATACTATATGACTCAGCAAGTCTATTAATTTGACTAAAAGAAATTTATTCACATATGTAAAAAAATAGGGCGCCTGGGTGGTTCAGTTGTTTAAGCAACTGCCTTTGGCTCAGGTCATGATCCCGGAGTCCTGGGATCAAGTCCCACATTGGGCTCCCAGCTCCATGGGGAGTCTGCTTCTCACTCTGACCGTCTTCCTTCTCATGCTCTCTCTTACTCTCTGTCTTTCCTAATAAAGAAATTAAAAAAAAAATCTAAAAAAAAAATAATGTTCAAGAATGTAGATAGTAGTATTCTTCATGATACCCCAGATTTCTAGCAATTCAAATATCAAGATTAAAATGGATAAATAAAATGATTTTATTCCAATAATGAAATATTATAGTTAGAACAAAGTTATTATTGTACATAAAATACAATGAATTTCATAAACATTGCATTGACTAGAAGAAGCCAGGTACAAAAGAGAACATACTATATGAGTATTGGAAAAGTTCTATTTCTTCATCTGTGGGCTGGTTACATTAGTGTGTTCACATTGTTCACAAATTTGTAGATTTTTTTGTATGTAATGTGTACTTCAATAAGAACTTAACATAAAAATAAAATCAAATGAGAAAAAGGAAATATTTTCTGCAACAAAAATCAAGTAGCAAAATGGTATTTTTAGGAAAAATAAACAGTAAAATTTCATTTGGATAGATAATAAAACATATTAAGATTACTTATGTTAATGAGGTCAAACCCTCTCCTGTGAAGAAACACATTTATTTTGTTTTGGTTTTAAGATTTTATTTATTTATTTGACAGAGAGAAAGAGAGAGAGACAGCACAAGCAGGGGGAGCAGGAGAGGGAGAAGTAGGCTCTCCACTGAGCAGGGAGCCGGATGTGGGGCTTCATCCCAGGACTCTGAGATCATGACCTAAGCCAAAGGCAGATGCTTAACCAACTGAGTCACCCAGGTGCCCCTGTTTTTATGTAATCTTTAGTCTCATAAGCACTAAAGAGGCTGAATAACTTCATGAAAGGTCATAGCTTGAGAGTTAAACATATATAGGGAAGGAATCCTAATTCCAAAAATTATTAGCTGTATGATTTTAAGCGAGGAACCACTTAGATGTTAATGAAATGGGGATAAAAATATCTACCTGGAAAGACTTTGCTAAGATTTAAAGATGATATAAGTAAGTTTAATTTACAGTGCTTGCCACATGGTATGTGCTCAATATATTATAGTTTAAAAATAGAGAGCTTAGAGATATAATCTTATATATAGGCAAACTAAAGTCCACATTTAAGTATACGAATATACAAATGAAACCACAGGAGCAGGCAGTTTAATGAAATAAGGGAGTGAAAGGACAGTTTACTATTTGACCACAATATCAAAAGAAAATTTTCTTTGTAGTTAGAAAATTTCGGCCCTTCAAGTGTCTATGAATTATGAGAGAAAACTTTATAAATAATAAAGTAGTAATTTATCATACTTATTTGCCTGGTCTACCACAAATATAATTTTTTATAGATTTCAGACCACAAAAGAAAAACAATCTACCGTTGAATTAGTATTGTTACCTCTTGCAATGTTTAACATTTTATATAACTAGATTTTTCAAACCAAATACTAAAAATCTACTTATTTATTCACAATTATGGTAATGTAAACAATGGTCCTTGTGGGTACTTGCACTATGACATAAATAAATCCTGAAAATTCATCTGTAATGTAAGTCTATGTAAGCCAGCAAAATTTTAAATAAGAAAATAAATGAGTATGTTAGGAAAATGTCAGTCAAAATGGTAGATAGACTTTATCATCTTCTAATAGTCTAAATTGCCTGAAACAATTATGATGTTTTAAATTTTAAAAAGAAACAATTGTAAAAAAAATTCTAAATCTTGTGTGTTAAGTAAATTAAAGAGAAAACCCAATATGATGCCATATATATCAATAATGACAGTTCTGCTGTCTTGATGTAAAAACAACCACTGACAATATATAAATAAATAGATGGCCCTGTGTTCCAATAAAAACTTATTTACAAAAACAAGAGATGGAACATATTTGGCCTAGAAGTCATAGTTTATTGACCCTTGCCCTCGGCATTAAAGTCACACAGTTGACGCTAGTTTGTTACCACTATTAGACACTGGTCGAAAGGAAGGAGAGATAAAATATGAGAAAGGGGACAATGTCCACTTTCTTAAGGACCATTAGTAGGAGTAGTACACATAGCTTCTGCTCAGATTTCACTGGTAAACATTAGTCATATCTAACTGCAGTGAAAGTTAGTACATGTAATATTGGACAGATTTGTCCCTGCTAAAAATCTATTAATGTGGGAAAAGAGCAGAATAAAATGTGGTGAAGATCTAACACACTCTGACACCTAAGGAAAGCCTGATTTTCTCCAAGGTGCCTGATTTCTAACCCTAGCTTTGTACCTTACTTAATGTTATATTTATGTAAATTCACCTCTTGTTTCTTTGATATCCTCATCCATAAACAATAGAAACAATAGGAAACAACAGAACTCACCTCATATTGCTTTCTGGTAAATATTAAATGTTACCACATTTAAAGCACTTTGAATGCTTTGAAACAATACTCAAAATTGCCTCTATATCCTTAGAGGTAATGCTAATTTATGTTTAATGGATTAAGAAACAGAGGTTCAAAGATTTGAGCGCCCTATTTAAGATCACATAATTAATAGGTAGCAGACCCAAACTGAAACTAGGTCTTTGATTTCATGCTTTCACTACACCACACACTGAGTACACCACACAGTGGAATAAGAACTTGTGTAGAATACCAAATGCAGTTTTTAGAACTATATGTTATGACAGCATATCTGCATGTTGATTGGATTGATTCAACTGGAAGGCAAATTTTGATAACAAAGGAATAGAGACAGGGTAATTCCAAAGGAATAGTCTTGAATAGGAAAGGAAAGTTGGGATTGAGTCCATTAGAAGAGAGTTTGAACATAGAAAGAAGCACAAATGCCCTTAGCTTCAAGAGGGAGGAGGAAATCCAGGGGTACAAATGCAGACAGGGTTATATGGTGTGGTGTAAGGTGTTGGAAACCTAAGAAATTTCCTTCTAATGGCTTTTGTTTTCTTTTTTATACCCCCATTTATGGAGGTATAATTCACAAAATATAGAGATATGTAAAGTTTACAACTCATTTATCATCAGGGCAATACAAATCAAAACCACAATGAGATACTACTTCACACCTGTCAGAATGGCTAAAATTAACATAGTAAACAACAGATGTTGGTGAGGATGCAGAGGAAGGGGAACCCTCTCACACTGTTGGTGGGAAGGTGAACTGGTGCAGCCACTCTGGAAAACAGTACTCAGTTTCCTCAAAAAGTTAAAAATAGAACTACCCTACAACCCAGCAATTGCACTACTAGGTATTTACCCAAAGGATACAAAAATAATAATTCAAAGTGGCACATGTACCACAGTATTTACGAGAGCATTATCAACAATTGCTAAACTATGGAAAGAGCCCAAATTGGCTCTTTATCCATTGGCTGAATGGATAAAGAGGTGGCGTGTGTGTGTGTGTGTGTAATTGATATTACCCAGCAATTAAAAAGAATGAAACATTGCCACTTGCAATGACATGGATAGAACTAGAGAGTATTATACTAAGAAAAATCAGTCAGAGAGACAAATACCATAAGATTTCACTCATATGTGTAATTCAGAAACAAAACAGATGAACATATGGGAAGGGGGAAAAAAGAGAGGAAGCAAACCATAAGAGACTCTTAACTATACAGAACAAACTGAGGGTTGCTGGAGGGGAGATGGGTGGGAGATGGGCTAGATGGTTGATGGCATTAAGGAGGGCACTTGTGATGAGCACTAGGTGTTGTATGTAAGTGATGAATCACTAAATTCTAATCCTGAAACCAATATTACACTATATGTTCACTGACTAGAATTTAATATAAAGACTTAAAAAAAATTCCACAAACTATATAGCCTATAACAACAAAAAATAAAGTGTACAATTTGATATACCTCTACATTGTGAAAGAATTCCCCCCTGAGTTCATTAATACATCTATCACCTCACATTCTTTCTTTCTTTTTCTTCCTTCCTTCCTTCCTTCCTTCTTTCTTTTAATGTGTGCCTAGTGTTTTGGTAAGAATATTTAAGTTCTACTCTCTTAGGAAATGTCAATTATACATCACAGTGTTATCAACTATAGTCACCATGTTATACATTAGATATTCAGATCTTATTCATCTTATAAATGAGCTTTTATATCTTTTTATCAACCTCTTCCTATTTTCCCCATCCTCCATCCACTGGCAATCAGTTTTCTACTCTATTTCTGTGAGTTTGACTTCCTTTTTTTTTAACATTCCACATATGAATGATACCACGTTGTACTTATCTTTAGTTGGCTTATGTCACTCAGCATAATGCCTTCCTGGTTTATCCATGTTGTCACAAATGACAAGATTTCCTCATTTATTTAGGACTGAATAATATTCGTGTGTGTGTGTCACATTTCTTATATCTAGTCATCCATCGATGGACATTTAGGTTGTTACCATATTGTGGCTATTGAGAATAATGCTGCTATAAACATGGGAGAACAGATATCTCCTAGAGATAATTATTTCATTTCTTCTGGTTATACACCCAGGAGTGGGATTGCTGGAGTATATTGTAATTTTATTTTTAATTTCTTAAGAAATCCCCATACAGTTTTCCACAGTGGCTATCCCAGTTTACATTCTTACCAAGAGTGTACGTGTACAAGGATTCCCTTTTTCCCACATCCTTGCCAACATTTGTTACTTATTATTATTATTACATTTTGCTATTGAGTTATATGAGTTATATGTATATTTTAGATGTTAACTTTTTACAAGATATGTGGTTTGTAAGTATTTTTTTCTATTTTATAGGTTGTCTTTTCATTTTGTTGATGGTTTCCTTTGCTAAGCAGAAACTTTTTAGGTTATTGTAGTTCCACATATTTTTTTCTTTTGTTTTTGTTCTTGTTAAAAGCAAAAAAAAGTACTGTTAAGCCCAATGTCAAAGAGTTTACTCTCTATGTTTTCTTCTAGGAGTTTTATGACTTTAGTTCTTTCATTTAAGTCTTTAATAAAATTTGAGTTGATTTTTGTGTATGGTGTAAAATGGGATCAAATATCATTCTTTTGCATATGGATATCCAGTTTTCTCAACATCATTTACTGAAGAGATTATTGTCTTCATTGCATATTTTAGTTCCTTTCTCAAAAATTAATTGACTATATATATACGAATTTATTTTTGGGTTCTCTATTCTGTTTCATTGTTCTGTGTGTCTGTTTTAAGGCCAATACCTTACTATTTGTTTTGTTTGTTTTTTAGTATGTCTCCCCTTTTTAACCACCTCCACTTACTATTATGATTACTATAGCTTTGTAATATAGTTTGAAATCAGGGAGTGTGATGCCTCTAGCTTTGTTCTTTCTCAAGAGTGCTTTGGCTATTCAGAAACATTTATGGTTCCATACAAATTTTAGGGTTGCTTATTCTGTTCTATGAAAAATGTCAGTGGAATTTTGATAGGGCCTACACTGAATCTGTAGATTGTTCTAGGTAGCATGGACATTTTAAAAATAGTTATTCTTCCAATCCATGAACACAAGATAGCTTTCCCCTTGTGTCTCCAATTTATTTCATTACTGTTTTATAGTTTTTAGTGTACAGATCTTTCACTATTTGGTTAAATTCACTCCTATGTATTTTATTCTTTTTAAGTCTATTGTAAATGGGATTATTTTCTTAATTTCTATGACAGTTCATTGTTGGTGTATAGAAATGCAACTAATTTTTCTATGTTGATTTCATATCCTACAATTTTATTGAAATTATTTATTAATCTTGGTAGTTTTTTCATGGAATCTCCCTTTCTCCAGGGAGAGAGAGTATATGCATACTCATATATTTTACTTCTTTCTTTCAGATTTGGATGTCTTATTTAGAAGTCTTTCTCTTTTTGTTGCATGATTGCTCTAAGACTTCCAATGCTATGTTGAATAAAAGCAATGAGAGCAGGCATCCTTGTCTTGGTCCTGATCTAAGATGAAAAGCTTTCAGCTTTTAACCACTGACTATGATGTTAGCTCTTGGCTTGTCATATATAGCCTTTATTATATCAAAGTATGTTCCTTCTATACCCAGTTTGTTGAGAATTTTTATCATAAAAGGATGTTGGATTTTGTCAAGTGCTTCTTCTATATGTTTTGAGATACCATGTGGTTTTCATCTTTCATTTTGTTAATGTGGTGCATCATATTTGTTGATTTACAGATGTTGAGACATCTTTATATCCCTGGAATAAATCTTATGTGATCCTCATGCAGGTTTTTATTTTCTTAGTGAACCAGACAGCAGGGTCATAGTGAGATGAAAGGAGGAATGTCAGAGCTGTGAGGGAAGTGTGTGAAAGAGTTTTCTTTGAGATAGGGGGCACTTTTATGCAAGAGAAATTCAGGAGAAATCTAGTATTAAGTGCCCTGGTAATTGGTCACATTTAAAAAAAAACATAGGATCAGTAGAGTTTTGTGTTTTCCTCCACCCAAGTCAGCTGCCAAAAGGTAGATGTTTTTTGATAGGCAGATAATTGTTTCGAACCATACTTGGGTTCTAACTAAGAGATTATATCAGGAGAGAGGAACAAAGGGAGCTGAAAGTGCATCCAAGAAAATCAATCTAGTAATGTTGGATAGAAACCATGTTGGATAGAAAGGAATTGAGAGTATAGAGGAATGAGGAATAGTTATAAGCAGGTAGAAACAAAGGCAGTTTTCTATACAATCTAGTCTAGTCAAAGAATTGTAGTAATTGTAGAAGAGGAGGAAGTGGGGCACCTGGGTGGATCAGTGGGTTAAAGTCTCTGCCTTTGGCTCAGGTCATGATCTTCGGGTCCTGGGATCAAGCCCCGCATCAGTCTCTCTGCTCAGCAGGGAGCCTGCTTCCTCCTCTCTCTGCCTGCCTCTCTGCCTGCTTATGATCTCTCTCTCTCTCTGTCAAATAAAAAAAAAAATCTTAAAAAAAAATAAGAGGAGGAAGTAAGCTGGGAATATAGGGAGTTGTATTCAAATGGTGGAATATTGAAATTGTGATGACGGGAGAGGTTGATATTGAAAATATCTGTAGTTTGTCCATAACAGTGAAAATCGAGGACACATGGAAATAAAATCAGGTGAAGAGGAGATCAAGAAACCAGGAGATGATAAAAAACTACTGGAAGAAGATAATTACATTGATATGGAACTAATAAGAATTAGACAAAAATGGTATTAGAGAGAATAATAGTAAATAAGATGCTAAAATATCCAAGGAATTAGAAGCAGTGATCAGGGGAATTTAGGTGACTGTAATAAGGAGAAATTCCAACTATAGACTGATAATAAGGGTAAGGATGATATTTTAATTTTATTTGTTTCTTCTGAACTTTATCCTTTTTAAATTTCTCAAGTACTATTCAGTGAATAAAAATGATTTAGTATGAATAACAGTCATTTTCAAAACTGGAAACAATAGACAAGAAGCTCTGAGGAGTTCAAGATTTCTTATACTTCAAAAATAAAGTCACAATAGAAGCAATTACATCTATCTAATGAGAGAAGATACATTTGAAATTCAATGAACCATTTGACCTTACTTTTAGAAATATGTTGATAATTATAATTAAGTTGCTTAAACCTGCACTGGTCTCAACTAAACTTCAGTGACCAACGTCAGCATCCAATCCCTGAAGATGCGCAGAAATAAAAACAAATAATTACTTATAAAGAAGTCATATTACATGCAAACTTATTGGCAATTGGGCTTTACATTGCAAACATTAGGTCTTTCTAAGCATAGCTAAGAAATGTACCATGTTTAATGGTTGTGGAGCTCAAAGCAAATCCAACTAGCACAACTACATAAACATTAAACAACATTATACAAAGAATAAATTTTGTGGTCAGCAAAACCATATAAGAGTTAGAAAACGCTAAGGTACCATTTGGGGAGAATGATTCTGATTTATAATGCTTATGTTTAGTGTTTCAACACACTTAGGCTCTGTTTATATATCACTAAAACATTAGGTCATTTAATTGACCAAACAGCTGGTTTGACTACATTTTAAACTGAATTGACTGAATTTCTAAATGTCCTTAGTCACAGACTTAACAAAACCATAAAATGGAAAAAGGATTATTATTTCCATCTCTATGTACTTAAGCAGCAGAAAAGCTTAGGAAATCATGTTAATATAAAAAAGCAAGCAGAAGAGGCAAAGCTGAGGCTCCCTGACATTTGTAATGTCATGCAAAGAGGAAAATAAGGAGTATGTTCTAGAGGCTCAAGTTAGGAGCACAGTAAAGCCTAATTGACATAACTAAGGCAGAGTGGGATTTATTACACCAGCCATGTTAATTGGTGCATGGCCATGGTCAGAATGAATCCTGTAGAGTCAAAGGAAATCAGGGGTCTGACTTTGCTTTTCTGTCATACCATGAAGCTGGTGTGGAATGTATTGCTAAAAGTAAATACTATTTTTATCAAATTGGGAACACCTTAGGACTTCAGTGTTTAGACAGTCTATCCTATTTGTATGTGGCTTTTTTTCTGTTATTTCTGGCTCCCTGACATTCATGAGAGGTTTAGCCACACTTTCAAATCTGGAGAGTCTGGAAAGGAAAGAGAGTGGCAATTCAGAGAAAAGTGATTAAACTCTGCTTTTACCTTAAATCAGTAATTTTTGAGATGGTTTTATTGAGATATAATTTACCACATGATTCACCCACTCAAAGTATATGACTAAGTGGTTTTTAGTATATTAACAGTGTTGTGCAATGATCACGACAATCTAATTTTACAATATTTAAGTCATCCCCAAAACAAACTATATCTACAGTTGGCAGTTTATCACCATTTTTCCCATCTCTTGCTCTAGACAACCACTGATCTATTTTGTGTCTATGTGGGTTTACCTATTCTGGTCATTTTATAGAAAAGGAATCATAAAATATGTGGCATTTTATGATTGGTTTCTTTAACTCACAATAATGTTTTCAAGGTTCATCCATGTCATAGCATGTATTAGATTTTATTGTTTTTTTAATAGCATTCCATTGTATGAATATTCCACATCTTATTCATTCATTCATTAGGTTTGGACCTTGGGTTGTATGTTAAATATTTTGAAGAACTATCAAATTATTTTCCACATGAATGTAACATTTTACATTCCCATGACTAATGTATGAAGATTCAAATTTCTCCATATTCTCGCCAACATGTTTTATTATCTACTGTTTTGAATATAAGCACCTTAGAATGTATAAATTGGCATGTCAGTGTGGTCTTCATTTGAATTTCCCTAATCAATGATAATATTGATAACCTTCTCTTGTGCATTTTAGCCATTTGATACCATGTTTGGACAAATGTCTGTTCAGATTCTTTGCCCATTTTTAATTGAGGTATTTGTCTTTTTTTGGTAAGTTGTAACAGCTGTTTATTCTGGATACTAAACACTTATTAGATATATAATTTGGAAATAGGTGACTCATTTTTATATTTTCTCATTAGTGTTCTTTTTTTTATGTTATGTTAGTCACCATACAGTACATCATTAGTTTTTGATGTAGTGTTCTGTGATTCATTGTTTGTGTATAATACCCAGTGCTCAATGCAGTCTGTGCCCGCCTTAATACCCATCACCAGGCTCATCCATCCCCCCCACCCTCCTCCCTTCTAAAGCCCTCAATTTGTTTCCCGGAGTCCATAGTCTCTCATGGTTCATTTCCCACTCCAATTTCTCCCCCTTCATTTTTCCCTTTCCTCTCTTTTTTTTTTTTTTTAAGATTTTATTTATTTATTTATTGGGAAAGAGAGAGAGTAAGAGAGAGCCTGAGAAGGGAGAAGGTCAGAGTGAGAAGCAGACTCCCCATGGAACTGGGAGCCCGATGTGGGACTTGATCCCGGGACTCCGGGATCATGACCTGAGCCGAAGGCAGTTGCCTAACCAACTGAGCCATGCAGGCGCCCTTCCCTTTCCTCTCTTAATGTCCTCCATGCTATTCCTTATGTTCCACAAACAAGTGAAACCATATGATAATTGACTTTCTCTGCTTGACTTATTTCACTTAGTATGATCTCCTCCAGTCCCATCCATGTTGATGCAAAAGTTGGATATTTATCCTTTCCAATGGCTGAGTAATATTCCATTGTATATACGGACCTTTATCCATTCATTTGTTGGAGGGCATCTCAGCTCCTTCCACAGTTTGGCTGTTGTGGACGTTGCTGCTATGAACAATGGGGTGCATATGGCCCTTCTTTTCACTACATTTGTATCTTTCTGGTAGTGTTCTTTGAAACACAATTTTTGGGGGAGGATATTGTATTTATTTCTTTGAGAGAGAGAGAACATGAAGCGGGGAAGAGGCAGAGGGACAAGCTGACTTCCTGTTGAGCTGGGAGCCTGATGCTGGGCTTGATCCCAGGACCCTGATATCATGACTGAAGCCAAAGTCATATGCTTAACAAACTGAGCCACCCAGATGCCCACATTTTTTTTTTAATTTGGCTGTAGCATGGAAAAAGGTTTAATTATGATGAAGTCTAATTTTTCTATTTTTTTTTCTTTTCTGGCTTATAGTTTTGGCATTATATCTATCTATAGTTTTGGCATTATATTCATTGATAATCCAAGGCTACAAGGATTAATTCCTTTGTTTTATAGTTTTAGCCCTTATACTTAGGTCTTAGATCCATTATGAGTTAATTTATATATATGAGGTGATAAAGGGATCCAACTTCATTCTTTTGTATATGTATTTCTAGTTATCCCAGCATCAGCTGTTGAAAAGACTATTCTTTCCTTTACTGAATTGTGTTGGTATCCTTAAAAAGAAAGTAATCATAATCAAATGGGATTTTTTCAATTCTATTCCATTGATTTCATGGACTCTCAATCTATGCCATTGACTTATATGTCCATCCTCCTATTAGAGCCACATAGTCTTTATTATTCTATCTTTCCATTAAGTTTTGAAATGCAAAAGTGTGAGTCCTGCAAATTTGTTCTATTTCAAAATTATTTTTGTTATTCTGGGTGCTTTATATTTACATATGAATTTTCAGGTCAGGTAGCCAATTCCTTCACACCAGTTAGATAGTATTTTGATAACTGCAACGAATCTATAGATAAATTTAAGGAATATTGTCATCAAAACAAAACTGTCTTTTAATTCATGAACATAGACTGTCCTTCTGTTTACTTGGTTCTTATATAATTTCTTTCAACAATATTTTGGGGTGCCTGGGTTGCATAGGTGGTTGAGCATCTAACTCTTTGTATATTTTCAATCCTTTTAAATATGGTGAGGCTTGTGTTACAGCCTAGAATGTGGCCTATGCTGGAGAATGTTCCATATGTACTAGAGAAGAATATACAGCTATTGTTGGATGGAGTATTCTATAGATATTTGTAAGGTCTATTTGATTAATAGAGTAGTTCAAGAATTTTATTTCCTCATTGAGCTTCTATCCAGTTGGTTCTTTTTTCTATTTTTGAGAGTAGTTTATTGAAGTCTCCAACTATTATTGTTAAATTGTCTATAGTTCCCTTTAATTCTGTGAGTTGTTACTTTATATACTCTTGCTAGGTGCATATACATTTACATTTGATAGGTCTTTCTAATGGGCTGATCTTTTCAATATTATAAAATTTATCTCTTTATCTCTAAATATTTTTTGCTTTAAAGTCTTTTGTAAGATATTACTTCAGCTCTTTAATCACTACTATATGTGTGATACAATTATTCTTATTTTTAAATTTTCATCTTATTTGTATCTTTAATCTTAAATATTATCTCCTATGGACAGCATCAAGTTGGATATTGTTTGTTTTATTTTTTATTTTTATTTTTAATTAGCATATAATGTATTATTTGCCCCAGGGTACATGTCTGTGAATCATCAGGCTTACACATTTCACAGCACTTACTGTAGCAGATACCCTGCCCAATGTCCATAACCCAGCCACCCTACCCCCATCCCCCTACCCCCCAGCAACCCTCAGTTTGTTTCGTGAGTTTAGGAGTCTCTTATGGTTTGTCTCCTTCCTGATCCCATATTGTTTCATTACCCCTCTCACCCCCCATGACCCCCCGTCCTGCCTCTCAAATTCTTCATATCAGAGAGATCATATGATAATTGTCTTTCTCTGATTGACTTACTTCATTTAGCATAATACCCTCTAGTTCCATCCACATCGTTGCAAATGGCAAGATTTCATTTCTCTTGATGGTTGCATAGTATTCCATTATAAATATATACCACATCTTCTTTATCCATTCATTTGTTGATGGACATCTAGCTTCTTTCCATAGTTTGGCTATTGCAGACATTGCTGCTGTAAACATTCAGGTGCATGTGCCCCTTCAGATCACTACAGTTGTAACTTTAGAGTAAATACCCTATAGTGCAATTGCTGGGTTGTAGTGTAGCTCTATTTTCAACTTTTTGAGGAATCTCCATGCTGTTTTCCAGAGTGGCTGTACCAACCAGCTTGCATTCCCACCAACAGTGTAGGAGGGTTCCCCTTTCTCCACATCCTCGCCAACATGTGAAGAGAGCAAGCATCAAAATCCAGGGGGCACAGAGAACTCCCCTCAGAATCAATAAAAATAGGTCCGCACCCTGCCATCTAATTGTTTTATTTTTAAGTGTGGCAGTTTCTGCCTTTTGATTTGATTATTTAATACACTTACATTTGTTATTGATATAGTTGAATCTATGTCTATCATTTCTTTTTTGTTTCCTATATGTCTCATATATTTTTTATCTCTTTGTTTCTTCTTTACTGATTTCTTTTGCATGAGAGTGTTTTCCAGTGTAACGTATTAACTCCTTCAATGATTATTTCTAATTTGGTCATCCTAGATTTTTATTTTAATAAAACAAATTTTTGGAAAAGGTTTATATTTACAAGAAACACAGTGGAGATAGTGTGGAGTTCCTAAATACCCCACACCTAGTTTTCTCTATTAGGATCCTGTATTAGTATGATGCATTTGTCACAATTAGTGAACAAATATTTACACATTATTATTTAGTAAAGTACACACTTTATTAAAATTTTTTTAGTTTTTACCTAATGTCTTTCCTCTGTTCCAGGATCCAATCAAATATATAACATTACTTTTATCATATACTTAGCTGCACTTTGCTTTCACAATTTCTGAGACTCTCCTTGTTTTTAATGACCTTCACAATTTTGAAGATTGCTTGTCAGGCATTTTGTAGAGAGTTCTTTTATCGGAAATTGTCTAGATTTTTTTTTTAATTCTTAAACTGGGATTATGTGTTTTGAGAAAAAGACCATAGAGGTAATGGGTAATCTTTATCACATCATATCAAGGTATCTACTATGTAAATCACTCTTGATATTGACCTCTATCACCCTGCTAAAAATATTTGTTAGGTTTCTCCACTATAAAGTTACTCTTTTTTAACCTTTGTATACTGTACTTTTGGAAGGAGAGCACCATGTTCAGCCCACATTTAAGTGGGAGCGTAACTCCACTTAAGGTTGGAGTATCTACCTAAATCATTTGAAATTTTTCTGCATGGGGTATTTGTCTTTTCTTCCCCATTTACTTATTCACTCAATAATTTATTTATGTCACGATGAACTCATGAATATTTATATATACTTTGTTATATAATCCAATACTACTTTATATTGTTGTTCAAATTGTTCCAGCTTTGGCCTTTGGGAGGTTTTTCAGTTGGCTCCTATGTCCCCTTGTCAAATTCCATAATTATATGGGGTTTTTCATTTGTTTGTTTTTGTTTTTAGCACTATCTTAATATCTGATGGATGAGATGCTCCAGGCTTATCTTGCATATTTACTACCCCAGTCCTAAAATAAACTATTTTTCTCAAGGAGTAATAGTTACTTTTTTTGGAAAATGCTATTAGCAATCATGTCTCAGGTTCTAAGTATATTCATTTCTACTAGGACATTGTTATTTCTAGGCCCTTTTGGTTGCCAAAGCAAAGAAATATATGTTTGTGTGCCAACCTGAGTATATACATATATCTATAAATACTTCTATATGTAGCCATTTGTAACTACATGAAGGTAAGCATGAGTTCATCCTAAAGTCTCCAAATTTAATTCATTATTGCACAGATTATTCTAACCTTCTATCTTTGTTTACCTAAAAACTCCCACTATGATAATTAGAAACTCATCTCCACTGTTCATTTACTTGTTTGTTTTATTATACATGTATAGCAGTGTTAATTATATTCTATATTTAATATATTTTTTATTATCATATAATTAAAACCTCATAGTTTCCCTTTAAAATAAGTATTATCATTTCTATTTTGCAGGTGAGAAAATGGAGGCTGAAGGAACTTAATTCATTTGCTCAAAGTTGCAGTGCTTATAAAATTAGCTGGAATTCATACTTAGAACAGAACTAATTCCAAAATCTACCAAGAGCTTCAAACTCCTGCTCCTGGGAATATGACTGTGATTGTAGTTATTGGCTAATGAAATTCCACAGTCTACCATTTTAATGGAATAAGGCTTGGGATGTAGAGCTTTCCCTTCAACAAGCAATAATCCAGGAAATGTTAAAAATGTCTCTCCCTCATGACAACAGACATGAAGTAAGAGCATTTTAGAAGACAGGAACAAGTGGAGTCAGAGGGAGATTTGAGAGGTCTGAGAGGATTAGTAGGGAAGGCAAATAGATAAAGAGAAAAAGACCTAAATACACTGTTCTAAATAGGCTTAGTTATATTATGTAAGTCATATAAAAATGCTGACATTTGAGTCTTTGTCTCTTACAAAACTAACAATTTCATTTAGTTCAACTTGTACATTCCTGCCAAAACTTTGAAAAAAAGGAAGGGGGAGCATTTATAACTAATCAGTAGGTAAAGGTAGAACAAATGAGATCGCTTTCCAGAAAGCAATATAATTTTATATCTTGCTCCCCTTCCTGTATTTAACTATAAGAATAGTAATCTTGACATAAACTTCTCTTAAAAATACAAACGTTTTGGGACGCCTGGGTGGCTCAGTTGGTTGAGCAGCTGCCTTTGGCTCAGGTCATGATCCCAGCATCCTGGGATCGAGTCCCGCATCGAGTCCCGCATCGGGCTCCTTGCTTGGCGGGGAGCCTGCTCCTCTCTCTGCCTCTGCCTGCTTCTCTGCCTGCTTGTGTTCTCTCTCTGTTAAAATAAATAAATAAAATCTTTAAAAAAAATACAAACGTTTTCTTTCAAATGGAATTTGTTCATTTTCCTTTGTCCCAATGAAGATTTTTGAATCTCCTCACACCCAACCACGATAATCTTTTGTTCTTGTTGCCATTGTTGTTAGTATCATCATTAGTCATAGCAGTGATATTAGCAGCCATCACCATTGTCATTGCCCTCATTGTCATGGTGTCATAATACTATAATTCTTTTTTCTGAGAGGAGGATCACATAAGTGTAAGAGGGAAATAGTGCAAGATTTATTTTAGCTTTGCTTTCTAAATTGCTATTTCCATTTTACACTGTGACTTTAACTTCTCTGTTCTTATCTCTTTAGCTGGAAAATGTGGATTGTGTCAATTTTACAAGGTTACTATAAAGGTTAATGTTTGTAACTTTTAAAGCTTCTTTGGTAAGAGGCTCAGAGAAGAGAAAGTATTATTTACACTATTTGGTAACTTCTGTCACAGGGCTAAGCTATGAATTTAGAATCTGATTAAAACACATCATTTTTCTCTTTACCTATCAATTGCCCTCTTATTGAATAAATAAATTTAATACTGAAGTTGGCATTTACTTAAAATTTCCATCAGATTCAACTTCTTTTCTCTGACTATTCCAATTTCATTTGTTTAAAAAATGCATTTTTTAGTGTGTCTGCACTGCAAAATACTGAATAAAATTACCATGAAAAATAAGTACTGTCTGCTTTAGATTGGTGAAGTAATTGAATGATTACAGGGAGCTTAAAATATCTTCTGATGAGCGTATACTTAATTTATCATAAAACAATATTCAAAAAGAACTTTTCAAGCTAAACTTAAAATTTTATTTTAAAAACTAGGAATTAATAAATATCTCTTTCTTCCATTAGAATAGAGGAAATGACACCTTGACTTACTTTCTAGGTAACTTAAAAAGAATGTTTAACTGGACCCAAGCCAGTTTCATTTTACACCAAACAATTTCTCTTAGAGTTGAAAGTATATTTGGTTCTTTGAAGATTCTGAAGAGTTTTCAAATACAGTTGTGAATCTCTTCAGCTACTGAAATCAGATTGTTCTTCCTATAAAATGGAAACTTCCAAAGTTCATTTCAATATGGATTTTTCATATGTATGTTTACAATTTGGGAATGGTTAAAGAACCTATAATATATTCATATAATAAATTGCAATACAATTATTTTTAAAAATCACATTTTTATGGAAGCATTTAAATTTCCTTAAAATAGAATAATTATGCATAGGATATTCTATATGTGATATAATCCAAATTCTATTAGATTGTATATACTGAGTGTGTGTGTGTATATAGTTAATATATTAATATTATAATATATTAATATTATATAACAATATATTTATATGTAACTGAACAAAAGACATAATGATCTATTAAATTGTATTCATCACTGACTAGTGGAAATGCAGGTGGTTTTTAATTCATTTTTTCCATTTCTTATGCATTTTCATTTTTGTGTATTCTGTACATAATCATTTAAAGTTAGAAATACTAAAAATTATTTGGACATATATAATTTCTAAAATTATTAACATATGAGTATCTACAATCATATATACCAATCACCTGCAAATTAGACTAAGGAAGAAGGCAAAGGGGTTAATTCTAGTGAGAAAAATTGCAAACATGGAAGAGAGTGTCTACTCCTTCCAGAATTGAGCAACTGAGAGCTTCTCTGAGTTAACACCATGGTGGCTGTGAGGGTGTGGCATGAGTATGATATGGATTTATGGTCAGGACAAAAGTGGACAAGGAAATGAAACTATGTGAGAAAAAAAAAACCAGCAAAATGAATGTAAAGATTTATTGTGGTTTGTGAGGTGAGAATATTCAAAGGGTTTTAGAGAACTAAAGAATAAAGGAAAAGGACTTTCAATATTATGTGGATTATATTTTTTGATCCTCTTTTAATGTTCTTCAAGGATGAAAGCAAAGGATTTGAGTTATGTTTCTTCTGGAGATTGATCTGTAATTTCATAAATGCAACCTTGTTCTAAACTAGAATACATGGGTCTCCACCTTCCACAGAGTTAATAAAGAGATAGATGCAGATGTTTACTTGTGGATCCATAATTGTAAAAAGTATTTTTAACTGTGTGGTTAATGAAGATAACTTATTCTTACAAACACTTTTTTTAAGTTAAGCAATCTATCAATAGTTTTATTTCAAAGCCATCTCTGGCACCCCTAAAAGTCATAGTTGTCTCTTAATTCACTACTACATGTAGTGAGACCAACTAGCCCTCTGTTCTAATGGATGGCTCATTCTGTCCCCTGATGAGCATCTCATAAAAGGACTTGTGAAAGCACACTTCCAGCCCAAAGGAGGGTGACATGTTATTGTAGGAAAAGACTAATCAGAGATTTTCCAACAACACAATCCAGGATGGAAAAAAAAATGTGTCCATCTACAAGGGTCTTCCAATTAAAATGCATATTCAGTGATCAATTACAGGACAATATGTGGTTAATTGCTGAATAAGGGAAATGTTAGGGTGGGGTTCTGATAATCACATAAGTTTGTGAAACACTGTTGTGGGTGATGAAGAGCTAGCAAAGCATTTGAAACAGAAATGTATCACTTTCAAATATACAGTTTATAGTGATCTGGAGGATGCTCTGGGAAGAAATGAAATTTAGAGAATTCTCTCTACCCAATCTTTGTTACATACTCATATTTTAAAACATTTTAGTGTTCTTTAACATGCATTTAATACAATTGGCTTAGAAAAATACTCTGTAGCTTTAATTTTATTCTGCCAATTTTGATAAGTCTTTACTCTCTTTAAAGTCTTTGCAACTTCATCTATAAAACAAATGGATAATCCCAGTGATCACTAACACATCGTTCAGACTTCAAAATCTGTGAAATTACAAAATTAAATGGTTATATGAACTTCTAAAAGTTCATTTTCATAGAATATCCACCTCTTGGTTTATGAGAAAAAAATTGCCATTTCTACTTAGACAAACACTAAAAATATTTTTAAAACCTCCATGATTTTTTTTGTTTTCTTCTCATTTTTTTCTGATGCGTAATAGTATAAGACTATATGTAATTAATGAAGGGAGAAAGAAGAAATGATAAGAATTTGAGATAACTCTTCAGTATAAGAATGCTCAATATCTTAGTTGCCATAAAAGTTAATGAGGATGTCAAGTTACTTTGAAGTTCAACCCCCAAAGGACATTCACAATTCTGCCAAAAAGCAAAAGCTACGCATGATAATGAGCATCTCTGAGGGAGATAAAACAATGATGATGGTAGAAGATGCATGGCTCAATTATGTGCAGAATAATAATAAGCCTTGCATCCTGTATACTTTCCTAATTGGATAACAGTGCAATCCTGTGTACTACAAATAGTGCAGAGTGCTCATTAAGGCAGAGAGAAAAACAAAAGTATCTTGTCTTAGTTATAACTCAAAAGCTGTGAATTTAGAAGAAAAGACATATCTAATACGAATAGCTGTACATATTTTTTCATAGAGGTTTCTCTCATCGTGACAAGCTACTGGACCTGAAGTGAGTTTAATTAGTTCAATGCATCATGCTAAATTGTAGAAAGGTGTAAAACTGTATAAAAAGGGAAAGAAATTTCTTTTATGATAAAACCTTTCTTAGGTTTTATCATAAAAGACTATATTGAAATTCAGGACCAATGGAGATCTTTGTCTTTTCTCCAGTACTTTAAAGGCTATCTATATGTGAAACTGATGGTAAGGGTGTCGCCCAAGTTTTTTTTTCCAAATGTATTTTCCTGTTTCATATCATTTTCTGTCATTAAGTCTTTTGAGAATAATAGTTGTTCCAGTCAACTAAATGGTTAAGAGGAACCACTCACTCATATATTCCAGGACTGTGAGAGAAAAACAGGTATAAGGTATAGGTGGACTGGAAATAATAAACCATTAATTACTATTTTCACAGCCTAGAAAATTCCCAGGCATTGTCTGGAAATAAAAGAATATAGAAAGAAAAAAGGAAAAGAGAAATGAGAGGGAAGAGTGAGGACAAAAGGAAGGTGAAGAGAGAAGGTGAAGAGAGAAGGAAAGGAAATGGAGAGAACAGGAAGAGAAAGGAAAGGAGGAGAGAAAACATGGCCCACTTAGAAGAGACAATAACTGCTATAAATAAAGCCCATGACCAAAAGGAGAGAAAAGATAAATATTTCAGTTTTAATGCAATTGTAAAGGACTCTAAAACTGCATCTTCCCAAGAGAAATCTTAAAGGAAAAGCAACAGCTAATGCTTAATTATAATGAACCAAAGGAATCTTTCTAGAGGAAATATATTCTTAATAGTATTAGAGGTTCCTAGAAGAATAAAACATTTTTCATTGATACATTTATCCACTATCCAACATTTGGTGAGATAGAATTGAGAAACAAACATATTTGTTTCCCATCTGTAGTTAATCTAAATCCTTCATATTCATAAATTTCATAAACTTCAAGTCACACCCTAACTCTGGGCCACATAGTATAGAGTGTCACTAGAACCGGATCTGCCCTAATGTTTGCTTCTAAGTGGAAAGGTTGAAGAAAAAGGAAATACATTCTCATTTACTCTTGTTTCTGATCTGAATTTTATCAGGTCACTGTCATTAAATTTTTCTAAAATAGAATAAGCATTGCCTCAAAGACTTCCACTGCTTTCAAACATGAGCTATGTTAGCTTTGTGGGCTTATTATTCTTCAGGAGTCTGAAAATTATTTTAGGAATCAAAAAACTGGTTATTTTTGAGGTTTGGTTATGAGGGTCATGTCTATCTCAGATGAAGTTGTACTCTCACCATAATGTATAAATGGATTTCATGATTTCTTTTAGGAATGTATTTAATGTCAATGCCTTAATCTATAATGACTATTTGGGAGTGGGGTGAGATTTCATATACTACAAAACAAATTCAGAATTGTTCCAATATTCTTAACATAGTATAACATAAAGTGTGGAAGCTGAGGCAAACCATTACCATTATAGTTACTCTCTCACTGAGAAATAATTATTCCCTTCTATCATCCGAATACTACTTGCTTTCTCCCTATCCTGCCCTTCTGCATAGTCTCTTCTCAATCTATTTCTTTCTACCACCAGGCTATCAGGAAGAGCTTGACTTTACCTAAACAATTGATTTCCTTTGACCATAGGGTTATGATGTTTCCGCTTTGGTAAGGACTCCTAAAAAGTTCAAAGCTAATCTTGTGAACTTCTTCTAACAAAGTGTGTAGAAACTTGTGGCCTATATATATATTTTTTCCCCTAAACTAACTTTATGTGAATCTCCAACACTTTCCAGAGATTATTCTTTTCCTTTATCTTATAGTTTTATATATCTGTATGCTCCCAAATCTCTTCCGGGCAAGAGGCTAATGTATTTTGTAGGTTACACTCAGCTGCAGGTTACAAAAAAACACTGCTACTCCTTCACCCAAATTAAACTCCTCTCTCTCTCTCTCTCTCTCTCTCTCTCTCTCTATATATATATATATATATATGTATATATATATTAGGTTAGATACTGGTTAGAATGTTAGATCCATGGCTTCCTCGGGAACCCAGGGTCTTTCTACTTTGTGTGTGCCTTCCATCCTCATACATACAAGGTAGTTGCCACTCTACCAGGAGGCAAGAAGCAGAAGAACAAAAGATAAATATTGGCTGAATCCATCTTTATTTTCTTTTTAATTAGTTCATTCATAGGGCTTATGATTTCATTTTATTTGTTAAAATTGGCCTGTAAGATGGCGAGTTGCAAGAAATTCTGGGAATTTGAATTTTTCTTTCAGGACAACTTCAGCCAATGAGAGAATTAATTTGGTTAGTTGTACATGATGGGAGAATGGATACTGGGTAGGTAATTAAAAAAGTCTGCTATCATAGGTATATCAAATAAAAAATTGGAAAATATACATTTGCATATATTCAGATCAACTCACATAAATATGTCTATATGTATGAAATATTTAATTTTTTACTTTTATTTTTTTCCTTATATGATAGACCCATACCAAGGATCGTAAAAATACTTCTCCACCTAAGAAAAATCTAACAACTTTTAAATATCTGTATAGAGTATTCAGTTTGCACTTATGGGAGAATAAAGTAATCAAAATAGTCTGCCTCATTTTAACCAAACCAACATTTATTTGGCATTATTACATGTAAAACACTCTGCTAGTGATGATTGGGAATTAACAAATTCAGGTTCATTCCCTTTATAGAAGCTTATAATGTACAGATGGGAATAGACTGAAAGTATTTGTTCTATTTGTAATTTTTATAGAATTCTAACTTCTAAAACAGTGATTTCTAAATTTAGTTTTATCAATTATCTTAAGGAATGTTTGAAGAAGAATACAATTTCAAATGCATATCAGGCCATTATAGTTACCAGAGAATTTCCAATGACTGTCCTAAAAATAATATAAATATTTTGTTTTATGGAAAATGAGGGCCTAAAACACAGAAAATTCTACTTTTCCACCTTCCTTTCTCCTCATTCACATATACCTTTCCCCTTCACTTAGTGAACTGAGTAAAGCACCATTACTACACCAAGTCAGTTACCGTCACTTTGAAAATACACTTGCCCTCAATGCAGCAACTGGGAAGGGATATTGTTAGTTATTTCCTGTTACTGTGATACATTATAGATCATTACTTCTCTACCATTTTTGTAATAGACCTATTCTTATTTTCCCTCAATTGCATTACATTTATTTTAATAATTTTGTATGATAATCATTTTTATGTTCATTTCAAATATTTTTTCTAATGATGTAAGAAAGAGGTGGGAAAAAAGTGAAAGTGAACAAAAAATGTGATGGAGCATGAAAGAGATTTCTTAGTTTTAATTCATAACTACTAGAAGTGTCCATTGCTAGTAATATTCCAATTCTGACTTTCAAGTACAGAGAACCTCACCTTTTGGTGTCAAGTAATAATGAGCTTTTTACACTGATGTACTTTTAAGAGAGTTTACTGAATTTGCAAATGGCCCAAGGCAGGCAGATTTTTTTAGGAAGGTCATAAACATGGTTCCACATACCCTAAAATTTAATTCTGACTTCTATCTGAAGTATGAAGACACTATGAACACTATAAGCACAGCAATAGAGTGGACAAAACTGAAATAAAAAATAACACATAATCACTGTGGTTTCATATGGAGTTGGTAAAACAAATAAATCTTTCTGATTTCCACTCCATAATTCTTACCTATTGGTAAAATTCTCTACATCTATCTCACTTTCAGTATGAGGGAGGAGTCCATTATTTCAGATTGTGTATTATTGCCTTAATTTGTATCAACAAGCATGGAATTAATACAAATAAAAACTATAATTCTGAACACAACAGGTATTCCACTATAAAATGATCCATCAAAACAAACATTAAGAAAATAGTTTTTTGAGTCAACAATTTTAAAAGTAATCAAGAACTGGGGCAGCTGGGTGGCTCAGTTGGTTGAGCATTCAACTCTTAATTTCAGTTCAGGTCATGATCTCAGTGTCATGAGATCTAGCCCCAGGTGGGGGCACTCCCTCAATTGCTCTATCCCTCCCCACTGCTGCCCGCTTGTGTGCCCTCTCTCACTCTCAAAAAAAAAAAAAAGGAATCAAGCATTAGTGTACTAAAATCAGCAGATATGAGTAGTAGACAGTAAGCTGTCTTTAAGAGGAAAAATGTGTACAGTGTTAAATATTACATTCTTCGTTTGACTCTAAAACTGTCTTTGAATATAAATTTCAAAACAGTAAATTTGAACACCAAGAATTTTTTGCCTCATTGTCTTGGGCTCACTACATTCAATTTGAGACCTTTGAAAATATGATGGTGTGCTAATAAGACCTTCCATTACCTGCCTGTTTTAATCTACTGTTTTGACTTCCATAATCACTTTGTTTCTACATTTAACAAGTGACTATACTGTTAAAGCTGTAGTATTAGCAATAACATTCAATTAACACTCACACTGTGAGCTAAAATTATACTTCACTAATACCTAACTTGTAACTTCTGCTCTTTTGCTAAATGGTTGCTAATCACTTCTTTGCACTTAATAACACTAATTGAAAGAAATCTATAAAAAGAAGTGTGGAATATTTTTGGGAGAATCATAGTGTGTAAGGTAAATTAATGTGTCAAATAAAGTGTACTTATTGATCATCAATACCAGTGTGGAATTATACAAAGCAAGCCAATGGAATACAAGAGAAGCTTACATGGAATTTCCTTACTCTCAAGAAACTCATCAACTGGGGGGAGGAGCAAGATGGTGGAGGAGTAGGAGGTTGAGATAGAGTCCGATCCTAAAAGTTCAGTTAGATAGTAATCAAACCATTCTAAAAGCCTGCAAACTCAATAGGAGAGAGAAGAGAGGAAGAACAGCAATTCTAGGAGCAGAAAATCAACCCTTTCCAAAAGGTTGGACATGTGGAAAAAGTGAATCCAAAGTGAGGGGAAGAGAGACCACAGTGGGAGGGGCCGGCTCCCTATAGCAGCAGAGCCGCAGAGCATAAAATTGAACTTTTAGAGTCTGCTCTGCTGAGGGACATCACTCCAGAGGCTAAGCAGGGGGGGAGGGGGGTAACCATCACAGGAACAGTTTGGTTTCAGGACCCGTGGGGTCACAAAGGGACCGGGGATGTCTGAGTGTGGTGAGCTCCCAGGTGTTGGGGCAGAGAAGCTGGTGGCAGAGAAGGAGCTGTGGAGTGCACGATCAGCTTGGGGTTATCTTACACTGTGATCTAAGGCACAGTGGGACCATGGCTCTTCGAGAAGGGACCCCTCAGGAAGCAGCTCTGGAGAGACGCCCTCCTTCCTTCTCCGGGAAGAGGGGCACTGGAGCACACAGCAGGTATCTGCTGGTTCAGAGTGGGGACCCGAGCACTCGGATCCTCCAGCCGGAGACTGGGAGCCTTCCATCTGCATTCCCGGCCTCCAGGGCAGTAGGAAAGGGCTCAGGGAACAAAGACTCCAGAGAGCGAACCTGAGCAAATTGCTTGGCCCATCCCCTGGCAAGGGCGGGGCAATTCCGCCTCGGGCAAAGACACTTGAGAATCAAGGCAAAAGGCTCCTCCCCCAGAAGATCAGTGAGAATATCCAGCCAAGACCAAGCTCATCAATCAGAGAAAACTTTGGAACTCCAGAATATTTTTCTCTCTCCCTCATCTATTCTTAGCTCGATAAAATGATTAGGCAAAAAAACTCACCACAAAAAAAAAAGAACAAGAGACAGTATAGATGGCTAGAGACCTGATTAATACAGAAATTAGTAATATTTCAGAAATAGAATTCAAAATGACAGTTATCAAGGTGCTAGCTGGGCTCAAAAAAAGCATGGGAGATATTAAAGAATCCCTTTCTGGAGAAATAAAATCCCTTTCTGGAGAAATAAAAGAAATAAACTCTAACCAATTGGAAATAAAAAAAAGGCTATTAATGAAAAGCTATTAATCAAAAATGGAGGCTCTTAATGCTAGAATAAATGAGGCAGAAGAAAGATTTAGTGATATAGAAGACCAAATGACAGAGAATAAAGAAGGTGAGAAAAAGAGAGACAAACAACTATTAGACCACAAAGGGAGAATTCGAGAGATAAGTGACACCATAAGACACAACAATATTGGAATAACTGGGATCTCAGAAGAAGAAGAAAGAGAGAACGGGGTGGAAGGTATATCAAAGCAAATTATTGTAGAGAATTTCCCTAATCTGCCAAAGGGAACAAGCTTCAAAATCCAAGAGGCACAGAGAACCCCCCTCAAAATCAATAAAAAGAGGTCTACACCCCGTTATCTAATAGTAAAACTTACAAGTCTTAGTGACAAAGAGAAAATCCTGAGAGCAGCTCAGGACAAGAAGTCTGTAACATACAAAGGCAGAAATGTTAGATTGGCAGCAAACCTATCCACAGACACCTGGCAGGCTAGAAAGGAATGGCATGGTATATTCAGAGCACTAAATGAGAAAAATATGCAGCCAAGAATACTATATCCAACTAGACTGTCACTGAAAATAGATGGAGAGATAAAAAGCTTCCAGGACAAACAAAAACTAAAAGAATTTGCAAACACCAAACCAGCCCTACAGGAAATATTGAAAGGGGTCCTCTAAGCAAAGAGAGAGCCTAAAAGGAACATAGACCAGAAAGGAACAGAGACAATATACAGTAGCAGTCATCTTACAGCCAATTCAATTGCACTAAATTCATATCTGTCAATAGTTACCCTGAATGTAAATGGGCTAAATGCTCCTATCAAAAGACACAGAGTATCAGAATGGATAAAAAGCAAGACCCATCAATACGCTGTTTACAAGAAACTCATCTTAGATCCAAAGACACCTCCAGCTTTAAAGTGAGGGGATGGAAAACAATTTACCATGCTAATGGACATCAAAAGAAAGCTGGGGTGGCAATCCTTATATCAGATAAATTAGATTTTAAGCCGAAGACTATAATAAGAGATGACAAAGGACATTATATCATACTTAAAGGGACCATTCAACAAGAAGATCTAACAATTATAAATATCTATGCCCATAAAATAGGAGCAGCCAATTATAAAGCCAATTAATAACAAAGTCAAAGAAACACATCAATAATAATACAATAATAGTAGGGGACTTTAATACCCCCCTCACCAAAATGGACAGATCATCTAAGCAAAAAATCAACCAAGAAGTAAAGGTTCTAAATGACACACTGGACCAGATGGACATCACAGATATATTCAGAACATTCCATCCCAAAGCAACAGAATATACATTCTTCTCTAGTGCACATGCTACATTCTCCAGAATAGATCACATCCTGGGACACAGATCAGGTCTCAATTGGTACCAAAAGTTTGGGATCATTCCCTGCATATTTTCATACCACAATGCCATGAAACTAGAACTCAATCACAAGGGGAAAGTTGGAAAGAACTCAAATACATGGAGGCTAAGAGCATCCTACTGAAGAATGACTGGGTTAACCAAAAAATTAAAGAAGAATTAAAAAAAATTCATGGAAACTAATGAAAATGAAAACACAACTGTTCAAAATCTTTGGGACACAGCAAAGGCTGTCCTTAAAAGAAAATATATAGCAATAAAAACCTTTCTCAAGAAACAAGAAAGATCTCAAATACATAACCTAACCCTATACCTAAAGAAGCTGGAGAAAGAACAGCAAAGAAAGCCTAAAACCAGCTGAAGAAGAGAAGTCAGAAAGATCAGAGCAGAAATCAATGAAATAGAAACCAAAAGAACAGTAGAAAAATCAACAAAACTAGGAACTGGTTCTTTGAAAGAATTAATAAAATTGATAAACCCTTAGCCAGACATATTAAAAAGAAAAGAGAAAGGACCCAAATTCATAAAATCATGAATGAAAAAGGAGAAATTACAACCAACACCAAAGAAATACAATTATAAGAACATAATATGAGCAACTATACACCAGCAAATTAGACAATCTGGAAGAAATGGATGCATTCCTAGAGACATATAAACTACCAAAACTGAACCAGGAAGAAATAGAAAACCTGAACAGACCCATAACCAGTAAGGAGACTGAAACAGTCATCAAAAATCTCCCAAGAAACAAGAGCCCAGGGCCAGATGGCTTCCCAGGGGAATTCTACCAACCATTTAAAGAAGAATTAATACCTATTCTCCTGAAATTGTTCCAAAAAATAGAAATGGAAGGGAAACTTCCAAACTCATTTTATGAGGCCAGCATTACCTTGATCCCAAAACCAGACAAAGATCCCATCAAAAAGGAGAATTACAGACCAATATCCTTGATGAACACAGACGTAAAAATTCTCACCAAAATACTAGCCAATAGGATCCAACAGTACATTAAAAGGATTATTCACCATGACCAAGTGGGATTTATTCCTGGGCTGTGAGGTTGGTTCAACATCTGCAAATCGATCAATGTAATACAATACATTAGTAAAAGAAAGAACAAGAACCATATGATACTCTCAATTGATGCTGAAAAAGCCTTTGACAAAGTACAACATCCTTTCTTGATCAAAATTCTTCACAGCGTAGGCATAGAAGGTACATTCCTTAACATCATCAAAGCCATCTATGAAAAACCCACTGTGAATATCATTCTCAATCGGGAAAAGCTGAGAGCTTTTCCCCTGAGATCAGAAACACAGCAGGGATGCCTACTATCCCCAGTGCTATTCAACATAGTACTAGAAGTCCTAGCTTCAGCAGACAACAAAAAGAAATAAAAGGCATCCAGATTGGCAAAGAAGAAGTCGCACTCTCACTCTTTGCAGATGATATGATACTTTATGTGGAAAACCCAAAAGACTCCACTCCAAGACTGCTAGAACTCATACTGGAATTCAGTAAGGTGTCAGGATATAAAATTAATGCACAGAAATCAGTTGCATTCCTATACACAAACAGTAAAACAGAAGAAAGAGAAATTAAGGAGTCAATTCCATTTACAATTGCACCCAAAACCATAAGATACCTAGGAATAAACCTAACCAAAGAGGCAAAGAATCTGTACTCAGAAAACTACAAAGTGCTCATGAAAGAAATTGAGGAAGACACAAAGAAATGGAATAACATTCCATGCTCATGGATGGGAAGAACAAATATTGTGAAAATGTCTATGCTACCTAAAGCAATCTATACATTTAATGCAATCCCTATCAAAATACCATCAATTTATTTCAAAGAAATGGAACAAATAATCCTAAAATATGTATGGAACCAGAAAAGACCACAAATAGCCAGAGGAATGTTGAAAAAGAAAGCCAACGTCGGCAGCATCAGAATTCCAGACTTCAAGCTCTATTACAAAGCTGTAATCATCAAGACAGTGTGGTACTGGCACAAAGACAGACACATAGATCAATGGAACAGAACAGAGAGTCCAGGAATGGACCCCCAACTCTATGGTCAACTGATCTTTGACAAGGCAGGAAAGAATATCCAATGTAAAAAAGAGAGTCTCTTCAACAAATGGTGTTGGGAAAACTGAACAGCCACATGCATAATAATGAAACTGGACCATTTCCTTATACTGCACACAAAAATAGACTCAAAATGGATCAAAAACCTCAGTGTGAGACAGGACTCCATCAAAATCCTAGAGGAGAACACAGGCAGCAACTTCTTCGACCTCAGCCATAGCAACTTCTTCCTAGAAACATCTCCAAAGACAAGGGAAACAAGGACGAAAATGAACTATTGGGACTTCATCAAGATCAAAAGCTTTTTGCACAGCAAAGGAAACAGTCAACAAAACCAAAAGACAACTGACAGAATGGGAGAAGATATTCACAAATGACATATCAGATAAAGGGCTAGTATCCAAAATCTATAAAGAACTTCTCAAACTCAACACCCAAAGAACAAATAATCTAATCAAGAAATGGGCAGAAGATATGAACAGATATTTCTGCAAAGAGGACATCCAAATGGCCAACAGAAACATGTAAAAGTGCTCAATATCACTCAGCATCAGAGAAATACAAGTCAAAATAACAGTGAGATACCACCTCACACCAGTCAGAATGGCTAAAATTAGCAAGTCAGGAAATGACAGATGTTGGTGAGGATGCGAAGAAAGGGGAACGCTCCTTCACTGTTGGTGGGAATGCAAGCTGGTGCAGCCAGTCTGGAAAACTGTATGGAGGTTGCTCAAAATGTTGAAAATAGAGCTACCCTATGACCCAGGAATTGCACTACTGGGTATTTACCCTCAAGGTACAAATGTAGTGATCTGAAGGGTCACACACACCTGAATGTTTATAGCAGCAATGTCCACAATAGCCAAACTATGGAAAGAACCTAGATGTCATCAACAGATGAATGGATAAAGAAGTAGTGGTATATATATACAATGGAATACTATGCAGCCATCAAGAGAAATGAAATCTTGCCATTTGCAATGACATGGATGGAACTAGAGGGTATTATGCTAAGAGAAATAAGTCAGTCAGAGAAAGACAATTATCACATGATCTCTCTGATATGAAGAATTTGAGAGGCAGGATGGGGGGTCATGTGGGGTTGGGGAGAGAAATGAAACAAGCTGGGATAGGGAAGGAGAGAAACCATAAGAGACTCCTAAACTCGTGAAACAAACTAAGGGTGGCTGGGAGGTAGGGGGGTAGGTTATGGACATTGGGGAGGGTATGTGCTATGGTAAGTTCTATGAAATATGTAAGCCTGACGAATCACAGACATGTACCCTGGGACAAATAATACACTATATGTGAATTAAAAAAACTCATCAACTAATAAAATAAACATTGGAAATACATAATAAAACACTCAGGAAAGGAAAAACAAGGAAATAAGATCTGTGTAATTATTGCATGTATATTTTTTCTTGAAATTTACATTTTTATATTTAACTTTAGATGGATTTAACTCATGCATTTTGAGTTAATTTTTGTATAAAGTTGTGTATAAACTTGTATAAAAAATTTTATACTTTTGTATAAAGTATAAGTTATGTGAAGTGTTTTTTTGTTGTCGTTTGTATTTTTGTTTTTCGTTAAGACAACCAATTGTTTCAGTAACATTTGTTTAAAAGGTTTACTCTTTTGTTTAAAAGTCTACTCTTCTTTACCTTTGCAAATTTGTTAAAATCAGTTGATCAGGATAGTGTGAATACTTCTGAACTGTTTCCTTTGATCTGAATGTCTACCCAATCCTTCCACAAACAACACAGTCTCCTACTATGGTAGCTCTATGACACATTTTAAATTCAGGTACTGTGGTCACAATTAATCACAACTACCTGATTGTTAAAATACTTATTACCATTTTTAGAAATTTGATTTCCTAATATTTTGTTATGACTTATATTTCATCTATGTTTATGTGGATTTATGATTTATGGTTTTGGTTACTAGTTTTTTTTTTTTAATTTATTTACTGTTCAATTAGCTTATATGTGCACCTAAGGAATCATTGAACACTACATTAAAAACTAATGATTTACAATATGTTGATTGGTTGTGGTTACTTGTAAAGTCCTTGGTGTTAGTATTAGAGTAATGCTAACTTCAGAATATGCATTTCCAAGTATTTTATCCTGTTTTGTTTTCTAAAGACTTAATATAGAATTAGTATTATTTCATCCTGAAATGTTCAGTAGAATTTAATATTGAAATATTTGCTCTTAGAGTTTTCTATTTGGAAGATTTTTAATGATGAATTCTATTTTTTGACAGATATAACATTATTTATGTTATGTATTTTTTCATAAGTATGCTTTGTTAATTTGTGTCTTTCAAGGAATTAGTCCAGTTCCTATAGATAGAATATTGCCCATAGTATTTTTCATCGTATTTTCTTATGATATTTTTATTTTTTATTATTTCTTTTTGTTATTGTGGAGGTTGAATTTATTTTTTATTTTTTTTTATTAACATATAATGTATTATTTGCCCCTGGGTTACAGGTCTGTGAATCATCAGGCTTACACATTTCATAGCACTCACCATAGCACATACCCACCCTATCCCAACCTCCCCTCTCCACAGCCACCTTCAGTTTGTTTCATGAGATTAAGAGTCTCTTATGGTTTGTCTCCCTCCTTATCCCATCTTGTTTCATTTTTTCCTTCCCTACTCCTACAGCCTCCTGCTCTGCCTCTCAATCTTATGATCTTTTTAAATGACTGTGGAGTCTTCAGTGATGTCTTCTCATTCATTGCTGTTATTGATAAATTGTATCTTGTATCTTTTCTTTTCTTCATCAGTTTGGTGAAATGTTTATCAATTTTGTTCATCTTTCCAGAGAACCAGGTTTGGTTGGATTGGTCCACTTTCTCTCTCTCTTTTTCTCTGAATTGTCTTGCTTATACTTTTATTTTTCCATCTGACCATTTGGATTTTAGTTACGTTCTGATTGGTTGGTTGGTTCTTAATGTCAAAGTTAGATTTCAACCTTAATTACTTTTTCTTTTATAATATAAAGTTTGCATATATATATTTCTTCCACTTTTTTTAGCTAAGTCCCATGAATTTCAATATGTTGAAAATTTCAATATATTTTCTAAGTTTTCCCTTGACCAATTCTTCTTCTTCTTTTTTTTTCTTTATAAAGATTTCATTTATTCACTCGAGAGACAGAGAAAGTGAGAGAGAACATGAGAGGAGAGAAGGTCAGACGAAGAAGCAGACTTACCATGGAGCTAGGAGCCCGATGCAGAACTCGATCCCAGAACTCAAGGATCATGACCCGAGCCAAAGGCAGCCGCTCAACCAACTGAGCCACCCAGGCGCCCCAACCAATTATTCTTAAGTGTGTTGTATTTCCATACATTTGTAAAATTTCTCAATTCTTTGTGTTAGTGCTTTCTAGGTTAATTCTGTTATGATCTAAGAACATGCTTAGGATGATTTATATACTTTTAAATTGATCAAGGTTTATTTTTCAGTCCAGAATATAATCTATTTTGTTGAATGTTCTATGTGTACTATAAAACAATGTGTATTTTACTTTTGTTAGATGGACTGGTCTAAAAATGTTGAGTAGTTCAATTTGGTCGATACTGTTCAAGTTTTCTCTATTTTTACTAATAACCTAACTAATATTTCTATCAATTATCAGAATGGTTGTCTGGAAGTCTCCAATTATAATGATAAATTTGTCTCTACATTTTGTTCTCATCTGTTTTGATTCATATATTTTTTTGTTATGTCTTCTTGGAAAATTGACCTCTTTATCATTATGAAATGATTCTATTTTTCCCTAGTAATATTCTTCAGTCTGAGATTTTCTCTGATTTTAACAGAGCTCATCTAGTTTACTTTGCATTAGTTTTAGTAGGGTGTGTCTTCTTTTATTTCAGATTTTTTTTCATGAATTATAGATTCAAATTACCATTTTTGATATTAGTTCTTGTTATGTTTCCTTTTTTTCAGAAAGTCTCAATATGTGTGTCTAAAATTCTCTTTGCTAATTTTTTATATAGTCATCGTGTTCTCTTTTATTTGTTTTCTCCTTTTTATTCTTTGTTTTCCTCTTGGCATTAAGATTTTTCAAATATGTTAACTTTCTTTTATTTCTTATTAAATGACTTTACTGAGGTATAATTTACATGATATTAATTGCATACATTTTAAGAATAGAATTTGTAATGGGTTGACAATATACACCTCCATGTAACCACAGCCAGTCAAGAGATAAACATTTCTATGTCTCTAAAATATCTTCTCATGCCAATTTATAGGCAATAACCCCACTCCCACCCCTGCCCCCCAGGCAACAATAGGCCTATTTTCTGTCACTATACATTAGATTTGCCTGTTCTAGGACTTTGTATAAGTGAAGTTACTCAAAATATTATTTTCATCTTGCCCTTTGTACTAAGCAAAGTGGTTTTGTGATTCATCCATGTTGTGGTACCTATCAGTATTTGGGCTTTCATAAGTACTATTTAATTGCATTAATATGGTACCATTTCTTTATACATTAATTTCTGATGACTATTTAGGTTTGTTCTCAGTTTTGGATTTTGAGACTAATGATGCCATGGATATTTATGCATAAATATTTGTGTGGTACATGTTTTTGTTTCTGTTTCTGTGTGTGTATAACAAACACAAGTTTAAGTATGTGTAACAAAATTCCCAAGGTGTTTTCCAAAACATTTTTACCATTTTACATCCCTCTCAACAATATAAGGTAGTTTGTTTCAAATGTTTCACCTCCTTATCAACACTTAAATTATCAACCTTTTAATTTGAGCCATTCTGATGTGTTTTGATAACTATTTAAATTTTTAATTTTCTAACAAAAAATTATGCTGAACATATTTTATATGCTTATTGTATATTTGTGTATACTCTTTTTTTGAAAGCTTTGTTTAAATTTTTTGCCCATTTTATTGTATTATTTGTTTTCTTTTCAATTTCAGATATTCTTTATATATTCAGATACCAGATTCTTTATCAGATGTAACTACCGCAAATATATGTCTTAATCTGTTGCTGTCTTTTCATTTTATTAATAAAATATTTTTAAGAACAGATGTTCTTCATTCTTGTAATATTCAAGTAATCTAATTGTCTTTTATGATTTGTGCTTTTTTATAAAAGACATCTGTGCTTATTTCAAGGTTACGAAGATTATTTTTTATATTTTCTTTAGATATTTTATAGTTTTAGCTTTTATATTTAAGTTTATGATCCATCTTAAGTTAATTTGTGTGTTATGAAGAGAAGGCTGAGGTTCATTTTTATCCAAATGGCTACTATTTCCAAAATAACCATTGAAAAAACATTTTCCCTAGTTAAATTACCTTAGCAACTATATCAAATATGAAATGACCACCACAGATCTATTCAGTTCTACTCCTAAATAGGACAGTAGTACAACCATTCATTTTCAACTTGTATTAACTTACTGAACCTACTAGTTCATGAACCAAACTCAGGTTTTCTCTTCCTTCAGATAGTTATAAGAAATTCCCCTTATGAAAAAAAGAAAGAAAGGAAGAAAGAGAAAGAAAGAAAGAAAGAAAGAAAAGAAACAAGAAAAGAAAAGAAAAGAAAAAAAGAAAAGAAAGAAAAAGAAAGGAAGAAATTCCCCTTATGGTCATAAGGATGAATTGAGGAAGAGGCACAAAAAATAGCACTGGATGACACAAGGTTTGGAATATAGAATCTTGCTGTGTATTTATGTTCTTTGAACCTACATGCATCTGATCCTAGATGTATCTTGTGACTTTGTGGATCTGATAGACCCAACTTAAAAGGGAAATTTTGGCTGCACGGTGGGTTGATGCTTTATGGTCAAATTCTTTACCTTCACTAGGGTCATCCAGCACCATATACCAGGACATTTTGAATGGTATATATCTTTGCTGTAGATGGCACATCTTTGTGCCAGTCCCCATAGGTCCATGTTGCAATACACACAGTGCTTTTCCCACTTACAGATACGTCTAAAGCTATGGTTCACAACCAGGAAAAATTTTGCCCTCCAGAAGACACTTGGCCATATCTGGACACACGTATCATTGTCATAACTGGTGATGGGAGTAAGCGCCTGGCCTCGAATGGATACAGATTAAGGATGCTACTAAATATCCTACAATGCACAGGACAGTCCCACAACAAAGACTTATCTAGTCTGACATGTTGATAATGCTCAGATTGAGAGACACTACTCTAGTACAGTATTAGTCATGTTCTACAGAGAAACAGAACCAATAAGGGATATCTATACATCTATATAGATATTTATTTATTACAGGAATTGACTCACACTATTTTGAAGAAGTCCCATGAATCAGCATCATTCACACTGCAGTCTGGACAAGCTAAAAAATCTTTTCCTCTTAAGATCTCAAACTAAATCTGGAGGTGCTTTATGTCACTCGAATCAGAATATTAATCTCATATACTGAAGTATGAACTATGCTACCTCCAGAACCTGAAGAGACCTCCCAAGAGTTTTTGCTTCCTTCTTAGGAGTGGAAAGTGTGAATTGCAATAATTTTGTCCTTTATTTTGGAGAAGTTTTCCTGGCATGCCCCTGGCCTCTAGATCCCTAAAAACTTCAGGCTCCTGAAACATTATAGGTTTTATCTCTGACCTCTGGAGAATATGTGTTTTATCAAGGCCTCCAATATACTTTCCACTTCTCGTTCATCTGATTTAATTAACTTGATGTCATCAAAACAGTAGACCAACTTTATCCTCTGTGAAATATCTAGATGGTCCAGACGCCTTCTTAGTTTATTAAAGCAAAACAATTAATTCAGCCTTACAGCATGATGTTAAATATATTTTCTTGTTTGTCCCACCTAAGTGTGAACTGTTTTTGATAAATTCTCTTGAAATGTGTGAAAAAATTTCTTGACCTTATCATGACTACATGCCTGATGCTGAATTAATCTGCCCTAACAAAATACCATATTTGGCATAGCAGCTACAACTGGGACTACTATTTGGTTGAGTTTTTGGTAGTCAACTACTAATTTGCTGGGATCCATCTTCTTTTGTAGGTGTTAGAGTACGAAATAAACAGGCATATGATGGGGACCAACTTCTTGTATCCTTTCAATAATTAAGGATGAAACTTTCTGCTATTTCCTTCAGAGGTTGAAAAAATCTTGCTTTCAAGATTTCCTTCAGAGGGAGGGACAGGTTTGGGTGCATCTTCTTGGCTCATCAGACTACAACAGCTCTTAAGATTAAAAAACCACTGTAGGAGTTCTCTCACCTACAAAGTTTATCCACTGAATTATACATTAGAAACCCAGGAAAATGACCACCACGTGAGTTCACAGATACAGGGCGGTCACTTAGAGTCAGGCCAGGCTCAGGACTCCAATTATTACCTATACACCATTCACCCCCCACTCTAATGGTGGAGGGAGAGGGTCATATAGATGCTTCAAGTATAGGCATTGTCAACTTAAGTCTTGTGTACATCAGTTCTTGACTCCTATTGTACAATTATTTGTGTAAATGATCATAGGTCTTTTTGCAAAAGGTCTACAAGCATTATTACTATATACTCTGTTGTGGTATTATAGAGTCTTTCCTCAGTGGGACTCTGCCTTTTCTTCAGACAGTAGTTTCTTTTTTTTTTTTTAAAGATTTTATTTATTTATTTGTCAGAGAGAGAGAGAGAGAGAGCACAGCAGGCAGAGTGGCAGGCAGAGGGAGAGGGAGAAGCAGGCTCCCTGCCAGGCAAGAAGCCCCATGTGGGACTCGATCCCAGGACCCTGGGATCATGACCTGAGCCAAAGGCGGCCGCTTAACCAACTGAGCCACCCAGGCATCATAGACAGTGGTTTTTGAGTCATACAGAGCCATATCAGGTCAAGAGACTGAGAAATGTCTTGTGAATTTCTATTGGAATGGCTGCCCTCATAATTCTGATCATTCAATATCCTTGTTGACTGTCCATCTATTTTGCTCTTAAAAATTCCATGTTCTATTAATCATATCCATATCTATAACTTTCTGCAAATCAGCTAGCCCCTCTCTCCTTCTCCACCAATGCTACTCTGTCCCATTGTAGTAATTGTACCCTAAGGCTAGAGAATGGAAAGCTACAAGTAGTTTGGGTCCCAGAGACCTTGTAGTTCTCATATACCTATATATTTACAGGAGGAAAAAAAACCAATTATACTATTTAAGCAACTATATTTTGGGTCTCTGTTACTCAGCTAATCCTATTTCTAACTGTCACAGTCACTTGTGATTATATTCAGGAATTATTTAGTTATGAAGCATTATGTTTCTGAAGACTATTATATCCTATAGAATGCCTGGGACAAAGGTGGTAGGATGGATCCTACAAGGAAACTAATGATGAGAATTCGGATATCAAAAGAGGGCAGATATTTATGTTCTAGAGGTTTGAAAAGGGATATATTTGGTGGAGAAAGGGGATGGAATCACCACATGAAAGCAAGATTTAGAATTCAAATTTGTCCATAAATATATCCTGTCTGAATAGTTTACACTTTCTTTTTCCCTGTAGAAACAGACCACATTTAAAAAAAATTTTTTTTGCAGCATAATTCCCTTTGAATAGTCAAAAAAATCCTGCTTTGTTTTCAGGGACTAAAGGACATAGAAAATGGTATTTCTACATATCACTGTCCTCTGCTGAGGAAAGCTTGGCAATTCAAGGTGGCAATCTTGAAATTTAAAACAACCCTCAACTAGGTAAGCAGAGATCCCATAGTTCAGAGCAATATAGAGAACAGTTGAGATATGGATGTATTTAGAAATGGACTTTTTGTCCAAATAGATCAGCAGTGACCCTTATTAATTCATGCTGCACATCAGAATCATCTGGGCCAGTAGGGGGGGGATCTAAAAATACTGATATCTAAGCTCCATGACAGACCAATTAAATCAGAATATTTAGGGGTGAAGACAAGATCTAAGGCTTTTTTTGTTTTGTATTTAAACTCCCAAGGTGATTTTAATACACAATGCTTGAGGAAGCTAACACCTAAAGAGTATTTTAGAGGTGTCAGGTGGGCAGTTATTTGAGTTGTATGGCCTAAGCAAAATAGCCACAACATTTGAAAATATATCCCTTGAATAAGCTCAGTTATTTGACCACCACATTTAATATAAACTTTGTAATCATTTTTCATCTAAAGAATAAAATATTCTTCATCTAGAGAATACCCCTAAGGTTTTTTTCCATTTAAATAATAAGATATAAGAATAGTAAACATGAAAACCATGACCATAAAAGGAATAAAGTTGTAATAATTTAAAATTCTTTCTAAATTTTATTTCAGGCCTTAACCTATAGCTACCAGAGTCAGCCTCAGTATATTTAGTGAAAACACAAATAGCCTACTCACTCAGTTTGGAATGGGTTATGTTTTTATTCCCAGTGTCATTTTTGCTTTGGCTAGTCTCATTTCAATGTCTGGATTGAAGACAAAGTGTTTTATTGTTTGGTTTTCTTCCATTAGCTCACACTTAAGACAATTACACCACAGCTGGGCAAATATGTTGGGCCTGCAAGTGCCTTTCTGTTTCAAAGCTCCATTGTGAAGGAGAAGCCCAGAGAATCAACAGAAAAACTTAATTATAATTGAAAAGAGCAATCTACATCATATTCAAGCACTATTTCCAAACCTTGACATAAATAAGACATTCATGGTTAATTGTTTATTATTGTTAGGTATATTTTGAACATTTTTCTTATAATAGGACTCTGAATCTATTATTCTAAGCTAAATCCCCTCAGTCCTGGAGCGAGTTAAACCTTGGACTAAGGATAATTGAATATCAACAAAATCACATTAGAAACATTCTGTGTGTGTGTGTGCTCACACACGTGTGTGTTTAATCATATTGATTTGCCCTGGGCCTTCTGGTTGGTGTTATAGATGATTCCAAGAGGGAATGGGAAGAAATATTATGCATGGCGACAAGAATGTAGTGGGTATCTGGTAGTGGGATATGATGCAGGCTCCCTCTATTTGTGATGTGAAGTCCAGAACTGATCATTCCTGCTGTGTAATGGCTTACAGTGAAGAGTGGGGCCACATAAGTATTAATACTGTATGCTAAGTACAGGCTGACATCCTAATTCATGACAAGGACTTCTGACTCATGGCTTCCAAAGCACTAACTAGATGTATTCATCTAGTCAGTACACGGGATGTACATACACATGTACTCATCAGTACTAGATGTACTCACTGCCATCTGCAGTGTAGAAGTGAGTGCTAATTAGGTAAGTGGGGGGGAGAAAAGTAACATCAAAAGAGGAGAGAAAAAAAAAAGAGGAGAGGAAAGGACTTCTTGTGATCTATTAACAGAGGACTATTCTTAAGGTACAGTTGGGTTTTGAAATATTATGGGATAGGGTTGTTTCTCAAAGTAAAAGTCCTCAAACCAAAAAGGAGGGTGGTAAATGGTGAATTTTTGAAATAAGACCTGCTGTGGAGAGAAAGACCGAGGACTGTTAAGGTTATCTAACAAGCTGTTTAAATTGTTTTTTCAACTTTTATGTCTAGTTGGAGAACAATTGTTATCTTTCAGGAGCAATGAGTCAAAGGACAAAAATGAACCCATATCTGTTAATATCTTACTTTATGACTACATGTAAAACTATTCACTATTCTGGAAACTTAAAACATTTGGTTTTAAATTGTGTTATACTCAGAAATGGACCCACAACTATTTGGTCAACTAATCCTCAGCAAAGCAGGAAAGAATATCCAGTGGAAAAAAGACAGTCTCTTCAACAAATGGTGTTGGGAAAACTGGACAGCAACATGCAGAAGAATGAAACTGGACCACTTTGTTACATCATACAAAAAAAATAATTCAAAATGGATGAAATATCTAAATGTGAGACAGGAAAACATGAAAATCCTATAAGAAAATACAGGCAGCAACTTCTTGACATTGCCTGTAACAACTTCTTACTCGACATGTATCCAGAGACAAGGTAAACAAAAGCAAAAATGAACTATTGGGACTTCATCAAGACACAAAGCTTCTGCACAGTGAAGGAAAAAATCAACAAAACTAAAAGACAACCTACAGAATGGGACAAGATATTTTCAGATGATGTATCTGATAAAGGGTTAGTATCCAAAAGCTATTAAGAGCTAATCAAGCTCAACATCCAAAAAACAAAAAAATCCAGTTAAGAAATAGGAGGAAGACATGAATAGACATTTTTCCAAAGAAGACATGCAGATGGCCAATGGACACATTGAAAGATGTTCAACATCATTTATCATCAGGGAAATTCAAATCAAAACCACAGTGAGATACCACCTCACACAATCAGAGTGCCAAAAATGAACAACTCAAGAAACACATGTTGATGAGGATGTGGAGAAAGTGGAGCCCTTTCACACCGTTGGTGGGAATGCAAACTGGTGCAGCCACTCTGGAAAACAGTATGTGTGGAGGTTCCTCAAAATGTTAAAAATAAGACTACTCTATGATCCAGCAACTGCAATCCTAGGTATTTACCCAAAAGATACAAAAATACTAATTCAAAGGGGGACAAGCACCCCAATGTTTATAGCAGCATTATCAAATAATAGCCAAATTATGGAAAGAGCCCAAATGTCCATTGACTGATGAATGGATAAAGAAGAGGTGAGATGAGATATATATATATATATATATCTCATATATATGACACTCTACTGAGTCAGTAGAATATGATTGTTTTTTCCTAGAGTTATTTTTTTAAGTTTATAATACTTATTATATATTATAATATAATAAGTCAGACAAATGTCACATGATTTCACTCATATCTGGAATTTAAGAAACAAAACAAAATAAAGTAGAAGAAGCAGGGGGAAGAGAGAGGGGAGGGAGGTAAACCATAAGAGACACTTAACTATGGAGAACAAACTGAGAATTGCTGAAGGGGAGGTGGGTGTGTAATAAACTAAGTGAGTAATGGGTATTAATGAAGACACTTGTTATGATGAGCACTGGATGTTATATGTGAGTGATGAATCTCTAAATTCTACTCCTGAATCTAATATTACACTATATGTTACCTAACTAGAATTTAAATTAAAACTTAAAAAAAAAATAACTCTAGGAAAAAACAATCATATTCTACTGACTCAGTTTAAAATGTCACTGATAGGCAACCTCTAAATAGTGTAATAAATATAAAAAATGTAAACATGTATATTTTAAATGGTGATAATTAGTAATAAAAACAAAGTAAGAAGTTACAAGAAATTTCTCCAAAGAAGACATACAAATGGCTAACAGACACATGAAAAAATGTTCATCATCATTAGTCATCAGGGATATTCAAATCAAAACCACATTGAGATACCACCTTACACCAATTAGATGGCTAAAATTAAGAAGCCAGTAAACAACAAGTGTTGGAGAGGATGTGGAGAAAGGGGAACCCTCTTACACTGTTGGTAGGAATGGAAGTTGGTGCAGCCACTTTGGAAAGCAGTGTGGAGATTCCTGAAGAAATTAAAAATACAGCTACTGTATGACCCTGCAATTGCACTACTGGGTATTTACCCAAAGATACAAGTAATAAGTGAAAAGAAGGGCCATATGTACCCCAATGTTCATAGCAGCAATGGCCACAATCACCAAACTGTGGAGAGAGCCAAGATGCCCTTTAACAGATGAATGGATAAAGAAGATATGGTCCATAAGTACAATGGAATATTACGCCTCCATCAGAAAGGATGAATACCCAACTTTTGTATCAACATGGACAGGACTAAAGGAGATTATGCTGAGTGAAGTCAAACAGAGAAAGTCAATTATCATATGGTTTCACTTACTTGTGGAGCATAAGGAAGAGCATGGAGGACATTAGGAGAAGGAAAGGAAAAGAGAATTGGGGGAAATCAGAGGGGGAGACAAAGCATGAGAGACTGGACTCTGAGAAACAAACTGAGGGTTTTGGAAGGGAGGGGGTAGAGGGATGGGTGAGCCTGGTGGTGGGTATTAAGGAGGGCACATATTGCATGGAGCACTGAGTGTGGTGCATAAACTATGAATCTTGGAACACTGAAAAAATAAAATAAAATAAGAATTCCACCAAAAAAAAGCAATTTACTCTGTTACCCAGGCTCCTCCAACATGGTAATGTATAATAAATAATGAAAATTTTAAAAAAGAAAGAAATTTCAAATATGATTTTATGATAAAAAATTTGAAAATTTAAAAAAAATTTGAAAATTTTGTTAACATGGGAGGCTTTTTAAAAATAAAAGTGAACTTAGTGTATAAAAAATATAATGAGGCAATAACTTCACTAAAAATATAGAAGTAGCTGACTGAGAACCCTCATGAGTTTGTACTGCCATATCTACCCACTTAGTTCAACTGTGCCTGTAATATTTACTTTCTGTCCTACTACTCTGAGTGTGTTTTACACGATGTTACTCACTAAGGTACCCTTTACTTGTGCTCAAAACATTGTTATTCATCTCCCACTCATTGCTTTAGCAATTTCCCATTTCTGCTACAATATGAAATTTTTTCGTATCTATTATCTCTTGAAACTGCTTCAAATTAAGATTTATCCTCACTTCTCCATAGATACTTTATTAGCAAGCTTAATAAAGCCTTATATGTTGCTAAATTCAGGGTACAATTCTTCACTTTGTATGACCTATTAGCAGCATTTAAGACAACTGATCACTCTCTCCCACTTAAGACATATGTTTTTGTCTCCCAGTAAACCTATTTTTCTCTCTAGCCAGTATCTCTCAGTCATTTTTTGCTCATGTCTTTTTCCCCCCGGATGGCCAAATGTTTAAAGCTCTTGATGCTCAGTCTTTGGTCCACTTCTTGGATGTTTAATAGCATTTGAAATTGAATATATCCAAAACTGAGTTTTTGGTATTTTCCTCAAACTTGCTACACAGTCTTCTCCAACTCACTGGACTGCTACTCTTTCTATTTTCTCAGACAGAAGACCTTGTAGTCATCCTTGACTCCTCTTCTCCTAGCCTGCATCTAATTCATTGGCCCTACCTTGGAACTATACCTGAAATCCAACCATATCTGGCTACTCTTGCTGGCATTCCTGGCCTAAGCTATAATCTCTTTGAATTTAAATTTTCAATAGCTTTTCTGCTTCCATTCTTGTCTACCTCCCATGCAACGTCACACACTGGCCCATATCATCTTGTTAAACTAAAGTCAAATCACTTCATTTTCCTGCTCAAAAACTCCCAATGTTAACTCATCTCTCTCAGAGTAAAATACAAGGTCATTCCTATGACCTCAGAGTTTTAAATGAATAGTTTTTCCCGTTATTTGACTTCATTCCCTTCTATTATATCTGAGTCCCTCCGGTGAGAATGATCTCAGGATATTCTCATGCTCATTTCCTCAACCTCATTAGGGCTTTACTTGCACGTTATCTTTTCAGAAACCTTCCCTGGTCATTCCATCTAAAATTACAATCTTTTGGGGTGCCTGGGTGGCTCAGTTGGTTGAGCTGCTGCCTTCGGCTCGGGTCATGATCTCAGAGTCCTGGGATCAAGCCCCACATCGGGCTCTCTGCTCGGCAGGGAGCCTGCTTCCTCCTCTCTCTCTGCCTGCCTCTCTGCCTACTTGTGATCTCTCTCTCTCTGTATCAAATAAATAAATAAAATCTTTAAAAAAAATTACAATCTTTTATTAATTTTTAACTTAGTATCTTTTACTTTATTTTTATTTTTAGCAGCAACCACTATATAACATAACACACATTTTCTTCCTTTTCTTATCTGTTGTTTATTTCAGCTCCATGAGGGTAACGATTTTTATATATTGAATACAATAGTGCCCAGGCAATTAGTACATATATTTTTAAATGAATGGCCATGCAATGCTCTGAAAAATGTATCACCAACCCTAATCCTGCAAAAATAATTGTGCATATACTGTATTATATATGAGTTCTATAAAGTAAATTTAAGAGTAGTCATAATCATAAAGAAGATTGATAGTTAATGTTATCAATTAGTCTTTATACCACAATCCCAGCACAGAAAATAAAAGTACAAACTAAACTTCTGTATGAATATAAATCAGATACTCCTGTGGCAGGCAGAATAATGGCTCCCATCAAAGATATCCACACCCTGATCCCCAGAATCTGTGAAAATATTTTTATGATTGTAACTGGGAAAGGTCTCCACTTTTAAGCAACCATAGTATTAGATTGGTCAAAAATGGAATATCTATAATGATCTCCCCCATTTCAAGGTCCTTAATATTATTGGCTCGGAAGGTAGATAAAGCCACCATAAGACAAGATATGAGAGAGGCTTCTAAATGATGAAAAAGGCAAAGAAATTTATATCTCTTAGAACTTCGAGAAAGTAACGCAGTGATGTTGACACTTGGATTCCAACCTTGTAAGATACATGTTAGACTTCTGATCTAGAGAAATGTAAGATAATAATTGTGCTTTTTGTTTCAATCTATTAGACTTAGAGTCCTTTGTTCTAACAATGATGGAAAGCTAATAAAACTCTTAGATAAAAATCAGCAAAGGGAATTCAACTTTATAAGACATTTACTGATTAATATATTTTCAATGAAAAAATAAGGTGTTTAGAGAATAGGATACTTACAAGTATCCTAGGCAATTTAAATATGGACTCAGAAATTAAAAACTCTGTTTTAAAATACCCAAGAAATGAAAAGAATGCTGATGTGCCTGGAGTTTGATATGGAGAAAGTGGCATAAAATCAGAAAAACAGGGAAGTGACACATCATGTACAGCTTGTAAGCCATAGTAAGGATTCCAGGCTTTTCTTCTCAGTGAGAAAAGAGAGGTACACCAGCAGGAGGTTGTTTAAATAAACTATGGTGCATTTGAACAGTGGAAAACGACATACCTATAAAAAAGAGAAGAAATTCTTTATGAAATGTTATGAGTATAGGTCCAGGATATATTGTCAAGTGAATAAATAAAACCAGAGAGAGAATATATATTATACTCTTTTTGTATGCAGGAACACAGGAAAATAAAAATATATATTTGTGTCTGTGTAAAGAAAACAATCCAAAGATACAAAGGAAAGCAAAATGATTTTACAGAATGGTGGGGAGGCTATATGATGAATAGGACAATGTTAGGATCAGATTTTTTTCAGTTTATTTTATTTTGTTTTGACTTTTGAAACCTGGAAAACTGGGGTGCTTGGGTGGCTCAATCAGTTAAGCATCTGCCTTTGGCTCAGGTCATGATCCTGGAGTCCTGGGATAGAGTCCCAAGTCCTGGGAGGAAGCCTGTCTCTCCCTCTCCCTCTGACCCCCCTGCCATTATGCTTTCTCTCTCTCTCAAATAAATAAAAATAATAATAAATAAAATCTTTGAAAAATTTTTTTAAAAAGAAAGAAACCTGGAGAACTATTACTCTTTAATAACAAAAATTTATTTTTTATTTTTTAAATATTTTATTTATTTATTTGACAGAGAGAAAGAGAGATCACAAGTAGGCAGAGAGGCAGGCGGAGAAAGAGGGGAAGCAGGCTCCCCACTGAGCAGAGAGCTGAAGCAGGGCTCCATCCCAGGACCCAGGATCTTGACCTGAGCCTAAGGCAGAGACTTTAACCCACTGAGCCATCCAGGCGCCCCAACAAACAAAATTGTAAATGTATAAATAGGACATTTAAGAAGCAGATTTTCCCTAACAGATATATAAGATTTTGATATATAAGATAACATGTCTCTAGCAGTCACGCATGCTTTTTGTTTCCGTTTTATAATTTGCTTATTTATTTTTATAAAGATTTATTTATTTGAGATAGAGAAAGAGCATGTGCAAGGGATTGGGAGAGGCAGAGGGGGGGAAGAGAGAGAGAGAATCTCCAGCAGACTCCCACTGAATATGGAGCCCATTGCAGGGCTCAGTCTCACAAAGATCATGTCTAGAGCCAAAATAAAGACTTGGAGGATTAACCAACTGAGGCACTCAGGTGCCCCATATAATTTGTTACATACTGGGTTTAGTGTATATAATGGTAATTGTTACAGTCCTACTTCATCAAATGAACACATTTTATATTTGACTGCTACTCTTAATGATTTCAGATAGTGACAATCAAGGTGTTAAAATCACCTGTAAAAGCTGTGATAGTTCATGTTAATATAATACTTCACTCATATCCAAATTCTTTACATCTAGTCTACAGGTTAGTTACACCAATTAAATTATTTAGCAAGTTTGTGTTCCAGAGGTATTTATAGACTACTGATTAATGTGCTTCCAGTGTTTTGGAGAAAATCAAACATATTATTTGTATGTGTTATTATTTTGGAAAATGATATTTTAATGTTGTGTTAGAACTACAGGAGATGGGTACAAAATTGCAGTCTATGCAATTACCATAAATATGTCTCTTTATTTGGTTTTACAAGCAAAATGGTATTAATTATTTGAAGAAACAAAACAGTTTTATAAATTATCTGTTGATGAATCTTTATTTAATATCAGCATTATTACTTGAGTATGGAAACAATTTTCTGAAAGAAAATAAGATTGTTTTCCCAAGGATTAAAATTGTTCTTCCAAAAATATCTTTTACATAAGATTTTGTCTTATTTTATCTTTGTATGTTTTATGTAAATAACCTCATGTAACTTTCTATTCTATGGTATTTACCAACATAATTTTTAACTATTTTCATTTTAGTGTCCTCTTTTCCTGCTTTAAAATATTTATCCATGAACTCTTCTTTGAGCATTTAATCTCTACTTGAAATTAGGTGTATTTAATAGTTGTATAAAAGATAAATTTAGTTAACATTTTGAAGACACTTTCTCTATCATGCCTTTATGTCTTTCACAAAAAATTATCACTTAAAATTGTATGTAAAATTGTTTGATGAGGAAAGTCAATACAATTTTTATTATGAAAATTTAAAGACATAAAGAAAAGCATGTGAATCCCCAAATATTTCAAACATTTTTTAAATTGTCAACATTTGCCACTCTTGATTTAGCAATTCTCTCGTCTTTATACTTGGCATGTTCTTGAGCTTCGTAAAAGCTGGAAAATCAGACAAACTGATTCATTTAGTCTAGACCTTTACCAGAAAATCAATGGCTAAATAAGCAGCATCAAAGATTTTGGTGGCCTGTGGACTGCTAAGAAATTCTTTTTTTTTTTTTTTTAATATTTTATTTATTTATTTGACAGAGAAAAAGAGAGAGAGAGCACGCGAGCGAGCGCACAAGTAGGCAGAGAGGCAGGCAGAGAGGGGGGAAGCAGGCTCCCAGCTGAGCAGGGCGCCCGGTGCAGAACTCAATCCCAGGACTCCAAGATCACAACCTGAGCCGAAGGCAGAGACTCTAACCCACTGAGCCACCCAGGCGCCCCAGCTAAGAAGTTCTTATAATTTGGTTGGTTACTTAAAAGTATGCAATTTTATTGTGGGACCTTATTTAACACTTAACAGTATTATTGTGGTACATAAAAATGAGTCCACATGTATATACAAACACGCAAACACATGTAGTTTTTATGTGTGGGTTACCAATGCAATCATTTGTACCATATTATGATCACAGTGTTGTTATATACACAAGATTATTTTTAGAAATGCTTAAGTTTTATAGTTGCATTTGGAAAAAAATGTACATTAGATGTTTTTCCTTTTGTTCATGAATATAAATTATCTCATTATAAACCAGTGGAGGAAAACCTTGGGATATTTATTCACCTGAAGATTTCTTGGGACAGAAAAAAAAAACACTCAAGGGCCTTTGGAACAAAAATAACATTATAACTCAAAAATCATCGTGGAAATGAAAGCAGAGTCCACATCCAGAGACTGAAAGTTCAGAGATTAACCACTTCTCTGGCAGCAAGTACTTTGTGGAGATGATTAAATCAGCTAACCATGTTTCTTGGTGAATACCACAACACCAAAAGGGACATTCACATTAACCACTTTACTTACCTTTGAGAATGCGGCAGGGAAATATAAGCTACACAGGTTTTAAAGTCTTTGGGCAAATAACTGTGGTTAACTTATTCCCTTCTAAGGAAATACATGCATGTATATACATACAGTAAATACTTAGCATATATAAAGGCTATATTTCTTTTTTAAAGCCCTAAATCTCTGAAGATTATTTAAAAGTTATATTATTTACATAACATGAAGTTTAATTGAAAATATTAACTGATCCTTCTAGACAATTAATTATTCTATATAGAACTAAATTTATTTATAAATCTCATCTAATCATACAATTATTCTTTTCAAAATTTTTTTTTAAGATTTATTTATTTGAGAGAGAGAGAGAGAGTGCACAAGTAGGCAGACAGGCAGGCAGAGAGCGGGGAAGCAGGCTCCCTGCTGAGCAAAGAGCCTGATGTGGGCCTCAATCCCAGGACCCTGAGATCATGACTTGAGCCGAAGGCAGAGGCTTTAACCCACTGAGCCACCCAGTCGCCCGTCTTTTCAAATTTCAGTAGTTTTTTTTTTTCACCAGACTCAAAAATTTTGTGGTGTTTGAATTAAAAGGTAATTTTACAAATAGCATTTCCTTTCCCTCTCTTCCTCTCCCTTTTGTTTGCATATAAAAGTCATGATATATTTGTCATATCCAATCAGAGCAATAGCAAATTCAATACTGCCTTTTTATTTTTCTGAAACTTCTCTTACCTAAATTAAAGCTAAACTTTTTTTTGTCTTAAGAGATCTTCATTTTAAACACAGAAAAGGTAATTGGTTTTCTTTGGGGGTCCATTTTCCCATAAAACCACAAAATTTTATTGCTACATATGTTACTGTATACTGAACAAGTAGAACAAAATGAATCCATACTGAGCTGCAGATGCTAGACAGTGAGTTGGATTGCTCACTGACACTGATTCTCGGAAGCCAGCCCTCAGCAGATCAGATTGAGTTTGTCTCAGGACTATCTCCTGAGAGATAGTCCAACTCTCACATATAATGGAAGTTTAGCATATATCTGCAGGGTCTATTCAAAGCCTATTCAAATCATCTGCTCTATAATAATGTAGAACAGAACTAACAAGAATGATTGAAACACAAACACTATTGGTAGCCACTCTCATCCCAGACAGAGAGAAGAAAAGGAAGGTTCTAGATGATATACCAACATCCTAACCACCCTGACGCCTCTATTTTCATCCTTGTTCTCTAGTATCACAGTTTACAGGATTTGATTTTTTTTTCAGTAATGGTCATTTTTACAAAGCTTTTCAGCTTTGTAAAAGCTGATTTGTAGGTTTGCAACATATATACAAGTTTAAAAAACTGAATCAAGTAGATTTAATTGCTGATGAAGTTCCCAAGTTTTTAGTCAGAGAAAACCAGGGAAAACAACTCTTGATTAAAGTTCTTTTGTTTCCCTCAATACAGAAATATATTTCCTTCTTTCTCCTGACCCATTTCTAAGTATAGCATTTTAAAATTTCCTGTCTCAATATTATCCTAATCAAACCACTGAGAACTAACTCTCATAGACCTCCCAGAGTGCATCTGATTATCAAGGTGAAACCAGAATCAGATTCTTTGTCTTTAATTAATAATTAAATTCCCACCTTCTGAAAAGCAGGGTCAGAATTGTTGCAGTCTAGGCTACCAATCGGATATTTAAGAAAACAGGGAAGGCTGATAGGTCAGCACCTGAATTTTGCAAGCAAAGCAAAACTAAGAAACATTCATTTCCTCACTCATTAAATAAACAAAAGGATTGGATTAAATCAAAGCGTTCAGGATTACTCAACATAAGAGAAGAAAAACAGAAAGATACACTAGCAATCTAGAGAATTAGTTTAGATATCTTGTCCATTGTAAGAGTTAAGAGAAATAAACTTGGAGATCTTTCTAATTGGAGTTCATTATAGAATTTTCCCAAGTTTCTTTTGTTCCTTTCCTGTTATTTCTAGAAGTTTTGGACTAGGTCATTATTATTTCTAAAGCAGAGTTCAAATCCCTAAATGTAGTCATCCCATTAACTGAGACTGTTTCGTGCAAAAAAAAAAAAAAAAAGTGTATAAATAAAGAAAGAGTTCAGAGGTATCTTATGAGTCTTTTCCTTGATTTTACTGAACATTTCTCTGGATCCTGAAGTGAAAAGGACACCCTGTCTTAATTGCTAGTGGCGCGTTGTATTCTCTCTGTTCCTGTCTTGGTCTTTTTTCTCAGCACGGCCTTCCCTTCACTCCTTTCTTTCTGTTCCTTACCTCTCCAAACAGTTACCTGATTGCAACTGCACTTGATTTAAGAAAAACTGAAAAAAACGTTAAAACCTTCAGGTCTAATCCTGTACAGAAGACACAACTTAACAAGGAGAAAGATGAAAGGAAAGCGGAAAGGGCTGGAAAAGAAAGTAAAGCACAACACAGGAGCAGGTCGGGGCTCTGACACAGAAAGGGAATGCCATTCACATGAACTTTAAAAAAAACCTCGTACTTTCAGAAATAAATTTTCCTTTGAAAAAAATTCTACAAAAAAGTTTGTCTGTTTCTTTTATCTGTAGTTCTTCAGTGAGCCTGAAATATTCCCTCAAGAGAGTGATGAAAAAAATGAACATTTCGTTCCATATTAGGAGTTAAATTGAGAAATGTAATTCTTCATAACAACCCAAACTAACCTATAACTGAAAATTATTTTCTTACTAAATCTCACTAGGAAATGAGGAGCACATTTGAGGTTTAATTGCACATGTTTTAAGATTTGTAAACAGTGTCAGATAGCAAAATTCTATACACTTTTGACTTGGATGAATTTTCTTATCATTAAGTAATTTATTTAGAAATAGTGTTTATATTTTCACAAAGGCTAAGCACTTGGAACCTAACATAAAGATAGTGAAGTCAGTTTCTCAAAATGAATGATTTGAATAATGCTGTAGGCAAGGTCATTCCTGATTTGGCCATTTGTTATTGCTTTCCATGCCTACCTCCTTCTAGTACAACACTCTATTCTCTTTCTACCAGGTTCATTTATCTACCTTAGTGCTAATATGATGATTTGATCCTTCCCATTGTTAATTTATTCCTTCATTATTCATTCTTTCTTGAGTTACTGTGTTAGCATACTTTTTTTTTACGTACACATTACCCTCTATCCAGCTGAACAGAACTAAGAGAGAATCTCTCCCCAATAAAATGATCATTTAATGAGAGAGACACTGGAACTAAATTTACAGTATAATAGAAATGTGAGTGGGATGACTGGGTGGCTCAATTGGTTAAACATCTGTTTCCAGCTCAGGTCATGATCCCAGGGTCCTGGGATTTAGCCTCACATTGAGCTCTTTGCTCAGCAGTGAGTTTGCTTCTCTTTCTCCCTCCACAGCTATGAAACACTATCTCTAAGGTGTATGTGTTCTCTGAAATTATTTATACCTTTCTTAGACAAGAATTTACAAGCTATTAACTCCAAACATGCCTGAGAGTTTAATCTATGGTAAATGGTGAATCAAACCAAGTATATTCCTTTATTTAAGTAATGTTCAGTCTCTTTGCCCTAGTATAGTACTGAAAAAAATCTACCACCTGCCTAGCCTTATTTTTTTCCATTTTGGATAAGTTTTTAGACATGATACATAAAATTCTGATTTACAGCCATTGTTGCAAAGAACTGAACTTGAAGTTTCTATGACTATAAAGAGCCATCACACTCCATATTTCTTATGCTGTTATGTGATATGGGTGGCATCAAGAGCGGCATGTGGAGGATGGGTGATGCTGAGATGGGAGCAGTGAAGGCAGTAAAATCAGGGGCTTCGGGACTGTGGCAGAGGCGAGAAAACATCCTAACTCTGTGAAGGTTACACAAATAGTTAATCTCACTCCTGCCCATTTGGTTTATATAAAACGACAGTATATTTTTTACTGACAAATCTTAGGATACTATTTTTAAATGGCTTTAAGTAATGAATTATCTAGAATGTCAAGCAAGCTTAAATAACTTCTTTTTCTAGAATTATTATTGAAAAAATTTATTTGATTTAATGGTTTGATTAATTAATACCATAAAGTATATGTATCCATCATGGCATATATATACATATGGCAAATTTGACAAAATGGTTATAGAAGTTTAAAAGTGACAACAAAGGTCATGTACTTACCAGTGTGAATCATGGGTATTTTAAATTGCATATAGAAAATTATCAAACAATTTTTTCAAAGTTCCCAAGGTGACCTTGAATCCTTTGCATTTCTTTCCAAAACTAAGATCAGCAATTTGTAGGAAGCAATATCTATTTCAGATATTAAATAAGAAAAAATTGGGATTTAAAAAACTACACCTCTCCAAATCAGAACTGCTTCTTATGCCAAAGGTCAGGTTGAAGGGTAATATAAATTCAAAAATGAACTAATACTCAGAATCCTGAAAATAACTTGGAAGATGCCCAGAGTGAACTCTGAAATACATTTAAAAGGAAACTGAGCAAATGATGGCTATATCTTTTAAACTAATGTAAAGTACAAATTTCTGAAAATCGTAGTGATGCCTTATATGATAAAAATGCAATAATATGTTAAAGGAATAGGGAACAACTTTAATATAATTATAGAATATGAATATAGAATATAACTGAATATATATACTGATTCCATAAACATCTGTGACATGGTGTTACATGTACAATAAAACCACCAAATGCTTTTCTTTCTTCACACTCTCTCCCAATCCAATCATTGCAGTTTTCCAACAAAAATATCATCAACAACAGTATTTGATCAGATTGAAAAATCAGATGGTTTCAATCTATTTGCAGTGAAAATTATATCATAGAATGCTCGGTGAAACAGGTTAGGTTTCTTGGTGTTTTAAGATGTGTTGTTTAACCTGTTACACATTTCCCCTAAACAATAGGATTAAAGATAATATATATCTTCTGATAATTTGAGCAAATCTGAGGAAAAGTTACAGATATTACTTTTACTTCTCATTCAGGGATTTTTTTTAAGCTTGACACTTGATTATGGAGTCCTCTTTCTCCCAGCTCTGAGACTGGTATGTATGGGAGCAACCAAAGGGATCTGTGACTTCTTAAGAAGGAGCATGTGGTTGGTTGAGAAAGGGAAACTTTGCTTTGCCTGGATATTTACTTAGTTAAGTCTGAGTACTGTACCTAGGAAAGTGATGGGGCATGGGGAAGAACTGGCAAGAGATGAAGGGTGATGAGTCTGCTCTTTTGGGTCCTTTTGGATTGGTGAAGTGAAATTGGATGGTGCCAAAGAAAACCACATGTTCCATGTATGCCAGAGTCACCAGTCAACTGTTATTTATACAAATGAAATAAAAACCATAAACAAGTCTTCTCCTCCAATTGCACCTAGTACTGGGGGTGGATAAGATGTTTATATGAACAGTGGTTGAGAGAAAGGAGGAAAACCAAATAATAACAAGCTTCACAACTTTTCCTTTCCTTAGGCCCTCATACAAGAAAGCAGAAGCACTGTTAAGATGTGAAACAGTAATAAAATAAGGGAAAATACTCATGAAGGAGAATTCTGAGATTGAGATTATAAATTGGACAGCAACTATAATTTTACTAAAAGTATTAGAGCATACCCCTGCTAGACTGAATTTACTGAAAAAGGACAAAATGATCCATTTTAGAAATGAGACAGCCTAAGTTAGGCTAAAGTAGAGGAAAAAAGAATATTTTTATAAGACCAAGACAAATCTCACGGATTGCATATAATATGCAAATATTACATATATCTGACTCACATTCATTAAATATTACTGTCTTTAAGGTTAGTAAGGATAATCGTTTCACTGTTCCTGGGTTGTCATAAGCCATATGGTAGGTAAATACAAAAGGGAAAACAAAAACACAAAGGGTAAATAGTCAATCTGTTACTTCCAGTCATAGTAAGAATAAATTTGCATTACCACTTATGACTAGGTTGATTGTCACATAATTAATAGTTGGTATAAAAAGGTTCAGCTTCCCTTATTACTCAGTTGTGAGTTATGTCTTAAAATAAAGATGGAAGACAATAAAATAATATAAATAATTTATTTGTGCATGTATTGGTGTGATAAGTGTTGGCAGTTTCTTCTGTCATCATGGTTTATTCATTTTATGTAATTGAAAAATTTTCTTCAGGGTATCATGTATTTAATTTTTATTCAACCATAAACTGAAGCAGTCAGAAGCAGCAGCTGTTTTACTAAGTAGGGAAAAATTTTATGGGTTTTTTTTTAAGATTATTTTTTCTTCTCTGTTTAGCCTAAAAGAAGTGTTAATCTTAGGTATGTCTAAATCTTATCTTTGTGTGGAAGTAGAAGCAATCATCATAAAAATAATAATTCAAAATTTTATAATTGTAATGGAGAAAATGCATTTGTTTTGACTAGACTTTTCAACATATAGATGCCTGCCCTATATTTCATAATGTTTGTACACCCTTGGTGTTTGCTAACAAATTACTGATTAAGAAAAAGTAATAAATATCAAATTAAAAGATGTTTATCTTCATGCTAAAATACACATACATATGTTTATACATATGACATTAGAAAACAGAAAATAGATCCTGTTTTGATGTTTTCTATACCCAGGCTTTTAGAAATGATTCATTGCTTCAAAACAACTGTTAATATGTTATCACTTAGTCTCATCCAGTTGCCTGTAATCTTGATGAGTTGATAATATAGAGGTTTTGATGGTGTGAGTGACAATTTGTGATTAAAGCCATGGTTTGTTACTGATGATAGATGCTGTTTATCTTTGATTCTTCCTTCTCCTGACACTATCCTTTGCTAAATCCTTTTCATTTAAATCTTGCAATGATTCTTGTATTGCCCCCTCCTATTAATTCTAAGTAGCACTACCTTAGTGCAAACATTTCTTTCTCATCTGATGTACGATAATAAAATTCTACTGATCTCCTTATCTCCATATTTCCATAAATAATTAAAAATTTTCTACCCATTTTTGGTAGAATAATCTTAGGAAGAGCACGTATTTCACGCCAATACTAAAACAAGAAACTAAATAAGCTTTAATGATTTTTCATAGCCAACTCAATAATATTCATAATTCCTAATTTTGCAATCCAGGTATTTCATGATTTGTTTCCCAACAAACCTACTCATTCATTCTTAGATCCTATAATTATATATCAATTCCCCGGCAGTCCAGCCAAACTAAAATATAGAAAAAAATTCTCTTATCTAAATTCACCTGACTCGCTGGATTAGGCAACAGGCTCTATAAAGTCTAAATCTTCATGTCTGGAGCCAATAGCAGGTCAGTTGAATACTTACCATGAACTGACTGTGTTTATTAACAAACCTGCCTATGCATTTTTACTTAAAAGTACAAAATTAAGAGATATAGTATATATACATTGTTGTTGAGGAAAGCAATGGTGGAAAAGACCTACCACTGAGATCCAATCTCCAATATAACCCAAATCCATACCATGTGTGACTTTCCAAAGCCTTCAAAGTGTTAATATATTTTAATATGGTCCTTGACTGGATGTCCCCCAAATAACTGGCAAAAGCAAAATAAATTCTCTCTGGAGAAACCCACCATAATCCAGGTCACAAAGTATTTCCCCAAATAATTTTCTAATAAAATTGAATAGCTAGTAGACAAAATCCTTTAGCTCCAAGAAGAGTAGTCACCATGAATCGGAACTAGCTATGCCTCCAACAAGGCAACAGAATGAGATCGACAGAGACTACAGACAAGTATTTTTAAAACCTATACTTATTCCTATTTTGAGGAATAAAATACAAACCTGAAAATATGAGCAGAAAATAAGAAACTCTAAAATTTTATTGAGAAGATTTGCCAACTTAACCAAATGAAAAATTTAAATGTGAAATATAATGATAAATTAAACACCCAGTGAGGTGCAGAGCTGCAGAGTAGAATATATAAATGCACACATGCACACAGTGTGAACTGGAGTTTCAGTTTTTATAGATCAAAAGTTGCAGGAGAGGAAAGAAAAAGGCCAGGACATATATTACTTAGTAATTTATAATGTTAGTCCCCTTATAAAGCTGGAATCCCATCACAAATGCCCCTCAGAGTCACCCAAGAACAGAAAGAAAAATTGCCTGTCTTAAAGTTTAGTGTTGAATAAAGTTTGTGTGAGAGGTCCAATCGTGAAATTTCATAACAACAAGCTAATCCTTACATGAATCTGTAGCCCATATTTATAACAATCACTTTGTATGCAAATGTTTCTCTCTCTCCAACCAAATAGGAAATCTGTGCACCAAAATAGATTTTCCATCCATCCTTAATCTATACCATTCTTATTACCATCAGATAAAGACACATAGGTGGTTGACTGGGCCACACCAACAACAGTCCTAGAATAGTGTTTATTGGGAGGAAATTCAAGGAGATAGGAATAGGTACGTGATTTCCTACTGCCCATCACATTCTGGCAATATACTGTGATTCAGCTAGGCTGAGTGTCAGAACCTTCAATGTACAATATAAGGAAAGCACCATTTCCTTCCATTCACTAGAGAAAAATCTTCTCATGACAATTCAACACATTGGCCTCCATCACTATTCTGCCAACACATCATCATGGCTAGGTCAATAATCCTTTCACTGCCTTGATCAAAGTGTTCAGTCCAAGCTTTGTGGTTGTAGCTACAAGGTATGGCTTAAGAGTGGTCGCTAGCACTGATCTAGTGCTACCTCAATATTTTACCATGCTGATCGGGTAAGTACTTCCTCTTGTGGTTTCTACTGGGTCTTCTCAGTTCACAAAAGATTCTTCACTATATGAAGCCATCTCTCTGTCTCCGGGAGGCCATCCTATAAGACGTTAATATTGGGCAAGTAAGCACTTACCTTCCCTATTCATTTAATTTTGTGAAAGCTGAATTTGTGACAGAATGTCTCTCCCACTGTTTCCAATTCACCTAAATCCTGTACAATATTAAGTCTGTCCACTTCAACAAATCTTCCAGAACTTTTCATTCTACCTAACTAGACACCAAAGGCAGTGGCTTACAATGATGGAATTCTGATGTACTTGTGTCTAGAAAATCATGGGGGAGAGAAAAAGAGACATGAATTACAGATGACGTTCTGGAATTTCTATGCATTTTATGCATGTAATCTGTTAAAAATCTAGTCATAGTCATAGACAAGCATATAAAAGAATTATCTTCCTTCAAGTCTGTGACAGAAAAAGGATGCAGGCTATCATCTATACCATCCTATGATATTTTTGTCTGGACCATTTATTTTGGTATTTAGCTTATGCCACCTTAAGTTAAGCAGGTTCGGTATATTTCTTGTTTTGAATCAGCTAAATTATATTATCTGAAGATAGCTTATCTTTATGTTCTCCCAAGAAACTAGCAAATTGCTCGGATCTTAATACATCTTTATTAAGGAACTCAATCAGTTTCAAAGTACTACCTGTGACTTGAGAAGATCAGACACTATTGTTTACGAATAACTCATTCTTTCCATGAATGTTGTGCACCAGTAGTATTACGACAGAGTGGCTGATTTTTTATCATGTTAAAATAGTTTTTTTTTTTATCAATTTAAGATAGCTCAATTTAAGATTTGCTATTCATAATAAAGGAATAAATGAATATATGAGATTTTACTTATCTAAAGATAGACTATAACCTGGTTATCAATCTGTATCTGTCAAATAATCAACTGGATGATCCTAGGCAATTGATATAACTTCTCTGAGTCTCAACTTCTTTATTTAGAGTGATTATAAAGACCTAGTTCAAATACTCTATATGCTGTAAAATTATGTGAATGTATCCTATTAGCAGTATAGCAGTACTAAAACTGTTTTATATTTGAAGGATACAGTTTCCTGGCACAATTTATTAACTCCAGGAGATATATATATCCACCACTAATACTGGATTTACAAACAATAGAGGGAAATGCTAAATAAATAATGGGAAGGGAAAATAAAGCAACAGATATTAAATGTTGGTTATATGTCATATAATATTTCATAGTGTTTGCATATTTACTCATTCTCAATAAATTATAAAAAAGGCATCTATGAATTGTACACTTATATAAATAAGTCAAATAAATCTACCAAATAAGCCCATGTGTTTGTCATGGTCTGCAGAGATTTAATTGGATTTTAATTTGTGAAAAAAACTTGATTGTTAAAATATGTCATGATAAATGTAAATTGAGTCTATAATTAGAAACAATCCAAAATATCATTTAAATTTCATACATATTGTTATTTAAAGTGTGTTTATAAATATCATATTTTGATATTTACAGAAATCATGTGAGGTAGGGCTGAAATTCACATGGCAGTTTTTACAAAATTTAAACGTCTTGACCAAAATTACACAGATAGTAATGTTGAATGCAGAAGAACTAATGTGTTCTTAATCTAAATTGAATACTCTTTCTATATTTTTCAAGCTGCCAAGTCAAGTGAGATGAATATCAAGCTCTTCTTTTTTTACTCTGGAATGTGTCAGAAACCTCACTCGTGAGAATACTTAATTGTCATTAATTTATCATTAATTTTAAATTTAGAATTTAGTTAAAATATCATTAAAATTGTTAATAAAATCAAAGCTGATTAAACCTAATAGCATAGGTGAACTAATTGAATTTTTATAAGTGTTAAGAATTCTATATCTTAAGTAAAGCAATTCAGTGATAGCTGGATAAATGAATTCTCTTATAATTTGAGTGTCTTGAGAGCAAACAAAAAACATCTAAGCCTGACATAATTATTGTCCTGTTCCAAAATTAATTATTTAAAATAAAATTTAAAAATCACTTTAATTTTTTTTAAAAAATCAGTTTAACATTCCCTTTGATCTTTTTAGAAATAAGAAATAAAATTAACCTGACAGTTACCTTTTGTATCTTCTGTTCCTTGAAGGGTAAAACAAAACAAAGCAAAATAAAACACAGAAGAATCTACACTTTCAGTGTTATTTTGTGTTTGATGATAAAGAGTTCCTGATACACACAAAATACACACAAAAATTATCACTGTGGGTCACTAATTCAAATGAGAATTATACTCTGAGGGCCAAATTATGCAGCGTTTAGAGAGTCTTTGTTGTTCCTGTTCCAGTCTGCTTTCCACCAAACATTACAAGTTTAAGAGAGACATACCGGCCTAAAAAGAAAGAACAATAGAACTTAGAGAATGTGTTTTAACTTAGCTGCCAGTTAAAACTAACAGCATTGCCACTCAGTGTAAATTTTTACTAGCACCCTCAAATAACTCAGAAAGAACATTGAACAAAATAAGAGAATTTTCCAAGGACTCACTCTGTCAGTCCCCAAGGATATGTGTAAACAGAAATGTAAGAAAAGCAGCTCAGTCCTAAAATGCATGGAGAACATGGGAACAGGGTCACCCTGAACATGGGAGGTCAAGATCTTTATAAACCTTGAGCTTTAAGATTAAACCCCAATCTCAGGGCAGTTGCCTTAAGAATCTAACACACAAGAGAAAGAGAAAGAACAGATATATCTGAAGCACATATTACATATCAGACTGGTAGGCTTATTTTATATTCAAACTATCAGGTGTCCATTAATAGCCACAAGAAGTTTCTTTTTCTTATGGAAATGCTAAAATTTAGGATATTTTTAAAGTTTTCCAGGATGATATGTCCAGCAGGTTACAGGATTTAGAAGTGCATGTTTAAGCTGAGGCTTCAAAATAGGTAGGAGTCCCTGTACTCATTCCAGGATTAAAGCAGAGACATAATCCTCTCTGAGAAGAGTAGCATTCATGTTAGAGTTTTCCACTTCATCAAAGGTCATATTGATGTTAACTGGAGCTACTGGACTTTTATCAGAAATTCTTGGGAAACACGACTGAAAATTTAGAAGATGAAAAATAGCAATATTCTGGGAGGTTCTAGCCATACCTCATCTTTCATTACAAATTATTTACAACTCTTGAGTTAAGGTGGTCCAGAGACTCAAGGAGTATATTGATTATGCCATTCTTTTCTTTTACTTTCAGTGAAAAGCTTCTTCAACCTTGGAAAGGTGAATATCCCTGTTTCATATATATTAGCCTTTAGTCTTTACATGGTTTTGAGTGTTATGTCTAGCACCTTTATATACTGTTAGGATTACATCCTCTTCCCTAGATTCCACTTTCATTTCCTGCAATGAATTTATATTACACTGTTATATTGCCAAATCATTCTATGGGTTACCTACCCTTAACATGAAAGTATTTTGGTAGCTAGTCTACTACAGAACATTACATTTTATTGAATAATTGGAAGTTAGATTTTCATTTCCTTGATTTGACTCTGAATCTATTGCCTTCTTAAAAAGAACATAATTACATACATTTCTGTATCAGATTCTTTGTTGGTTCATTTTCTTCTGCATCCTAATGTTATGTATTTATTATATGTATTTATTCAACCCTTCTCTAAGCATCACATAATTATGAAATAGAATTGCCAGCCCCTAATGTTATCAGCAAAATCCATTAGGTAATTTCTGTAGACTGAATTGCCCCTATCTCATTAAAGCAGCCTACTGTTGCCAGTGATTCTTTTCTAGCTTAGATAACATGGTTTAAAAATATAAGCAATTATACAAAGAATACTTATTTAAAAACTGATTGTGCCTACAATGTGCCAAACATTGACATTTTCTACCTATAGTAGTATAAATTCAGTTTGATTCAATTTAACACACATTTTTCAGATGTCTGATAGGTCAAAGCACTATTCCAGGTTCTGGAGATGTAAAGATAAATACTACACAGTGCTCATTCTCAGGGAATGCACAATATAATGAGGGAAAAAAACACCAAAAATTGACCCTGATACAATATGATGAACCCTTTAAGAGTTACGGAGGAAATTTATCCACAAACAAAAGATAAGTCAATCAATTTGACCTTGAGGGGGCATTGAGTGAGAATTCTTTTATTGAGAGCATAGAGGTGGTTATTATATTTGGCTTCCAAGGATAAATGGTTGCTCTCTATGTTTCAAAAAAAAATAAGAAGGCTATTCTAAGCAGAGGGAAGAACATGAGTAAGGGAATGGAAATATAAACGTGCATGGGGCTTTTGTAGGTGCTTGGATCAGTTGACCAACAGGAGAAGCTAGAAAGAAATGTTGGGTCAATGATTTGGGTGGATGGAATCCACATTGAAGCACTGAGCAATTATTTTACTTATTTTGTATTTTTTAAATTTTTAAATTTTTTTAATTTTTAAAAAAGGTTTATTTATTTTGAGTGCATGCAAGTGGGGGGAGGGGCAGAGGGAGAGACTCTAGTAGACTCCCCACTGAGTACCCAGATGGACACAGGATTTGATCTCATAATCCATGAGATCATAAACCTAGCTGAAACCAAGAGTCAGGCATTTAACAAATGGAACCATCCAGGTGCCACATGGGAAATTATTTTAAAGGTGATTATATTAGTTTTCTATGCTGCATAACAAATTACTACAAACCTAGTAGGTAAATGTAATATTTATATATTATCTCACAGGTCAGAAACCTAGGCATAGCTTAGCTGGATCCTCTACTTGGGGTCTCAGAAGACCCCCAACTAATGTATCAGCCCAGGTTGGGTTTTAATCTGGAGACTTGACTAGGGAAGCAGATGCTTCTCCATTTAGGTAATTGTTGGTAGCATTTTGTACTTTATCTCTTCCAAATTCACAAGTTGAGAAAGAGAGAGAGAAGAAAGAAGGCAGGCTGACTACAACAAATGAGCTAGCAAGATGGAGTTTATATAACAATATAATTATGAGAGTGATATCCCATTGCCATATTAAAATTGTAAACAGCAGGAGGTCACCTTAAAATTTGTTCACCACAAGGAGAGAGATTTTTTAAGCAGTGACAGATAACACATTTGCATAATAAAGAAACAAGTAAATGGTGGTTTGAAGGTAGAAAGAGATGGAAACATATAAATTTATCTCTTATATTTTTCCTTATAAAATAATTTTCCTTACAGTGAGTTTGTGTAGTTTTTCTTCCAAGGAAGGAAAAAGACCATAAAGCTTCCTGGGAATCATTAAAAATATTTTCCTTAGAAAGGAAGAAAAAGGCTGCCTTAGAATGGCTAAAGATAAATTTCCTTAGAAGAGGGGAGACCAGGGTAAGCGGGCCCATTGTTTGGATGAATGGGATAAAATTAGATTTTTCTATGTTTCAAAGTTTTAAAATAGATTCCTTGGAAAGAAGCAAAGATGATGACAAGGAGTCTTTGAGGAAGCCAGCACCAAACCTAATTCTGACCTGGTAGCCCTTGCTTAGTCTATTACCTAGGGAGGTGACATGAGGCACTAAAAGAACAAAATGCTATTGTGAAAGGGCATTATTCCTAGCTGGGGGGAAAGGAGGTGATGGCACATTCAGCAGAAATCCCTGTTTCTTTTTTCTTTTCTTTTCTTTTCTTTTTTTTTTTCTTTTGTAAGAATGGCTTCTGGTCATTTTTAACCACCCTTGCTTCTCCCCTATGCTTACTTTGTGGAAGGTGAAATATATTCTCTTCTAGCAACAGAAGATGATTCAGTCTAACAACACCCATGTTATTGGTAACTTGTGAAATACTTTTTCACCATTGACTTCACAATTATAATCACCTTGGGAGTGTACAGATTTTAAAAACATGGATACCTAGTTCTTACTGGCAGATGAGCTGAATTAAATGCTCAGAGATAGACACAGGAATTGGACAATTTTTAAAACTCTTAGGTGTTTCCAATGTAGAGCCAGGGTTGAGAACAATTGTGCCAGGAAACTCAGAATATATGGTTGGATGACTGTTAGAGTTTAATTTAGACTTGCTGATGTTACTAGGAAATGGGTGGGGAGCTTGAGTTTCTAATCTAAGGATTGGTTGAGGTACTGATCTACTCCAATTGGAGTAGGTAAAAACACATAGTTATATAGTTTGTATTGCTATTCTATGAATGAGCAGTCATGTGCTGGTAAATATTTAATAACCAAATTTCAGGGGGAAATAGAATCCTAATTTATAGATCTGATTATTTCCATGATGCAAATAGTCCTACAATTTTTTAAAACATATATCCAACTAATCACTGAATGCAAACTTGGAAAGAGATGCATAGTAAGTACTCCATCACTGCACAGTATTTGCACCATACAGATAAAATTGGCAATAACTTCAAGAGCATAGAAAATAGTAAAGTATATTTTTAAAAAGCAATGAGTTTTTTAGTACTTATTTTCTTTCTTTTTAATAAAACTTAATTGTAAGTTTTTATGATTTGCTTTTAAATAATGATGTGTTTAACAACCGACTCAAAAAATTACTTAAAATGTAAAATGGGCCATTACAACAATTTATGGACATGCTTCAGTATAAGCCAACTTACCTATAAGCAGGACTAATACTCAAAATACTTAACAAGCAGTTCTGCATGGGCACCACCTAATCAGAATGGGTACTTGCCTGTTGCCATAGCTCTGCTGGTAAGGCTTTAAAGGTCTTTAGAACAGATCCTATTTATCATTCACCTTTGTGTCCCTTAAGGTTCCTAGCACATTGACATAATGTCATAATGACATAAGGCATCATAAAGACATAAATGATAAATACATTAAATATAATGAGTGAATAAATAAGTTATTGAATAAATTATGTATTATAGGGTACAACTCCATAGTAGAGTCTATTACTAAGGACTCATGTTTTAACAAACCCCTCTCACCTTTTATAGAAAGAGTTTGTAATTGGCAGAGGCTTTAAAGAAGAAAAGTAAACAGCATTTCATCTATTCCTTTCTCTTAATAATCGTGTTTGCCATAGATTAAAGTTTTACATTGAAATAGATAGCTACTCTACATTCTGTGCTCCAGTAAATTAAAATCCCTATTTCGGACATGCCTGGCCATCTCATGCTCTAAGACTTGCTTACTTCTCAGTACTCACTTTTCTCAATTTTTCCCTTTGTTTGATGTGCCTTCAGTCACCTGAATCACCTACTTCTCTTTTTAAGACTCAGGGAAACCTTTATCTACTCATCTCTACAGCTGCTAGGAGATTGGTTACATTCTCCTCTGTGCTAACAAGGTGATTGCTACATAATGCAAACATAATATCTAACACTTTCTATGGCTTAACTATTTACATATCTCTGTCCGTTGACTTTCTCCCCCTTTATCCTTGCCAAGAATGTTGCACCTGGAAGTCTTCATTGTCTTTGACATCTCTTTGATGTCTCCTCTTCTGTCCACCTTGAAACTTTCTACTGGGTATTACACATTTATTTGTAAGCTCCCTCTCCCCCTTTTTATAGCTTAAGCTCTTCGAAAGCAGAGCCAGTGTATCATCCATTACTATTCCTATAACAAAAGATAAGGTGGACTTTGAAGCCAGACTGCTTAGATTAGAATTTGGCTTCACATTAAATGTATGTGGGATTTGAAACTAATTATTACTTCTGCCTCAGTTTCCTTATCTGGAAAAAAATGTTAAAAAACATAAAAATCTCCCAGATTGTTAAAAGGACAGAATGAGTCAATTCATTAAAAAAAAATCGCTTAGAACAATGATTGAAACATAGTGAGCACAAAACAAATATTAGCTCTCACTATTCTCACAGTAAACACTCAACAATTGCTGAATGAATGAAGAATAAAACATATAATAACAAGCCATTAAGAGTTAATTTCATTATGCCACACTTATTATACTACCTTATTTCCAAGCAAAGATAAATAAATTGAAATATATATTTATCATTTTAATACTATAAAAAAACTGAAATTAATTATTCTATTTTCTGTTACTCAAAGATGATCTCCTTCATTCTGGTTAACTTCCGGGTTTTTTTTTTCAATCTTTTCATCCATTAACATTCTTCTAAACCAGAGAGTGCTTAAAATTTCATGCTGAAAGTCATCTTTTCTTCTGTCAAACCACTTGCCTTTTGAGATGTCTTTCACTACACCCTGAGGTGGCAAGTCATTAGTTTTGATAAAGTCTGGTACCAAAAGAACATGGCATTTTCCTTTAAAGAGATGAATTTGAAATGCAAAAGATTATAAGATGCAAAGTATCCACTTTTTAAACTCTTGGCCTAAGCAGAATTTTGAGTTTTGAGAACATAAGAAACAGGTCATTTAGCCATGACCTGGGAGTACAGGAGTTATAAAGGCCCAGAATATAGTATCTTAGTCTAGGAGAGCAAACTATAGGGATTTATTTGCCCCCTGAAAATACGCCTCCTGAAAATACAATTGTTGAACCAAGACTAAATGGATTCTTATAGACATGTTTAAATCATCATTTAGAAAATACTTTCTAACCATCTTCTCTAAGATTTTTTTTTCTTTTTGTCTATTGCTTACCAAAATTTCCTAAGAAACTTTTGATTTTTAGTTGCATAGATTTATTTTTTTTTAATTGGGGATCTATTTTTTTAAGATTTTATTTATGCATTTGAGAGAGAGAGAGAGAGAGAGAGAGAAAGAGAGAAAGTGAGTGAGCACAAATAGGAGGAGGGGTTCAGGGAGAGGGAGAAGCAGACTCCCACTGAACAGGGAGCCTGACATGGGGCTTGATCCCAGGACCAGGCCTTCATCTTAGAATCCTGGGATCATGACCTGAGCTGAAGGCAGATGCTTAACCAAATGAGCTACCCAAGCGCTCCCGGGGGTCTATTTTTTTCTTTGATGTCATATAGATGCTTGCACTGATAAATTGGAAGAGATTGCCTTTGGGCATATGTAATTTGTCTATAACTTACCTGTACAAAAAAATAAAATCACTTCAAGAAATCCCATTAAATCCAAATGATCAATTTTCATTTTTGTAATTAATCTTTCCTAAAATCAAAATCACCACAAGACAAAATATAAAATGAAGCAAATTATTGGAGATGAAAATCATATATCTTTTCATACTAAAATAGTGTAGATCTTAGAAGTCAAGAATTCAGAAGTATCTTTCCATTTTACAACTTTGTTGTTCCCCCACCTGTCCACCTAGTAAATTTAACCAGAGGAACAACTAAATACTGAGGTAAATTGTATGGTTTAGGCCATTTCCCAGTTATTAAACCAGAATCAGTCTTTCTGATCCTTCATGTAAAAATTCTTTATACTATATTACAACAGCTTCAAATTCCTTGAAACTTATTATTTAAAAAATATTATTCAGAAATATATTATTTTATTCGGGTTCAGGTTGAACAAGGAATGACACAAGGGATTTTTCAGATAATCAATAGAAAATATACATGAGAAATTATACACATTAGAAGTCTACATTTTTGTTATCCAAGCTACTTTACATTTTTTTTTTCCTTTGCTCTTAGCCAAATAATTACCTTTGGTAATAACTACTGTATAAAAATTATAGGAAAATAAAGAAGATAATAGTATAATCCTCGAATGAATTTAGAAATTTCTTTTCTTGCTATTTGCTTAATTTTCTCCTTCTTTCTTCTGTGTTTTGTTATAGCCCTGATTAAAGAAAAGCAAAATTATTTTTTTATTTAAATACAAAATTTTGCTTTACTGTTAATCTTGAGTGGGGTAAAATAATGCAATTATTTTGATTTCTGGGGGGCACTCTATTTTCTTATATTCTCTCCTAGACGCTTTATTCTTGTGTTCCTTCCCAACAGTTTAGGCAAAGATATTGGCTCTGCACATGCTGCAATATTAAGTATTTGTCAGTAAACTGTAGTATCCCTGAGGGTGCTGACTTGTCTGACAGTACTTTTTCCTAGGACCTTATACTATATTTCTGATTTTTGCAGTACCTTATTTGAATTCCCCTCTCTCCTCACTAGTACCCTGATAAGGAGGTAAGCAGCAAAATTATTATTCACATTTAAAAGAGAAAATTGAGGCTGGAAAGGCTTGTCCAAGGATACACAGGTAAGCCCTGAGAGACACTGAGAGTTATAGCAAATATTTGCTACAGAGAACTTGGTTTTATAGCATATTACATCATTATGAGGTAAATGCACTTTCTTGGAATGTGGAAAGAAAAGAGACTTATTAGAAAACACACAATTTCACAAGTGAGCCAGGCATATGCTTTGCGCAAAGAGAGACCTGGAATTAATTATTGCTCTCTTAAGAGATCAATGGGACACACGTAGGGATTGGAATGTGTGGCAGAGTCACCAGGCAGAAGACTTTCATGTTGGCAAAGCAGTGCCTCCCAGATAGATCTTTTAATTGTCTAAACTTTAGGAGCAAGCTGTCCCCTTGTTGATGAAAGCTTTAGTTGGTATCTTGATAGTTGGCATTCCTACCTCCAGCGGACTTAAAATAAAGTTTTGAAAATAAAATAAAGGTTTGAAAATATGAGGAAAATAAAGGTTTGAAAATATGAAGAAAACTTAGCTCTTAGCTAAACTCCTTAGATCAAAGCCTTCTTATCTAAAAAATAACTCTAAGTAGTAGTTATTTCTTCCTCATTCATTGCCTTCCTTCCTCTCTTTTTTTCCTGCCAACGGATAATTTTTGTAAATTACTTAACAAAAGTCTCATGAACACTTAAAAAGAGCAGTTTTAGTTACTACTTAATAAATTTTGAAACCCAAGAGCTATGATCTACTATTAGTACTCATGAGAAAGAAAAATAAACCTTAAATACTTCCCTTAATGAGATTATATGCTAGTGTGAGATGGAAGATGTGTACAATTGGCAACACCACAATATAAATATGCTAAGTTGTAGTACAGAAAGGAACAAACTAGTTGTCTTCAGAATTCAGAGAGAAAGAGATGGACTTCGTTAAGAATAGCAAAGTGAGGCAAAACTCAAAGAATTAATATCAGAGGATATGTCATATCTCTCCTTTCTTCTCCCTGGTTTGATCAGAATTTACATCATACTGCACAACCATCTTTTGGGAATTTCCTAAAGGAATATAATAATTATTGAATAACCAGACCAAACGAAAGTTATCTTTATCCATTAAGCCAACTTCCATATTGCCTTTCTCTGTCATTTAAAGATCTTTCTTCAGAGGAATAAGATGCTTCAACAAAACCTCAAAAATATTCCTCAGTTCAATTTTGAAATCTTAAATATTGTGCTTCTATATGGATCATGGCATGTTTGTCTTTTTCCTGTGCCTTCTCTACATGAAAGGGAATAAAAAATTATACCAATTGATAACAACCACATTTGAGAAGTGTGATTGTTGGGCAGAAATCTTGGGGAAGGGGGAAGCACAATGAACTATTTAACGTATTTTGTCAAAGATAATCATAGCCAGAGCTGTCTAATTATATACTCCACGGAGTAGAGCATACAAGATACCCTTGAAGCTAAGTGATGTAGCAATCCTGACTCTACCTCTTCCAGTTGAGGTCAAAGTATAAATTATGGAAAATAGGATGCCATGATAACTATCATGATGGTGTTTGATTGGGTCACATCTTCAATTGGTACCACAGTACAACAATGGTAAAGAATAATATAGCCATATTCAATGATGGATTTGAATTTCATTTTGTGGAAGGATATAATGCATCTCAGTTAATTTCATGCTTACTTGAGTAGAAATATATGAAAGTCTAGCTAGTTCACACATTTCAATATAAGTTGAAGCCACTAGTCCTTAAACATGTCTTGATAATTGGAAAAAAGAAAAATCACTCTAAAGAAGTCCTGAATGTATATTTTATAAATCAATGCTTATGTGTTAGCCATTGATAAACTGCCACACAGTTTGTAGACACCTATTTCTATCAACTGACATCTGTTTATTCCTAATTTTGTTGTTTAGAATTTTTATACTCCCTTGATCTTTTTTATCATCTATGAATGAATATAACATTTCTTTAGCCACCCATTCCTTTATACAATAAATGTTTATTAAGAACTAGTATATAGCAGCCAGTTGTAGGCACTTGGCATTATGGTGGCAAATAAGACATAAAAGATCTTGGTGCATGGGGAAGGGGAGGGCTTGAATGCTGCTGCTGAACCTACCCTTTCAGATCTATCTGAACATATGCTTCCAGTTTCTAGATTGAATTGGCAATAAGTGGAGCCTGAGGCACCTGAGGCCTGAGGGGACTTGCTGGAGATGGACAGCCAGATTCCTTATGATGACTAGCCGTAGGTTTTCCTGCCCATGAGAATCCCCCAGCATGGATTCCTCCCCATGAAAGGGTGTATTACCCAGACTACAAAAGTGAATTGACCCAGTTTCTGCCTTGAATTGGCATACTGAAGAAACATCCTGGAACTCATTTGGGATTTAATATCTGAGGAGGATAGTCCTCCCAGCTAGACTTTTTTATCCTCAGTGTGATTCCTGATTCTGATACCCATCAAGCAGAACTTCAGGAAGGGGACTAAGTCCTAGCTAGCTGTTAATGATGTGGTTTTCCAAGATATTGACCACAGCAAGGTGAATGAGATCCTGAAGACAGCCTGGGAAATCAGCATGAGTGTCTGCTTCTTTCCCTACAATTATCATTGCCAAAGAGAGAGGACTGTGCACTACTATAGAGTTGCAGTCTAGACCCCAGGAAAGCCACTTGGGAAACTCTACTCTTGCCCCTACCCTGGAAGAGTGGAGTGGGGAGGATGGGGGCACAGTGAGGCCCTGCATGGAGCCAGCTAGACAACTGCATTACCCAAACTGTACTGCACTTTTTGTTCCCTATTTTTCTAGATGAGTTTCACTCCCTGAAAAAGGAAGGATGATGATGTCTAGGTATAGCCTGTGGAGAATCCTGCTAGAAAAGGCAACTAGAAAAGACATTTAGTGAATATCATATGCTAGACAATTATATTTATATAAGTCATATCATTTTCATTAGAGTATAGAAATCAATAGAAAAAAAGAATCCTGAGGCCTTCAGTCTCATCTACTTGGTCATCTCATCCCATCCTTTTATTACCAGTTTCATACACTCTGGACTCCATACACTCCCTTGAATCATTTCCCCACCCACCTCTCCTGCCCTCTCCCCCAAAAAAGTAAAAGGCAATGCTGAGGGAAACAAAAGACATAAAAGATCTTTGCTCTCATAAACTGTATATTATTTTAGACCCAAATAATATGTATAAGTGAAAAATGGATAACCCAGTAACAATATGTGTTATGAATGAGATAAAACAGGGTGCTGTTAGAAATGGTCTCACATAAACCACACATTTAGGACTCACTAAAGAGATAACATGGTTTTGAGACCCACAATGTAAGAAGATCTATAAAGAGCTGGAAAGAATTGCTGGAGAGTATTCAAGTTAAAAATAGTAGCAAATGTTAAATTTTGAAGGCATAAATGAGCTTAGTTATTCAAGAAAGTTCCTGAAAAACAGGATAGCTAAAATATAACAAGGGGGAAAATCGGGCAGAAATCATGTCAACCAGAGATTGATAGGGCAGGATAAGAAGACCGGATTTTTCTTCTTGCAATGGGAAGCTATCATCTTTACCACCATCTTGACAACATCTTTACATTTTTAAAAGATCCTTCTGGCTCTTATGTAGAGTCAAAGGGTGATAAGTGTGCAGTTAGAAGGAACATACTTGTTAAAAAGTTATGGTCCTATAGATCTAAGATGGTCATCTGATAAGAATAGAAGTAGATGAATTGAAGTATAAATTTTGCCAGTAGGAAAATTTTTTCTCTTGGGTAGGATGTGTGAGATTATGAGTAATAGGAAGGAATCATGATGACTCCTAGGTTTTTGCCTGAACAAGTAGTTGGGTGGAAGTATAATTTACTGAAGTTGGAAAGGCTGGGTAGGATTAGGTTACAGACCCAGGAATGAACAGTTCTAGGTCAGATGCATTTTTGACATTTTGGTTAGCCATTCAAATGGCAATTTCAAGTATGTAGTTGAATACATGGAGTCTGAAACTCGGAGAAAGTACCTAGAAATATATTTAAAGCTATGAGACTGTAGGAAAGATTGAATGCTCATGGGAAATATAGAGCTGGAGAAGAAAAGCATAATAAACCCTGGGGTGGGTTAACATCTCAGAGGATTGTGATGAGATATTAATAAGAGTTAATGTTCACAAAATTATCTATGACCTAATATATGCTTACTAATTTTGGTTTATCTTTGCATATTGTTAGTACATGATAGACCCAATGAGAAAATTAAAATAAAATACGTGTAAGAAGTAGGAAAGGAATTTGTCTACTTTGGCAGTAAATATCTGCTAAATATGAACTTAAATACTCATATTCACTAATACAAATTTATCAGGTAATATTATAATCTCATCTTATGTATCAGCAAAATGAGATTCATAGATTTCCTACTTGCTAGTAAGAGACAGAATTAAAATTCACATTCCACATTTCAAAGTTTATTCCTTTGGAATCCCAGGCTCCAAGTCATTGAAGATCTTACAGCCCACCTGAGAGGTCAACATGTACAAAAATGTTAAGTAAGATTTTAAGATTGTACATGATCAACTACATTGAGAATGACGCAGTATATTATATAAGGAGTCAGGCTTTTAGCCAGGCACATGTAGATTTGATAATAAGTTTACTATTTAAGAGCTTTGAGATATTAAGCAAATCCTACATTCTTTCTAAATCTCAAATGTTTCTTTTTATGCATAAAATAATATGTACTTAGCAAATTTGTTTTTAGGAGATGAAAAATAGGTGTGAGCATTGGCAAACAACACATATGCAATAAATATTAGTTTGCTTCCCTTATTATGCAATCAAGAATAGTAGAGCTAATTAAATCCTCTAGCTTTCTGTGTGCAGTGGGTAGGGGCAATTAAATTCAATAATGTTTAATATGATCTTATTTTTCCAAAATGGGTTGGAGAGATTTAATAGCTGGTTTTGCATAAAGTGAAAAATTAGAATTTCAGGTGAAGAACTTTGTTTTAGTCTATTTGAATAATGATTCTTTTCAGAAGACAGACCTGATATCCTTCATTTCCTTTTTTGAAATGAATTAGAAGAGATACACTTTCAATGCTAAATAAACTAAAAGGATTTTAAGCTTCATTCAAATCATATTCTCAGTCATTTTTAATATTCATTTACCCAAAATGTCCTTTAAGAAATATGCCAAATATATATTTGCTTTTCAAATAGATTGTTTATAATAACGATTAAAATAAAATATTACATTATTAAAATTTAAAATTAATTATTTAATATTAAATAAAATTAATATTAATATTAAATATCAAATATTAATATATTATATATGCCTGTTGACTGAATGTATGTATATATTACATTTTGCATGAAATTAACCAGACACTAAGTCTGTGTTCAATAGCAGATTGCGTTATTAAGTGACACTAAACAATGGTGTTGTTTTAGTTTATGAATTCATTTGCCATTACTTAATTACCTTTGCTTTGTTGTTGTTGTTGCTTATTTGTTTTCTTTTTTTAGTTTTGCTTTTTTTTTGAGAAAAACTAGTTACCTACTAGTGTCAACTCAATTGAAATATAATTATACAATTATAAAATTGAATTTTATTTGTAATTGGATCATTTGAAAAAACAGACCTACGTTGTTTTTACAGGTACATTTTTAATAGGTTGGGAGAAGATTTATTAAGAACAGAAATGCCAGGTACTAGGCTATATCACAGACACACAAATATGAATGAACCCTGTCCAAGAAACTAACTCTAAAACTGGTGATAACATAAGTGAAAATTATTCCCACATTTTCTACTCAGAGGGGGAATGGGAGGGGCGAGGGTTATTACAAGGGCGTGGCCTGTTGATAATTAGATGTAGATAGGCTACAGTGTTAGCCAAATGGTTTGGGGAGGCAGCAGGACGCAATCTGCCATGGTAAATTATACACGGCTCATCTTCATTTTTTCCCCTTCCATCTAAATACAACTATAAAATCCAGTTTTGATCCTGCAGAAGAACAAAGAAACTACACTAGATTTTAAATTTTATTTAGTCTTTTCTCATGTACTACAAACGTTCATGTTTTACCATATTTCTGAGAGTTTATTTCTTTCCCTTCTGAGATTCTGTAATATAACGTGCATTTGTGATTTTGGGGGATATGTGTGTGTGACGGGGGAGAAGGCAGTTAATGTATGTTATAAATTAGAAAGGGGGACACTTGTGTTCTCCCCATTCTGCCTCCATCTGCTTTTTAGTAGGGCAATAGAAGAAAAGGGGAAAAAAATGTAGAATCTCATGGTTACTGTTGATAATAGCTGAAGATAGGAGAAGAAGCATAGTTTGAGTGGATGACCCAGCAAGTAGAATGAAAAACTCCTACTTGGCCCTTCATTTTATGTTGGGGCTCTATTTCTTTCATTTTAGATTTTAGCGCAAATCAACAACCACAACTACAACAACAAAGAAGCATTAGCAACTGCACTCAACTGTACTGCTTTATTTTTCAAGAAACATTGTGTATATTTTTAGAGTTAGTAATATTATTTAGAATTATGTATGTGCTTATGTATATATGTGTACATAAATATGTACTTACATTACAATATTTTAAAAATATAAGTCTAAGTAATATTACTATGTAACATATACCATGTATACATGCATTATGTATATATATTATATACAACCTATATTTTACATATAAATATGTAATATATATCACTAAGAAAAATAAAGCAAGTAAATAAAAAATGAGCTTTATTTTACATTTTTGAATTATCATTATTATTATTAAAAGCCATTAGTATAAAAAGAAAAATGAATTAGTAGAATTTAAGAGTAGAGAGCATTTGATGGCGTCCTTAATCCTTTCAGCCTTTATAGTTATTATTAGGCTTATATCCTCTCGAATGAACTATCAGGTCTCCAGTAGATAATCAGTTAATATTTGGTGGCTATTTTGATTGAGATGTCCACGTGAGAAAAAAATAGTAAATGAGAATTATTTTTCCTATATTCCTATAAGGAGGGGAGGAATCAGAGAGGATTTATGTCTCCTGAACTGAATTATCATTCTAGCAGATCTATAAAACTCTATGTTGTTGTTATATTTGGTCTCTTGACCAATTATCCAGATCTTATCTTCAAAACCAACCACTTTCCTCTATTAACTCCAACAAAACAGCTTTTAATAATAAAACTCACTTGGCAAATTACTTACAACAGGTGTGTGCATTCTCTATCTTTCCCTTTTAATTATTTAGCCATTTCTGGCATGGTCGACTGTTCCTTTGGGGGAAATTAACAATATTGCTTCCTACCTGCAAAGGCATATTCCTCTGTCACTCATTCATTTATTTCTGAGTTAGCACAAATTAAAAGTGTATTTTGCAAGAAAAACTCAATTATGGAAATTCCTGGTAGATCTTCTATCAAGAAAATATGAGGCAACCATATAATAAAGCTATTTACAAATATTGGTGATGACATAAATGTATCTAAAATCTTGGAGAAAACAGGATTTTTTTATTAGAACTAAAAATGTTTTGAAATATTTTCATCTTAATGGACTTAGTTACCAAAAGATTTAAATAAGACATAGAATTATTGCATTTTTGTTTTGAATGAGTACTTCTTATAAAATTTTTCTACACAATGCATTTGGTCTCTGAAACAATATATTTTAGTATATATTATACTATAACCCAGTATTCTCTTTTCATTCAACTGTCTTATTTGAGTCTAGAAAATTGTTTGGATATTGAAAAGAGATTACTTGCATATTTCTCCTTAGAATCTTTTCCAACTGTTAACAATTCTCCAAAGTTTAAATGAATTTTTTCCTTGACTTAGGAATATTCTTATCAAATGTGCAGATAGAGGAGAAAAAGCCTGCTGCTATTCTTATTAACTCTTCCAGGCCCAACAGGACTCAATAGCACATTCAGTATGTCTAGCCAAGAACCATTTAAGGAGAAAGAGAATTATACACTGACCACCGGCAGCAAATTATCATGATATCCTGAGCATAGGGAAATCTCATGTATCTAGATAAATCCAGAATTAGATTAAACACACATCTGAAGGATAACAACAACTTAAGAGAACTCAGAAAGGTATTTGAGAAACTTTAGCTGTATCCTGTAGAGTCTAAGAAATTGTTTGTTTGTTTAGCTGCTACTTTGCTGTTGCAACATGTTTATTATGTGCCAAAACTACACCATAACTTACTCCACACATCTGCAGGACACACAGCTTCATAAACCCCGCAGAGTAGCTGGGATATGCCATGCCATCCAGGTTAGCAGGAAGGAGAAGGTAGTTATGACACTTGAGTCTTAGGCACACAGATTCCTGAAGAGGGTAAGTAGGAGGGAAGGAAGGAAAGGAGAGAGAAGGAGGGAGAAAGGGAGAGAGGAAAAGGAAGGAAGAAAGGAAGGAAGGAAGGAAGGAAAGAAGGAGGGAAGGAAGGAAGGAAGGAAGGAGAGGGGGAGAAGGGAGGGAGGGAGGGAGGAAAGTAGGAAGGAAGGGAAGGAGAGAGGAAGGGAAGAGGGAGGCAGGGGAAAGAAGGAAGAAAGGAAAGAAAGAAAAAGAAAGAAGCATAAATGTCAAGTTTCCAAATTCCAGTAACATTTCAGTTGACTGCAACTGTTGCTTCATGCATTGTCTCAAATGAAGGAAATAAGGGAAGGGTACTTGTCCCCTCTAAGAGAAAGGGCTCCTGTGGGCTTTCATCCATCCCACCAAAAAGCAGCCATTTTAGCTCAGTTACAAAAGAAAAAAGTGAAACACATGTAAACCCAATCTTTTTTTTTTTTTTTGAGAGGCAGGCAGAGAGAGAGGGGGAAGAAACAGGCTCTCCGCTGAGCAGAGAGCCTGATTCGGGGCTTGATCCCAGGACCCCGAGACCATGACCTGAGCCAAAGGCAGAGGCTTGAACCCACTGAGCCACCCAGGCGCCCCTATAAACCCAATCTTAAGCTAAATGTTAAGTCTCCAAAGGAATATTGGAAAGAATGCAGGCTTTTTTTCCCCCCTAAGAAAGTTAGACTGGAATTAGGGAACTAACATACACTATTTGTGTGACACACTGGGGGTATTATTTAATATTTTTGCCCTTGACTCCTCATGTGTAAAATCAGGATAATAATAGTATTAGCCTATAGTACTTTAATACATCAAATATAGTAATATATGTAAAAGAATACATACATATTTTTATGTCTTTACTCTCCGTTTATCTCTAGTTGCATGTTCTAATGCAGATTAGGCTCTTCCCTGAAAACATTATAGGCCATAAGCTTTTCAAGTGAATAGGAATTCTCTCTTTCTGCTTAGTGGTAGGGAAAGTAAGTTGGCTGCTTACTCACAAAAAGAACCTCCTGACCAATAATTCTTAGGTCTTCCCCAAATTTCTTCATTTTAATTTTAATTGTCATTTCTATTACTGCCTTTTTCAGGTGAATTACTTTTTAAATGTCAAGGTCTTCAAATTTGACTCAAATCTTTCATCTACTACCATCTAGATAACAATAATCACAATGATAAAAATTCTAACAGCTTGTACAGTGCTTTCACATTTATAAAGCATTCTGACATGCTTTATCTTATTAGATCCTCAGAAAACTCTTGTTATAAAGGCAAATATCATATCTCTTTTAAAGCTGAAGAAATAAATGGACTTTGGAATACTTGGCACATAGCAAAGCCAGAATTCAGTCCAAGTCCTTCTAATCTCAGAACTCCTTGCTACATCACATTGCCTTTCTGTAACAAAAATTTCCATGTTGATATCTGTTCATTAACTTGATCTCATAGATTATTTTTTATGCCTCCACCATGGAAACAAAAATTTCCATGTTGATATCTGTTCATTAACTTGATCTCATAGATTATTTTTTATGCCTCCACATGCTTCCTATGCACATTTTCCCCATCGTATTTTTAAAAACTATATAGTTTTTCTGTTGGAATGTACATTTCAGGGACACTATAGAAGCTCTGGGGGCTATGGGAAGCTGGAAAAACTGCTTCTGAGATACTAATATGTTTCCTTCATGGGGACAGGGCCCTCTCTCTGGTGAGAATCACAGCTTTTGACTTCATACCATGCACTCTGGCACTGCACTTCTGAAATCCTTGTGTTTACCCGTTTTCTCTCTCCCAGTTCCTCCATCAAGTATCCAACTTTGCTTTTCCTAAGACTGTCAAATATTATTACCCTCCCCTCACAATATATCTGACACACACACACTTTAATAAGAAGCTTCCCTCCTTGCCACACAGATTTTCCTCTTTCCTCAGATTCCTGGGCCAGTTTTTCTGTACTTTGATCCATTCTAGTGGGATCCATTCTGCTTTTCTCAGACTTTTTTGTGTGTCTCAAATCCCCAATCCTGTCCTGTAGTGAAACAGTCCTCTTAGGATGTTTTTTCCAACCAAATTAAAAATATTTCTAACAGAATATACTCAATCTTCAATTTTCTTGAACTCCCAGTTACAGGACTCCACTGGTCACTTCTCTTAAAAAAAATTAAGATTCTATTTCTTTGTTGTTGTTGTTATTATTGCTTTTACCATTCTCACAACCCTTTTTGTTTTTAATTTATTCTTCCTTCTCTGCCTTCAAAACCTATGCAGGGCCAGCCCACTCTGTTTTACAGTAAAGCAATGTGTGGAATGAACTATGGATCGTCTTCACTTACATGGCCCACCAGCAACTAATTCTCGATACCTACAAAACAGATCACATCCTATTCAAAATTGAACTCCCTCATTTTTAAAAAGATTTTAATTATTTATTTGACAGAGAGCAAGCGTGAGCAGAGGGAGGGGCCAAGGGACAGGGAGAAGCAGACTCCCTGCTGAGCAGGGAAACTGTATGGGGCTAAATCCCAGGACCCTGAGATTAAGACCCTAGCTGAAGGCAGATACTTATCCAGCTGAGCAACCCAGAAGCCCTGAATTCCCTCATTTTCACCACACAAATTGCTTCTCTGTCTTCTAACACATTTTTCTCCCAATAGCAGCATTATTCTTCTGGAATTCTAAATAAGAAAAGAGCTAGTTTTAATGCTTTTCTCTCTCTTATCCCTTCAGTTCCAAGTCATACCACTACACCTGATGTCTCCACAACTGCAGTTAAAGAGAGTAGCATAGTTTTGAACTGATGGGCTTCAACAGCCATGAGACAGTGAGCTACTGTGTAGCTGGAAGCTCTAATGGGGCAAAATCATGAAAAACTAGAAAGAACTAGAAATTATATACCACGAAAAAAAATGTATTCAGATCCAAGCATTTCTTTTGCATGTCACCTCCAATGTCCAGGTTCTTATCAATCCATGCCTAGATTGTTAGCGTTTTTAATTAAAATGTAAATAACTAGTACAGAATAAATGCTATCACTTTATAAGGTATTTTAACATGTATTCTTATATTTGAGCATTATACCATAAGAAGGTCCTATTGTTACCATAACCCATTTTTCATAGAAAAGACAGCTGAGACTTGGAGTGCCTAAGTAAATTTCTCATGATAAACTAATATCCTGAAATACAAAATTTTGTCTTATGTCTACTCTGCTATGCCAGCTCCCAGTTTATATAACAAAATTCAAACAATCCACATTTCCTGGATTTCCTCTGGCAGATGAGGAAATTTCTTTTCGTCATGATAAAAATATTTTGATCATGGTATAGCAATGATAATGTAATATTTATCTTATAAAATTAAACCTCAGCTTTGAAGGCCCTCCAAAGATTAACACTGTTTCAACCATCCAACTTTATTTCTTGCTTCTCCCCTACATACATTTGCTCTTTCCAGACCAGTGTTCCCACCAACCTCCATATTCAAGATAAAAATCACCTACCTCTGTGCATTCACTTACACATGCCCTCAGTTCTTTCCTTCTTCCTTTAATCTTTGTCATTTAAAATGTGCTTCAAATTTCACCTTCTCTGTAAATCATTTCCATATGAAAATAATCATCTAAAAGCATGGCTTTCTGCATGTGCAGATGTGTGTAACCACTTCTAAAATGGAGAAGCCAGTCGTATGTTCAGATTTTTATCCCTGATTATTATAGAGAACACCGCAAAGACATAGACATCAAATTCTATACATATCCCTTTAAGAAGAGAATAAAATTCCATAAAGTGAGGATTATCTCAAACATCCATATATTATTCTGAATATGACATTGTCCTCTATGATTGTTTCCCTTTAGGGAATTCTTAGTTTTTATCATTTTTTCTGTTTAACATCTTATCTCTCCAGCTATATTGTTAACTCTTTGAAGAGACTATCATGTGCATCTCTGAGTCCCTATAATTTTGATATCCCTGTTGAGGTGATAATGCACTTGAGGCTAAAAAACAATGCAGGAGGTGTGGTACATGAACAATGAATCTTGGAACACTGAAAAAATAAAATAAAAGTAATTGGAAAAAATAAAAAAATTAAAAATAAAAAAAAACAATGCAGGAGGGTTTTTCTAAGAAGCAGACCATAAATTCCAAAGGATAAATCCTACCACATCTTGTATCGACCTTCTATGTTTTATTGCTAACTGGTTCTAGGAAAGAGGTTTAGCCAGTTAAACCAGTGGTTCAGAAAAGTGTAAAAATATTTCCACTTAATAAAATCATACCTAAACTTTGTATTTTGTTTTTAGACATATTTGTGTATTTGTAACCAAGTTATCACATGCCCATCTGTTTCTTTCATCGAAGAACTTCATGTGAATCTTATCCTTTTTTTGATAGTTTTTGTAAGTTAAAAGAAAAGAGATAAATCTAAGCAGATTCTCACTGGTTTCTTAACAGACCAAACTCTGACTCTATCTGTGAACATTCAGCTCTAATTTTCCTAGAAAATGTCCTGGGATCAGACAGATGAAGCAGAGCCATCTGTCAACTTGGAAAAGATCCCACACCAGACAGACAGGTAGAACTTTGCTCTCGTCTGATTGAGCCATTTATAGAGGATTTACACATGGCAAAGGAAACATAATCTGATTTAGCAGCTTGGGCTATGTATTTAGAGGATCACACAAAGAAGACTCTGACACACATAAAAATATGTTGGCTGTTAAAAATATTTCATGCCATAATATATAAAAATATCAATTAGAAATGAGATAAGAGATATCTAATGACTTTCAACAAAGAGTAGAACTTTCATGGGAAAGTCAAGGCAAAAACAGACCAACTAACCAAATACCTACTCTCCTTTTAGATTACCTGAGTGTAAAATATTTAAAAAGGATTCATTGCTAAAATGTGAGACTCTATCACCAACAAGTAGTTACACAGAAGAGAAAGACAAAAATATGGATCATAATGATAAATATAAAATCCTGAACATTCTCTGTCTTATTTATAAACACAGCCATAAAATATACTAAAGAAAAAATTTCCCCAGGAAATATTGATTTGAGATTGTAGGGGAAGGGAATGAAGATAATCATTTATAATATTCCATCTTTCTTATTAAAAGGAAATAAAATAAATTTTATTATTTTCAGAGTCACTCAATGAAGTAGAAATATTATTATGGCATTGTTGGGAAGACTAAAAAAGGAGACAGCTTAACATATGGACTTATTCCTAGAGATTCAGGAAGCTGTAAACAGAGCATAGAAACCACTTATCCTTACTGTAAAGCTTATACCTAAAGGAAAAATAAATAAAACTCCCCAATGGTTTCATTTTATTCAACATTTCTAGAGTGGAATGTTGTTGGCTTTAAAGGAAAATTCTCATTTATAGAATGAAAGAAATGGAAACTGCTTTGGAAACCATCAAATCTAATCCTCCGATCTTTATGAATAATTAGACCCAGAAATTTTACTAAGGTGAATTAAATACTAAAACCCAGAAATTTCAACTTAAATATCCTAGAACCACAGATGATAGAAAAAGGATGAGAGTAATGCAATTCTATGAACACTAATGCAGGGTTCTTGGCACTCTGCCATATTGCCTTTTTCATCGTGACAACAAGAAAGAGAAAAACATCCTTCACATATGGGAGCTGGCCTGGCACCCACAGGTAGGCCTTGGTTTCTTCTCTTGAACATAAACACTTTCACAGAATATCAACATCAGACAAGGTTACTCTGTGATATTGATGAATGAAGACAAAAAAGAAAATTAGTTCATAATCATGCCTGAACACACAATAGAGTCATTGTCCAAGCCACAAAAAAAACCAATATCCTAATCGTTTTTTTCCAATATCCTAATCTTGACTAATATGGGTGATTGTTGCTTCTTTATCAATTATAACTTTAGCCTCCATTTATTCCTCCCACCTTGAAGATATTTGTTAGATACTTAATCATAAAATTGCCTCCACTTCCTAACAACATTCAATCTAGAGTGAACTTTATCTCCTGAATCTTCTGCAAAGTCACCTCACACAAATCAAATCCTGTAAGTCTTTCTAATATTCTCTTGGTGTTAGAAAATGAGATACTTTCCCATTGTGTGTTTTCTCCCTTCTTTTAAGAAGTAATAAAACTAATTTACTCAATTATAGGTATGTTCCCAATGGTATTTAGAGAGAACAAGGATAGTAAAAAAGCAAACAAAAAACCCCAAACCCCAAACTATTTGAGATTGAGATTTGAGATTGTAGGGGAAAAGAATGAGGATAATTATTTATAATTTGCCATCATTCTTATTGAAAGGAAAGAAAATGAATTTTATTTTATAAAATGAAATTTACTTACATTTAAGATGATGTATATTGGAATATACTTTTTTTAAAGTTTTATTTATTTATTTTAGAGAGAGATCCCGCATGAGCAGGGGGAGGGGCAGAGGCAAAGGGAGAGAGAAAGAGAGAAGCAAGCTCCCCACTGAGCACTGAGAAGCCAGTGGCTGAGCTCAACCTCATGACCTGAACCAAAATCAAGAGTCAGATGTTAAATCGACTGAGCCACCCAGACTTCCCTATTGGAATATATCTTAAAGATAGTTCTGTTATTGTGCTAAAATTGTACATATTAAACAATTTCATTTATATAAAATCATCAATGCTAGCATTGGAGTCAAATTTTCCAACATTTAATTAAACTTGTAAAGACTACTTGCATACAATAATCCTTCTGTCCATCCAAATTATTAAATGTTATTCTCTGACTTCCATATTGACTCTTTTCTTAGGGAAAAAGAAATTAATTCTTGTACTTCTACTTCCAGGTAAGATCAAATATCAGGAACTGAAGTACCTTCATTTGCAACAACTGGGGGGATGGGAGGAAGCACAAAATATATAAAACAATGGGTCTCAGAATGTTGAGCATCACACACCAAAAAACCGTGATGCCTGAGAGATGATTGTCCCAGCTTTCTGTCTGGAGAAAGATTATAAGTCACAGAGCTGGGAGGGGAAAACCTTATCCAGAGCCTGGTGGTCTTCTTGAGTCGAGTTGGCAGAACTGGGCTTCCAGAGAAGCCTTGGTGGCTAGGATTTACATGACAAAATCCCAAGCTCAAAAGAGCTGCACAGAGAAAGAGAACTTTAGAGATCTGTAGAAGGCCTCCCTCCAGAATTCAGTTCAATACTGGGTATCACAGAGGCCAGAGGAAGAATAACTGTGAAGCCAGATAATATCTGTTCCCAAAAGATAGAGTGGAAACTTTTTAATTCAGGAGGCATCCATTAGGGTAGTAATTGACATACTTTTTCTTAAAGGGCCAGGCTCTGTGGGTCACAGGGTCTTTATTATAACTACTCTTTTTGCCATTTTAACACAAAAACAGCCAGAGAAAACACATAAATGAATAGGCATGGTTGTGTTTCAATAAACTTTATTTACAAAAACAAATCCTAGCCCTCAAGCTATAGTTTACCAATCCAGAGTTAGAGTACTAATAAGAGTCCTGCCTCAGTATTAGAAAAAAATGGAACCAACTAAACGCTGCTCTGGTCACACCTACAAAGCATAAAATCAAGACCCAAGGATCAAACTGATTCCAATGATCAAAACTGCATCTCAGAATAAAGCTCAAGAATATTTTTAGAAATCTAAAAATACTCAGCACAAAAAATATACCATGTCTCTCATTAGATTTAAAATTGTCAGGTATGCAATGAGGCAGGGAAATATGGTCCATACTAAGGAAAAACTTAGTTAATTGAAACTGACTCAGAATTGATACAGATTATACAGTTTGGGAAAAAATGAACAGAATGTTGGTGAACTGTGCGACAACTTGAGTAGCAAAATATACCATGTAATTGAAGTCCTAAGAGGAGAGGCAAAGAAAAAGAAAACACATCTGCAGATGTAATGACTAAAATTTTTTCCCATTTTATCCAGAGATCCCCCAAAAATACAATGAAACTTAAAAATGAACAAATAACAAACATGAAGAAAACTACATACAGGCATATAAAAATCAAATTGCTTTAAACTGATTATAAAGAGAAAAAATGTAAAGGCAGCCAGAAGGGGAAGGGATATTACACACAGAACAGAATAAGGATGGCAGCAGATTTCTTCTCAAATGAATGCAACTTATAAGAGAGCAACATCACTTACCTAGTGGAAGGAACAACAACCTTCTTCTCCCAAAAGATAAGAATGATGAATTTTTAACAAGAATTTGTTACCCAGCAAAACAAAATCTGTCAAAAAGTATAAAAGACAAAGAATGGAATTTTCAGACATTCAGATGCTAAAAGAATTAATCACTGGCAGGCATAAGAAATTATAAAGATTGTCCTTTAAGCAGAAAGAAAATAATATCATATGGGAACCTGGATCTAAATCAAAACAGGGATAGTATTAAATTTAGTAATTTTATGGTTATATATAAAGACATTATTATTTATAGTCCCTTAGGTATGATCAGTTATTTAAAGACAAAAGCAATGTGTTTGGGATTTATCATATACATAGAAGTAAAATGTATGACAATAATAGAAAAGTTGGCAGGGATAAGGGGAAGCATACTGTTGAAAGGTTTTTACATTGTATATGCCATAGCGTATCTTCTGAAGGTGGACTTTGATGTGTTAAAGATATAAACCATAAATTCTATAGCAATCAATAGCAGTGAGAATGCAGAAGACCTGGATCACTTAGACAATGATAGTGGGATGGTAAATGGTACAGCCACTCAAAAAAGTTTGGCAGTTTCTTAAAAATCTAAATAGAGACTTCTGGTTTCTAAGTCCTCATATAAGGAGCTTGGTGGTCATCACTCCGCACTAACAAATAAAAAGCTGAACACACTGTAAAATTAGCAGCTCTTCTTGTGTCTGTAAGAAAAGAGATAACACAGGGGTGCCTGGGTGGGTCAGTCAGTTAAGTGTTTGCCTTCAACTCAGTCATGATCCCAGGATCCTGGGATCAAACCTTGCATTGGGGGGGGGGGGGAAGGAGGGGGTCTCTGCTCAGTGGGGAGTCTGCTTCTCCCTCTCTTTCTGCCTCTCCCCCGCTGCTTGTGCTTTCTCTGTCAAATAAATAAATAAAATCTTTAAAAAAAATGACACAGAACAAACTGCTTCCCCATGATTAGAGAGACAAACGGGTGAATACAGGGAGTCGTGGCTTACCAGAGCAGAGATTCACAAGGGGAAACAGCCACAGGAACCAGTGCTGGGATAGATAAACCTAAACAGTAATTGATGAATATTGAGACTCAATAAGGAAAGTCTGACAGTTAAAAAAATCCAGAGGGACTGAGTCATAGGCAGCGCACATTATTTTAAGAATTACCTCCAGGAGTTGACCACAGTGTGTGTGTGTGTGTGTGTGTGTGTGTGTGTGTGTGTGTGTGTGTGTGTGTATCCTCATATTCTAAGTAGGAAAAAGGAACAACTTTTGAAATACGTCACAACGCTCTGTTTTTAATAAGCCCTGAGTGCTGAAAAACTAGTTAAACAGAGCCTCACTTGTTAGGGTATTATCATGACCTGAAAAAAACGGAAATAGCCAATTCCTGGCCACTCCAGACACCTGACCCATTGAAGAGAGGGAGTAAAATAGAGAAACTCTGTGAGATTTACATACCAGAGACATAAGTTCCCTAAAAACTGAAACCTAATCATGGGACTACAGATTGCTTTCTCTCCCTAAAAACTCACCACATTACTAAAGGCCTATTAACAGTAGTTCCTTTGTTTCTTTTGCTCAGTACCTCATGCGAAGCTATTAAAAAAAAAAAAACAAAACCAAAAGATGAAATCAAAGAAAGGATGGAGAAGGAGCAGGAAAGGAGGAGGCAAGGTAAGCGTCTAAACCAGACATGGCAGGAATGTTGGAATTATCAGACCAGGAATTTAAAACAACTGTGAATAATATGCTAAGGGCTCTGATGGATAAAGTAGATAGCATGAAAGAACAGAGGGCAATGTAAGCAGAGAGATGAAAAACCTAGGAAAGAATAAAAAACAAATGGTAGAATATAAAAATCTGTAATTGAAATGAAAAGTGCTTTTGATGGCTTTATTAGTAGACTGGACACAGCTGAGAAAATAGCTGCTCTTAGACCTCAATGGAATTAAATTGCAAATCAATAGTGAAATCTTACTAGAAAATCCCAAAACATGTGGAGAAAATAACTTATGTGCTTGAGGATATATCAATAAAAACTTTAAAAAGTGAAAAGCAAAGAGAACAAAAACTGAAGAAAAATAAAAACAGAATATTCAAGAACCATGAGACAACTACAAAAGGGTAATATATATATGTGTATACATATATATGTATATATATGTGATGGGAATAACAGAAAAAGGAAAAAAAGGAATAAATGAAATATTTGAAGCATCAGTGACCAAGAATTTTCCCAAATTAGTGTCAGACACACAACACAGATACAGGAAGTCCAGAGAACATCTAATAAAATAAATTATGAAAACTAAACAAACTACAACTAAGCATATCTTCAAAGTACAGAAAATCAAAGATAAAGTCCTGAAAGAAAACAGAATACCTTACCTATAGAGGAACAACAACAACAAAAATTACATTGAACTTTTCCTCAGAAACTAGGCAAAAAAGAAGAGAGTGGAGTAAAATACTTTGTGCTAAGTGAGAAAAAAAAAATCTAAGAACCCAGAATTCTATGTCCTGAAAAAATATTATTCAAAAGTGAAAGAGATGTTGGGGCGCATGGGTGGCTCAGTGGGTTAAAGCTTCTGCCTTAGGCTCAGGTTATGATCTCAGGGAGCCTGCTTTCCCCTCTCTCTGCCTGCCTCTCTGCTTATTTATGATCTCTCTCTCTCTCTGTCAAAGAAATAAATAAAACCTTTAAAAAAAAAAGTGAAAGAGAAATACTTTCTCAGGCAAACAAAAATTAAGGGAATTTGTTGCCACTAGGCTTGCCTTGCAAGAACTGTTACTTTCTTAGAAAGAAGAAAAAGGATATAGGTAAGGAAGTCAGATAAACCTAAAGAAAGGAAGATAATTGAAGAAGGAACAAGTAAAAACAAAGTAAAAATCTTTGTTTTTCTTGTTCTTTTTGTTTTGTTTTGTTTTTCTTGTTCTTAAAAGATCAAACTGATAACACTTGTTCAACTAATAATAACAATAATATATTTATATGTGTATGTACACTTATATGTATATGATATAAATGACAACAATGATACAAGGGACAAAAGGGATGAATTAGAATTATTTTGTTAATAAAGGTACTCATACTACCCATGAAATGTTATAGTGCCTGATGGCGGACTTGGATTAGTTATAAATGCATATTGCAAACTCAAGGGCAACCATTAACAGAAAGTAAAAAATGAAGTATACGTGAAAATGCTAAAAAAAAAAAATGCTAAGAGACGAGAGAAAATAGAATTACAAGAAACGTTGAGTTAAAACTACAAAAGGTAGAAAGAAACCTAAAAGACAAAAATATGGCCAACAAACAGAAAATAGTAACAAACATGGAAGAGATTGATCCAATGATATCAATGATCATTTTAAACACTAATAATATAGGAGTGCCTGGGTGGCTCAGTGGGTTAAAGCCTCTGCCTTCAGCTCAGGTCATGATCTCAGGGTCCTGGGATTGAGGCCCACATCGGGCTCTCTGCTCAGCAGGGAGCCTGCTTCCCCCTCTTTCTCTGCCTGTCTCTCTGCCTACTTGTGATCTCGCTCTCTTTGTCAAATGAATAAATAAAATCTTAAAATAAATAAATAAATAAACACTAATAATATAAATGTGTCAACTAAAGGAAGATATTATCAGAACAGATCAAAAAACAGGACCCAATTATATAGTGTCTATAAAAAATTTGCTTTAAGTATAAAGGCGACTATAGATTGAAAGTAAAAAGATGAAAAAAATATATAATACTAATTTTAAAAGCAAGAGTGGGGCTCCTGGGTAGTTAAGTCCATTGAACATCTGACTCTTGATTTTGGCTCAGGTCATGATTTTAGGGTCCTGGGATCGAGCCCCATATAAGTCTTTGCACTCAGTGCATAGTCTGCTTGAAATTCTCTCCCTCTGCCTCCCCATCCCTCTCCCCAAGAATAAAATCTTTAAAAAAGCAGGAGTCACTATATTTATTTTAGAAAAGAATCCAAAGCAAGGAAATTTGAAATTTATCAGAGATAAAGAACAGCATTACGTAATGATAAAAGAGTCAAGTCTACAAGAAGACATAACCTATGTGAAGCAAATACTGATAGAACTATAAGAAGAAAGAGGAATCTGTGAATATAGTTGGAGACTTCAATCCTTCTCTATCAGAAATAGATTCAGCAAGCAGAAAATCACTAAGGATATAGTTAAACTGAACAATATCATCAATCAACTGGATATATGGACATCTATAGATGATTTCATCCAGTAACACCAAAATACACATTCTTCTCAAGCTCACATGTAACATTCTGCAAGAAAGATCACATTTTGGGTCATTAAGTACAGTTGAACAAATTTAAAAGAATAGAAATTATACTGTGTGTGCTCTTAGAGCTCAATGGAATTAAATTGCAAATCTATAGTGAAATATTACTGGAAAATCCCAAAACATGTGGAGATTAAACAACACACTTTTAAATAATACACAAATCAAAGAAAAAATCTCAAGAGAAATTGAATACTATTTTGAACTAATAAAAATAAAAACACAATTTATCAAAATTTGTAGACTGTAATGAAAGCAATACTTAGAGGGAAATTTATAGTATTGGATACATATATTGAAAAAGATCCAAAATCAATAATCTAGTGCTCTACCTAAGAAAACCAGAAAAAGAAAAACAAATCAAATCCAAATTAAACAGAAGAAAAGAAATAATAAGAACTAATAAAGAAATCAAAGAAATTCAAAATAGGAAATCAAAGGAGAAAATAAATAAACCAGAAGTTGTTTCTTTGAAAAGATTAATAAAATTGATAAGTCTCTAGCCAGGCTAATATTAAGAAGGAGGTGGAGGAGGGCAGAAGAGAAGGAATAGGAGAATGAGGAAGAGAGGAAAAAAAATAAAAAAGAGAGAGGGAACACACAAATTACCAATATCAGAAATGAAAGAAAGATGGGCAAATCACAATAGATCATATGGATATTTAACGGATAATAAAGGAATCCTATGAATAATTTCACACCCACAAATTTGGTAATCTAGTTGAAATGGACCAACTCCTTGAAAGATTCAATTTTCCAAAACTCACAGAAAAATAAACATCCTGAATAGGCCTATGTCTAGTAAAGAAATTCAGTCAATAATTAAGAACCTTCCAAAACAGAAAGCATAAGGCCATTCACTGGTGAATTCTACCAAACACTTACAAGAGAAATTATACCAGCTTTTTACAATCTTTTTCAGAGAATGGAAGCAAAGGAAAATTTTAACTCATTCAATGAGGCCAGGAGTACTCTAATATCAAAACCAGATGAAGTCATTATAAGAGAAGGAAACTCTGACCAATAACCCTCAGAATATAGATGAAAAAATTTTCAGCAAAATATTAGCAAACCAAATTTTTAAAAAAGTATAAAACAAATTACACACCAAGACCAAGTGAGATTTATACTAGGTACGCAAGCCTAACTCAATATTCAAAAATCAATTAAAGTAATCTATTACAACAGTCTAAAAAAGAAAAAAAAAATCTCGTGATCTTGTCAGTAGATGCCAAAAAAAACACTTGACAAATTGTCATCAAACATTCATTAATGATAAAAACTCTCTGTAAAAAAAAAAAAAAAAAAAAAAAACTCTCTGTAAATTAGGAATAGATGGGGACTTCTGCAACTCATTAAAGACTATCTACAAAGAAACAACTGTTAACATCATACTTAATGGTAAGAAATTTGAAGCTTTTTCATTAAGATCATGAACAAAGTAACATGGTATGAAGGTACTAGCTAATCCAATAAGAAAAAGGAAACAAAAAATATATGGATTGAGAAGGAAGAAATTAAACAGTCTTTTTCCACAGATGACATAATCGTCTTTGTAGGAAACCCTAAAGAATTGACCAAAGAGCTTCCTGGAACTAATAAGCAAAAATAGCCAGGTTGTAGGATACAGGGTTAGTACACAAAAATCAATTGCTTTCCTTTATACCAACAACAAATAAGTGAAGTTTGAAATTGAAAACACAATACCATTTATACTAGTATCCCCCCAATAAATACTTATATGTAAATCTAATACTGCAATCTAATAATCTAACAAAATATGTAAAAGAGCTATTTGACAAAAAACCATGACTCTGGTGAATGAAATCAAATAATTAAAAAATGAAGAGATATTCCATGTTCATGGATCAGAATACTCAATATTGTCAAGATGTCAGTTCTTCCCAATTTGATCTGCAGTTCCAATGCAATCCCAATTAAAATTTCAGCAAGTTATTACATAGATATTGACAAATTGATTCTGAAATTTATGTGGATAGGCAAAAGATCCCAAATAGCCAACAGAACATTAAAAGAGGAAAACACAAAGTCATAAGACTGGTACTACATGACTTAAAGACTAAATGTAAGATTATGGTAATCAAGACAGTGTCGTATGGTCAAAATAATAGACAAATAGATTAACAGAACAGAATAGAGAGCCCAAAAACAGACCCCCACCAATACAATCAACTGATCTTTGGCAAAGAACTAAAGACAATACAATGAAACAAAGTCTTTTCAACAAATGGTGCTGGAATATCTAAACATCCACAAAAAAAAAAAAAAAATCTAAATGCAGACCTTACAGTCATCCTCAAAATTATATCAATTTGGATTATAGACCTAAATGTAAAATGCAAGACTTAAAAACTCCTGGAAGACAACATAGGAAAAAATCTAGATGACTTTAGACGTAGTGAAACTTTCTTAGATACAACACCAAAGACATGATTCACGAAAGAAATAATTGATAAGTTAGACTTTATCAAGAGAATGAGAAAACAAGATACAGACTGGGAAATTGTTTGCAAAGAATACATCTGATAAAGGAGCTATCCAAAAAAAAAACAAAAGGACACTTAAAACTCAACAATAAGAAAACAACCTAATTTTAAAATCTCAGTAATATTTTTTATGTCAAAAATTAAAAAACTGATTTCTAAATTTATGTGGAAATGCAAAGGATCCAGAATAGCCAAATCAAATATAAAAACAAAAGGAGAAATGCAGGAAGACTTAGACCATCTGACTTTAAGTCTTATTAAAAAGTTGCTGTAAGTATTAAATGTGATATTGGTACAAATATTGATATGTATATTAGAAGTAATAAGGTCCAGAAATAGATAATAGATATGCACATCTAAGGTCAATTGGCTTTAAGTAAAGAGGCCCAGCAAATTATTGATAATAATCAATATAAAACACCTGGCACTGTGTTTATACCTATGTGGTAGGTGCTATTGCTATTGTAATTCTATAATAATTAGTATCATTATAGTCTTTAATAGTATAGACTTATGCTATGGAGCCAGGAGCCTGTATTTGAATCCTGGATCCACTGCTCACTAGTTGTATGACCTAGATAATAACCTTAATTTCTCCTAGCCTTTGTTTTCTCATCCACTGAGAGTAATCATAGTAGTAAATACTTCAGACCACTGTGTTTATTTAATACTAAATAAGTTAACACGTGCAAAGTACTTAGATAAAAAAGCCTGGGTCATTATAAGCACTCAAAAAATATTAGATATTATTATAAGCATCTTTTGTTTCATAGATATCTATGCCTGATACCACAAATTTTTATGTTGGCTGAAGGAAGAGAGAACATATTCATAATGGATTGGGCAAAATACATACATGCAAAATAAGGGATTCAGTTTTATTTTTAAGACTACATCATAGAATTAGTATTTTAATGATAAAATCTTTGTATTGACACAATAGCAATAATATTTTAAAAGATAAATTATGAATTCGAAGTGAATACAAACATGAAATGCCTTTCAGATTCTTTTTTACGCCCACATAGATAGACCCAAATGTACTAATTAAAGTGTATCTTAATTTTTTCTTATAACTAAGCTATTCACAATTCATCTATAACCCAGAGTAATTGAAACAGAATATTTACATAAATGAAATTTTGCCTCTCAGCTTTACAAGCCACCAATTAATTAATGCTAGAGGCAAGATTATTGCTCTTGCTGATCTGAAGAACTGAACATTATTTATGCCTATTTAAAAATCATGTTATGAGCAAAAGGTGAAGTAGAAATATAGTATTGCCTATCAATTGTAGCAAATAAGGAATTAGAACACAACATTTTATTAAAGTAAAGCACTCTATTTTCAGTTAAAACATAGCTAGTGGCTTTGACTTGTGTTTAAAGATGATATTAATGTCTTAAATCACAAAATATACAATTACATACCTTGAGTAAATGTGCAAATGTATGTGTTCATATTTTTTCTTAATCTCTACATTTTGTAAGTGATATCATTAATTCATACTCAGTTTTAATTCATCTATTATTTCTATTTTACCTGGTAATATTTCTTATCCTAGTTTCCTTTTGGCATTTTTTTTCAACTTTTTAAATCCTTCCTTTTCGACACCATATAATATTATGATTTATTATCTATGAGTAAGAAAGACAAATTCCCTCTTTCCCACACAACTATCTCATCTGTCCCTAATAAAGATTTTGGAGTCAGTAAGCATTGAATAAGAATAGAAACCCCTAAAGAATGCTCAAATGCAAGATTAGAGGAGACATTGCTGCATTCCCACTGAGAATCCTGAGAACACTTGAAGGAATTCCTTTGACCTCACTTAAGATTGAGGAAAAATGGAGTTCAGGTGCCAAGAGTCTGAACAAGGCCTGAAAGACAGCCCTGACTCCCAGTCTAACATTTCCTGCCCCCAAGAAGATCATAAAATATGAATGAGTGAGGAAAAGACAGAGTTCTGTGTCTTTGATAAGGTGACAGTGCAACAGAAAACATTTGAACCATATGGCCAGAGATCAGGGAGGAAGACAGAATAAGGAGACCATTGTGGAAGGATGACAATGCAATGGCCCAGACAGATTTATACACTTTGGTGGACGCCAGTGTGGAGCAACTGTGGGACATACCCTTTTATTTAACTCATTTGAAACCATAATGCTGCATAATTCCCCTCCTTCCTCACCTTTACCACTATCGCTTAGCCAAGTCCTATGGAGAAAGAAAGGATGTTAGAGTGATCACAATATTGCACTGACTTAGTTTAAATCAGAAATCACTATTGTCTTTGTATTTACTAAGTTGTTTGTTGCCATTTTGAAATGTCAGCTCAAAGCAGAGTTGATGCAGGATTAGAGAAAAGTAATTATTTGTATACCTGAGTTTATGGTCAGAAACCCCAACCTTACTACATGGATTTTCTAATACAGAGCCATGTTTGAATCTCAGTTACATTAATAATTGGATGTCCTTTAGATTCCGGTGTCATTCAGGACTCTACTCAACATCATCTTTTCAGAGTCTCTCCCCCTTATTTCTCTATAGTGATAGCTTCCCTCTCATTATGTACCACCTCTCTATTTATTTTTTCTTCACAGCACTTACTACTACATCATGCTATAGATTCATTTGTGCATTGTTGATCTTTCCAAAAAATAAACTCCAAGATGACATGGACTTTGTGGTGTTCACTGTGGTATTTATAGATCAAGGCCTTTGTACCAAAAAGCCCTTCAAAAATGTAAAATCAAAATACATAGTGAATAATAGAGTGTATTAGGTACTAAGCAAATGTAATTATTCTATTCTCTTGTTTCTCTTATTTTTGTGTCCCAGGTATTCCTGAAAAAGTTGTGGGTTATGTTTCAACAATCCTGAAGTACTAAATTATTAAATCTGGAAAGTGAAGTAGTCTTGTGTTTTTGATCCTAAAGTCATAGAAGTGAAGAAAGGGTTCAAAGAGATGACCTCAGAAAAAGATATTTTTCTATTTTATAATTTTAACTAAATTTGGCCCTGCACACAATCTATGTATTTGATGGGTTTTTTTTATTAAAACACTTCTGTTCTTTAATATATTTTTTGTTCTTTTTCATTAATACACTTTTTGTTCTTAAAGAACAAGAGTCTGAAATGTTCTTCAGGGTCAATTCACAGCAGAATTTATTTTTAGCCCTCATAAGAAGGCTATGTTAATTATAATTTTTCAATATGACACACCATCATCACTAGTCCACACATCCCTTCTCTCGTTTTGTCTATTGGCTCTCATTTATTTTTATTCTGCATTCTGCTCTCCCTTTACACACTCTCAATCTTCACAATTGTGAAGTGTTTAATATATATATTTTCTAAAATATGTGTATTTTTATCTTGAATAGATGCTTTTTAATTATATGATGTTCTGTTACATATGTAAACTTCCTTTTTTATTTAGCTGTATGTTATTAAGATCTAGGCATGTTACCATGTACACCTCTTTGTCGCTTCCAAATATAATCATTTGTTTTGTGACATCTTGCTTATCTATTTTCTGTATATAATTATTCACATTATTAGAACAAATGACAGGCCAGAAAGGATTCTCTTTAAACACCTAGTGCATCTTTATGAAATGAAATGCATCCTTTAAGGAAGTCTCAAACAATTGTGTTTAAGTTCTTCTTTGGCTGAATTTGGTTTAAGACACCTTTCAATCACCGCAAATACCTGGTCTTCTTTCTTAAATAAGAAAGGTGAGTAATTAGTTTTTCATATTGACAAGAAAAATTCTTATATTCATGTGCCTATGTGTCCATGCACTCAAAGGGACAAAAGGATCAAGAGAGGTTTTCTCCTGCTGTGAAGGACAAAAACTCAAGATAGTCTACTTTGACACAAAGTGCATTGCTTTGCCAATCTCTAAAATGTCACTTTGTGGACAGCCTGCTGGGCTCAGCTCAGAGCCATGGAGCCAAGATTGCTAATAATAAAGAATAAAGGTTAATGAAGTCATTGAGTTATTTATTATCGTGAATAAAATAGCTGCGGTTTTATCTGGATGGTTTGTTCAAGGCTTAAGGTCTTGCCTTTGATTTTTAACATTGTATTATTCTTTTCTGCAGACTGTGGATCCTAAAGCTTTTGATAGGATGCAGTCTTATAGTATTTATTAGATATGAAATTATATTATAAAAATGAATAGTGATATCAGAGATGTTGAAATATGTTGACTGACATGTGAAAAATAATAGAAATCGTTCAGAGAACTCACTTTGCAACTCAGTAAGTGAGACTCTTAAACATTAAAAACACCTTTTGTTGCTTGTGAACAATTTACTTAAAATAAATCCAAAGGTGTAACTGTGGCATTATGACATATATGGAAAACTGACCTTTTATAAGGGATAGATCATGCTTTATTTTCACATACTAGGTTTAGGCACTGCAATTTCATTAAAAAGGAAATAAACTCTGTTATAAAAACTCATCTTTATGTCATTTGACAGAATGCAAAGTACAGGAAGTATAACATGCTCCATGGCCAGGACCTCATCTTGAAGATTTCAAATCATCCAGAGTGAGTTCACATGCTATTCATCCTTCAACTGGTGATCAGAATATCGAATGTGTGAGATAATATGAAGTGGTTTAGTCTTGAGCTCTAATCCAGAATAGGAATTGTCCACATTAAAATACACACAGTTTGGGACATTATCTTTGCTGTGACAAAGCTTGTGGCCATGTATAATCATCTCTAACACCTTAGAATTTTTCTCAAATAAGTACTAAATATGAGGTCATCTTTAAATGACTGCTAGCCATTCCTACAGTTCCTACTCCGTCCTGACATAGAAAAGTAAACACATCTTTGTGAAAAAAATTAACTTATTTTCCATTTTTATTACTTTTTTTCTGTTCAAAGCTTTGTTTTGGCTTCCTAGGTTGATTAATATTGTAATAAGACTCACAAGCTATAGTATCATTTCTTCCTGACTAAAATAGGAAGTATTTAATTATGTTCTAAAAGTAACTAGAGTTACTCAGACTATTGATTCAGCAAGTATTTCTTAGGTGGTTAATATGTGTCAGTCGCTATTCTAATATTGGGGATATAGCCATTAAAAATTTCCTCTAGAGCTTTTATTTTAAACTATATCAAGAAAATACCAAAAACAATTAGGAAAAATAATGTTTTTAAAAAATTACACAGACAATTTATAGAACATAATGTGTTTATGTATAAAGTAAAACCCAAACATCAAAAATATTTTTTTAGGGGAAAGGGAGGACAGGCAGAAGGGAAGAGAGAGAGAGAATCTTAAGCAGGCTCTACACTCAGCACAGAGCCTGATATGGGGCTCCATTTCATGACCCATGAGATTATGATCTGAGTCAAAATCAAGAGTTGGAGCTTAATGGATTGAGCCACCTCAGAGCCGCAATATATATTTTTAACTTTTAGGTAAGGTAAACTCAGTTTATAATCTTTAGTGAAGAAAAATATTTATTATTCTTTTGGAAAATATCAGAAAATATAGTCATCATTAAATCTGTTTAAAATATTTTGGTTCTACAGGCAACAACCTTTTTGACCTCAGCCGCAGCAACTTCTTCCTACAAACATCTCCAAAGGCAAGGGAAGCAAGGGCAAAAATGAACCACTAGGACTTCATTAAGATCAAAAGCTTTTGCACAGCAAAGGAAACTGTCAACAAAACCAAAAGACAACTGACAGAATGGGAGAAGATATTTGCAAATGACATATTAGATAAAGGGTTGGTATCCAAAATCTATAAAGAACTTCTCAAACTCAATACTCAAAGAACAAATAATCCAATCAAGAAATGGGCAGAAGATATGAACAGATATTTCAGTAAAGAGGACATCCAAATGGCCAACAGACACATGAAAAAATGCTCAACATCACTCGGCATCAGAAAAATACAAATCAAAATCACAGTGAGATACCACCTCACACTAGTCATAATGGCTAAAATTAGCAAGTCAGGAAACGACAGATGTTGGCGAGGATGCGGAGAAAGGGGAACCCTCCTACACTGTCGGTGGGAATGCAAGCTGGTACAACCACTCTGGAAAACTGTATGGAGGTTCCTCAAAATGGTGAAAATTGAGCTTCCCTACGACCCAGCAATCACACTACTGGGTATTTACCCTCAAGATACAAATGTAGTGATCTGAAGGGTCACATGCACCCAAATGTTTATTGCAGCAATGTCCACAATAGCCAAACTATGGAAAGAACGTAGATGTCCACCAACAGATGAATGGATAAAGAAGAAGTGGTATATATATATACAATGGAATACTATGCAGCCATCAAGAGAAACGAAATCTTGCCATTTTCAACGACATGAATGGAACTAGAAGGTATTATGCTAAGTGAAATAAGTCAGAGAAAAACAATTATCACATGATCGCTCTGATATGAAGAATTTAAGAGGCAGGGCAGAGGATTATGGGGGGGTGGGGAAGAGAAATGAAACAAGATGGGATAGGGAAGGAGATAAACCATAAAAGACTCCTCTAAACTCACAAAACAAACTAAGGGTTACTGGGAGGTGGGGGGGTAGGGTTATGGACATTGGGGAGGGTATGTGCTATGGCAAATGCTGTGAAATGTGTAAGCCTGATGATCCACAGACATGTACCCTGGGGCAAATAATACATTATATGTTAATAAAAATTAAAAAAAAATAAAATATTTTGGTTCTAAAAAAACACAAAAAAACAAACAAACAAAAAAGGGGCACCTGGGTGGCTCAGTGGGTTAAAGCCTCTGCCTTCGGCTCAGGTGATGATCTCAGGGTTCTGGGATCGAGCCCCGCGTGGGGCTTTCTGCTCAGCAGGGAGCCTGCTTACCCCTTTCTCTCTGCCTGCCTCTCTGCCTACTTCTGATCTCTCTCTATCAAATAAATAAATAAAATCTTAAAAAAATATATTTTGGTTCTACTTCTGAATAGAACAATATTTTCCAATCTCCTTGATATCATGAGTAACTAACTGATTTTCTTGGGCTAATGAAGAGAGAATGGAAGTAACACATGAAAGTTGTCCTAGTTCACTGTATACACTAAGTCTCTGCAGATCTGAGGAGGTGGCTTGTCCTTCAATAAGTCCCAGAATGAGGACTAACTGGAATCAATCCCTATCTGACCTATTGTAGGTATATATACACATTGAGTGAGATTTTAAAAAATTATCCTTGAGGTGCTTAGGTGGCTCAGTCAGTGGAGCATTGAACTCTTGGTTTTGACTTAGGTCATGATCTCATAGGTTGCAGGATTGAGCGTCCTGTTGGGCTCTGCACTCAGCAAGGAGCTGGCTTGAAGATTTTCTCCCTCTGCCCTTTCCCCCACTTTCTCTCTCTCTCAAATGAGTAAATAAATCTTTTAAAAAAAATTGTGCTTAATTTTAACTTAGTTTAGTGGACTATAGCTAGCATATAGTAAAATGTACCCTATCAGCTATACATTTGATGAGCTTTGATGAATATATAATATATAATTAATTATATAATTATAAGAATAAATAATTATTTCTAAATCATAAGTAAATATAATTTATTAATAGATCATAATAAATTATTAATTTTAATAAAATTTAATGATTTGAAAATTAATAATTATTATTTTATGTTTATAAAATTATAAAACACTATATATAGGAGGAGACAATTATGCAAAATATATACATACACAGGACTTTGTCCACCAAATTCTTATAATAGTTGACTTATAAGAAAGGATTCAGAGAGTCCTTTATGGCATTTGAAATATCATTAACATTCAAGTAAATGCCCAGACTAGCCAGGTCAGGGTTCAGAGAAAAATGAAGTTTGCTCATCCTAATATGTATAATGTACTGAAAACATAATGCTAGCTTTTCCACATCTGGTTTTGTGACCTTGATCAAGTAAATAACTTCTCTAAGCTTTCACTGAGTCACTTCATTTTTAAAGTGTTATTTAAATATTATTAAGAGAAGAAGTATTAATAATAATAGTACTGGTAGTAGTGAAGACAATACCTATCTCATGAGGTTAAACCAAACAAAGTATCATAGTTTCTTGCATATTTTAGATGCTGAATAAACGGTATAAGACAGAGTTTTTCATACATAGCATTGATTAGGTTGACAACTTTGATTGACTAATGATCTTCCAAGAGAAGAGCATATTTCTCTCACAAAGAAAAATACGGAGTAGGTGACCTAATAGTATAGTGTGTGGTGTCTCAGTACTGACTTGTGAGGAACAGCTGGGCAGAAAAAAAGATATCTCTATAAGACTAGGCCTTTACCATCTATCCAGGAAAATAACATCAACCTAAATAACAAGATTTTTTTTAAGATTTATTTATTTATTTGAGAGAGAGAGTTAATGAGAAGAAGGAGGGACAGAGAAGGAAGGAGAGGGAGAAAGATTCCAAAGCTGACTCCACATGGAGCCCTATGTGGAGCTTGATCTCATGATCCTGAGATCATGACTTGAACAAAAACCAAAAGTCAGACACTTAACTGAGTGAACGACCCAGGTGCCCCTAGATAACAAGACTTTAATTTAAACTACAATTCAACTTTCCGTTTTGTTTGTATTTTACTTTATAAACATTGTCGCACTTATTTTGGATGGTAATGATCCTACATACAGAGTTTTCTATCTCTGTGAGTAATCCAGATGATGTTGCTGGTTAGCAAACGGGTTGAATTACAGAATTCCATAATGGATTTCATCTACAAGTGCCAGAAAAATCAGCATAGCATAACAGGGGAGCCCATCACAATGTTAAATTAGTTTGATTATATGGATCTAGATGAACAATTATTTGCCTATTTTAACAATAATGTATATGCTGCGTTAGCTTCTCTGTTAATGTGAGGGAAGTACAACACACAGTAAGTAAATTCTTAAATCCTAAAAAAATATATATATAGTCTTATTTTTCATACAACAGGCAAATAGAAATAAAAACCGAAAAGAGAAATCACCTCAGAATTCTATGAAAGTCAAGAAGAAACCATCACAGAACCATATGATAAAACTTTTTCTAATTGGGGCAGTAGTGTCTAGTTCAATCATTCTTTCATCAAATATTTATTAAGCACTTTTGTGCCATGTTATAAGGTCCACGAATACTGTAGAGAATTTTGTAGATTATTTCTGTTCTCATGGAGCTTGAACAGTCTTTGGGGCATAGGAGTGTTGGCAAGGGGCACTCCTGATAAGGAAATAAGCAAAGAAAATTTCAAGTATTACAGATACTCTAAGAACAACTAAAGGAAATTAAAATTGTATGCATTCTGCATGCCATGTGAGCAGACGTACTGATCGTCTTTGGTTCATATCATATTTTTAAGGAAGTATGAATAGCAAACTACATTAGAAGATGGAGATGGTATCTCTTTCAGAGTAAATGACAGAGTTGTTTTCATTCAATATAATACAGATTATGCCAACCCGTAGAGCAAAGATTAGTAAGGTTTGCCATCATTAGAAAAACGTTCATCCCTGAAGCTTGAGATTAGTGTGGGACAACTGACTGCATATGTGTCACGTGGATTTCTTTTTATGGAGCTTTGAGTATTGTCACTCAGGGAATTGGTGCAAATATTGATTTCCTGGTAACTGATATTCCTGGGAGTAATCAAATCCTTTAAGTCTAGGTTAGAATCTCTTCTCTTTTGCTAACATTTTTGAAACTGGAGCAGACTAACCTGTACAATTGGGAGTCAGATATAATCTCAGAGCCTTCGGTCTTGACGATGCCCTGATGAGTGAGTGAGTTTGGGAGCACTGAAGAAAGAGGCACAGAGGCAACTTCTGAAAAATGATGAGTGAAGAAAGTACAGATTAAGGAAAATTCAGTGAGAAAAACGGGGTCTAGATTTGTAGATCCTTGCAGACCATGTCCAGAGTTTGATTCTATTTATGTAAAGAGAATCAATTGGAGGGTTTAAGCAAGAAAGTGACATGATCCTCTCTCTATATGTGTGTATATATATATCATGCCTATGATATATATATGCTTATTAAAGGTATAGACAAAAACACTAGACTATGAATCAGATTTAGATTTATGTCTAAGCTCTGCAATATAGTTATGTGATCTTTATGAAATCACAGTTTTTCTGAGCTTCCATTTTCTCCAATGTAAGACAAAATTGGCAAATCAAAGCAATGCGATATACTTCACACCTATTAGAATGTCTATTACTATCAAAAAACAAAAGAAAACAAAGCAAAACAGAAAATAAGAAGTGTTGGCAAAGATGTGGAGAAAAGGCATCACTTATGTACTATTGATGGGTGTGTGAAATCATGCAGCCACAATGGGAAATAGAATGGCATTTCCTTAAAAAAATAAGAATAAAATTACCATATGATCCAGCAATTGTACTTCAAGGTACAAACCTAAAGGAATGGAAAACAGGCACTCAAAATGATATTTGTATATCAGGAGCATTATTCGAAGAGGCAAAAGGTAGAATAAGCCCAAGTGTTCATCAGTGGATGAATGGATAAACAAAATATGGGACATTAAAAACAATGGAATGTTATTCAACCTTAAAAAGGGATAAAAATTCTGACAATGTTATTTTTTTAAAGATTTTTATTTATTGATTTGAAAGCAAGAGTGAATATAAGCAGGGGGAATGGTAGAGGGAGAGGGAGAAGCAAACTTCCCACTGAGCCCTGAGCTTAAGGTGGGAGGCTACATCCCAGGACCCAGAGATCACGACCTTAGCCAAAGTCAGATACTTAACTAACTGAGCCACCCAGGCACCCCTCTGATACATATTTTAATGTCAATGAACTTTAGTGAGATTAGGCCAAGTAAAATAAAGCAAATTACAAAAAGACAAATGATGTAAGACTGCACTTTTTTACAAGGTACATAGAGTACTCAAATTCATAAAGACAGAAAGTAAGGTGATGGATGCCAGAGGTTGGGAAGAAGGTGAAATGAGGAGTTGTTTAATAGGTACAAAGTTTCAGTTTTGCAAGGTGAAAGAGCTGTTGTACAATCATGCAAATGTATTTAACACTACTAAACTATATACTTAAAAATGGTTAATATGGTAAATTTTATATTATGTGTATTTTGCCATAATTAAAAATTTTTTAAAAGTCAGTAGTGTAGACTACAGTTGGTTTATTTAGCAAACAAAGGAACTTTTTCTGTCATGATTCAGAAATGATATGTCTCCATGTATATCAACATAGAAGTTTTCTATGCTTTCAAATATCCAAGAGACTAATAAATCACAGCCCTGTATTTAGGAAAGTTTTAAAAACATACAGGTAAAATCATGTTGTTACCTGTAAAATCATCTATAAATATAAGATGAAAATATTATTGTTAGTCTCAAAATAGATTCCAGAACCTCCAATTTTTGGGGTAGTTGCAATACATTTATTTATTTATTTACAAATAGTCTTATCTTGGAATTTTAATTTTTTTCTTTGAGTATGCTTAACATATAATGTTACATTAGTTCAGGTTTACAACATAGTGATTTGACAAGTTTATACATTATGCTGTCCTTACCACAAGTGTAACTACTATCTGTCACAAATACAATGCTATTAGCATATTGACTATATTCCCTATGCTGTATCTTTTATTCCCATGACTTATTCATTTCATGATTGCAAACCTGCACCTCCCACTCCCCTTCACTCACTTTGCCCATTCTCCAACCTCCTTCCCTCTGGCAATCGTCAGTTTGTTCTCTCTGTTTATAAGTCTGATTTTGCTTCTTGTTTGTTTGTTTATTCAGGTGTTTTGTTTTATATACCCACATATGAGTGAAATAATAATAGTATTTGTCTTTCTCAGTGTGAATTATTTCACTTAATATAATACCCTCTTGGTCCAACAATGTTGTTGCAAATATCAAGGTCTTTTCCTTTGTATGACTCCATAACATTTCACTGTGTGTGTGTGTGTGTATATAAATATATCACTTGCCCTTATCTATTCATATATTGATACACACTTAGGTTGCTTCAATATCTTCGCTGTCATAAATAATGCTGCAATATATAGCAGTGCATATATCTTTTCCAATTAGTATTTTCATTTTTTTTAGTAAATACTCAGCAGTGGAATGATTGGATCATATGGTATTTTAATTTGTTTGAGAAACTGCCACAATACATTTTAAGGTTGTTTTATACAGTGTTCATTCTACATTCTTTAGTGTATACACTGTAAGATTAAATGATGCCAATATGAAGCTCCTGACAAAAAGATTGGGAGACTTGAGTATGTCATGAAAGTGTGAATTAACACAAGGATTAATTTATTAATTATTGCCTGAATACATACTTAGATGGATATATGAAAGGAGCATTTCACCCTTACCATTTCTAACAGCACATTTTCTAACTTCACCCTTTACCTAATTTTCACTGGCCATGATAATTGATCAAGCCCTGTTAGATACTACATGTTAGGCTATATGGGAGAGAAATTATAATTCAGGAGAGAAATTAGGCAATGTTCTATATAAGGAATGGCTGATATGTGCTATTTTTAAAACAAGTTTATTGAGATGTAATTCAGACACAATAAACTTTACATGTTTAAATGTATAATTTGATAAATATCACATGTATACAAATTAAATTTATTACCATAATCAAGACAGTAAAAATAATAATCACTTCCCAAAGTCCTCCATTTGCAATCCCTCCCTTCCAACTCTCCCTGCTCCCACATATGCAGCAAACTTCTTTCTGTCATTACAGATCAGTTTGCATTTTCTGGAATTTTATATGAATGAAATCATGCTTTTTTTTGTGCTTGGCTACATTCCGCTCAGCATAATTATTTTGAATTTAATTCATGTTGTATTAAAAGTTTATTTTTTAAATTTCTTTTAGTATTTCATTAGATGGATATATCTCGATTGCTTTTTCCCAGTTTTAGGCTTATACAAGTAAACTTATGATATTCATATATACACCTTTATATGGCTACATGATATCATTTCTTTGACTACATTCCAAGGATGGGGATGACTGAGTTCTATAGTAAAGTGTGCATTTTTAAAGAAAATACCAAACACATTTCCAAATCAATGTCTTATTTTACGTTCCTACTTGCAGTATGTGATAGTTCCATTTGCTCAATTTTCTCACCAGCACTTGAAATGGTCAAACTTTAATTTTCAGCTATTCTAGTAAGTTTGTAGTGGCAACTTGTGATGGTTTCAATCTGCATTCCTGTAAAAATTAAGATGTTCGACATCTTTCTAGGTACTTATTTGCAATAATATATCTTCTTTGGCGTAGTGTGTGTTCAAATATTTTGTCCATTTTTAGGTTTATTTTACTACGATTGAGATTTGAATGCTGTGTGCTTATTTTGCCATAACCTAGCAAGGCAAGACTTTGACTGAATCAAATTAAAATAAGTAAGGGCACTGCATTAGTGATATCATGATGGCTGGCTCCTTGGAGGAAGATGTATAAGAGCAATTATGGCTGCAGTCATTCTATGTTGCTAATAACTCCAACTAAAATTCAGAGCTCAGCCCAGTTTGTGACATTTCCAGGACTGCATGACCTGGAATATTTAGAATCATTCCTTAAACTGTGAGAAATAAGCTACTGTTTCTCACAGACCAAGTCAGAAATTGGGAAGCTCAGATAAGTGGGGTTTTCTGACTTTGAGTAAAATTATATTCCTCATCTGAGATGAAGGTCTAGTTAATAAAGTTGCCAAAAATAAAGTAAATCTGAGTTATAGGATCGTTAGAATATTCCAGAGGTCCAAAGCAGAGGCAGTCCTACCTGACCCTTATTAGGCTCAGGTGATACTACATATGCTGGAAACTAAAATACACACATACTAGACTTTTTGGCAGAAATCAAAGAAAACTTCTCAGCAGAACCTCTCAGGTTTCGGTCTAGAAATGCGACTGATATAACAGCTCATTATAGTCCCTCAAAAGAAAATGACCATGTGGAATTGATTGAAACTGACCCTGCTATAGAAGAATAGCAGATGATTCCATGAACAGAAATATCAATCACACTTATAAAATGTTAGAGCCCAGAAAGTTTGCTCGTAAAGTGAAAGTTTTATATTCAAAATCATTCTGGGGCTGGGGAGGCGGGATTCATGGGGAATACAGGGCATACGAGAGCAGACAGTTTCACTGACTGTAGGGCCTATCATAAAGTCCTGCAGTGCTAAGGTCTTCACCAGTGTGTCCCTCAAACCTTATAATCTTCTCCGACCTAAAGCAAAGGCAGTTTAAACTGGTTCACTTAAACAAACAGCCAATAATCATAGGAAAAGATGCTTAGTTATTAGTAAGAAAGTGTCAATTTAACAACAGAAAATTTTAATAAGAAAATACAAACAAATATTTGTAGAAAAAGAATTCTTGTACATTGTTGGTAACAGTATAGATTTTTTAAAGCATTTTGGCAAAAACTCTTGCATTATCTAATAAATGTGGAAATTACATACTTTGAAATCCAGCACTTTTACTTCTAGGTATGTTCCCTACAGAATCTCTTGTATATGTTCACTAGGAAACATGGATAAGAATGCTCATAATAGCTTTTTTTGTGAATAAGATATTTATAAGAAAAACAGTATTGAGGATAATATTTATTTCCATAAATGGAGAATAGAGCATGTGATTGTGTAAGGGACATGCTGGGTCTCAAAGATGTGGGTAACTTTCTTTTTCTTGAGTAGTATGTTGAATATATAAGAGAATATTTTATTTTAATTAACATATACACAGTATTTGTGTTTATGTGTCAAATACACAAAAATAAATTTACTATATTTCAGATGTTCTAAAAATGGAATGGTATGTATTTGTTACAAATTGAATGCTTATTTCAGAGGGCTCTCATCTGTTATGAAATTATGAACAGTCTTTATATGTGCACTTCCTTAGGTAAATACTTCTGAATTGTGATATAAACCATTTGATGAAACATTTATCTCGCTTCAAGAGACTGAATTGAAAACTCTACCTGGTTATTTATGGGCAGACATAGAACATAAAAGGAGATAGGCTGTCCCAAATTAGATCTATTATTGCCATTCTTCCCAAGAGCTGGAGCCCCCAGTGCTTTATATGAGTAGCTATGATTCATATTAATAACTGCATACCAACTAAGACTTTGAAATAATTTTTATATACAGCAAAAGAGAAGTTTCAATGATGAGAGGGAAAGTGAAAAATTACACAATTTTCAGTTGCCCATAATAACAAAAGAGGTGAAAGAACTATGTCAATTAAAAGTTGAGCTTTAGCTCCACTTTACCAAAAAACTGAGTTATCAGAAGACATGATACTACTTACTATCCCTCCAGGAAACTGAACATGACAATGAAATGGTGGGAAGAAATAATCCAAATTATATATACATACATCTAAGCCAAACAAAACAAAACTGAGACCAGAAAGAGTGCAGAGACAGGTGTTAGACTAGTAGTGGCAGCACAGAGAGGGTCCTACCTAAATGGGAAATGCCTGTCATGAGCAAGCTTAAGATGGAAGTGGGGGGATTCCAGGAGAGATGAAGAAAAGGAAGCATATCTTTGAAAGGTGCACATATTTGCAAAGCATCGAAAAAAAATCACCTCTGATAAATGCTAAGAAGATAACAAAAGCATATTAAAAATCTTCTCAACTCCCCCAAATAAACAAACATACAAACAAGCAAAGATAGAGCAACCAGCATAGCAGAAAAAAAAAAAAAAAAACCAAAACCCAAAAATAAAGTTTTCAGTAAGACTAGGGGGATATCTATCTCTATAAATCCAGGTATGTGAGGATATTTAGCAGTACAGAAGCTGTGTGAGAGCAAATGGAGAAAAGAGAAGGGGATCTCAGTTGTCCTAAAAACCAGGAACCCAGCCAAGAAGAATTCCCCGCTGCAGAACTCCCTATGGAGTGAATAACTGGTCCAGTGGCTCTGAGAACAGTCAGAACTGGTAAGTGAGTTCACAGGGTCTCTGGAAAGGACTGAGCATAAAGTGTGACCTGGGACTTTGCAGCTATTGAAATACTCAGTGAGAAGACTGGCTTACACTGAGATAAAACAACGGAGTAAGACAAAAATTAAGAAATAGAACAAATTGGGAATGAAAGGAAGGAAAGGTTTTGATGCTATTTGCGGAAAGCACGAGAGAAGACACGTGACAAATTCTGAAGAAATGACTGAGAGGAATTTTTCAACACTTAGCTGTAACCCAATGGAAGGAGACTCCAAGTGGGCGGTTACCATACCTGGCTACTTCTTGAGTGTCTTTGGGATCAATACCTGTGGAAAGTGGGGAGGGAGAGGGAAAAATACAGGATCAGGCACAGATAGCAGTCACACCGCAATAAAAGCATAACCATAGCCTTGGTTTTGACCACACAGGGAGCTCTGGAGTCTGAATAGCCTTTTGGGAAAAGTTTTCAATTAGCAATAATCGCGCCTCGGATAAACCTCATTGGCTATGATACTGCCACTGCGCAAAGCTCTGAATAGCCTTTTGGAATGACTGAGCTAAAATATAAGGAGGCTGAGAGCTGAAGCCTTCTTCATTCTAGCCACCCAGCAGTTGTAACAACATCTCAGGACTGTACATCAGGGTAGCCCATCACAACCCAAAAGGCAGCCCTAAAGCTGTTAAACCAGAAACATTTTTCTGACTCAAACTTCCAAAAGTATAAGAAAACTCACCACACTTAGACAAGAAGAATGGAATCAGGTTGCATTCAAACCTATACTAACATACCGTAGGAATAAAAAAGAATGAGAATAGCACATCTACAAAAATTGAGACACACCAGAAAAAGGTGCCATAATGCAGAGAAAACCTGTAAATTAGTATTTTTATGAGAATACACAGAGATTATGAAAAAAGTAGAAACTATGGTGGAAGAAAATCAATCAAAACTGGGAAAAAGGGGTGCCTGGGTGGCTTAGTGGGTTAAAGCCTCTGCCTTCAGCTCAGGTCATGATCTCAGGGTCCTGGGATGGAGCCCCGCGTCGGGCTCTCTGCTCAGCAGGGAGCCTGCTTACCTTCTCTCTCTGCCTGCCTCTCTGCTTACTTGTGATGTTTCTCTCTCTCTCTCTGTCAAATAAATAAATAAAATCTTTTAAAAAAACTGGGAGAAAAATGAAATGAGAGAATGAAAGGGAACTAAAAGATTCCAGGAAATAATTGGAAAAAAATTAATAATTAGAGAAAAGACTAAATTAGAAGGAACCAAGCATGAACAGACATGATAAGAGATAACAGACATGATTGTTGAAATAGATAGAAGAAAAAAACAAATGAAAAAAACAAAAGAAATTAGACACTAAAAGAAGATAGAAAGACTCTTAAATACTAACAATAGAATTGGAAAATCACTATTTTATAATCACTATTTTATAATATTTAACAAAATAGAGAAACTAGACCAGTTATCAAATTGTGCTTGGATAACCCTTGGTGGTCCTAAGACCTTTTCAGTGGATGTATGACTTCCTCTGCTTTTCAACTGCATATCTGTTTGAGGACAAAATTTCTTCACATACTTCAACCAAAACAACATATTGTAACATTGAATGCAGAAACAGTCATGAGAATTTATTTAGCTGTATTCAGAGACAATGAGGAGTTTTATAAAAATTTAAAATGATGCTACTTTTCTCACTTCTTTTGTTTTGAAAATATAGTTATTTTTATGGAAATATGTTTTTATGTTAATATATATAACTAACAACACTGAAAAAATAAATTTATGTGGGAACATGGAATATGACACAGTTAGGACACACTTTCCTGTCAAACAAGAAAGTAATATTCACAAAATTTATGATATTCTTATTCATAAAAAACTATAATATTTCAAAAATTGGCAAAATAAAAATGTTTTTACACTTATTTTGTTTTGAAAATATAGTTATTTTTATGGAAATATGTTTTTATGTTAACATATATAACTAACAACAATGAAAAAATAAATTTATGTGGAACATGGAACAGGACACATTTAGGACACACTTTCCTATCAAACAATAAAGTAATATTCACAAAATTTATGATATTCTTATTCATAAAAAACTCTATAATATTTCAAAGAATTGTCAGAATAAACAATGTTTTCTGACCACAGTATAATTTAACTGGACAACCATAATAAATGACAACTAGAAAAATTCTGGTATTTTCCAAATAAGAAATAAAGTTAACCTTAAATCAAAGAAATAACAATAGAGATCAGAAAAATATTTCAAATTGAATGATATTGGAAATATTTTATATAATAACTTGAAAACAGAGTTGGAACAGTAGTAGAGGGAAGTTTATAGACCTAAAAGCATGTACAATGAAATAAGGAAGGCTGTAAATGTGAAGATTTAAATAACTAACCCAAGAAGTTGGAAATAGAACAACAAAATAAACAGGAGAGTAAGAGGAGAGATATAATATAGACAAAAGTTGATAATACTCAATTAAAAAAGTATAACAGAGATGACCAATATACTGAAATGTTAATTCTTTGAAAAAGCCAACAACAAATAATAAACATGAAGCAAAACTTTTAAGAAGGGGGAGGTGTGTTTTAAGACATAAATAGCCTATAACACAGATGAAAAAATATGTTGTCACTAAGAACTAAGTATTAAATAGATAATAAATTATTATGAAAAATTATAATTTTTAAAATTTAGATGAAATGTATAACTTTTTAGAAAAACATGATATTAAAAATGTATACAAGAAAGGGATGCATGGGTTGCTCAGTCAAGTAAGCCTCTGACTCTTGGATTCCACTCAGGTCATAATCTGAGAGTCATGGGAACTAGCTCTACATCAAGCTCTGTGTTCAGTATCCAGTCTGCTTAAGATTCTCTGCCTCTCCCTCTCCCTATGCCCTGCCCACTGCATACATATGCATATGCTCTCTTTCTCTATCCCTGCAATAAATAAATAAATAAATAAATAAATAAATAAATAAATAAATAAAATCTTTTTAAAAATATATACAGGCCGCCTGGGTGACTTAGTTGTTAAGCATCTGCCTTCAGCTCAGGTCATGATCTCAGGGTCCTGGGATCGAACTCTGCATCAGGCTCCTGCTCAGTGGGGAACCTGCTTCTCCCTCTCCAACTCCCCCGTGCTTGTTTCCCTCTCTCACTATCTCTGTCTGTCATAAATAAAGAAATCTTAAGAAAATACAAAAGTGTATACAAGAAGGAAGAAGTAAAAATAATTATTTGGCTATTAAAAAATTAAATTCATAATTTAAAATCTTCCCATGAAGAACATTCCGGGTCTACATGGCTTCACTGGCAAATTCTACCAAATAAATAAATAAATAATATCAATTTAACACAAAATTTTAGTATACTAGAAAATGATAGTACATTTTCAAACTCAATGTGGCTAATACAACCTTGATATCAACACTTTACAAGGGCAATACAAGGAAGAAAACCTATAACCCAATCTCATTAATGAAAGTAGATGTAAAACTTCCAAACAAAATACTAAGAAACAAAATCCAGCATAGCATAGCAAACTTAAATCCCAGATCATGATGAGTTTATTTCATGCAAGATTAAGTTAACATTAGAATAGCAATTATTTTAGTTTGCTATCTTAATAGAAGAAAGGAAGACAAATCATATATGATCAATATGATGATGAGAAATAGTGTTTGATATTAGCAATCTAGGAAAAGATCGGAAGTTCCTTAATCTGATTAAAGATATCTACCAAAAATTTATAGCAAGGGGCGCCTGGGTGGCTCAGTCATTAAGCATCTGCCTTCAGCTCAGGTCATGATCCCAGGGTCCTGGGATGGAGCCCTGCATCAGGCTCCCTGCTCAGCGGGAAGCCTGCTTCTCCCTCTCCCACTCCCCTGGCTTGTGTTCCCTCTCTTGCTGTGCCTCTCTGTCAAATAAGTAAATAAAATCTTAAAAAAAAAATTTATAGCAAGTATCATACTAAATGGTAAAATACTGAATATATACTCTTTGATGGGCACCAGACAATGATATTTGTTACTTCCATTTTTATTCAATACTTTACTGGGTGTCCTAGTTAGCTCACAAAGCCTAGACAAACAATAACACATTTGAGGACGGCAAAGAAACAAAATCCTAACTTTTCATAGATGAGATGATTATGTACATAGAAAATGCAAAGGAATCTATCCCTACGTTATTATAATGAATGAATTATCAAGTTTGCCTGATACAAAGACAATATATGTAATCAATATATAATATCAATCAAAATAAAATATCTTTTAAAATGATACTATTTATAATAGCATTAAATATTAAATATCTTGGAATGAATCTAACAAAAGCTACACATGACTTTTCAACAGAAAATCAGAAATTTTTGTGGAAAGAAAATAAAGAAGACCTAAATATATCGGATTTATGGTTTTGATGATTCAATATTTTAAAGATATCAGTTCCTTCTAAGTTGATCTAAAGAGTGTGCAATCCAAATCTAAACACCCTGGAGAGAGAGAGAGAGTGTGTGTGTGTGTATGTGTGTGTGTGTGTGTGTATTTGCATGTATTTGTAGCTTATCATGCTGATTTTAATATATCTATGGTGACACAAACAACCAAGAACAGGCAAGACACCCCTGAAGAAAAACAAAATTGAAAGATTTGTTCTCTCAAATAACAGAATCACAGTAAAGCTAGAGTAATTAATACAGTATCATGTTGGTGTAAAAATGTACAAATATCTTTGTCAAAGTTCCCAGGAACTGACTGACTCATGGGTACTTGAGTCATCAAGGTCATTGAAGAGCTGTGCTCTCTCAAGTAATAATGTAATGGTAGCAATAATAACAGTTTTAAATGATAACAAATAATGTAGATGAAATATCTACTTCAATCCATACAAAATCTCTGCTAAAATTGTTCCCATTTTATTGTGGGGGAAAAATGAAGAGGCTAATTAATTTGTTCAAAAACAGAATGGAAATGGTGGAGTCAAAGTGTACTTTAGATATTCAAACCTGAATCTCACATTTATTTAGTGCTTTCTATGCCAAGGCATTGTGTTAGGTACCTTTATGTATATATATTATTTACTCATAATAACTCTGCATAGAAGTTTTTAAAGTATAAAACATTTTGAGCTACTATGGTGAAGCAGAAGAATTTTTTGTCTTTATGTTTATGAATAGAAAAAGAATAAATCAGAATTATACCACCGGTGATATTTTATTGAGAAACAATTTTCCAGAACAAATAGTCATACTATTAATTATTTAATACATACTAAATTAATTATTTAATTAAGTTCTATACAGTAAACATAAATCATTTATTGTTTATTTTTATTACTTAACCTAGTGATTTCACAATAATTATTGGCACTATAAATCAATTATGATTCATATTAATTTTACCCACCACAACTTCTGTTGTGAGTTTATTCTGGCTACTATTTCTCTCTAGCCTATTTTTTCTCAGTTAAAATTTTGCTTGTCTAATTTTTTTAAGACAACTGAATTTTTCAATAAACTTTCATTATAGTCTGCATTTTAAGTTCCTGTGTTTTTTGGGGTTATTTTTTCCATGAAGTCTAATTTTATTCAGATCAACTTTTTCAGGTTTCTATTATGCCAATAAGATGTATTTCTTCATTTAGTTTTTATCCAATAGTAAATTATACCCTGGACTCAGCCAAAATGTTGAGTTAAAACAGTTGAATCAAAATTTCTTTCTTTATAACTATTTCTATTTCACTGTTTTTTAGATAGTGAAATTGATGCTCACACAGATGAAATATTTCCATGTCAAATATTTGAATAAAAGTCTGTCTAAAAACCAGGTTTATGATTTTTCTCCTATATGCTAATGTCTCTGACCTTAATTATCACAAATTTAATCCTGAAATTGGAGATAACTTTGCCTTGCCTTCCTCACAGCTTATTATTTTAATAAGATGAGGCCACCTATGTAAATTTTTTATAATCTATAAATAGTACGAAAGTATAGGTATTATCAATATTAATTAAAAACATTTATTCTATTTTAATTTGTTAGATTAAAAACAAATTTATTTGTTTAATCTGTTAGATTAAAACTGTTCTTTTTCAGGTCAACCAATTTCCTTGGCCTACTTCTAAACAGCTGAAGATGTTTTCCATTTTATGCTTTCATCTCATTTTTTTAGTATTCATCATTGATATACATTATGAAAGAGTTGTTTTAGGCTTATTTCAGGTGCTATGCTATGTTTCAATTTAGAGCTGGTAATTTGGGAATCCTCCCATACTCCTGAATAATGAAAAAACTTTTCTCATCTGAAAAGTCGTTATTCTAAGTGCACAGTTATGAACACACAGGACAATATGACCATGCGTAGGGAAAACTCAGTCTTCCTGTGTCCCTCCTTTGCTCACCCTGCTAATGCACTCACATTTCTGACACTAGATGAGTGGGATTTTTCCCACATCAAGAAATTCTTGGTGACATCAGGTGGGTATTCTCTAGGTTAACTCAATTCTGATATTACCTACCTGGAGATATGCTAAGTCTCATTGGTTAAGGGCTCAGTCTTTCAAGACTACCCTTCACTTGAGATAACAATCACAAGTGGTAGGTCCCCAGGTTACCCAAAATTTCTGTCAGACTCAGCTCCAAATTAGAGGTTTCCAAGACCTCCTCCTCTTTTGGCTGAATTGTTAGCTAGAATAGCTCTCAGAACTCAGGGAAACACTTACTTACATTTATCAATTTATTACATAATAATGGATATGATAAGGGATACAGATGAACAGCTACATAAAGAGATACATAAGGGAAACCTGGGAGGGTCTCAAGCACAGGGGTTTCTGTCCTTATGCAGTTGGGGGATGTCACCCACTGGATACATGAATGTGTTCGGCAACCTGAAGCTCTGCAAACCCCATGCTCTTGGTATTTTTATGGAGACTTCATCAGATAAGCATGAAGCCCCTGTCCTCTATCTAGAGAATGAAGAGTGGGACTGAAAATTCCCACTTCTAATCACGGCTTAGTTTTCCTGGTGACCAGCCCTCAGGCAGGAGCTATCTAGAAGCCCACCCAGAGTCACATCATTAGAACAAAAACCACTGCTACCATCCAGGAAATTCCAAGGGATTCAGGAGCCAGGGCCAAAGACAAAATATTGGAATAATATTGAATATTAGAATAATATGCTCCTAGTGCTCTTATGACTTCAAAAATCACAAAAGTTTAAGATGCTCCATACCAGGAAGGAGGGACAGATATATACGTACATTTTTCTATTATCTCATACACTGTTAAATAATTTGTATAATCTTTATCTTCTTTTTCATCTAAAGAGCACTTGATGTAGTTTAGAAAAGAAAGCCAGAGTTTAGTCAAAACCATGTAAGGAAGAGTAGACTTGCATTTCTGAACATGGTTAATGGGAACTGGATGTACCCCCACACTGTAATCTGGACAAAATATATGAAACAACTGTTTTCAGACAGTGAACAGCAGTCAGTGCAGGATTATAACCTCTGAGAATTGGGGAAATATGATGGAGTCAATTGTTTCCCAAAGCTTTCTGCCTAGAAAGTTCATGCCAGGAAGTTTACCAGGCAAGAATGGAATATCAATAAGAAGGCTGTCACTGACTTACTGAACCAGAGTTCAGAGGTCAGGAAGGTTAAGACAGCTAGAATTCCCAAACTAAAGCAAAAGGAAATGACACATTGAGAAACAAAATGAACATAACCTCAATGAGAAGTATCAAGGGGTCAAATATATGAGCGTTTGGATTTTCTGAAAGTGAGGACAAAAAAAAAAAGAATTGGAAAAATGATGATTGAATTTTTTCCCAACACTAATGAAAATCATAAACTAAGGATCTAAGGAAATTGAAAAACCACAAGCAGGATAAATAAAAAGAAAACTAAAAAATAATAATAATCAAAATGTAGAATAACAGCTATGAAAATATCATAAGAGCATCCGACAACCAAGACTTTTTATGGATATAAGAACAAAGATAAGAATGACTATAGGCTTCTCATCAGAAAAAATTTTGCAAGTCAGGAAAACATTCTATGTTCAGTAAATATATGCTTCACAAGTAAAAGTGAATTTTCAAATATTTAAAAAGTTCAGTTTTTTCAGACAAAATAAAAAAGATAATTTGTCATCATAAGACCTCTATTATAAAATATATTTAAACCTCTGTAGGTTGAAGGAAAATAATATCAGTTAGAAACTTGGATTTGCTCAAAGGAATGAAGATCTCCACACATGACAATTATGCCAGCAAATATACAATAGTTTTCCCTCCCTTTTAAAAATTCTTTTGAAAGATAATTAACTGTTCAAAGCAAAAATAACAATGTATACAGAGTTTACAATATTTGTAGAAGTGAGATGTATGACATCAATAGCACAAATGATATGAGCATATTACTATAATTATACCATGTGATGTTTGGTTATACAAAAAAAAAAGCATAAAATTTGCTTGGATTTGTTAAACCATAGACTAGCCTTTAAAAGGTAAAACAAAGAATCATAACAATTAATTGAGTACTGGAGGTAAAATGAAATATTAAAGACAAAATAAGAAATTCAAAAAAGAGTAGGAAAAAAGAAAGAATAGAAAAGACAAATAGAAAATAGCAAGACTATATATTAAAACTCATTCATATTGAAAATTATATTAAATTTGAATGATAGAAATCCATGATGGTCACTATGGTAGCTACTAGTTACATGTGGCCTTTGAGTATCTGAAATGCAACTAGTAGGATTAAGGAACTAAATCTTTAATTTAATTTTAATTAATTTAAGTTGAGCTAGAAAAACTGAAATTTGATTAAGTTATGATAATTTTAAGTGATTTGGAACCATGTGGATGTGTGAATCCACATTTTCAACTGTAAATATTATGAAACCTAAAAATGAAGCATTTTCAATGAAAATTTCATGTCCAAATTGAATTATTCTGTAAGTATGAAATACCTAATTTCAAATTTTTGGATTTAAAAAATTTAGTATGAAAAAAGAAATAAAAATCTCATTAATGACTTTATATGGATTACTTTTTGAAATGATAATTTTATATGTTTAGTTAACTAAATATATAAGTATTATTAATTTCATCTTTTTCTCTTTATATTTCTTGATGTATCAAATATCACTTCGATGCACTGTTTTTATTTTTATGATTTTTTATTTTTTTATTTTTATATATTTAAATAGACTCCACACCCAGCATAGAGCCCAACATGGGGCTTGAACTCATGACTATGAGATCAAGACCTGAGCTGAGATAAAAAATCAGATATTTAATTGACTGAGCCATCCAAATACCCTCAGTCCATTGTTTTCAGACATTACTACTTTAAGCATGCTAACACCAAGGCCAAGATTGTCAAGCTATATAAAAAGCAAAAATAAACTATATGCTCTCTACAAGAAACCCACTTTAAATATAAAGATACAAAGAATCCAGAATGTCTTAAGTATTAGTGAAAAAGGACATTGTTTTGGAAACTTAAAGTATCTGAATTCAATACTTACTAGATTTGAAATTAAGGACAATGTGGTACTGACAAAGGATAGACAGAAAGATCAATGGAAGAGATTGAGAGCCTAGCAATAGACACATATATGTATGTTTAGATTGTTGAAAACAAATTCTAAAGGAAGAGAAAAGTAAAGAAAATCTTAAAAAAAATAGATGCTGGAATAATTGGATATTTATATGGGAAAAAATGAAATAAAGCTTGATCTCATGCATTACACAAAAATTAATTTGACACGGAGAATTGACACAAACATAAAAGTTAAAACCATGGAACTTCTAGAAAAAAAACAGGAGAATATATTCACAAATTGGGGGTAAGCAAATATTTCTTAGGACACAAAGCAATAACCATAAAATAAATAAAAATAAATTAGGTTTAAAACTTAAAACTTCTGTCCATCTCAATATATCATTATGAAAACTAATAAGAAATTTAAAGACTACTATAAGTTTCACATAAGGGGACTCTGAGGAATGATGGAAAATATCCGTAATTATATACATTTGTGAAAATTCATCAAAATGTGCAATGAATGTTCTCCTCTATGTGAAGCAATCAGAAGCAATCTCTTCTACATTACTGTTGGGAATCTAAAAAGATATACCCATTTGGGAAATATTTGGCATTTTTTTATAGAACTAAATATAATTTTACCTTATAACTGAGTCATTCCACTCCTAGATAATTTTCCAAATAAATTATTTGGAAAAAGTTACATGTACAAAAATGTTCATAGATTTATTCATACTAATCTAAATAGAGAAACTATCTTGTTGTCTTAGGAACTCATCAGTAAAAAAATGGATTGAAAGTGGTTTATCCATACACATTCATTCATGGAACACTACACAGCAAGAAAAGGAAACAAACTCCATGTAACAGATGCATCTCACCAATACTGTGCTGAGCAAAAGAAATCAAATACCAAAGAACAGATAGTGTATTATTTCATTTATATGAAGTTCTAGACTAGAAAAAAATTAATACCTGCTTCGAAAAAATAAAACAAAACAAAAACGGACCTTGGTCGCTTCTGCCACTGAAGAAGTCACCATCAAGTTTTCTATTTAGGTGTAAAAGAGGTAAAAGAAAAGTATGATGCTTTGTCTTAATATCTGAAGAAGAAAAAAGCAATCTTAGATAGTTGAGAAAGACAAATTATTTCCTACTATCAAAGTCTTAGGAGAAAGAGTCTTTGGATGAGAGAGAATGAAAAATGAAACTGGTATTTTTGATAATATGTATTTCAAATGCTGTTAATTTTTATGTGGCCATTTTATCTTCTAAACATGTCAAGTACATAGTCTAAAATTATAGTTAACATGTAAATACCTTCATATTATCACTTCGCCTTGTTTTCTAGAATTTTCTCCTCAGATACAAGCACCAAATGACCCTGTAAACTGAATTCCTTAAACCTAGTAGGCTTGCTTAGATTCGTTGAAATCTTTCTTTCTTGTATCATTACTGCCTTCTGCCTACAATGTTTGTTTTACTCTTTTTCCCTGATGCATTACTTCTCCTCTATCCTCTCTATCTCACACAGACTCATAGTTTTTATATTCACTGCGTCATAAATTATATTGTTAACATCTAGGTATCATACAAATATACAAATATATAACATGTCTGTCCTACATTCCTTGAAAAGTGGTACTACATTACTACATTCTTTTCTTTCTTTATCTTCAGTGCCCAGCAAAGTGCCAACACAGATATTTGTTAAACAAATGATTCTGTGAATACACTTTTGAAAAATTAAATTTTTAAATTTTGATACACCATACCTTATCATCACACAAGGAACATTTAGTCTCCTCTTTATGGTCAGGCTTCATACACTTGGAAAATGGAGAAAACTCAACATTTTAAAGAGATTATAGGTATTTTAAAGGAAAAAAATGTTTTATTTTTGGCATATTTCTTTTTGAAAATAAATCATTTTGATCTAAATTTTCTAGATAATACCCTATTTTTAGTCTTCTATTTGTATTTTTTAACATAACAGAAATATGTAAGCAAAAGACTTGAATTTACTACATAGAACTATTTAATAATACCACCACAAATAATTTAGTTTACTGATGAGGCAATTGATTGCACAGATTAATGAGTTCAAGATTGCTGAGTTACAAAGTAGCTTCTTCCTTTAATGGCTTAAAAACCTAGAAATTCAGAGCTGAACAGATTTCATGTTTCCTCTATGAAAAGCTCTTCATTTCAAATATCAAGAATGGGAGACAGAAAAACTGACAACTCATATTCTGTAGTTCTTACTAAGAGGAGGAGCCATCTCTGAAATTGGCTCATTTGCAACTCAAGTCAATTCCATTCTTTAACAAGAGAAAAAAGCCTCAGTAGGGAAATCCTCTCTTATTCCATTCAAAATATTGATGAAAAAATATAATGTGCTTTCCTAAAGCTAAGTAAATTTGTCAATCCCAAAGGCCTATTAGTCACTGGTGAAAGCTTAACAAAGTATCAATGCTTGAATCCCAGTCCTCAGAGATTCTTTATTAATTGGCCTCTGATGGCACCGCCCATGTATTAGCACTACGATGTGAAGTTGGGGTTGAGAGATAAGGCAATATGCAATTTTCTTTTCCCAAGTCATCAATATTATCCTATCATTCTTAACCCATTAATTTATGCTTCTGAATAGCGATTTTTAGTTGGCACTTAGACACTATAATGAACCACTAAGAAAAATATATTTTAATATATCATAATTCATTTATTAAAAATTATCATGTTTCAATTAATCCATTATGGTAATCTGGGACTGGGAAACTAACATCTACCTAAAAATTTACTATATATAACATCATTATTTTCTGTTGGTATTCCTGGTACTATGTATTACTAGAAGCATGAAACAGACCTAAACTATATTATACTGCATATTGTTATGATAGGATTTTGGTATGTTGAATTACAACTAAAATCTACATTAATATGTGTTACCTTTAACTCAGCAGGTTATTACAACATATTTTCAAATATTAAGTTGAAATACAGTTCAAATTTTAAAAGCATCAATATCTAAACTAAATATCTTATTTCTAAAATGCTGTTAAACCATAATTTTTATTTTTATGTAATATTTATTCTCTTTTATCAAGCTTACAACAAAATTAGAATGTGACATGACTATTTCTCTTTCCAATAGTGATTTGAAATATTGTCTTATATTTAAATTCCAGATGTACATTTTTTACCTTATCAGCCTATATTGGTCTGAAATTATGAACTATAATTGAATGATTCAATAACAACACCAAAAAGATTAATTCAAGTTTTAAAACTTGAATTTTTAAATACATATATACTTTCATAACAGAACATATAATCAAACTGAAACTAGTAATAATATCTCTACCTCACTCACAAATATGGAAATATTGATGGTGTATACTAATCTTTAAGTTAAACACAGGGCTCCTTCGACATTCCAACATTAAAGAAGATGCTTTGTCAGCGGATTAGTGTATACTAATCTTTAAGTTAAACACAGGGCTCCTTCTACATTCCAACTTTAAAGAAGAGATGCTTTGTAAGTGGAAAGACTGACAAAGCAAAAAGGGTCCTTATGGCCACAGAGACGGCCACCATCAAAGAAAATAAGGTTTCAGTAGGATGAGGAAAAGAAACAAACGTAGGGATATGTTATCTTGAAAATACTATTGTGATGGTCCATTCCTTCCAGTGTGACATTTTTGGATGAGTTCACAGAAGTTTTTGAAGGGTTCAATGTTCTTTTGTATTGGCCTACTTGCAACTGTGGAAATGGTGGCAATGTTTGTGACAGTGGCCTCATACAAAAGCACATGAAGGCTTTGAGACAGGAAAAAAACTAACCAACCAACCAAACGAACAAACAAACAAAAAACCTCATCTGATTGGCCATTAGTTTAACTTCAAAATATTGTTCTTCCCAAAATGTTCTGGTTGGAAGTGGCTATGTGACTTTTCTCATTGTTTTTAGGCAAAAGGAAATAATATGTAAAGATAAATGTTAAAAATCAGCCAATCTTTCCTCTTCAAAAGATATTTAATTCAGTGTAGGTTGACTGATTGTAACAAATGTCTCCTTCTGGTGTGAGATATTAATAATGTGAGAGGTGAGAGGACAGGAGTATATAGAAATTCTCTGTATTTTACATTCAATTTTGCTGTAAACCTAACAGTTTACTTCCAAAGAGAAGAAGCAAGACAGAGCCATATTTATAGCCACTATTCTGTTCAGGAAGTAATGAGGATAGACTTAGAGTTTAGATAGACTCTATGAGATAGAGTTTGAGCAGCTCTTTATTGAAAATCTCAATTAGTTGGTAAGAAACAAAACTAAAATAGTGATTTTCAGTTTTCATGGTGCTTCAGAATCACCTGCAAAAATTTTGAAAATACAGATGCTACGGTCCTAAAGCAATGATTCAGATGCATTGTTCAGGGATATGGAAAAGACACCAGTATTTTTTAAAGCTCCCTAGGTTACTCTCTACAAAGTCATTCTGTAATTTTAGCCATTAGAGCAAAAAGAATTTACACTCAATTTTGTATCATAAAGAATATTTCTGATGGCTGTAAATTATTCTGGTCTTTACACCAAAATCCAAAAAATCCTCATCAGTGAATAGCTCACCTAATGGAAAGATGAATGATCCCAAAAAATTGTTTATTGAATTGATTTACAGACAGTACAAAGAGAAAAAGAACACAAATGTTAGAAGATGAACATTTAAAAGTGAATTATTGCCAAAAATGATGAAATTTCTGAGCTTCTACATGATGCAATTTTTAGAAAATTCAATGAAGACATTATACAGGAGCTTATTGTAGTTACAGCAAGATCATAGAAATAAAGAAAAGATAACCACCACCCTTACTGGCAAAATTATGCCACTCAAATCCTTTTTTTGAATCCCAAACTTCCATCATATCAAATACCTTTCTAATTTCAAGATAATTCCTATAAGATTTCAGTGTCCTACTGAACTTTTTACTACATTTCTAATAAGCTAATGGTCAATGTTGTGACTTAAATTTGGGAGAGCCATTCTCATATTTGCTCTTTAGCAAAAGTATTTTAAATATTTTGAGTTTTCTTAAGTGAAAACAATTCCAAATTAGTGATCCTTTCTTCCTCAAATTGAAAATAACTTTAAATGATATTAAAATGTTCACACAGCACTGTAACTGCAAAACACTCACCAACTCAAATCACATATAAAAATTCATTTTTAACTGAAGGCAATTTGAACATCTTGAAGAGAGTCTGCATCTATAAAGCCAATAATAAACAATCTATTTGAAGAAGTGTTCAATTTCCAATCACTAGTAGAGCATTGGTGTTGACATTTCAGAGGGAAAATGAGTATCTGAAAGACTATTAATCAAAAAACAGACAAACCTAGGTAGGAGAGGCAGAGATAATTAAACATCCTCTTACTTTGACCCACTAACACTCCTCAAACCAATGCCAGATGTATCCTTTCTAGAAGCAATAATGAAAGTATTCAATTTTCAATGGCTATTTCACACGGCTTAAGGCAAAATCCTCAGATCGCAGATATTGCCTGGACCTTCTCAGTTCCTGTGTCTTTATATGTGCATGACCATTTACTGTTTTTAACCCATTTTCTTAGGTAAAACATAAATGTAAATTAACTCAAAACTGATGTGTAAGTATAACAATTTGGAAAATAAAATAAATATCCATAATCATACAAGACACTAATAAACTTCTCATTCTTGATTTAATTTTAATTATGATAGTTATTTGAATCTGTTTAAGAGTCTTATAAAGATATTTCTTGTTTATTGAAGGAATGCCTTTCCTTTTTGTTCAATATACATGAATTGATAAAATGAATTATTTTACTTTGCTTGAAATTATATTTTTTTTTCAGTAAAGCCTGACAATGATAGATTTCTTCTTTGTGAAGACATGGCATAAAGGAGTGACATATTGAGAGACACTGTGATAAATAAACCCTAAAGCTGATACATGGTAGCAACATAACACTAAGATATTCTTTCCTTCTTGCTTTATTCTCTTTAAAAATATTTTACAAAATTAAATAAATTATATTATTAAGTTTTTATTTTAAATTGCCTCTTATTTAAACATATGTATGATCCACCAACTATTATAAAATAGTAACAATTTTATTATTTGATAGTAGAAACAAAATCCCATTAAGATTAATTTTTACAAAGGCCAAATATTTTGATGATTATTTCAATTAATAACACCAGACATTTTTATCACCTTACACTATTTAGATGGTTCTGTGTACCAATTCCATTTTCTCTTACGATGTCACATGTCCCATCCCTACTTCTTAGAGTTTTCTCATTTCTATTCCCACTTCTTTCATTTTGGTTTAGTCCAAGAAGTATGTCATCCCTTTACTTGACAGAAAGGGGGGAAAAAACAGTAAGAAAATACTCTTTCTGGGGCGCCTGGGTGGCTCAGTGGGTTAAAGCCTCTGCCTTCAGCTCAGGTCATGATCTCAGGGTCCTGGGATTGAGCCCCACGTTGGGCTCTCTGCTCAGCGGGGAGCCTGCTTCCCCCTTTCTCTCTGCCTGCCTCTCTGCCTACCTGTGATCTCTCTCTCTCTGTCGAATAAATAAACAAAATCTTTCCTTGGAGAATTAGATGAATTTTAATAGGCTCAAAAATTGCAAAGAATTTTACTTTAAAAAATGAGGAAACATTTTGGGAAATTGTGATCCCATCAAAGAACATAAAATTCATTTCCAGGCCTTAGTTACACACTTTTCTATGCCCTTCTCCTCTATGACTTTACTAATAGAAACTGCAGGAGGAAAATTCAGTAATTTTATTAGAGTAAACAGGTTATTGGTGGTTTTCTATTGTGCTTGCTAGATTTGACAAATTCTTCCTCTTTCTCTGGGCATAGATTTGCCCAGCTAATGCAATGCTTAAATCTTAACCTAAAAAAAAAAGAGTGGTGAAAGCGAGCTAAGATGGTAGAGTAGCAGAAGAACCCTAGGCTTACCTCATCCCTTAAACACAGATAAATATCAAATCATTCTGAACACAAGAAATTAATCTAGGACTGACAAAACAAATTACACAACTAGAAAAAGAGAAGTCACATCGTGCAAAGTAGGAGATGCTGAGATGTGATTTGGGGGAGAAAAGGATCAAAGGAGAAAAGGGAGAAAAAGATGCTATGGAGGAGAGTAAACCATGATTACAGAGAGAGGTAAGAGACAGAGGGGGGTAGTGCAAAAGAGACTACCCAAGGAAAACACTTCCCCAAAACCACTGATTGGGAAAACAAGAAGGTTTGATTACTGTGAGTTTTACAATCAGCAGAGTTCAAAGACTGGAGTTTTAGAGGTCTGTTTCATGGCGGTGTGCAGCCGTGAGGGTGCTGCAGTGCTCCTGTGGAGAAAAAGGGCAGAGAGCCCAGTAGTGGATAGCTAGGTTTGAAGATGCTCTGGCATGCACTGAGAATGATGGTTTCCTCTTCTTGGGGCACATCCAAGAGAGGTGGCATCGCCTTTCAGGGAATAAAAGAGACAGTGGATGTCATTTCAGCATAGGTGCAGAGACACCTGCTGATAGGGGCTAACTGGGACAACAGTTTTTTACTGTGCTTTACTCCAACCCCAAGTTCCTGTGCATTGGTGCGACTGCCCTTCTGGGACAAACCTGCACCAGTCCCAGTGCAGGGAGACCCTCCCCCAGAAGACCATCAGGGGTCCTCAACACAGCAGGTCCCTAAAGTACAGAGTATTAAAACTCATCCAGCCTCCTGGGATAGAAACACAGGGGCACTGCACTGCCAGGCAGGTAGATGGCACAGACACACACAGAGTGAAGGCAGGGGTCTGAGAGATGCCTGGAACACATACCTGGGAGATTGTTTGCTTTTTTGTGAGGGCTTCCCAGATAGTGGTAGGCATGAACTCCCTCTCTATGGAAGACAGAGCTAGCTGGCGCCATTTCTCTCCTCCTCCCCTCAGCATAAACTAATTTTGGTAAGCAGCACAGAGCCAACAGGGGCAGCCTAACTCACCTACGGAAAGCCCTGTCCCCCTGAGTTCTTTGGGTGCTGCTTTATTCGGAAGTGTGACTGAGAACCAGAGTAGCAGGCCATCCCCCAGAAGACCAGCACAGATCCCTCCCCCCCCCACACAGACCATATCTACTGAGCATAGAGTGCTACAAAGCTTTAGCTCTAGTGGAAATAGTATCAGTTCTCTTTTAACAAGTAAACTAGAGCACATCTAGCTAAATCTCACCACACTCTGGACAAGGCCTAAACAGTTCCCACTGCAGGCAAGGAGAAACTCTGCTGAGGATACTCGAGGGAAAGAGCAGCCAAAACACAGCAGCAGAATACGTGTAGCATACACCAGAAACACTTTTTGAAGTGCCAGATGCAGACAGTACATGACCTCTTCTTTTTATTTTATTATTTTATTTTATTTTATTTTATTTTATTTTATTTTATTATTTATTTGAGAAAGAGAGAGAGAGAAGGAGAGAGAAAGAAAGAGAAAGAGAGAATAGGAAGGGGGAGGGACAGAGAGAGAAGCAGACTTCCTGCTGAGCAGGGAGTCCAATGAAGGGCTTGATCCCAGGACCCTGAGATCATAATCTGAGCTGAAGGCAGATGCTTAACCAACTGAGCCACCCAGGCACCCCAGTGTATAGCCTCTTCTTAACAAAGCCATTATTCTCATAGGCAGGAAACATAACTGGCTTTCCTAACACAGAGAAGACAGAGACCTAAACAAAATGCCAAGATGCAGGAACTCACCCCAAAAGAAAAAACAAGAAAAGGTCACAGCCCGGATCTAGTGGAAACAGATATAAGTAATATGCTTGAACCAGAATTTAAAACAATAATGATAAGAATATTAGCCGGGCTTAAGAAAAACATAGAAGACACCAGGAGTCCCTTTACTCAAAGATAAAAGACATAAAAATGGGTCAAACAGAAATAAAAAATGTTATAATTGAGATGTGAAACCAAATGGATGTAATGACCACAAGGATAGAGGAGTCAGAGGAATGAATAAGTAATATAGAGGATAAAATTATGGAAAATAATGAAGCTGAAAAGAAAAGGGAAAGAAAAATATTGGATCACTAATGTAGATTTAGTGAAAACTCAGCAACTCCATAAAGTATAACAACATTTGTATCATAGGAGTCCCAGAAGAAGAGAGGGGAAAAGGGGAAGAAGGTTTATTTGAGAAAATTATAGCTGAAAACTTCCCTAATCCAAATCCAGGAGCACAGAGAACTCATACCAAACTCAACAAAAGAGGACAACACAAAGACATATTGTAGTTAAGTTTGCAAAATCTAGAGATAAGGAAAAATCCTAAAAGTGGAAAGAAAAAAGAAGTCCCTAACTTACAAGGGAAGACAAAAAAGGCTAGCAGCAGATCTATCCACAGAAAATTGACCAGCAAGAGAAAGTGTCATGATATATTCAAAGTGCTGAATGGGAAAAATCTGTAGCCAAGAATATTCTATCCAGCAAGGCTATCATTCAGAATAGAAGGAGAGAAAGAATTTCCCAGAAAAAAACAAAACTGAAAGAGTTCATGACTACTAAAACAGCTCCACAAGAAATATTAAAGGGGTTTCTTTGAATGGAAAAGAAAGACCGAAAGTGACAAAGACTAGAAAAAAACACAGAATATTTCTAGAAACAAGTAACTCAATGACACTAAATTCATATCAAAAATCACTCTGTATATAAATGTATTAAATGCGCCAATCAAAAGACAAAGAGTGTCAGAATGGATAAAACAAAACAAAATAAAACAAGAACCATCTATATGCTGCCTACAAGAAAGAGACTCATTTTAAAACTAAAGACACTAGCAGATTGAAAGTGAGGAGATGGAGAAACATTTAGCATGCTAATGAACATCAAAAGAAAGCTGGAGTAACCATACTTATATCAGAAAAACTCAATTTTAAACCAAAGACTGTAACAAGAGATGAAGAAATACACTATATCCAAATAAAGGGGCCTATCAAAAAGAAGATCTAACAATTATAAATATTTATGTTCTCAAAATGGGAGCACCTAAATATATAAAACAGTAACAAACATAAAGGAACTCATTGGTAAAAATACAATAACAGTAGGAAACATTAATACCCCACTTACGGCAATGGATATATTATCTAAGCAGAAAATTCACAAGGAAATAATGGTGTTGAATGACACAATGAACCAGATGGACATAACAGATATATTCAGAACCTTTCATCTTAAAACAACAGAATACACTTTCTTTCCAAGTGCACATAGAACATTCTCCAGAATAGGTCACATACTGGGTCACAAATCAGTCCTCAACAAATACAAAAAAGATTGAGATAAAACCATGCATATTTTCTGTCCACAATGCTATGAAACCTGAAGTCAACTACAAGAAAAACCTTAGAAAGACAATAAAAATATGGAAGTTAAAAAATATCCTACTAGAGGGGCGCCTGGGTGGCTCAGATGGTTAAGCGTCTGCCTTCGGCCCGGGTCATGGTCTCGGGGTCCTGGGATCGAGCCC